>VDFB02193867.1:167234987-167298630 GCA_007258455.2 Sequoia sempervirens
TTCTATATTTGCAAAATTTTATTGTGGACACTATCACGCACCCCCTCCTTATATTCATGTTCAACCTTCTGTAGTACTCTTCTGACTCAACACTCAAATCCATCCACCCACTGACCTCAGCTTGATATTCACGCTTCTCACCTCTAAGCCTGGTTTTGACTACAGAGGCTACGTAAAAGCCCCACCTTTGAGATGTTTTGGATATTCCTAGGTGACTAGGAATTGGGTGATTTAGGAATTCGCATCAAACCAGATCTAGAGAATGGGACAATTACTATAATGGATAAATGTCATTAGTATGACCAGAGAAGAACTAATCGAATGTCTTGGAACTATAACTCCAAGTGGAACCAAAAGGATTTTACAAGTTTTAAAGGAAAACAAGGCTTGTTCTTGACAAAGGAAGTGACATATTTTTGCAAATGTAAAGAAGACAATTTACTAATAAATGGAGGCTACCAAGTGATGGTGTGGCTGACATAGGAGATAGCGTGGAATAAATGCAGAATGGCCAACAGAGATGGTGTGGCTGATATAGGAAACAACATGGGATATCACATGTCTGTCAGGTGAACAAGGCCCGAGTTTATGAGGGGTTACATGGGTGCCTCTGTTCATTATACCACGCCTTCACTTCACATGACTAAGTATTAAACAGGGAATGGTGAGTTGTAGCCTTCAATCAAAGGGTAAAACATCACTATTTTCTATGACGCCTCCAGCAAATGTGTAGTTGTAAGATATACAAAAAATTGAATTGTTGGAAATGCTTTAGGAACTTTTGAGTGAATCATGTATCTGAAGATGTAATTATAAATTCCAATCTCTATGCCAAAATGGAAACCTGGAAAAAAGTATGGATGGACCCCACTACTCTATCTTAACAAAGGAACACAATACAATGTGGGACAACCTATGCCTTTAATGTGAGAAAAGATACCCCAAACCAGCCCGATTGAGAGAACATGTGCTAAAAACCAACAAAATGATTGAGAGACCGGCATACTCAAAAGGTGGAAGATAGTTCAAAGTTACTATTATTATGTGGATGCATAGACAAGGCACGTGAACTATTTGATAGTCTATTGCGGAAGCATAGACAAGGAGCGTGAACTGTTGACAATGTTTTTTATAGATAAGGTGTGTGAACTATTTCGATCGAATTCCTCATGAGGATGTGGTCTCTTAAAAATCCAATGACTCTAGTAGGGACCACGGGAATCAAAACTAGAAACTACAAAATTCACCAGTGGAGTGTTAGAGAGAACTTTCTCAACAACTATTCACAATATTGGAAGAGAGTCACTTGGCAGCTCATGGAGCAATGCAGTAGACTTTGACAATACATTGATGAACTTACCTGACCTTAGTTCAAATAAAAGAAAAACCAGGCTTAAGTGATGATGGCTAGTCTAAGGAACTCGAAGGGAAATTTTATGAAAGATATATGGAGAAGCGAGATGCAAAGCTTTGGGAGGAGTCAATCACCAAACAAGCTCAGAAGAAAGCCAAACTCAAAGCTATGCAAGGAGCTTTTGAGCATATAAAGATGAATTGGTTGCCAGAAGCACAAAATCCTTTGGAAAAGCAAGATTCCATCATCTATGATTCCACAGTGAGCCGCTTGCTGAGTGCAGATTTTGAAGAAAATTCCATTAATAATGTGCCCAGTTCGATGTCCATAAATCTATAGTCATATGCAGTGCGAGTCTATCTCTGTTAGCTAGTATTAGATTCAAAGTATCGATGTGGAAGTTGTGCATGATGTTGACAATGGGAAGATGAATGATTGTGCTGTGAATGAGGTGCTTTTAGATCATATCAATGGGCCAGTAATTAATAGCTTTCAAAGACTTCTAAAGCTAATGTAATTGGCCAGTGTACGAAGAAGACAGAAGACAGATAGTAAAGAAAAAAAATCAAGCAAATGCACTTGTCAGGTATAGACACACAACAAAATACGCAGAATGCATTTATATCAGCCAACTGATGAATGTCAGAATTTAAAGGATACCTCAAATTCTCACGTTATGGAAGCTTAAAAAAGTCTTAGCATTCGATCAGGATCCCTAAGAAATAATGCGTGTGAGATAATGAGTAGGCCTAAATATCTATTCTTTTTTGGAAACATTTCATCACTCATTAAATATAAGCCAATGCATTGGGTAAGTCAAGTACACGGCTGTTTAAGCATACAGTAGACCTCAAAAAATCTAAAGCAATCAATTATAGCTGAAATACACAATATTTGAAACAATAGATATTAGCATGGTGAAATCTACAACTTGTCAAAACCTCCAACACGTTAGCATGGTTAGTTTAAAACAAAGAAAATAGCATCATCTCTATGGAATAATAAATCATGTTAATCATGCAATAAAATGAAACAATGGAAACCAAATAAAAGAATATAAAAACATGAAATTAATCCTATCCCATAGTGGATTGGTGCTATTGTTGAAAATAGCCTTTTCCCAATCCTTTCTTAAGCTAGATGATATGTTGCTATGAAGATGGTGGAGTGATGATGAGCAAAATCAGTTCTCCTGAAGAGAGTGACTTTACATGGGTGATTTTGGAGATGATTTATGGAGTTGTGGAAAAAATCAGTTCTCAAATGAAGAGAGTGACTTTGCATTAGCTTTGTGGATGATTTGTTGAAGAATGATGCCTCTATTTGTATATTCTTAGATGCTAAGAGTGCCAAACATGGAGGATGTGGGACTAAGATTGGACCAATAGGAAGAGGCCACTTGTCAAGTTGTGATAGGCTTGAGGATGTGCAAGATTTGGAAAATGTGCCCAAGAGGGGGAAATTTCAAATTTGAATTGTGATATAAATGTTGAGTTTGACTTGTGCAAGGGGCATGTAAGAGACATGTAAGACCTATTAAATGCCTTGTTGGATGTACCTTTCAACTTGCTTTTGAATTCAAATTTGAGGGAATATTCCTCATGGATGCCATGTTGAATAAAAATGATGATTTTAATAAATCAAAAATGGATTTATTGGTGCAAGTGGGAAAATATAGAGAATGCAAGTGGTTAGGATTAGCATTTAATCATGGTTAGATTAGTTTAATGATGATTAGGATGTTTTGACCAATTTGACTCAAATATTTGGATTTATTCAAATCAAAAGGGGATGGGATATGCATTATGATTTAATTAAATGAATGTTTGATTTATTTGATTAAAAGGTTAATGATAATGTTTAATTAATGGGTATGTGTAGGATCATCATGGAAAAAAACAAGCCCTTAAGTGGCAAAAAATTCAGAAAAATCAGAGTTAGGAAACTTGACGTAAAAAATTGAATAAGTTATCTATATTATTTCAAAAATATGTAAGAATAGAATCTATAGCAAATTGAATGTAGTCTCTAAACTACTAGGTTTTTTTTTCTTAAAAAATCTATTTGGTGAAAATTTAAAATTTCAATGCATTAGTACTTAAATTTTAGGAAAAATAAGAGTAGGTGTCTGTCTAACCACCCTAACCACAATAAAATGATAAAAAAAATTATAATATTTTAGATATAAGTAGAGGACTCATGTTCCAGTGTGATGCATATTTTTTTGTAATTTTTTTTCCAAGTAAATAATTAATTATGATTTTTTTATTAAAAATTTCAAAAAATATAAAAAACTCGTATGTCTGACCACCTTAGCTTGGTTAAAAATTCATGAAATTCAAATTTTCTCTTTTAATCCTATAGTATGCGAAGCATAGAATGTGATGCATATTTTGGATTCAAAAAATGTGATACTGTTTGAAAGCTATAGATATTTTTCAATCAGCCTATCAATCAAGACTTTAGTCATAATTCAAATAGAAAATGAATAGTAATTACTTATTCAATTCAAAGTAAAGCATAATTTATATTGGTGGAAATCTGAGAATCTCCTTTAAAAACCCTTTTCATTTCATCAATTTTGATTTAAAAAAAAGTCATCAAGTACATACCCATCATATTGCCACTTTTTGGCTTGTCATGATCTTGCACATACCCTAATGACCTTAGGAGATGGAGATTAATGAGATTACCTGATGAATGGATGAAGGTGAACTTGATTAACTGATGAATGGACCTAAAGTGAAACCTAGTTTACTTGATGAAAGAACTTGATTGAATGCATAATGTTAATTTTGCATGTCTACACATATATATACCTATATATACCTCTATGTGCACCTATATATAGGTATACCATATTGATGCATCTATACAAGCATATCCATTTTCCACATATGCTTGTATCAATATGTATATACATATGTATATGTGTTCACACCTTATTCACTTACATCCATTTACATTACCATCATATTGATAGGTGTGTACATGTGGTATCTCTATACATATGCACATATGTATCATTATATCCTCCTGACATGCATGTGAATATATATAAACATACTTCCACCTACATCTTACCTATCCATATGATCATAATATCATAAGATAAATCTTAGAACCCACATAGATAAACATCACTTGCAAATGCACACAGAAGTAAAAAAGACTCCTAATGCAAACATACAAGCTAAGGATGACTTACCTATAACCCATACAAACTGACTTAGTTCACTCAATCTAAGATGATGTGTGTGTATGCTGAGATAGATTACTTTACCAATTACCTAACCAAGCTCCTCTCCCAAGTGATACTTCCCCTCCACCTAGAGGAATGGTGCATATACCTACATCCACTAACACATGCTCTCAATAGTCAAATGTTCATAACATAAGCAGTATACATAATTATATCTAAAGTTAGAATAATCATAATCTGATAACCTTATAATGCAATATTTCACCAACAATAACATTAATTGAAGAAACACTAAATGAGACAATCATCAAATGTGAAAACACTCATATTGATAACAAGGTACAACATATTCTATTCATCTTCATAATTCTTATTACAACCATTTTACCCTATGTAGTAATAGTAAGTAGTAACTATACAATTGGGGTGTAACATACTCCCCACCTTATGAATCATCATCCTCGATGACCTAAGGTGTTAGTCAAAGTATAAAAAATCTAACACTACTTTATTTATCTTTCTCAAAATCTTTAAGAATGTCTAGAATTTTTTCTTGAATTTCCACATAATCCTCCTAAGTAGTCGGGTCTTCTACATACCGGTCCCATTGGACTTTGCACTATGAAATTTTATGTTCCATTAGTGAAGCTTACAAGTTTCTAGCACCTTGACGGGCTCAAGAGTTACTACTCCAAGATCCCTTACCTATAAAGTAGTCCAATCAATTACATGATTATCACCTAGTATATACATTTTAAGGTAGGACACATGGAAAACATTATGCATTCTAGCAAGAGCTAGTGGCAAAGAAATTTGATAGGCTACATGATTCACTTCCTTTAGAACTTTAAAATGTCCAACATAACATAGAGCTAACTTAGAATACTTTCCAAATTTAATGGACATTTTGTGAGGTTTCACTCTCAAAAGTACTTTGTCACGTAAACCAAAATTACGGGGCAAATGCTACTCCCTTAGTATCTAGGTAACTTTTCTATCAATTGTTAGCTTCTTCTAACCTTTGCTTAATAACTTTAACTTGTTCATCCATTTTAGCTAACATTTCTAGTCCAAGACTTACTTGATCCTCAAGTTTATCCCAACTTATAGGAGTTTGACACTTTTCACCATACAAAGCTTCAAAAGGAGCCATCTCAATTCCATAATGATATGATTTATTATAAGAAAATTCGACTAAGGGTAAGGGTATGTGTAGGATCATCATGGAAAAAATAGGCCCTTAACTGGCGGAAAATTCAAAAAAATCAAAGTTAGGCAACTTGATGTAAAAATTTGAATAAGTTATCTATATTATTTAAAAAATATGTAAGAATAGAATCTATAGCAAATTGAATGTAGTTTCTAAACTACTAGGTTTATTTTAAAAAATATCTATTTGGTGAAAATTTGAAATTTCAATGTAGTAGAACTTAAATTTTAGGGAAAAAATAAGAAGTAGGTGTCTATTTGACCACCCTAACCACAATAAAATGATAGTATTTTTTTATAAGATTTTAATAGATATAAGTAGACAACTCATGTCTCAATGTGATGCATATTTTTTGGTAATTTTTTTCCAAGTAAATAATTAATTATGATTTTTTTATTACAACTTCTAAAAAATATAAAAGATCATATGTCTGACCACCTTAACTTGGTCAAAACTTCATGAAATTCAATTGTTTTTAATCCTATAGTATGCAAAGGATAGAATGTGACACATGTTTCAGATTCAAACAATGTGATATCATTTGAAAGCTATAGATGTTTTTCAATCAACCTATCAATCAGGACTTTAGTCATAATTCAAATAAAAAATGAATAATTATTATTTATTAAATTCAAAGTAAAGAATAATTTATATTTGTGGAAAGCTTAGAATTCCCTTTAAAAACCCCTTTTGTTTCATTAATTTTGGGTTAAAAATAAGTTGTCAACCACATACCCTACACATACCCATCATATTGCCACTTTTTGGCCCATCGTGATCCTGCACATACCCATAAATAATTCTCACTTATATTGTCGATCCATGCTATACACACTAAGTAGGACTCCTCCATTACTTGGTTTACCCTTTCATTTTTATCATTCATTTCTAGATGATATGCTGAGCTAATATTCAATTGAGTCCCTAGTGCAAAAAATAAGGTTTATCAAAACTTAGAAGTTATGTGTGCATCCCTATCAAAAATAATCTTATAAGGAATCCCATGCAATCTAAACACTTCTTGCAAAAACTTCCTTGCTATGACTGGCTCTCCATCAGTTAAGTTCCTGGCATAAAATGTGCCACTTTTGTAAGCTTATCCACTACCACTAGTATGGCATTATGCTTATTCCTTGACATAGGTAGTCCTTCCACAAAATCCATACTTATAACTTACCATTTCCTTTCTAGTATGTCGTGTGGATATAGCAAACCCATAGGATGATGATACTCAATTTTCACCCTTTGACACTCAAGACACCTAGCCACAAAACTAGCAGCATCTCCTTTCATTCTCTTCCAAAATTATAATGGTTTCACATTACCCATCATTTTTATCACTCTTGGATGTCCAAAATATGGTGCTTCATGTATTTTCTTTTGTACCAGATTTCTCAATTCCTTCACAATAGGTACATACATTCTACCCTTGTATCTAAGTAGTCCACTAGGTTCAAATTGAAAACCTTCATACCTAGAATCATAAGGATTATCCATGAGTTATTGATTAACCTATAAGTAATACTCATCATCTTTGCATATTTGGAGTACTTTCCCTTTGAAATTAGTTTGAATTGCTACTATAGAACCAATATGTCATCTTTGGCTTAATGCATCGGCAACCCGATTCTCTTTCCCCTTGATATAACTAATATTAAAATCATAGTCAACTATCAACTCTAACCATTTGTTCTATCTACCATTTAGATTCAGTTGAGTAAAAGGCTAATTTGAACCCATTATGGTGAGTTTTTAACTCAAAGGGTTTCCCTAGCAAATAGTGCCTTCACATTTGCAATGCATGAAATAAAACTACCAACTCTAAATCATGTGAGCCATAATTCATTTCATATGGTTTGAGCTTCCTAGATTTATATACAATCACTTGTCCATCTTGCATTAGTACACATCCTAATCCTTCTCTGCATGCATTGGTGATAACCATGAAACTTCCTTTAGGATCTGGTACCTTTAGGATTGGTGTGGTGGTTAGTCTATTTTTTAGTAGGTCAATGCTTCTTGACTCTTCTCTTTCCATTTGAATCTCTTTCCTTTCTTCTGCAAGGAAGTTATAGGAAAAGCGGTCTTAGAAAAGTTTGTGACAAACTTCTTGTATATCCTGGCAAGCCCATAAAACTTCACTTCTGACACATTTTTGGGTATAGGCCATTGAATTACTGCTTTTCTTTGTTGGATCTATTGTAATCTCTTCTGCTAAAATCACATGACCCAAATAATGTACCCTCTCTTGGAAGAATGTACACTTGGAAAGTTTACCATGCAACTTATTCTTTCTCAACCATTGTAGGACCATTTCTAAGTGCTTGCAATGTTTTTTCTCATTTCTAGAATAAATTAGGATGTCATCTAGAAATTATATCCTACCAAGCCCATAAAACATCACTTTTGACACGTTTTTGGGTATAGGCCATTGAATTACTACTTTTCTTTGTTGGATCTACTACAATCTCTTCTGCTAAAATCACATGACCCAAATAATGTACACTTGGAAAGTTTACCATACAACTTATTCTCTCTCAACCATTATAGGACCGTTTCTAAGTACTTACAATGTTCTTCCTCATTTCTAGAATAAATTAGGACGTCATCTAGAAAGTATATCCTGCCAAGCCCATAAAACTTCACTTCTGATATGTTTTTGGGTATAGGCCATTGAATTACTACTTTTCTTTGTTGTATCTACTGCAATCTCTTCTTCTAAAATCATATGACCCAAATAATGTACCCTTTCTTGGAAGAATGTACACTGGGAAAGTTTACCATACAAATTATTCTCTCTCAAAAATTGTAGGAACATTTCTAAGTGCTTGTAATGTTCTTCCTCATTTCTAGAATAAATTAGGATGTCATCTAGAAAGACTAGTACAAACTTGTCAAGGTAATCCCTAAACACACTATTCATTAGATTCATGAATGATGCAAGTGCATTTGTTAAACTAAAAAGTAAAACAGTGAACTCATAGCATCCATATCAAGTCTTGAAAGCAATTTTAAAGATATCTTCATCTTTAACCTTTAGCTGGTGATATCTAGACCTCAAATTTATTTTTTGAAAATAAAGCTACACCTCTAATTTGATAAAAAAATATTGTCAATGCATGGCAGCAGATATTTGTTCTTAACTATAGCTTTGTTAAGTATATGATAGTTGATGTACAAACACAATTTTCCATCCTTCTTCTTGAAAAAGATAACTGGCACTTCCCAAGGTGAAAGACTTGGTCTTATTAGCCCCGTTGATAGAAATTCATCCAATTGTATCTTAAGTTCCATAAGTTCTGGGGTGGTCATTCTATAGGGTACGTTGGATATAGGTTTTAATCCAAGAACTATATCAATAGAGAAATCAAAAAAAAAATCGGAGGTAGTCCTAGTAACTCTTGAGGAAACACATCTAAAAATTCCCTCAAAATTAGGTACTTCTCCATATCTGATTTTCATGTTTCTTCTATTTCTCCACCTTTGAACTCTTGTAGACTTTGATACTTAGAATTTTCACTATCATGGCCAAGCTCTTCAATCTTTAAAATAAATATTTTACACCCTTTCTTCTTAGACCTCATATGTTGCATTGTTGAAATTTGTTGAATATTTACCTCTCTAGGTATTCCTTGAAGTTTTACTTGATTCCCATAGTCATCTAGACACTCAACAGTCTTCCAGCATAAAAATATACTATGGCCCTATGTCTCCATAATTAATTTATTCCTAGGATAACATCATATGATCCTAGAGGTGTGACATAAAGGTTGACTTCAGTATTAAAACTAGGTAGTTCTATCCTAGTCTTAAATAGACATTGATCTAACTTTTCTCTTGCATTTTTTGCATACTCTACATTCCATGAAATTTCCATGTTCCATACCTTCCTGGATAATTGTTAAGCTATTCTAGGTGAAATGAAATTTTCAATAACATTCATATCAATTAGAATAGAAATAGGTGAGCCAAACAAATTACTTGGTGTTTCGACCAGTGTTACTTGGTAATTAACTTGTCGATCATCTACAACAACATGTATCCTCTATTGAAACATTTCCTATCGAGTGGGTAATGAGTTACCATATGGTTGGAAACTAGAAGTCTTATTAGGACACTCCCTTTCATAATGATCCCCTTTGCATACATAACATTCTAAAGGCAGCCCTCTTTTCTTGGTGGCTTCTCTAGTCTTATTGGTACCTTCACTAGCCCTGCTAGTGTTACCAAATCTAGATTCATTTCTTTTCTGATCTCTCCTAAACTCTTTTCCATTGTAGTGAGATCTTTTTCCTTTCTTCTTTGCAACACTCTACACAGTTTCCTCCTTCTTAGGATCTATATTGTTGGTAACTTCTATATCCCTCTTTTACTCCCTTCTTTCCTACCAGTTGGAATCTGCCTTAAGCTTTTGTTCTTGGTTGATGGATTTTTCATATAGAAGGTCCATTGTGGTTGGACCATGGATATATACTTCTCCACAAATATAGTTATTAAGTCCCAAAATAAATTTCCTAATGTGAAAACGCTCATCCTTATGATATATGGGGACATAACATAGAAGTCGGGTGAAATTCTCCTAGTATTCCTTGAACATCATAGTCCCTTGCTTCAACTCTTGGAAATCCAAGAGTTTCTAGTCATAATAAAGCTATAGTAATCGTATCTTGCAGAAAATTTCTACAAATTATTCCCAAGTTAGCTTCCATGAACTTATTCTAAGCTCTAGCTTCTTGTTTGTCCACTAGTTAAAGGCCTCACCCACTAACTGATATGCACCTCATGCTACTTTGGTCACTTCATCATAGTTAAGTGCATCTCAATTTATTTTTCCATCTTCACAAACCATACTTTAGCTTCATCTCCTCCAATGCTATTGTTAAACTTTGATGGGATTATTTTCTTCATATCCCTTGATATTTCAGTAGACACAATATTCTTGTTCCTTTCCATAGAGGTTGTAGGTGATTTTTCTTTCTCATGGCTATAGTTTTCACCTTTCCCATGGGAATAACTTTCTCCTTCTAGTTTATTGACAGTTACTTCTTTTTCTAACATATCCTTATCTTTTGTTTGTTCAGGATTAGTTAGCGTTTCCAAAATTTGGTCAAGCCTCTAGCCTACATTCTAGTAACTCCTTATCCACCTTCCTAAAATTTTTTGGGGTTAGTTCAAGTCCACTTATATTTCCTCACCATGCTTTATATGTTAGGTTTAATTTGAATTTTTTATCCATGTTAGACTAATTATGCTATCAATTATCTTATGGAAAGCATAAAAGTACACATTCGCATGAACACAAGAATTCCATAAAAGATCAAGTATATACCTTTTTTTATAAACACATAGTTTTATTCATAACATGAGGATTTCAATATCCTATTCATTACATTGATCAACTATTTAGATAGTCAAGGGGAGAGTATCCTTTGGATTCACTCTTGGACACATAACTTAAAGGAGTATAACCTACAGAATGAGAAAATTGTTGTTCCCTATCTTTATGTTCATCTCTCATCTATTGTTATCTATCCCAAAAAGGATAATAACCCTTAGATTTATCATCTGGTATATGGTTACAAGAAGTAATGTCAATATGGTGTTCATCGATTTGTACATGGTTACAAGAAGTAATATTAATATGGATTTAATCAACAATTGAGTCTACATTTTTCATAGACATTTTTTCATGAGACCATTTCTCGATTGGCGGTGTGCTTGGTGTATATCCCTCACTCTTTACTCAAATAAATTGATATTACTTAAATCAATGGTAGAACCCTAGGATCCATAAAGATGAATGCAGGACTAGCACTTTCTTTTGATGGCATGTCCTTGAACAGTGGTAATGACTCAAACTTTTATGTTAATATTGTTGGTAGGTAATTTTACATAGCCTCCATCTTCATCTTCCTCTTCACATCATTGATTCGAGAAAGCGTGTGACTAAAAATTTTCGTATCACTCAGCTAGATAGAATTATCGTAGTTGGTTCCTTCAATGGTTCTAATGATGTATTCTTTTTCCTTCATGGCCCTAAGGTAACATTCATTTCTAATTATTGACTTTCAAGTTGTTAATTTGATACACACCATCCTAACACAAGAACTTTTCACAACATTAAATAATATTGCAAAGGGAAATTGATGAGCTCATAGGTTCTAGAGTTAAACCTAGTAACTTTGATACCACATGTAATGACCTAACCCTTTCATAAAGTAAAAATTTCTTAATTTTACACCAACAAGTATAAGTAACAAGTAATAAAGGCATTGCAATAAAAAGATTATTTTCTTTTATTGATAATTTCCAAACAAGATACAATATATTTCAACATGTAATTCTTTTCTTTTCAAATATACATTAGAGTAAGAAAGAATACAATTACATACATAGCTCATGGAGCTTTTGAACAAATAGTAGTAAGAAGGTTCAAGAATCTGTCATTTGAAATCTTGGTTCTTAGGTGCTTGTTGTGGATGAGAAGCATCACCTGATCGCTTTTTTTCCAACCATGGACTCTTAATGCGGTCCCCCACACATATATCATTCGATATATGGCCTTTCCCTTTGACAAAGAGATTGGTAGAGTAACTAATAATGACAACCAATTGAGCATAGTTTTGTGTCATACATAACTAGATCCTTTAGTAACACAACATTCTAAAACTAGTATGTAATACAGGATCACGATGAACTAGCAGTGTAGTCTCAAGCATCACATAATCTAAGTGTACATTGCACTAATTTGGCCAAAGTGTTTCATTCAGTATGTTCTACTGAGGGTCATCTATCATGTACACTATTCAGGGTTGATTTAACTTGGAGATATCTTCTACTAAGCATAGGTGTTTTCCTTTAATAGATAATTTGTACATAGACATCCTACAACATACTAAACTACTATAATGAATCTTCTTAACAAGTAAGTGCACAAGTTCCCTCCTATACCAGAATTCTATCGTAGGAGTAACACAAGCTTTTCTAAGTTAAACTAATAACTTAGCTAGTTGAACTTTACTTGAATCTTGCATTTATTCCAACCTAGTAAAAAGTAAATAATGCAAATAGAATTCTCCTATTATGGAGAACTTACAAACAATGTATAACATAGCTAGAATGCATCTTTCTTAGAAGACAAACATATTCACTTCATATGCACAAAGAAAGATTACAATTCAAACAATATTATAATTATTTTCAAGTAAATAGTAGAAGAATATCACATGCTTATATTTACTATTCCTAGATGGATGACATAGCTTCCTTCACTATAGCTCAATCTAGTTTCTCGAATTAATTCCTAGCACTACAAAAATTAACAATTCTTCCTCACAAAATTCCCTCTTTCTACACTCAAAAATAATGGCAAATAATGACAAATTCCTTGGGTAGAATTTATCCCTCACAAAGGTATTAATGAACTCTCAGAAATGTGATAACTAACTAAAAATGATGTTCACATAGAATTTTAATACTGGCTACATATATTGTTCACACAAGAATTGAATACTAGTTGCAAATGAAGTATAAGGTAATCTCAAAAGACAAATAACAAAAGCTAAGCAAGATAATGAGAATGGTGAATGTGTATGATTAAAAGGAGATTTGGGAGAATATTTATAGTGATCCCAGCCTCCTACACTCCCTATAGCCATGGCATGTGAATTGACACCACTGCCATTTGGAACATTCAACCTAGAGGTGGGCACAATCCCAACCCATACTCAACAATGGACATGGTGAGTCAATTTTTAGTTTTTCCAACATTATGAAGACTGATTCCAAAAAGCACATGGATAGTTTCATATATTAACACCTACAAAAATTTCTTTCAGAGGTGGCACGAAAATCATGAAATGGCAGGTTTCATATTTTAGAGAAGTCAATTGTATTTCTCTTACACATAGCCAACATTGACTAGTTTCAAGGCTGAGTCAATGAAATTCATTTACTGAGTTGGATTTATTTTGGCTTTAGATTCTGATTTGGTCAAAAGATTTAAATGCATTTTAGGATTTTATCCCTGCATGCTCATAACTAGTTGATGCATGATTTCACATAGAGTCATATGTGTTTCAAATTCAAATTCCTTCATGTTTATAATATCAACCTTTACACACCAAAGTCCAAATATGTGAATTGAAATCTTCATCAATTTGATCCATTTATTAAATCGACTTATTTAAGCAATTCAATAATGTTTCAATTTCCCCAATGTTTATATTTTTGAATCGACTCAATCATTAAGTATGAATAATTCAATTTTCCAAAGCTGAGAGTAATTTGAATTATATATATTTTATTATATATATAGTTATAGTTTACATATATTAAACATATATATATATTAAAATACCTTAGTATATATATGTATTAATATAACTATAATATTCAATATATATATTTACATAGATACATATATATTCATCATATATATATATATTTAAAAGGTAATAATAATAATACTAATATCCACTTTATACAAGATGTGTGCATATATACATATATATTTGTATATACCTCTATCTACACTTATGTGTAGGTATACCATATCGATGCATTCGTACGAGCATACCCATTTTCCACGTATGCTTGTATCAATATGTATATACATATGGATACATGTATATATGTCCACATCTAGTTCACTTACATCCATTTACATTACCATCATATTGATAAGTGTGTATGTGTGTTATCTCTATACATATGCACATATGTTTCGTTAGATCCTCTTGACACGCATGTGCATACATATAAACATACTTCCCCCTACATTTGACCTATCCATATGATCGTAATATCACAAGATAAATATCAGAACCCACATAGATAAACATCATTCACAAATGCACACAAAAGTAAACAAGACTCCTAATGCAAACATACAAGCTTTAAAGCATGACTTATCTATTACAACAAACTAACTTAGTTCACTCAATCTAAGGTGATGTGTGTGTATGCTTAGATAGTTTACTTTACCAGTTACCTGACCAAGCTCCTCTCCCAAGTGATATTTCCCCTTCGCCTGGATGAATGGTACATATACCTACATCGACAAACACACACTCTTGATAGTCAAATGTTCATAACATAAGCAGTATACATAAACATATCTAAAGTTAGAATAATCATAATTCAATAACCTTATAATGCAATATTGCACCAAGGATAACATCAATTGAAGCAACATTAAATGATATAGTCATCCAATATGAAAATACTCATATTAATAACAAGGTACATCATATACTATTCATCTTCAAAATTCTTGTTACAACCATTTTACCCTATGCAGTAATTGTAAGTAGTAATTATACAATTGGGGTGTAACAATTCTAGTTTGGTTGAACCATACAATACAAATGACACAAATTAAATATACTAAAGAAGAGGAGGAGAAGAGTTTAAATATCCTATCAGAGGCATTTCAGTCCCTAGAAAAGAGAAAGAAAATATCATGAAGGTTATCTAATACCACTACATGGATGAGCAAGGAAATAATTTTTCTAAAATAGCTATCCCTCCAGTGGATAAGTGTGAATCTGGCATGTAGTTGAAGGACTATTAAATAAGATAGGTTAACTTAGGTGTTCAAACAAGGGAGGGAGATAAACAATATTTGTAGATGGTTGTATCTACCATTTTGAAGAGAATGTAGAAATATGAGAACACCAAGGAAGATCTCAAGTCTTGTGTGGCTCAACTAATAGCATTTATAAATAACTCGGTAGGACCAATTGATGTTGTTTCTCTTGAGCCAGTATTGCAAGTTGCACTAAAAGGTGAAGTTTGGAACCCTAATCCTAAAGGGTGGGTATCTGTTGTAAAACAGTGGAAGGGAGATTTTGTAGCTTTAGTAGAAAGAGTCTTGAACAAGGTAATGAAATCTTATCATAGTACAAATGATGGATATATAGCTTGACCCAACAAATTGAAGTGGGAATAGATGACAAATTAATGATTTAGGAGGATTGCATCCCAATTTTGTGAAGAATAAAGTCAACATCTTTGAATGATTTTTTAAAAGTGGTTGTGATTGAGGATGATGATGAAAAAAATTAGGAGAATGGTTAAAAGTAGCACAACTAAGGGTCAAAGCCCTAAATAAGTATAGGGATGAATTGAATAAGAACATGAGCCTAGAAAATATAGGCTATGGTTAAATTGAGCATTTTATGAAAAAAATTGGTTGTAGGTTTTTGGAAACTCTATCTCTAGTCACCTCTCCCAACAATATGGTTGAGGAACTGAAAGGGTTATTGGAAGAGAAATCTACACAGGAAGCCATGATAAGACAATGACTAGGAAAATGAAGTTGCAGACCTTTCAAGATGATTTGGTAAGTTTCACTAGCCTATAAGAAAATATTATGAGTTTGGAATTCACTCGAAGTAAAATTGCAATATTAGCAAGGCCCTCTCATGGACATAATGAATGAAGCCATCTCTTTCTCTAATAGTTTCCCAAGTCAAGACTAGTCAGACTTTTTTATTTTGTTTCATCTCAATAAATTTGATAATAAATGATAACATTTAAGTGATAACTCAAGGTTAGCATTGTGTTTTCAATTAAGGCTTTAGTTCTATGTGAACCTTTTTTAGTTTACTTTCAAATAGGCCCCAAATCAAACTAGGTGCTTTAGTTTTACTTCCAATTAACTTTTTATTTAAATCCACAAATTATGGGTTGCTTGATTCTATATGATCTAGTTTCTAAATCTTTGTAATGGATCATAATTTTGTATTTGCAACAGACTTATGCATGTTTTAGTATGGAATTTCCTACTATACTTTGTGAAATTAATCTATAAAATCAAAGGATGGTGCCTATTTGCATGCAAAATGGATCTCAATCTTTGGTAGTGGTATGATTATTTTATTTATTTGAGTTGAGAAAATTGATGAAATCACCTATATCCTCATGGCATTAAATAGAGTTTTTTCTTATATTTTCTCATAGTTGATGGTGATCAGATTGGATAAAACATCAAAATATTAATTTTAGTAAATTCCCTTGAAAGATTGCATCAATATTACTAGTCATTGTGTGAATGTTAGTACTTTGATATTGGTTAATGAGATTTTCTCTAACCACTTAAAATTGGTAAATGAAATGCATCATACTATTGTCCATTTATCTTTGGAATTTCTTATTTTAGGTTCCTTCCTCAGAACCTTCCATCTTTTGATCATATTTTTGCATAGTGTTTTAGATGAGAACTTAAAGAGCATATCAATGATCTAGATCTACTAAATCATGAAATTACTTATGAGTTTCAAAGGATTGATATTTCTAATTTAGGTTGCATGTATTGAATGTATTTTTATAAAGATTAACTAATACAAGCTCCTTATTGAACACGTTCACAATGAATACTTGGCTATCCACCATAGTCAAGGCCTAGCCTAAAAGGAACCTTGGAGTAGGAAATATTTCTATTCAAGAGGAGCAATAACTCATTATTGTTTAGCAAGTTGTTTGTTTTAAAACCACCTTCAACAATATGTACATGTATACATATAGATATATGTATGCATGTATATGTGTGTATGTATGTATATATATATATATATATATATATATATATATATATATATATATATGTATGCATGTATGTATATCTATATAAAATGTGTATATATGCATATATGTGTGTGTAGAAAGTCAACATTAAACAATATATCAATTGATATTAATTGACTAAATTATTAATTTGGTCAATTGTTTTATTCTATTATCTAGCTATTAGATCAATTGTTAGGAAATAGGGTTTAGGTTCTAGTGTTGACATGTGTTAGGATTTCCTATTAGTAGTATGTGGTTTAGATTTTAGTGAATTACTAATTTAGGGTTAACCTTTGGTGTTTAAGATTTATAATTAATTTAGGGTTTATATTAATCGACATAGATTTTTATGCTTAAAATCAACAATATAACAAAAACAAATTATACACACAAATATATTTTTCAAATATAAAGTTGTAAAATTCCAAATAAAGTTTTAATTAAATTTTTGTATTAAAAATGTATTTTAGAAGGAAGGGTTAAAACCTATGTCAAGCTAATGACTAAAAAATCTCAAAGTGTGAACCATGTACACAAAATCTATCTTAGATGGTTGGGTAAAAGCAAAAATTTGGGTACATGAAGAGAGGAAGCTTCAGCCAAAACAAAAAAAATTGCACAAAATGCATACACCTCTTCAAAAAATGCATATGTGTTATGGATCAGGTACTCGAGCCTAAATTTGAATGTGTATGCATTCTGTATCAGGTACGCGAGCTGCAAATGTATACGCATTCAAAAGGAATATGCATTATGAACACGTACACGTTTCTTAGATGTATTTATTTTTTTAAATTAGTGATTTTGTATTCATTTTAACTAGAATTTTTGTCTGTGCCAGACAAGAAGAGACCAGATCATGTACATGTTTCAAAGGCCCTGATCGAAGAAAATTTTCACTACCACCTCCTCCCGTCAACACAACTGACCTCAGCGACCTCCAAGTTGGTTGAATTCTACCTTTTTTGCTTTAGATCTTGTGTTTTGGTTTGTTTAGTTTGTTTTTGTTCAATATTTTATAATTTTTAAATTGCATTTAAAAAACCAAAAACATCAACAAAACAAAGAACATTAAATTGTAAATAGAAAACCATAAAAACTAAACCTAAATTGGACACATTTTTAAAACTTAGAAATCAAAACCCTAGAAAACATAGGTTCCATAAAACATAGGTGCCTAAAAACTAATTTACCCAGGTTAATCATTGGACCTAAAACCCTAATAGTTCACATAATTTTAGAAATATCTAGTGAATGTTACCTAGATTCGGGGTAGTTTTCAATGAGATTGAGATTGAGATTGAGGCTATGAATAATTCACATTAGGATTGTTTAGTTATTGCTACACTTCAATGACCAATTTATAAAAAATCCTTATCACATTGTGTAGTGTCATAAATTAGGGCACCTTGGAGGTTTCTTACATTTTTTATTTGACATATAGATATGTTTAAATCATATCATCAAATCTCTAAATCTAAACCCTAAACCCCAAAGCATTCATTTTGTCATAGGACCTTAAAATGATATTTGGTTGCCTTGGGCAACTCCACCAAATTTTATTCCCTTAAGCCATAGACCATTTTTTCCTAGGACCTTACTAGACATAGATCCGCTTAATCCATCCTATCACCCTAAATTGTAAATCGATGTCTTAAGGGGTCCTAATATGAAATTTCTTAAGGGAATCAAACAAGTTCTCAAATTTTGGTGAATAGAGCTCAATCTCATCTTTTTTTTTTTATTTTGAACATTGCTATTAGGTCACCAACATATATCTATGTGTCCCTTTGAACATGTATTCTATTAATTTTTCATTCTTATCTTTAGTATTCTTTGAAAACAATGAATGGGATTATGAATTAATGTTAACTTGTTAAACTTATAATTTCATCTTAACTAATTTGTCCCACTATAGAAAACTTGTGTCTCTTATCATGAAATTTGAAAATTTAGACAAATCAATTTATGTGCTTAGATTTAATTAATTTTTATGTCATACTTGATTAATACATGTATTCACAATTGATGTATGTTAGCTCTATAGATATACTCTTGTTGGGAAACAAGAGTTATCTCAATCAACTATTCCACAAGAAAATGTTGCTCACTAACTTGTGAGTTCATTATTCCAAGGGCCACCCAAACATCACTCTAAGTTCCCCAAACCCTAAACCTTGAACTCTAAAATATAAACCCTAAACCCTAAAGAATTCATTTTGTCATAGGAACTTAAATGAAATTTAGTTTCCTTAGGAAACTCCAACAAATTTTATTCCCTTAAGCCATGGACCATTTTGTTCTATGACCTTACTAGAATGTATCGATCCCCTTAAGCCATCCCATCACCCTAAATCATAAATTGATGTCTTAAGGGGATCAAACAAGTTCTCAAAATTTTGTGAATAGAGATCAAGCTCATATTTGTTTACTTTGTACATTGCAATTAGGTCACTAGCATATATCTATGTGTCCCTTTGAACATGTATTCTATTAATTTTTCATTCTTATCTTTAGTATTCTTTGAAAAAAATGAATGGGATTATGAATTAATGTTAACTTGTTAAACTTATAATTTCTTCTTAACTACTTTGTCCCACTATAGAGAACTTGTGTCTCTTATCATGAAATTTGAAAATTTAGATAAATCAATTTATGTCATTGGATTTTTAAATTAAATTATATGTCATACTTGATTAATTTACAAACACACCTATGAGTAAACTTCCCCTCACCCCAAAAGATAAAGCTCTAGACCCATAAAAACCTAGAAGAATAAATTACTTATTGACGAATTAGTTAATTAATGATAGGCTTGATATTTATAAGCTAAATTGAGCACCCTTGTCTAGAACAATAATCCTAATATATAAATAGAATCTAGTATAATTTTTACTTGATTAAACTACATGGTTTTCATCATTTACCTATTTTGACACTCATTCTTGAGTTTTTCATAACCTAAATTAGCTTGGGGGCCTTTCCTTCTCTTTTTCCACCTTTATATATGTAACAAAAGGCACTCTAAATAACCCCTAACCTCCTATTTTAACACCCAATTTGAAAAATCAAAGTTATATATCTACATGTGTCTTATTTTTAATTATTTAGTCCTTTACCTTAATTTTAAGTCTTTACCTTGATGGTGATTTATTTAAATAAATCTTAATTCTTTACCTTAATCCATGTCATTTTATTTATTTAAAAAAAAAATCAATTAATGTATAGATCATCAAATTTGGCTATAGTTTAATTATCAAGTGATATCTAGCTAAAAATAAGTTTATGGGGCATTCTTTTAGGGGATTCACCTAATAAACCAATGACATAGTGCATGCATTTGAATAGGGTTCTAATAAAACCCCCTAATTTCATTTCTACCCTTCGTATTAACAACCACTCACTAGACTCAATTTAATGTCTGTACATGCTATGGATTTTTGATGTTATGGATTTTTTAATGTTATAAATCAAATCATCTTTAAATGAAATGTATTTTGAATTTGTGCACATTCAATGTGATTTTTAAATAACTTTCAAATTGTGTGAATTATTTAATTAGTTTAAATTGATATATATTTTTTTATTGTTTAACATGCAATTGCCATTTAATTGCTCTCATGGATCAAGAATTTAATTTAGAGGATTTTATGCCTGATCCACAAATTCATCTAGATCCACCACCAGAACAAAACCCCACACCTCTAGACTCTCCATTGCGTAACCCCCCACCCCCTATAGTAGATGAGGATCAATTAAGAGAGAGCATCCGAGCAAACCTTAGTGTGATTCAAGCAAATATATATCTAATGAAAAATTATCCTATAATCCCTCCCCATCTCACATGGTTTCAATCTAAGATGCAAACTATTGTCAATTATGTTTGATCCATTCATGCAGACCTAGATAGGTTTCATCAATGGAGAGAAGAGAGAAGACAATTCTATGTAGATGGATTGTCCTACAAAGAAATCAATGACCTTAAAATTATCAAACAAGCCATGTGCCAATATTTTATTTACCCTCAAACAAACCAAACAATTCCTTCAACCAAAAAATGAATTTCAATTTTATGGTGTAGGCACCCATAGATAGCTGCACATTTTTGGGATAGATGGTGGATGGTGCTTGATAACCCACCACATGGCAACTATGAGGTTCCCCCATACTTTTTGAGAAAGTTATGGGATGAGTTTGAGTTGGGTAGAAAACCCAACTATTTTGATATGAGGCCATTTCAGGGAGTTGGGCATGGCATGCCCCAACATAGACTAGGAGCACGTGTTGATCCTCAACGACGTGCTCTGATTGCTCCTATTGTTCCTCCTTCTCATGGTGTTTTCACTGCATTTCAATAGCATACCATGTTGTCAACATTAGGAGCCTTGAGTTCGCTTTTAGGAAAACTCACTCATCAGACTGCACACATGATGACTAAAGTGTCCAATAGAGAGCATGTAGGCTTGGGCTATAGGGATAATCAGGCATCTAATTTAGGTGACCAACATGCATTTGGGATAGAGTCAAATAAATTTACTATATGGGGATCATCCTACACAGGTATGTTCAACTTTTGAACTTAAATTTAATTCAAGAACTTTTGAAATGAGAAAAATTCATATAAATAATAACATCAAATTATATATATAATATAATATTAATTCAATAAGTGTTTGGTGTAGATGCATGATCACGCGATACCTAAAACTCAATATGATCATTGTGTCTATATGTCGAGTGCTATAGATATGGGCTCACCTTTTAGACAGGTACTTGAACCAATATACATTAAATAATTTGTGTGGATATATCTAAGTTTTAATTTGAATTTTTACATTTGTGAATTGATATAATATAATATTATATCTAGATGAAGGGAGGTCATATGATACCTAGTACTGGCCAACCACAAGTTGTGGTGAGCGCTCCAGAGACATCATCAGCTCAGGTGTGTGCTTTCAAAAGTTTGTTAAGTTTAAATTAAATACATATAATAGATCTAATTTAATGTGTTCATTTACATACACATGTATGAATGATCTATACAAATTGTTGTACATCTATACATGTAGGGATTTCATGAGATACCCATGGCGAGTGCACCTAAGATGTCGTCAGCATTTATGCATGGGAAATCTCAGGTGCATGATCATGAGGTCATATCATTTGAGGTTGTACTTTAATAATTACCCTATACAATTTTTATGGACCTTATATATATATATATATATATATATATATATATATATATATGAGGTTTTAACATATTGTTTGCTTTATATGAATATTCAAGATATAGTAGATCAAGCATTTGGATCTTCTCAATTCATAGTTATGCTACCCATTGAACAAAATGTGCCAATAGATTCACATGATCATATGGTAATTTATGCATACTAAAAATAATTTTATTGTATTTACTAGATATATTTAATTAAGGGTATGTGCAAGATCATCATGGAAAAAACAAGCCCTTAAGCAGCGAAAAATTTAGAAAAATCAAAGTTAGGCAACTTGATGTAAAAATTTGAGTAAGTTATCTATATTATTTCAAAAATATGTAAGGATAGAATCTATAGAAAATTGAATGTAGTTTCTAAAATACTCGGTTTTTTTTTAAAAGAAAATCTATTTGGTGAAAATTTGAAATTTCAATGCAGTAGTACTTAAATTTCATGGAAAAAACAAGAAGTAGGTTTCTGTCTGACTACCCTAACCACAATAAAATGATAAAAAAAATTATAATATTTTAGATATAAGTAGAGGACTCACATCCAGATGTGATGGATATTTGTTTGTAATTTTTTTTCCAAGTAAATAATTAATTATAATTTTTTAATTAAAATTTTTAAAAAATATTAAAAACGTGTATGTTTGACCACCTTAACTTGGTAAAACTTCATGAAATTCATTTTAAATCCTATAGTATGTGAATCATAGAATGTGAAACATGTTTTCAATTCAAAAATGTGATATCGTTTGAAAGCTATAATTTTTTCAATGACCTATCAATCAAGATTTTAGTCATAATTCAAAGAAAATGAATAATAATAATTTATTAAATTTAAAGTAAAAAGCATAATTTATATTGGTGGAAATATGAGAATCTCCTTTAAAAACCTTTTTCGTTTCATCAATTTTGGGTAAGAAAAAAGTTGTTAGCCACATACCCTACACTTACCCATCATATTGCCACTTTTTGGCCCATCATGATCCTACACATACCCTTAAAATTATTTTTATATAAAATTTTATATTTTTAGGTTTAAATATGTTTAATTATATCAAAATTTCTAAATAAGTTTAAATATAATTTCAAGTTTCTTGTAGTTGATGCAGGTACATCTAGTCGACATGGAACAAAGAGGAGACTTGATATGATTGATCAACCTGATAGTTAATTGTTTTAAATTTTATGGAATACAAATCTCTAGAGTTTTATTTAAATATATGTGTTGGAATTGACATATACATCTTGACATATAAATTTTATGGACTATCTATCTCTAGTCTTATTTTGAACATGTTATTATCATATTTGTGTCTATTTATATAAGTTGCCTTTAATACATTATTATATATGTAGTCAATTATGATCATGTTATGTTAATTTTGATGATTCTATGCACTATGCATGTATAGATATAAATTATCTAATTTTCAAGTAATACATGCACTATATAAATTGTTATCTAGAATCAACTTTCATATATATAATTTATCACATGGTTAGGTGACAAATTAAAACATTCCTTAAATAGTTTAGATAATATGTACATAATAAATTTAGGATAGGTAATTTTAACTATTTTCCAATTCTATCAAATATTTGAATCAATAAAAACAAATCTATCTCTTGGGTATGTGCAGGATCATGATGGGCCAAAAAATGGCAATATGATGGGTATGTGGCTGAAGACTTTTTTTTTACCCAAAATTGATGAAACGTAAAGGGTTTTGAAAGGAGATTCTCAACTTTCCACCAATATAAATTATGCTTTACTCTAAATTTAATAAATAATTATTATTCATTTTCTATTTGAATTACGACTAAAATCATGATTGATAGGCTGATTGAAAAACATCTATAGCTTACAAACAGTATCACATTTTTTGAATCCAAAACATGCATCACATTCTATGCTTTGCATACTATAGGATTAAAAAAAAAGAATTGAATTTCATGAAGTTTTGACCAAGTTAAGGTGGTCAGACATACGAGTTTTTATATATTTTTAAAATTTGTAACAAAATAATTATAATTAATTATTTACTTGGAAAAAAATTATTAAAAAATATGCATCACATCCGAACATGATTCCTCTACTTATATCTAAAATATTTGTCAAGTTTCATAACTCTGATTTTTCTAATTTTTTTGCCACTTAAGGGTTTGTTCTTTCCATGATGATCCTATACATACCTTCCATGTATGTATAAAATGTATAATCTATACAATTAAACAATTATATACAATGTGGTAAATACAAGACATGAAATGTATAATCTATAAAATTGAAACAAGATATATTTAAAAAGTGACTAATAATCTCATTGAAGTTCATACATTGAAAAAACATATATAATGTATATTGATGTTTAATAACTATATAATATGATGAAACATATATGTGCATGTACATACAATTAAAGCTTATCAAATTTTAAGTGAAGACCAAAAATTCATATTTGCATAGTCTCTTGATAAAATAATTTTTTCAATGACAATCATATGGTAGACCAACTTGATGAGAACCTACAAAAATAATTAATGTAACTATAATTTTTATGAGTCATTTAAGTAAAAAATTCATGTGAGGAAAGAATAATATATAGTAAATTCCATTCAAATTCAAATGATTTTTGTCATAGGATGGATTAAGGGGACTTAAGAGGATATATAGCTTAAGGGGGGTCTTAAGAGAATGCCTTAAGTGGAGTTAACAGGATGGCAAGTTAACAGGATGCATTTCATGAACCCTAGGAGCTTAACGGGTCCTAAGAGGATGGCTTAAGGGAAATTATGAGAGCGACTTAAGGGATACAAGATTGTGGATTAAGGGTATGTAAGAGGATATAACTTAAGGGTCATTTAAGAGGATAGCTTAAGGGGGTGTAAGAGGGTGGATTAAGGGAAGTTGATAGAATGAAAGGATGTAAGAGGGTGGATTAAGGGGAGTTGATAAAATGACTTAAAGAGATGTAAGAGAGTGGATTAAGGGGATGCAAGAGGGTTGATTAAGGGGAGTTGATAGAATGACTTGAAGGGATGTAAAAGGGTGCATTAAGGGGAGTTGATATAATGACTTAACGAGATGTAAGAGAGTGGATTAAGGGGATGTAAGAGGGTGGATTAAGGGGAGTTGATAGAATGAATTGAAGGGATGTAAGAGGGTGCATTAAGGAGAGTTGATAGAATGAATTAAAGGGATGTAAGAGAGTGGATTAAGGGGAGTTGATAGAATGATTTAAAGGGATGTAAGAGAGTAGATTTAGGGGATGCATGAGGGTGGATTAAGGGGAGTTGATAGAATGAATTGAAGGGATGTAAGAGGGTGAATTAAGGGGAGTTGATAGAATGACTTAAAGGGATGTAAGATAGTGGATTAAGGGGATGCATGTCATGACCCTTATGATGTGGCTTAATAGGCCCTAAGAGGATGGATTAAGGGGAATTATGAGAGTGACTTAAGGGATGCAATATTATGGATTAAGGAGAGTTGAGAGAATGAATTTAAACCCTAAACCCTAAACCATAGGACCTAAATCCTAGGAGATGAACCCTAAACCCTTAAAAACCATATAGATTTGCTATTCTAAGCATCTAATGAACCCTAGAAACTATAAACCCTAAACCATATGACCTAGAGACTCGAAGATGAACCCTAAACCATTAACCCATATAGATTTGTTATTCTAGGCATCTCATGAACTCTAAACCCTTAAAACCCATATATATTTGTTATTGTAAGCATCTCATGAACCCTAGAAATTGTAAACCCCAAACCATATGACTTAGAGATTGGGAGTTGAACTCTAAACTATTAACCCATATAGATATGTTATTCTAAGCTCTCATGAACCATAGAAACCATAAACCCTAAACCATATGACCTAAAGACTAGGATATGAACCCTAAACTATTAACCCATATAGACTTGTTATTCTACACATCTCATGAACCCTAAAACCTTAAAACCTAAATAGATTTGTTATTCTAAGCATCTCATGAACCCTAGAGACTTAAGGGGATGCAAGGGTATGGGTTAAGGGTATATATATGAGGATATGGACTAAGGGGCCCTAAGAGGAAAGCTTAAGGGGTGTTGAGAGAGTGACTTAATGGGATGCAAGTGGATGGATTAAGGGGTCCTAAGAGGATTGCTTAAGGGTTGTTGAGAGAGTGACTTAAGGGGATGCAAGTGGATGGATTAAGGGTAGGCATATGAGGATATGGATTAAGGAGTCCTAAGAGGATAGCTTAAGGGGTGTTGAGAGAGTGACTTAAGGGGATGCAAGTGGATGGATTAAGGGTAGACATACGAAGATATGGATTAAGGGGTCCTAAGAGGATATCTTAAGGGGTTTTGAAAGAGTCACTTAAGGGGATGCAAGGGATGGATTAAGGTGATATGAAGATACTGGAAGAGGTCCTAAGAGGCCGCTTAAGTGGTATTGAGAGAGTGACTTGGTGGGGATGAAAGTGGTTGACCAAGGGTAGACACAGGAGAAGGTGATTAAGGGGTCCCAATAGTGATAGCTTAAGGGTTTTGAGAGAGGATTTAAGGGATGTGGATGAATAAGGGGACATAAGGAGGATATTATGGGACTATGTGTCCTAAGAGATAGCTATAAAAGAGAGTGACTTAAGGATGTGAGATTATAGGTCCGGTAGAGGATAAATTTAAGGGTGTTGAGAGAGTGATCAAGAGATGCTTAGATAGATTTACATATAATGAGGATATGGATTAAGGGGTCCTTAGAGGATAGATTAAGGGGTGTTGATAGAGTGACTTAAGGGGATACAAGTGGATGGATTAAGGGTAGATATACGAGGATATGGATTAAGGGGTCCTAATAGAATGGCTTAAGGGGAATTAATAGAGAGACTTAAGGGGATGCAAGAGGATGGATTAATGGTACATAAGAGGATGACTTAAGGGATTTTAAGATAATGGCTTAAGGGGATATGAAATCAATTATAAACTTTTTTGTAAAATGATAAAGAATTAAATTTAGTTAAATATATTTATACTATCAATTAAATGTATTTAGAACTATATATATAGTTATCTGTCTCTAGATTCAAATTCCATTGTAATATATGTATCTCCTCTCTTTTTTGTAAAGCATCTAATTTTTGGAGACCTCAAACAAAAAATGATATGAAACTTTAATTAGGAAATTAATATTAAATAAAAATGTATATATATCAATTAAATATATATACAACTATATACTTACCAATATTTATTTACTCTATTGTGTCATCTACATCCTCTCTTTTTTGTAATGCATCTATGATTGTCTCATGATCATCGATTGAAAATGTCCATAAAACTTTATTAGTAGGAATCCCTTGATATATAACTAATTTTATATTGGTTGCCAAAATAAAATGTGAATAATGTATAATCGTCTTGTGTCTTTCTTAATATTCAAATGCAGGAAAGCCATTCTTTCTCATCAAATATTTTTGAAGTCAGTTGCCAACAACAATCACTAAACTAGTTGGATACTCAAAGTCGTCATCATCCACTGTAGGATGTACCAACTTATGTTTTCTCTCAACACATCTAGCCAACTAGTACTCGGTATCCTCTTCATTCCCCTTAGGTGCAACAACAACATACACATGTTCTGTAAAAATATAAATAAAAATTAAATAAAGAGTGACTTATATTTAATTCACATATATTAAATATGCATACATATAAAATTCAACTCAAAAAATAATGTACCTTCTTGTACAAGATCTGAAACACAATCATAATCATCTGATGTGAACACTTGATTATCACCAATTGTCATTCTATGTTGAACATGTGTTGATGTAGGCATTAAGGCTCTCTGTTTCCATTGTTCGACCCATTCCATATTTTCGCATGCCTCCCAATCACCTACAATAAAAAAATTGATAAAATCATGCTAACTCCCTTGTCCATATTTTCCATGTGTTTGCATTCGAACTCTTAAACAAAAACCATTTTGAAGATCCATTAATTGTTTCACAATCTTGTCGAGAAAAAATATCATTTTCTTCAACTAACCAAAAGAAGTGTCGAATTATTGAGCTCTCAATTTTTCTTGTAGATAATTTGGCATTGCACCAATCTACAATTGCACGTGCATCTCTAAATTTCGTAGCATCCTCAAATTTTAGTTTCTCTCTAGCAAGAGTTCTTTTCACATATGCACCTGCTCCATTGTGTTCTCCCTTACCATGAACAACTTAAAAAAATCTCCTTATGTGTTGGATATTATTTTCTTTATGAAGTCTACATAACCAATAAAACATTCTAGCATTTTTTAACTGACCCATGCAATTATCCGACCATATGAGATGTTCTAGCATTTGAATTCCTCTGTTTTAGATTTTTATAAAATATATGAAAACAATATTGAACAAACTCAAATGAATGTAATCGATTATCACTTAATAAAAATGGTACTCTCTCAATTTTTTTCTATTATCTTTTGTACTATTATCTGCATGTATATAAACAATGTGAACAAATATAGCTACTTGCAATGAATTATAGTACTGTGATTGAATTTCTTCTTGTGGAGGAAGAGTAATTTTCAGCAAAATCAACAACTAACAATATAGTTCCAATTGGGAATGTGTTTTTATTAAACAAAATTTATTATCAAGCAAATGAGCATACTGAGAGTGTTGAACATATTTAGGTACAATATTATCTTTAAATTCATTAATAAATGTATGGACACTAAATTTTTCCATAATTAGCTCACAACATTTTCTAGTTTTTCCATCTTTCAAAGAATACTAAACATTTTAAATTTTTCTTACATCCACTAATTGTTGTCTAAATTCATCTAAACTAATTTCATGCATACACTCTCCTAATAATGAAAAGTTACCACATTTATCACATTCTCCATAAATACATGCTTTTAAATAAAATAAGTTTCCATTAGAAGGTTCACAAAGCAAACCTACAATAAAATCTTTGATTCTCTTAGGTGGCATATGAATACCACAAATGTCCTGCATAACTTGGTTAGCATGCAAAGTGCATTTTATGTATCAAAAAATATCATAATAATAGTGAAATTGTACATGTTTCTTACAACAAGAGATTCATTGCTTATTAATTCTAACATACCAAGGTTTACACTTTTCAAATGATGTTTGACTTATATTAATATTCAATGGTAAGATTGAAGCATCTAATTTTTTTTATATAAGATAGTTTGAGTCATATCTAAGAGATGATTTGGATGAGGTTCATGAATTTTGGAACCAACCCTTAATTTTAAGACATCTCTAATGTTAGGTGATACTCTTGTATTATCATGCCAAAAAAATTTGATTAAAGATTTAATTTCATTAGTTAATTTTATGTCTGATCTTGGGAGTCTACCACTAAAACTCCAAAATTGATTAATTGGATCATTTTAAATACTTTCTCTTCTTTTAGAAACTCTTATCAAAGTTCTAGGATTCACTTTTATACACCTACTAATATTACTTAACATTCTCTTATTTGAAGCTGCTTTATCAACTAGAGCAATTATTATTGCATGATGAGCCACATTCTTATCTTTTGATCGATTTTGCTTACCTATAAAATCAATAGAATTAGCAACACTAGATATGACTTGTTCTACTGAATCATCTTTCTTTTTTAGTTTTACAATAAACACCTAACTTTTTCATCACTATTCTCATTTTTGACATTATCATCAATTGCACCATGAGTTGACATCGGAATCCTAATTTCTTTCTATAAAAAAACATTTTATATATTCTATTTTCATAAGTTCTAATTTGTCTCTGAGAAACTTTACCATTAAGTTTATCTAGCACATCTTGTAATACCCCTCCTCTTCTTGGTAGGATTTAGTATTTTTCAATGCGATTGTTTGCTACTTGTGACGGTGATGATATTGTTTGATGTGGTTAGTTGGACTTTGATGATACTGTTATTCCATTAGTAGACATGAGCATTTCATATGACATCGTGGTTAGTAATGTTAGTTGATTTTCAGAAATATATTATGATGCAATAATTTAATGAATTATGTTAGGAGATGAATTGTTAGTTTAGAAATATTATTTATCAGATAGATTGTGATTGTTAGAATAGTTGTGATGAAGGACAATATGACATCACTCGTTCGCGAGTGCCCTGTTATGTTGCGATTCCTTCTCACAATGTAGTATTTTGATTTAATGCCTTAATGTTATATATATATGCACATGTACACAACTTCGTTTGTATGCAGGATTTGCAGGTACAAGTCTCGATTCCACCTGCTTCGGCAGGACAGGGCGAGCACCAAATAACCCAACGGTTAAATGTTGAAACAGAGGTGACGATGAAGTCCTCCCATCCCATGATGTCAGGTCGTCTCGTTGATTGGTATGTTCATTTTTTTTGTAATTGTCGTTATTGTGGTTGTGTTGTGTATGTCGTATTTTATTAATGTGAGTAATTAATAGGTTGTGATTTAGTTAATTGAATGTGGATAATAATTGTTTATTTTAATGTTGGTACGTTATTTATTGTAGTGTAATTGATTTTGATGATGGAAGTAATTAGTTGTTTTAATGTTAGATTTAAATTAAATTCAAATATTTAAATGATTTAATTATTTTGAAAACCACATATTACAATTAAATGGTAATTATATATTAAATGCGTTTTAATTATTTTAATTTAATTATCTGGTGGAGGATAATTATTAAAATAATTTATTTAAATTAAATAAGTAATGTGTTGTGCAAGAAAAGTTGCAAAAATAGAAATTAAAACAATAAAACAAATAAAAGAATGAAAGGATTGTTTGAACCAATGAGAATACAGATATAAATTAAAAAGCTGGCTTTTAAAGAATGAGTTTTCTTTTATTCTGGATTTTTAGAGTTTTTGAGAAAAGAGGGATATTATCCTTTAATTAATTAGGAATTTTGGGAAGTTTTTTCACACACAAGAGATTAGGGATTGAGAGAGGGCACAAGTTATTATGTACTTTGAATCTGAAAAGAATATGGGTTTTGGATCTTTTGCTAATTTGAAGAGAGTTGGAGAAAGGGCTTGGAAATTTATTACTAGTTATTTTGGAGTCTTCTGAAGAAAGGATCGGGTTGGAGATTTGAGCACGGTGACTTAGAGGAGATTCGAAGCAAGAAGGAAGGGATCTTCGTAAGGATCGTCAGGAACAGTCTTCATCAAGTTCTTGAATAAGCGTAGGACTCCAGGTTTTAACCTACTCCTTCCCTCTGGTTTTCTGATTTATGAAAACAGGAAAAACAAATTAGATTATTAGGTGAAAGAAAAATAAAACCTTAGACAGAAAAATTTAGGGAATAGTGAAAGACTATAAAAAAAATATATATACTCTTTCAAATTGACTTTGAGAAAATAATGTTGAATTTGTGAAAAATAAACTATATGTTTTTAAAATTGATTTGAATTGCTTGTTTTGAAAATATACATAGTTTCTTTCTTTGAGAATAATTTATTTTGGGAATTATAAAACTATATCCTTAATATATAAATATTTGTGTAAGTTGTTTTATTCTGTTCTTTTAATCTCTGTACTTTTAACTGTTCATTGGATTATATATATATATATATTTAAATATATTATATATATGTGTGTATATATAAATACATACAAATCTTACATATATAAATAAACTACTTTTGTGCTTTGTAATTGTTTGAAATTGTTGTTAAAATCGAGGTTCGGCCGTCGTCGAAGTCCGTGCCTGTGGAGGACAGATTTACGTTTTTTTTTTTAAATGGAAATTCGGTGATAAAAAAAAATAATAATAAATAATTAAATAAAAGAAATTTATAAAAGTAATATTATGAAAATAAAATATAATTAAATGCAATTTCTTTAAAGTTTAAGTGTCGATAGTGGACGGCAGCACAAATTCTCCTCCTAACGACAAGCCGGGTTCCGCGAAGAAGTTCGTAGGATCGTTGAAAGTGAGTGTATCCGTATGACCGCCAGATATTGCTGTGGATCGCCGCAAGCAGCCCCAGACGACAGCGCTCACTCGGCCAGACAACATGTCAGGGCGCAAGGTGTAAAGTTTTACTTTACTTTATTTATTTTATTTTATTTATGTTTTTTTTTTTGGCTTTTTATTATATATATAATATATATAATTACATATATATATTTATGTATATATTTGTGTTTTTTAAAAGTTATATAGTCGGTTAGTATTTTAAAAGTGAAATTATAATAATTTTATTTAAATATTAATATTTTACAGGAAATTAAAAGATTGAATCTAAAATGTTAATTTATTACAGTGAACGCACTTTTATCATAGATTTTAAATGTCCACCTTGTTCATCCGTAAATTCTATATATTTCAAATAGGAATTGTTTAATTATTGTTTTGATTAAACAAATATGTTAGACAAGATTTAGCTTTAGTTGTGATTGTGGGCTTTATTGTGACAACCATATTGAGTTATTTAAACTGATATTGTGTCGTTTTTAATTTCCATGGTTCTCAAGTTTTTTTGTCCGATGGTTTCACGTATTTTAGACATTTATTTGAGGTACTAAGAATTGAATATTTTGACGTAGGATTATTAACTTGTTGTGTTCTTCATATTGACTCAGAATTAGAGTATTTTATGTGATTGAATTAATCGTTTACCTTAAGTTATGAAATTGCGTGATTGGGTTATCGTTGCCATTTAATTGTTGTGAACTTTTCTCTTCGATGTGGGAACCTATTGTTGGTTTTGTAGTCCTGGTTCCAGAGGCTTATTATGTTAAAATGTTATTCTCGATTGGTCATGCTTTTGGAGTGTTGGTTTATGTTAGGAAGGGTTGAACAGGTTAAGACTTTTGGATTATGAATTTTTGCGAGAGGGTTAATGCCTCATGTGTACTTGTTGTGGTATTATGTTTTGCTGTTTCAGTTCAACCCTGGCTTGGGATTTCCCAGAGAAGGGTGAACAGGAGAGTGGCCTCAGGCAACCGCCGCCCCTGTAAGAGGAAGGCCAGAACCCAGTAGTAAAGAGAGAAGTTAAACAAGTGATAACTTAATTAATGTATCTAGTGGGCTGGGTTAGTTAACACATAACAAGATAAAAACATGCACCTCACCCCTGCCGTTAGCGCTTTCAAAGGCTAAGGATGGGTGGGAAGACCTGGTTGGTAAGGTCACTACCTTGCTCTATGAAAGGTAAGTGGCTCCGCATGAGTAACCCTATGGGGCGGCACCTTGAAATAGGATGTTTGGATAACCATAGATGAAGGCGGCTCCTTGAGTTAGGTTGTCTGGATAATCCATGTATAGATGGAGGCGGCACCTTGTGATAGGTAGTCTGGCGAATTCATGTAAGGCCATGCGATGACACTCTCCACTAGACACCCTTGTCCTTGTTTCTTGTCGCCTCTGGATATTGTTATTTTTATGTTGTTCTGATGTTAGGGCTAGGGAATCCATAGGTGGGTGTCGGCGCCTCAGTTGGAGGAAGAGCCAGGGGATCCCATGAGAGTTATGTGATGACCCTCCCTACTTGACACCTGTCTGACTTGTTCTTGTTGCCTATTGGAATGGTGTATTGAATGGTTGATTCAGGGTTATTATGGAATCGTGTTCTTTATATTGGTTCTGATTTATTTGGAAATGTATTTTGGGTGTTGGTTTGGTTCTTCTGGATGTTATCCCTTTATGATGTTTCTTTGAATTGTGGAATTGATCTATGATTGTAAGTGCTTGTACTTCTGCAGCAGTGGTGTTATCGTAATGAGTCCTTGGTTTTACTTGTTATGTGATTTGATGTACGTCGATGGTTGTGCATTGCATTCTTGAGTGGTACTTGTTCTATATCATGTTGTTGAGTCGGTTGACATTCATGGTCGGGTTCACTTCCTCGTCACCTCTGAACACGGGGGGTGAGTTACTTGTAATTCACATGGTTGGAACGTGGCTCAAATCTGGGTTCCCCAATAGCCTGTCTTCCCGCCGCAAAGGGAGTTAAAATTAAATGATCAACAGGATGTAATTTGATGTGTTCCATTTTCTCGTATCAATCCCATGTTAAAGTTCAATGTAATTCTTGTATCAAAGAAAATTGTAATGTAATACTATATCAATGATGTAATAGTTAGGTTCTTTTGTAACTCTTTTAAGAGTTTTGTCATGGATGTAATTATGCGATGTTTATCATGCTCGCATCATGATTCTCAGATGTATCAATGTATATGGTTAATACAAATTTGTTACCAGGTAACTAAATGGTTATGTTGTTATCTCTTACCCCACGGCGTTTAGTGTCAGAAGCAACTGCCAGTCCTGGTAGGAATTGGAAAGGCCATTGCTATGTAACATGCTTTGTGGTTGGCGTGTTATTGTTGCTGGCCATGTGTACTTTACGACGCAGCACCATTTGGTGTACTGTGTGTGTTCCCTGGGCGCCCAGGCCCATCGCTAAAGCAATTGGTACTGGTACAGAATCCATAATAATCAGCACCATGTGTGCCTACCCTATGTAACCTTGCACGAATTCCCAGGAGTAGTTGGGAGCTCTGATTAGTTTAAGTTGTGCATGTTAGAACCCAAGCCTGCTAGCCGGGTCTCAGGCAACAGCAGAAACCCAGCTGGAAAGGATGGACCCTTGCAGAAAAGTGAAGGCAATTTATATCCTATCAAGGATGCACCATGGAACCCTCAGTAATGTGTGATGTGGGTCAAAGGTTGTGGAGTTGCGTGTGATTAAGTGATCTCTGCCATGACTTTGTGTGCTATTTCATGTTTGCTTAATGGCTTCCTGAGTGTTTGCAGACTTTTGGGGAGAGTGTAATGTCTCATAAAGCTAATAGCTTGTATTATTATTTTCTTACTTTATGTGTGAGCTATATCTTAGCCCCTTAGTGATACCAGTTCACTGCCTTGGTGTGTGTGGGTGGCCAGATGCCTCTGCTTAGGAAACTACTTTTTTGTTTGTACTCTATTCCCGTAGGAGGTGTTTGATTTTATGAGGGGAGGATGTGTAATAATTCTCCTCCTTGTAGGACGGTATTTTCAATGCGATTGTTTGCTACTTGTGACGGTGATGATATTGTTTGATGTGGTTAGTTGGACTTTGATGATACTGTTATTCCATTAGTAGACATGAGCATTTCATATGACATCGTGGTTAGTAATGTTAGTTGATTTTCAGAAATATATTATGATGCAATAATTTAATGAATTATGTTAGGAGATGAATTGTTAGTTTAGAAATATTATTTATCAGATAGATTGTGATTGTTAGAATAGTTGTGATGAAGGACAATATGACATCACTCGTTCGCGAGTGCCCTGTTATGTTGCGATTCCTTCTCACAATGTAGTATTTTGATTTAATGCCTTAATGTTATATATATATGCACATGTACACAACTTCGTTTGTATGCAGGATTTGTAGGTACAAGTCTCGATTCCACCTGCTTCGGCAGGACAGGGCGAGCACCAAATAACCCAACGGTTAAATGTTGAAACAGAGGTGACGATGAAGTCCTCCCGTCCCATGATGTCAGGTCGTCTCGTTGATTGGTATTGTTCATTTTTTTTGTAATTGTCGTTATTGTGGTTGTGTTGTGTATGTCGTATTTTATTAATGTGAGTAATTAATAGGTTGTGATTTAGTTAATTGAATGTGGATAATAATTGTTTATTTTAATTTTGGTACGTTATTTATTGTATTGTAATCGATTTTGATGATGGAATTAATTAGTTGTTTTAATGTTAGATTTAAATTAAATTCAAATATTTAAATGATTTAATTATTTTGAAAACCACATATTACAATTAAATGGTAATTATATATTAAATGTGTTTTAATTATTTTAATTTAATTATCTGGTGGAGGATAATTATTAAAATAATTTATTTAAATTAAATAAGTAATGTGTTGTGCAAGAAAAGTTGCAAAAATAGAAATTAAAACAATAAAACAAATAAAAGAATGAAAGGATTGTTTGAACCAATGAGAATACAGATATAAATTAAAAAGCTGGCTTTTAAAGAATGAGTTTTCTTTTATTCTGGATTTTTAGAGTTTTTGAGAAAAGAGGGATATTATCCTTTAATTAATTAGGAATTTTGGGAAGTTTTTCTGCCAAGTATATTGGATTGAGAGGCCTCGCACTTGAATCAAGAGAATATGGCTTTGGATCTTGCTAATTTGAAGAGAGTTGGAGAAAGGGCTTGGAAATTTATTACTAGTTATTTTGGAGTCTTCTGAAGAAAGGATCGGGTTGGAGATTTGAGCACGGTGACTTAGAGGAGATTCGAAGCAAGAAGGAAGGGCTCTTCGTAAGGACCGTAAGGAACAGTCTTCATCAAGTTCTCGAATAAGCGTAGGACTCCAGGTTTTAACCTACTCCTTCCCTCTGGTTTTCTGATTTATGAAAACAGGAAAAACAAATTAGATTATTAGGTGAAAGAAAAATAAAACCTTAGACAGAAAAATTTAGGGAATAGTGAAAGACTATAAAAAAAATATATATACTCTTTCAAATTGACTTTGAGAAAATAATGTTGAATTTGTGAAAAATAAACTATATGTTTTTAAAATTGATTTGAATTGCTTGTTTTGAAAATATACATAGTTTCTTTCTTTGAGAATAATTTATTTTGGGAATTATAAAACTATATCCTTAATATATAAATATTTGTGTAAGTTGTTTTATTCTATTCTTTTAATCTCTGTACTTTTAACTGTTCATTGGATTATATATATATTTAAATATATTATATATATGTGTATATATATAAATACATACAAATCTTACATATATAAATAAACTACTTTTGTGCTTTGTAATTGTTCGAAATTGTTGTTAAAATCGAGGTTCGACCGCCGTCGAAGTCCGTGCCTGTGGAGGACAGATTTATGTTGTTTTTTTTTAAAATGGAAATTCGGTGATAAAAAAAAATAATAATTAAATAAAAGAAATTTATAAAAGTAATATTATGAAAATAAAATATACTCAGCACTTTAAAAAGTTAGAAGGAGAAGGACGGCAGCGGTCGGATCTTCCTCCCACCCATTAATGCCGGGTTCCGCACAAATAGAATTATAGGATTGCATAAAGAGTTCAGACGCGGACCGCTGGCGCATAAAGAGGTTGTGATCACGCGCAATTCCAGACGTAGCCCGCAACGGGCCACCGCGCCTGGTGCATGTGTAAGCGTAAAGTTTACTTTACTTTTATTTATTTTATTTTATTTATGTTTTTTTTGGTTTTTATTATATATATAATATATATAATTATATATATATATTTATGTATATATATTTTGTGTTTTTTTTTTTTTTTTTTAAAGTTATATAATGGTTATGTATTTTAAAAGTGAAATTATAATAATTTTATTTAAATATTATTTATTTTTAAAGTAGAATTAAAAAGATTTAAATTTAAATGTTAATTTATTACATAGCGTGAATGTAATTTTTATCTCAGATTTTAAATGTCCAATTTTGTTCATATCCAGGTAAATTCTATATATTTCAAATGGGAATTGTTTAATTATTGTTTTGATTAAACCAAATTTGTTAGACAAGATTTAGCTTTAGTGGTGATTGTGGGCTTTATTGTGGCAACCATATTGAGTTATTTAAACTCATATTGTACGTTTTAATTTCCATGGTTCTCGAGTTTTTTTGGTCCGATGGTTTTAATGTATTTTTAGACATTTATCGGAGGTACTTCGTTAAGAATTGAATATTTTGACGTAGGATTATTAACTTGTTGTGTTCTTTATATTGACTCAGAATTAGAGTATTTTATGTGATTGAATTAATCATTTACCTTAAGTTATGAAATTGCGTGATTGGGTTATCGTTGCCATTTAATTGTTGTGAACTTTTCTCTTCGATGTGGGAACCTATTGTTGGTTTTGTAGTCCTGGTTCCAGAGGCTTATTATGTTAAAATGTTATTCTCGATTGGTCATGCTTTTGGAGTGTTGGTTTATGTTAGGAAGGGTTGAACAGGTTAAGACTTTTGGATTATGAATTTTTGCGAGAGGGTTAATGCCTCGTGTGTACTTGTTGTGGTATTATGTTTTTATTGTTTTAGTTCAACCCTTGCCTAGATTTGAGATATGTTAGGGGTCATAGGGAGAGTGGCTCTTCGTGGGCACCGGCGCCTCGGGTAAGAGGAAGTGCCAGGGGAACCCACGTAAGAGTAGTTAAACAAGTGATAACTTAATTAATGTATCTAGTGGGCTAGGTTAGTTAACACATAACAAGATAAAAACATGCACCTCACCCCTGCCGTTAGCGCTTTCAAAGGCTAAGGATGGGTGGGAAGACCTGGTTGGTAAGGTCACTACCTTGCTCTATGAAAGGTAAGTGGCTCCGCATGAGTAATTAGATAATGTGTATGTCTTATGAAACACATACACATTTCATTTAAATAACGCTTATGCATTTTAGTAACACGTACACATTATTTAAAATTTGAATTCCCAATCCACATGCAGCATTGGTTTTAGGATTGGGAAAGTCTTGGCAATCTTAGCCTTAGCCTTTGACCTGCAACTAAAAAACTAAGGCACGTTGAAGAAGAATGTTCAAATTTGGCAATATGTCTGATGGACTTTTTTTCTGAATCAATCTATAAAATTAAAACCCATTAGAGGACATGATGTCTACTTTCAAAATATATAATTTTTGTTAATATTGGATTATTTTTGTTATTTTTTAATTAATTTCAAAGCAAACTAGTTCTTAAACTTGAAATATTAGGGTTTTTTTGTTTTTTAATAACTTTTTTTTGGTTAAGTTTCTTGTTAAGCATCAAGTAATGATGGAATTTTATTTTCTATAATATCATTCAACACGATGTATTCTCTTTTTTCTTGTTCACTCTTTTTTCCTACAACTAATCCTTAGACATAACCTTCTCATTGATTATAACACATAACCTTCTCATTGATTATAACATATTTTCTTCTAATAATTTTTTTATTTTCAAACTCTCATAACTAATAGCCAAATTCATCTATTCCATATCCAATGAAGGTATATTTTTAAGATTTTTCTTATAGATTGATTATATTTTCAATATCAAAATATACAATAGTTTTATAGCCAAAGGTCTTTAGAAAGAAGTAATTCACCTTCTTACCTATCCACTCCTACTCTAGGATACCATCATCTAAAGAATTTAAAGGCTCTATATTGATTAAATAAACAACAATATGTAAAAATTCTTCCAAAAAATGTAAAGGTAGTATATCATGTAATCTCATGCTTGTTGCACACTCCATAATTTTCTTGTTCATTCTCTTAGACAAACCATTTTTCTATGGAGTTCTTGAAGCTATCTTATACTTATGGATTCCATTGTGTGAACAGTAATTTTTAAATTATCTATTGCAATATTCACCTCCATTTTTTGAATTGAGACACTTTAAATTTTTCCATATCTCATTCTTAACCAAGGCTTTGCATTTTTAAATTTTTTTAAATACATTTATTTTTTCTCTAGGAAATACACCCATGTTTTCATAGTTGCATCATCAATAAAAGTGGCATAATAACAAGAGCCACCAAGAGAAGATACCTAAGTTAGTCCCCATAAGTTTTTATGCACAAGATCTAATTTATCACTCTTCTTTTATTTCCAATATTTGAGAAATATGACTCTCCTTTATTTCCCATAAACACAATTCTCATAGAAATCTTTGTGAGCCTATGCTCACAAATATTTCTACCATGGAGGAGCATCCGGGTGGACTGGAAATCAACATCAACCAAAAATATGGTTGGTTTTTTCCTTTCAATTTTAGTTTTTTTTAGTCATTTTTGGCATCTCTTAGCATAAGGAACTCAATTGTGTAGTTAAATTCTCAATTTGAAATTTTTTCCAAAATACCATTTTAAGGCTCCACAAGCTGTTTGAAAAAATTGGTTTGAAAATTTTTGTAAGGAATCAAGTAAAATCCTTTTGCAAGATAATTCTTGGAAGTACCATGTGAAACATTGAAAAATAATTCAAGTCATATGTTTTCTAATTTAGTATATTTTAAAGTTGGAAGTTTGTTAAATATATTGGTAGTTTACAAAAAAAAAAAAAAAACCTCCAGAGTCTTGAAGGCTGAAGAAAAATAATTCTATAAGGGACCATGGGACATCAATCCAAACCTACTCACCAATTTTGATGCAAATCAAAGAACTTTCATTTTTTCACCTGCTGACACTCAAATTTGTTGATTTGTATAATTGAATGAATGAAATATTTAGAAATTTAGACAATTATTTGAGGAGGATTAAACTAATTTTTATTACCAAAAAAATGCAATAAAATATGGAGAATAAAAATGCTACACATATTTGTGGGTGGTAGGGTGGGCGACCCTCCAGGATGGTGGAGGGAGGTGGCATATCGCCACAGTGGTGATTAGAAGGTGGTTTCCATTGTTGAGGTGGTAGTTCGGAAGTTTGGGTGGTGATAGCTTGTTTCATCATTAAGTTGGACATATGGGGGTGTTAGTAATTTAGCTGGCCACCTTGTTAAGTGATGATAGTTTTTAAGAAAGATGAGCTCACGTTAAAGGCATGACAACTAGCATACTAGGAGGTGGTACTATTAGTGATGGGCGGTGGTGTTTTCGTAGCTTGGGCTATTAATGGACAGCTTGGTTCTCTTTTGCATTATGCATTTCTTTTTGATGTGAGGTGTTTGTGGGTTTATTGCCTTCCCTTCTATCAAGTGTCTTTGGTAGGAGGCTGAGGATGGCAAAGAGTTCAAAGTTTATAGTGGAGGTTTTTGTTGTAGGCCTTGCTCAATTTAGAGCGGCCACTCCAATATCCTTTCATTTGTTGGCGAGACAGGCTTCTTTCAGGGAAGTCATTGACCAACATTTGAAATGAATTTTGGTGAAATACAATATGTTGGTGCTTGTGGCAATGAAGATGGTTTGGGTTTTGGTCATCTGGAGACCAAGGAGTATGGGAGAGACAATTTACATATCTCTTCCCATTTCCTTGCCTCTCTATTAGACAATTTGGAGCTGAAGGTGGAGGAAACACAATTGTTGTTGAAGTTGATCTGAGAGGACTTGGTCTAAGGCCATGATGAGGTGCTCTATGTGGTGTTAGAAGGAAGGGGATTCTCATGTCCCCATGACATGGAATGGTGAGATCAGAGGACACAGTGAAAATTTACCCCTTCCTTTTGAATTTTCAGGAGTTGGGACTAATGTGGCATAGATCAATTGTCACAGTTTCCATTATCTTTCTCAAGAGGGTGTTCAGGTTGATGGTGGTGGATAAGGAAGATTGCAAGGAGGAGTTCAAATATTTTGCATTCTTAAGCAAATTTTTGTAAGCTGGGGTGGTTTATTTTTTGGTGATGTTTTTTTTTGGTTGTACTGGTTTGGGTAGTTCTAGAAGTCTCATCACCATTATAGTGGTCGATGCTTGTTAAATTTAGCTATGGTTAGTGGTAGTCAGTTTGTAGTATTTTGGTAGTTCGTTATGCACTTGGTATGGCATTTTGGGTGGCTCTTGAGGGCTAGTTTACATGGGTTTTCTATGCGCCCTCTTTCCTACATTGTAGATGCTTGTAATTATGGTGTTTTTAATTAATATATATATATAAACTCTTATGTATCAAAAAAAAATTCTACACATATTTTAGATGAAAATTATAAAAATAAAAGGGAAATTGAAGGCCAATGGTCACAACAAAGAGAGAATACTATGAAAAGACCAAATAAATGGTAATGTGTAGTTGATGATAGAGTGAAGTGATTGTGTAGGAAAACTTAGAGAGATAGGGACTAAATAATGAATCCCATTTGGTTTTGCTATGTATTTTAATATGAAGGTAGACTTCATAAAGACAAATAGGGAGTTGAAGGTTGCATAAGGGAAGAAAGAAGGTAGATTGAATGTTGCAAAGGAATGTGTGCATAGTGAAGAGGTTTGAACAATTTTATTATGACATTTTAGTTTTAAGTGTAAAGGAATGCATAAAACAACAAGAAGTGTAGGCTACTGTAATGGCACAAATTTTCACACCTAGGAAAATTCTCCATTTCATCACCCCTACCTTAGGAAGTGTAAACCTGATTATGCAACTTCACCTCCACCACCTCACTCCTTCCACCTGGCAGTGTCATTTTGCATCAATGGAGGAATCTCTATTAAGGACACATGTGTGCCAAACAAACATCCAGATATCGCGTTGTTGTCTTGATAGAATTCTTCCCCCTAGATTCTGTAGAGACATTATGTCTTCTATTGGATATAAATTGTAATGTATCTTGTGTTGAAAGAAAAAGACAACTGAGAGGGGGTGAATCATTTGTATCCAATTAAAACATAAAATACCTCAACAACAATTAGATCCATATGCATTCATAAAGCCCTTAATTTTTTATAATGTTTAATGATGAAATGCAGATAATAGAAACTAAAATAACAACACCATATTTTATGTGGAAAACCCAATGATAGAAAAACCATGGTGAGGATTAGCTCACAAGATAAGTAATTGTAGAAAATGATACAAAAGGGTCACTACTAGAATAGGACACACTATCTAGAAAGGATTATAGCCTAGGATTACTGTTGAAGTAGAAAGAAGAAAAGGACATATAGAATTTTATATAAAGAATATGATCTCAATACAATAGGAAATCCACCACAATAGCTCCAACACACTCGCATCCTTGCATAGATGATTATAGACACCTTCTGCTCACTACATCCAATAATCTAACACTTTGAAGCTCACATTTCTCTACACAAATTCACAATACCACACACATACATACACACATTTACACACTCTTGCACACCTCGCATCAACTCATCTTTCATTTATACCATCCTCAACTTGAAAAACATCTTCAAGTTGTTTGCTCACACCCTTCACTTTACAAATTCAAAGTAGGTCAGCACTAAGCATTCCCATAGTGGATAGGAATGAAAGTGGACCAAAAAAAACTTTAATTAGGAACCAAAATAACTCCCACATGCCATGATACACCTTTATTAGTGTTTAAACATCTTTAAATGTAGTGTAAACACTAGGTCAATCATTATCTGTGAAAACACATTAAATATTTGAGTACAAAATTCCTTTGAACAATCTAAAACTTTCAGACAACAAGCTTTACCTAAACATGATCCAAGAAAATCCCAGAAACCAATGAACTCCTTCACAAAAAATCTCACTTGAATATTATAAACATTTTGTTTACCCATAAAACATTGCCAGACACTGTAGTACATTGTAATTCAAAAGACCTTCTGATACACCAAACCATGAAGTTTTTTGATATAGGAAAAAGAACATCATCAAATCTTCTTTAGAACTGCAATTCTTGAAGCTAATTTGCAAAGAAACACAAAGCAAGAACATTTCTCCCAGACACTTCTATACAAAACACTACAAATCCAATTCATACACTAATGAACATATCTTTCATTGTACCTAGATCTAGAAGCCAAAATTTTGGATATAACCTCTCTGAATACCCCTAACCAACATATCCAAACCAAAAATCATATCTTCAACCCAAAATAAATGTGGAGAAAAACCAAAATACTTCTACAACATTGAACACCACTGCAACATCATGTTTCCTCTATCTATCAATTTTCTCAATATCCTTAACATCCTCATTATTACCACAATCATATCCAGGAGCTTATCAAAGAAACAATCTCTTTCTCAAACTACTCAATTAACATTAATGACAACACCTAGACCTATTAACATCAATTAAAAAACCTTCATACTTGCAACAATATCCCCCTTCGTCATTGATGGCAACACAAGATGTGAAAAACTATCAAAGATGAAGTCTTCATACTCTCTTATTTTTAGATTAGATAACCTACATAAAATTCTTGTACTCTCTCTTCTCCTCACATGCTTTATTTTTTTTCATGAATTTCCTCTCCCCCTTTTTCTTTTTTTTCTCTCTTTTTTTTCACATGACTCTTTCTCCCCCTTTGACATCAATTGCAAAGGATAATTTTTTTTACATTGTTCTCCCCCTTTGACATTAACAAATATACTTGCAACTTCTCTAAATAATTCCCCTTAGGAGTACACACCAAAAAAAAAAACAACCTCTGCACAACATATACTACAATAATGCCAGTACCTAATCCCCCTAAGAGGTAGCCACCAACATCAGTCCAGACAAGGAATGAATCCATATATCCACTGGACTAATGAATCTCCATATACATCTAGTTCAAGAAAGGAGGGGCAATAACCCCCAACTTCTCCTAGAGATACTCAAAAGTATCTTTAAGAAGATCCTTAGTGAATATGTCAGAAATTTGATCATTTGTAGGTACATATTCAATAATACTTCATTCTCCACAACCTTCTCTCTCAAAAAGTGATGTACTTGATTGATATATTCTTTGTCCTTGAATTCATCACTGTGTTCTTTGATATATTTATTGCACTTTTATTATCACAATAGATAGAAATAAGTTCATCATACACCAATTTGATATCCTTCAGTGTTTGTCTCATCCATAATACTTGTGTGCAACAAGATGTTATAATGTACTCATCCTTTGTACTAGATAAAGAGATTGAATCTTATTTCTTCCTCATCCATGATACCAATCTACATCCAAGAAAGAATGCACCACCACTAGTAATTTTTCTATCATCAACAAAAAAATAAGCCCAATTCATATCTATATAAGCACTAAATGTGAAATTAGTATCCTTAGGATACCACAAGCCATAATTTGGAGTGCCCTTCAAGTATCTAAATATCCTATTTGTTATTGTAACATGTGTTTCTTTAGGATATTCTTGAAGCTTAGCTACAAAGCAAACAACATACATGATATTTGATATGTATTTGCTCTGGTATAATAGTCCACCAATCATAGATATGTATTTTCTCTAATCAACCTTAGGGGATTCATCATCCTTACTCAGTTTGTAGACAGTAACCATAAGGGTGCATACTATTTTGGAGTCATCCATTCCAAACTTCTTCAACATTTATTTAGCATACTTTGATTGTGAAATAAATATTCCCTTGTCTGTTTGATTTATTTTTATCCCAAGGAAGAAATTCATCTCACCATTTGAACATAAACATCTCAAACTCTTTCTACATCTCTTTTGCAAATTTCTTGCATGTATATCTTCATTTCCTCCAAAAATTATGTCATCAAGATACACAACCACTATCAACATTTGATCATTCTCAACTTTGAAGTAAAGATTACTATATGTGGTACCCTTTTTGAATCCTTGCATCAAATATCTATCCAACCTTGCATACCAAGCTTTGGGAGCTTTCTTCAATCCATGCAGTGCCATACTCAATCTACATACCATGTTGGGTTTATCTGATAACTGAAATCCTTTCAGTTGTCCTGTGTAAACTTCTTCCAATTCACCATTCAAGAAAGTAGACTTCACATCCATCTGATAAAAATTAAAGTCCTTATATGCTAAAAATTCCAGAAACATCTTGATTGCTTCCATTCTAGCCACTAGGGAAAATGTCTCCTCTATTTCTTCAACTTGTGAGGAACCCTTACACACAAGCATAGCTTTATTTCTCACTACTCCATTTTCATTCAATTTTTTTTCTGAATACCCACTTAGTTCCAATTATGTTCTTGTTTTCAAGTCTAGGGACTAGTTCCCAAGTCTAATTCTTCTTAATTTGCATAAGTTCTTCTTTCATTTCCTTCATCTAATATTCATCTTTACATGCTTCAATCACTCTTTATGGTTCAATTTCAGAAATTAAACATGATGCAGGAGCATCCTTGGATCATGGAAATCTTGCATCACCCAGAAATATTTTCATTCTAGATTGTCTTTATTTTAGTTTCTGTTCAGTTCAAGTTAGTATATTTAGTGACTCTTCTTGCTTGCTCGCCAAATCTTGCGGATCTATGTTTACATCATGGAAATTTTCATTTTTCTTATCCAAGTTTTGAGCTCGATTGGTTCATTTTTTGGAAAGTTATCACTTCTAGATTATGTGGTATTTTCTTGAACCAGCACCAAAACAATTTTCTTATCTGATGGCTAGTTTGATCACTTGTGGATCATCTCTATATCTTGCAGATCTTGATGGTGTAATTTGAAATGTTTCATGGAGTGTTCCTAACCTTGGTTATAGGTCCACACTTCATCTTATGCATTCACCGTCGAGTAATTCAAACTTGAGGCCGACACATGCATGGAAAAATTACATTTTGTATAATTGTATATTGTAATAATCTTTTTTTTGACACAGATGTTTTTAGATTTGTGAATGCATATAAAGCATTGTGGTTGATCATTAGAGGTAGTAGAGCTAGAGATTTGAGAACGATAAGCTTTGAACTGTAGTATTTTCACTCGCATTGAGGAGCATGTAAGAATATGGTAATTTGAGCATCTTTTAATTAGGCCTACGATCTGGATTAGTAAACTAGATGTTGTTAGCTATTTGTAATCAAATTTTCTGATAATAAGAATGTTGTAATATGTTTTTGCATCTATTTTATGTGTTTCTTCTATTGTGTGACTCTTGTTACATGGGTTGGATTGTTCTCTCTGAGGACCCTCCTACCATGACTACATTAGATGGCATCAGAGTGGGTTTCAAACCTGTGAATCTTGAGATGAGAGTTGGTTACGAACCTTGAGTGGGTTGCGGTTCTTGTGGCATTCCTTGGGTGAATAGATCATCAATTTGAGGGAGGTTGTAAGTGTGTTCAATAGATTGTTGAGAGAGAGGCAATTGAAACCTTGTGGTTAGATTTCCAAGCTAAGGCACTTGCACCGGAGTGGGGAAGAGATGCCACCGAGAAGGATGAACCCTAGAAGAATGGAGCAAATGATGGAGGACTTTAGAAATGAGATGAGGAATGAGATCCATAACCTCTTGGGTGGTTTGAGGAGTCTTGAATCGAAGGATGAATATGAAGAGGCTATAGAAGAACTTGAGACTAAAGAGGTTGAAGGGCCAACATATGAGAGAAGAAAGACTATTAAGAGCAGTGGCATAAGTAAGAAAAATTCATAGGGTGGAGGTTTCTAACTTCTTTGGTACATTGAATGTAGAAGACTTGATAGACTGGGTAGGAGAGTTGGAAGACTATTTTAAGCTTTAGGATGTTAGAGATCCACTGAGGGTTAGGTTGGCACAAACTAAGTTGAAAGGGCATCCTGCCTTATGGTAGAAAGCATTGCAAAAGGACAGAGTGGAAAATGGTGAAACAAGAATCACTTAGTGGAGATAGATGGTTGCTAGGCTAAAGGCTAAGTTCATTCTAGAAGACTATGAGTTGGAATTGTTCAAGAAGTTGTAGAACCTAAATCAAAAGGACATGATCATGAAAGAGTACACCAAATAATTTTACAAGATGACAATCAGATTTGGGCACCGAGAGATGACTAGGGAGCAGGTGGCAAGGTATATAAATGGCCTTAGATTTAACATTCAAGATGAGACGATTATGTTAAGGATATCCACAGTTGAAGATGCCTACAAATAAGCTCTTAAGGTAGAAGATAAAGTGAAGAAAAGACAGTAGAATAACCCTAGAGGGAAGGAAAAGTAGATGAGCAGCAGCAAGGAGAAGTAGACAAGTGAAGAAGAATCAAGACCTAAGTGGAATAAAGAACTAGATCAGAGGGTACAAAGGAGAGGAAATGGAAGCAAGGAGTTCTTGGGTAAATGCTTCAAGTGTGGGGAAATTGGGCATCGATCTTTTGAGTGTCCTGAGGGATCAAGTAAAGGAAGTGGTAAAAAGAATTGTATGGAAAATGAGGAGCACGTAATTGAAGTAGTAGATGGGATAGAACTATAGCAAGGAGAATCTCTTATGCTTAGGAGAGTCTTCTTGAGGAAGAGCAAGGAAAAGTTTGAGACTTCACAAAGGAAGAATCTTTTCCGGACTATGTGCAAATTAGGAGGTAAGTGTTGTAAGGTTATTGTGGATAGTGGAAGTATTGATAATTTGGTATCTGAGGAGATTGTGGAGAAACTTGGTTTGAAGAGTTTTCGACATCATTGTCCTTATGGGATAAGTTGGTTACAAGATGATCATGTGAAGGCGGTGAAAGAGTAGTGTTGGGTGAGCTTTAATATTGGCCCCTTCATAGATGAAGTTTTTTGTAATATTTTTTCTATGAGTGCATGCCATGTTCTATTGGGTAGACCTTGGTAGTTTGATAGAGGAGCTATAAATGATTGCAGAAGAAATCTGACCACTATAGAGAAGAATGGACAAAATTTTACTTTGGCTTCCTTGAATAACAAGTAGGAGGAAGTGAGGAATTTGAGTCTTGTGAGGAGTTGAAGTGCTAAGAAGTAGAGTTTAGATGTTGTTAGAATTCAGCATGCTCTAATATCATGTTGAAATAATGGATCCCAAATCATCTAATGAAGTTACACACACTTCAAAGGATCTTGCCAAGAGAAATTACACCACACAAATAGTGTTGCAACTAAGGGCTGCAAAGAGAGATTGCTATTGATCTACAACATTAGATCATAGATTGATATTTGATTGATATGATATTTTACAAATGAAAAAAATGCTTGATTATATAGGAAAAAGAGAAAACCTAAGATGCATGAGATGTTGCCACGTGTCATGATCTTACAAGATGTGACAACATGTGAACCCTATCTAGGAATTTATTAAATGTTGAGATAAGTTCTAGAAGGATAACTCATCTTCTAGAAGGAATATTATCCCTACAAACACAAAGGGGACATTACCCCTATTATTAAATGATTTATTAAAAATGCAACCTAGGACTAAATTATGCAATACCTAATTTAACTTATGCTAGTGTAATAATTAATTAATTACACTAACACCTACCCATAAGTTCAACTTAGGGAGCAAAATGAAATGATTATGCTGAGATGATGATGATGGGTTCTTGCTACGAGGCTATATTAGGTACCCATGTACATGATAAAGATGTAGAAAATCTCCCACAACTAGAAAAAAGGAGGAAACCCAATGGGAACAAAACCCCTCTCCAAAAAGGAGATGAAATGCAAAAATAAGTGGGATAGGATGGGAAGGATGGAGGACTCCCAAATACCCCCTAAGTACACCATCCTTCACATGGATACAATACAATAGGCCCCCCCATTGAAGGGAAAGAGAGAGAGACTATAGCCCCCCCAGAAGATGTGATCACCTGCAAGAATGGTAAGTGTCTGAAGAGAAAACAAGATCCAATTTCAACAAAAATCTTGTCTACCTTTCAAAAGAAACAAAACCAAGTGCAAGTGTAGGGATGCTTCCCATTTTGGATAGGAATTGAAGGAAGGAAGGATGAAAGTGGATGTCGATGAAGTCTCTAAAAATTGATCAAATGTATCCATACCTGATGATGAAGATGCCACAATCAATGAAGAGGGTGACAAATTAGGACGATGTGGAAATTGATGCTAAGCAATCCAAAGATGACAATGCAATGAATATGAAGGAGACTTGATAGCCCCCCTGAATGAAGTGTCCTCAAAACCATTGAAAGAAGTCTAAAACAAATCCAATGGTAGATGCTAAAGAAACCTCAAGTCCTGAATGGAATGAAAGGGAAGAAGTCTCATACTTGAAATTAAGGCAGTCTTTGGATCCTCAATCAAGGTTCAGACAAAGGGATGTGGAGACTCAAGAGAACTCTCCAAAGTGGGATATGAATAGAAGAATGATATCCCCTCAAGAATGTCCTCCAAACCTATAGAAGTAGCTAAGTAATTGAGACCTCAAAAAAAACCATCTTGTGATGTCAAGTCTGGAAAACTGAATGTGTCCTGATGAATGATGATAGTGTAAGCCTCAATCAATGAATCTGGATAAGGAATCACTGAATGTTAAGGGATACCAACTGTCTCTGATGGAGAAGAAGTGCCAAAAGGAACCTTTTCAACCTCTTTGGAAGATTTGAGGAAATCAAATTCCCACACAACAATATCATCATGGGGTACCTTATCTGAAGAATGACATTCTAAATCATGACCATCGGGGAATAGTGGAGTGTCAAAATCTCCATAGATCTCCCAAATCTTATTCCAAAGGATATGAGGACTATCAAAATGATCAATAGAACTAAAAACATCACAATCAACTTGCATTGAAATGATCTCCAAAATAGTGTATCTGCTACAACTTCAAGAAAATTCAAGAATACCTTCACTTGGATGAGGAACTATACCAAACAGATGTGGTAATAAATCAAGTGCTTGGAGATGGAGGACAATCCTATCTCGCCATTGCTTATAGTTACCCTTATGCAAAATAACCAAAAAAGGAGTATATGTAAGCCCCATAATGAACTTTCTCCAAAAATACAAAGACACTGACCTTCAATATCAAATAGAAGCTTCCAAATATGATGTGCAATTGAAGTGATGCTACCCGAATCAGAAAAAATTCCCAAGCTTCAGGATATCCAAGTTATTTAACAAATGCACCAAAATAAAAAAAATAAATATAAGAGTACCTGGAGCTGAAACCAATCAAGGGGTTTGAACTGATGAAAAAAGCTCTGAAAAAACTTCCTGATGCCACTGGAATCATTGAAATCCGATGAACGATTGTGAAGTTACAAGCCTTTGAGTCCAGATTAGGGTTTTGTCTTTAGTTAGATGTAAAAAAAATTCATGAAAATTTTCATAGAATTGATGTCACCACTGGAAAGTTCTTGAAATTACCTTTCTGATAGTATCTTGTTTGTAGATTTTTGATACCCTGGTGAAAAGTTGGATAAAATGAAAAAAATGCCTAGAAGAGGCACTATGTAGGCTAATGAGGAGAAAAAATTAAGCCCCTCCGGGCTAGCACTTGGTCCTTGATGTGACCGCGGTTGTAGGTAAGGAAAAAAAATCAGCGCCACCCTGATGGTGGTGGTAGGGCTGAGCAACTTGGCTAAGCGGCAAGCATAGGAGGCATCGCTGAGATTGGGTGGAGCCCACGGTCTCTGAACACGGTCGGCGAATCAACTCAGATGGTCGATGAAGAGGAGAACACAGTCATAAATGGTAAAGAACTTGGATCGGTGAGAGGATGAGCAAGGGCTGGTGGGAGAAACACAATGGCTAGCGTGAGTCTGTCGATGGTGACCATGAATTGGCCATCAGGAAGAACATGAGCACCAATGAGTGGTGGAGGCTAGTAATAGAGCACGGTAGCAGGGATTTCAATGATGATCGACATGAGGTGATGTGATGGCCTATTGTCGAACAAACACAAGTGGGCTGACCACAATGTGTGATCCTTGTAGAAAGCTAAAAGCGGTTGATGCAAGATTTTTGCAGACTTTGAAATAAAAAAGGCTAACATAAAACTTAGGATTTTGATTTTTAATATTGCTAATTGCAATTAAAAATCAATATCTATATATACCGACTATTAACAACAAGCTACAGAATATAAAAGAAGTCCTCATAAAATATGTCGATAGAGATAAAAAGTCAACCCTTGATAAATGCCAATGAAGAAAAAATGATGGATGCAAACCAGGATTAAATAGCCTGTCACTCCAAAAAAAAATCACAAACTATAGAAAAAAATGCCAAATTTTTTTTTTTCCAAACAAAATAGATAAAGCCTGAGTTTTTTTGAATATGTAAAAGGATTGTGACTAAAAAGAAATTTCCTCAGAGGACAACTAACTGGGGTGATTTTTTATTGCAAATTGTATAGATTGTACAATTGATTTTGCAAACCCAAAAATACCTCTAATGGCTCCTAGGTTGATGAATCTGATTTTGATGAATAAGCAAGCGATCCTAAGCTTTCGAGGCCTTTTGAAGACAATGGCAAGCTCAGATCTGACTCTATTTTCTTTAGAAATCAGCTTGGTCCTTGGGTGGAGTCAAGTAGCCTTTAATAGAAACCTTTAGCGAAGAATCTCTCCATCCCAACTTTCTTGATCCTATCATGAACTCTCAATGGAATGGCTCTAATACCATGTTAGAATTCAACATGCTCTAATATCATGTTGAAATAATGGATTTTTTATCATCCAATGAAGTTGTGCACACTTCAAAGGATCTTTCCAAGAGAGATTACACCACACATAAAGTGTTGCAACTAAGGGCTGCAAAGAGAGGTTGCTATTGATCTACAACATTAGATCATAGATTGATATTTGATTGATATGATATGTTACAAATGAAAAAAATGCTTGATTATATAGGAAAAGGAGAAAACCTAAGATGCATGAGATGTTGCCATGTGTTATGATCTAACAACATGTGACAACATGTGAACCCTATCTAGGGAATTATTAAATGTTGAGATAAGTTATAGAAGGAAAACTCATCTTCTGGAAGGAATCTTATCCCTACAAACATGGAAGGGGACATTACCCCATTATTAAATTATTTATTAAAAATGAAACCTAGGACTAAATTATGCAGGACCTAAGTTAACTTATGCTAGTGTAATAATTAATTAATTACACTAACATAGGTTATACTAAAGTAAGGCATGGATGTGAAGAGGAACCGTGTGGCTTAACTTGAGAGTGAGATGGTACTAGAAGGATGTAAGGGTAGAATTGTGCAGCAAAAGGTTGTGGTTGCAGATAAAATAGTAGATAAAATGGAGTCCTACAGAAGTGGTAGACTAGAAGGATAGAATAAAGTGAGTAGGGATAAGCATCCCTTACTACCATGTGCAGTTATGAGGTAGGGAAAAGAAGGTGAAGAGAAGAAGAAGTTGCAGGATCTGACAAAGGAAAGAAGAGAGGTTAGGAGGAAGAGAAGTACATATAGAGAAGACATTTGGATAAAAATGAGCATGGAATTCACATCCTAAAACCAATCTAATTTTCATGAGTTCCTCTCATGGAACATATTTTCGCATTGAGGGTGTTTGATGCAAGAGCATCCTTGGGTCGTGGTAATCTTCCATCACCCAAAAATATTTTCATTCCAATTTGTCTTTGTTTCAGTTTTTGTTCAGTTCAAGTTGGTAGATTTGGTAATTCTTCTTGCTTGCTCGCCAGATCTTGTGGATCTATGTTTACATTGTGGACATGTTCATCTTTCTTATTCCAATTTTTGAGCTCAATTGGTTCATTTTCTGGCAAGTTATCGCTTCTAGATTATGCGGTAGTTTCTTAAACCGACACTAGAATAATTTTCTTATCTGATGGCTAGTTTGATCGCTTGTGGATCTTGATGGTGTGATTCAAAATTTTTAATGGAGTGTCCCCAACCTTGGTTATAGGTCCACACTCCATCTTATGCATTCACCATGGAGTAATTCAAATTTGAGGCTGACACATGCATGCACACATTACATTTTCTTTAATTGGAGATTGTAATAATTGTTGTGCTGACGTGGATGTTTCTAGATTTGTGAATGTATATAAAGCATTGTGGTTGATCATTAGAGGCATCACAGTTAGAGATTTGAGAATGATAAGCTTTGAATTGTAGGATTTTTGCTCACATCGAGGAGCATGTAGAAATATGGTATTTTGAGCATGTTGTAATCAGGCTTGCAAGCCAAATTGACAAACTAGATGGTCCTAGCTATTTTTAATCAAATTTTCTAATAATAAGAATGTTGGAATACGTTTTTACATGTATTATATGTGTTACTTCCGTTGTGTGACTCTTATTGCATGGTCTGTATTGTTCTCTCTGAGGACCCTCCTACTGTGACTACATCAAAACATAGATTTACCTCCTACTTAGTAGCTAGTCTTCTTGTCAACACTCCTTTGTTTTTGTCTCCAAAGATCTATTCTTCAGAATGATTTCTCTACACATACATAGGTGTTTTAGGGGTCTTTTTTGGAGTTTCTTCCTCTTCATTCTGCACTTCTCTTTCCTTAGATTTTTCTTCTTCTCTTCCACAAGAAGGATCATCTAACTCATATCCATCTATCACAACTAAAAATTATGTAAGTCTTCATCAAATTTAACACTTGCACTTTCAACAATCCTTCTTAGCATTTTGTTGTAACATTTGTAAGCTTTGACTTTAGTAGAATATCCAAGGAAGATACCTTCACTAGACATTGCATCAAACTTTCCTAAGTTTTCATCCTCTCTTTTGATATAGAATTTTCTTCCAAACACTCTAATGTACTTGACAGTAGGGATCCTTCCATACCACAACTCATAAGGAGTTTTTGTTTTTTTATCTTTTTCTTGATCTCTATTAAGAATGTAAACACCATGTATTTATTCTCTCCAATATACTTTTGGTATATTAGCTTCTCTCATCATAGTCCTTGCAGTTTCTTGAAAAGTCTTATTTTTCCTTTCAACTACTCCATTATGCTGAGGAGTCCTCGGGGAAAACAAGTGCCTCTTAATTCCATTAATCTGAAAAAACATTTAAAAACTTTTTGTTTCCACAGTCCATGATAGATGTGAACAAGATTTCTGGAATAACTGTGTGCACACAGTTATTCCAGAAACCTGAAAAAACATGTTGAATTAATTAGAGGTTAATTCTCCACCTCTGTTAGACCTCAAGCATTTGATCTTCAAATTTATTTCATTCTCAACCATAGCTTTAAATTCCTTAAATCTATCTAGAGCTTTATATTTCTCTCTAATAAATGTAACCCATGTCATTCTAGAGTAACTATCAATCAAAACCATAAAATACTTGTCACCTTGAAGACTTCTCCCTCTTGTAGGATCACAAAGGTTTGTATGTACCAATTCCAACAATCAGGTGGAAGATTGTTCCTTTCCTTGGAAACTACTTGTTTGTTCTCCAAATTGAACATCTCTGCAAACAACATTGATCGACTTTGTAATCCTTGGTAGATCTCTCACTGCTTGAATTGAATTGATTACAATCAAATTATCAAAGTTGATGTGATATATTCTCCTATTCCATAACCAAATTTCATTAATCTGAGTCATAAAGTTGCAGTGTAGGAAAATGTATGCCCTTGTAGTTTCACACTTTTTTGGGCCTACCTTGCTTTGTTTATATTTATTTATGTATTAATTGGTCCTATTTTTCATCCACAAGCCTAATAAACTATATCTTTTTTTGGCTAATGTTGAAAAACATCACAAGGTAAATGATAATTTAATGATTCTAGTTGTGACCCTCATTTTTGTGTTGGGACTAAGACACCACCTAAGGTGTCTTTGTCCCCCAAAGGTCTTGGGACTTTGATTTCAATTATGCCTTAAATGGGCCCCTTTTTGGACTCTATGCCCTAAGTTTCATGCCTCGGGACTAAGATGCCACCTAGGGTGTCTTATTCCCCCTTAAGGTATTTTTGGAATTTAATTTCAAATCTTGGTGGGATTTAACCTCCTTTAATTAATGAATTCATATGCCATCTTTTTGTGGTGTAATTTTAGGATATTAAGAACAAATAAGTATAAATACAAGGTTCATTCATTCATTTTAAAACAATTCTTTTGTGAGAGAATTCCTTATAGCATAATTGAGTTCACAAGAACATTCAAGAGAAGTTCATCAAGCATTTGGGTCCATCATCAAGATTCAAGCATCATATCAAGGATAGTGTGGCATGATGTTTGTTATTGTGCCAACAATTATGATGTAGGGTTTATGATTCAAGCAAGTGTTTCATTAAAGATCAACATCCTTCAAGAAAGTTTTAAGAACCACATCCACTGTAGCCATTTCAAGCATATTTGTAGCACCTTATTGCAAGGGTTTGGTGAGTTGCAATATATTTTTTTTTTTATTCATCATTTCCCTCCATTTCATTCTATTTCAAGGTTTAATTACAAACAAGATATTTGAACAAGGAAAACCCCCATTTACTAACAATCAACAATTTTTTCTTCTCTTATGTGTTTGTGATTATAGATTTAGGTTGAAGAATTGAAGATCATTTGAACTACAAAGTTGCAAAGTTGCATTACAAAGTTGTCATCTTTATAGAAAATCACCTATAGGCTAGATCGAGAAGTTTCAAAACCTAAGATCAAACAAGAAGAAAGTGTATAAATCAAGTCTCAAGATCACATTAAGAGATTTTAGAAATTTAGATCCAGACTAAGATGGTAGCAAGGGAATATTAGTCCTATAAGGTGGAATTTCCCAGACCTTCTTTTGGATCATGTTCCGACATTCAAAGATTCTACATCTTCCCTAAAAAATGATAGTGGGAATAATAAGATAGTATGGGATTCTTAGTCCTCCATAGCACATTTTGATATTATTTTTGAATTTCCAAAATCCTCTTCACATTTCTAGACTTCCCAAGTACATACATCATAACTTCTTGTTGCTTAATTTCATCATTTGCATCCTCCATTTAGCTTGCATTACTAGGTTTTTTGCGTTGAATGTTAAAGTTTCTTTTCCAAGATTTTTCTTGGTGGTGAACCCCTCAAACCTTAAATAACCCCCTCCTAAGTCTTCCTTGCTAAGAATTGACTCGCCTTTGAGGTTGATATTCAATCCAATTTGGGGTCTTACGACATTGTTGAATGACTGAAAGAGAATAGAGGTGGGCACTCCCCACTCTATTTTCTTTATGATTCAAAACCAATGATCATCAGCACCCTCAAGCTAATAGATATTTCCATCTATCATCTTTCCAACAACAACTATAGTTCTAGACCCTTTTTTGATGTCATAACTATTATCCTGAAACATATGATTGTATCCTTTGCTACACATTTGTCCAACACTCAAAAGGTTGTCTTAAGCCTTTGAAATAGTAAACATCATCAATATTATGCTTTTCGTTAAAAATTATTGATCCAATTCCACAAATCTTAGCACCTAAATCATCTCTAAATTTAATAAGTCCTTCATATTTTTCATGTTTAACAGCCTTACTTTTGTCTCTAGTCATGTCATTTGAGCAACCACTATCAATAACCCAGTAATTCTTATCCTATCTAGCATGAAAAGAAAATACCAAAGTACCTTCTATCTTATCCTTCTTATTCATAATACTTTCCTTCATACATCTTTTATAAGTAAAAGTAGGTCCATCTTTCAAATCCAAAAACAAGCATTCATTTTCATCAAGATCTCCATTTGAATCTTTTCTCTTCAACTTTCTAGTCTTGAAAGATGTCTCCATTTTGGTATAGTTCTTCAAACCAATTTTCCTCATCTCAAATGTAGTTAGTGTGTTGTACAACTAATTTCTAGTGTAAGTATTGTAATCTAAAAATTCCTCAATAGTAAAAAAAATTTCACCATAGGAATTAGTAAGAGTTCTGAGAATTTTCTTCACCACTTTAGATTATTTGACTTGTGCACTAAGACCTCTCATTGCACTCACCATTTTTTTAACCCTCTGCATATAACTTGTGATTGTTTCATTATCAAACATCCACAAAGTCTCAAATTGTTCCTTTAGTTTCATCTATTTTATAAGCTTTGATTTAATCACTTGCGCTTGGTCCATTTTGAGGTATGGTGTAGGTAGTCTTCACTACTTTTGAAACTTGAAATCCAAGAGAGATAGTATTCCATCTTCACCTTCCAACATGCATAGTCTATTTGATCAAACATAGGAATCTCCTTCTTGTTCACCATCTCGGATCTACCTCAAGTGGTAAATATTTTCTCTTAGGAACCTTGCTCTAATACCAATTTCTTAAAGAACAAGACAATTTAGAGGGGGTTGAATGTGTTGTATCCAATTAAAACTTAAAAACCCTCAATAATAATCATATCCACATGTATTCATAAATCCCTTAATATGTTATATTGTTTAATCATGAAATGAAGATAATAGAAAATGAAATAACAACACCATACACAAGAGAACACCAAATTTTATGTGGAAAAAAAAATGAGAGAAAAACCAAGGTGAGGACTAGCTCACAACCTAAATAATTGCAAAAAATATTACAAAAGGCTCATTTCCAAAATAGGACACACTATCTAGAAAGGCTCACAACCTATGCTTACTATTAGAGTAGATAGAAGAAAATAACATAGAATACTACATAGAGAACATGATATCAATTCAATGAGAAATCAACCACAATAGATCAAACACACTGTTAACCTTGCATGAATGGTTACATACACCTTTTTCTCACTACATGTACTAATCTAACACTTTGAAGATCACACTGCTCTACACAAATTTGCACTACCACACAAACACTTACTCACTTCTCCACACTCTTGCACACCTCACATCAACTCATCTTTCATTTATACCATCCTCAACTTGAAAAAATATTCAAGTCAGCTATACACACCCTTTATTTTACAAATTTCAAGTAGGTCAACACTAGGCATTCCCATGGTGGATAGGAACAAAAGTGGACCAATTTTCTTTTTAATTGGGACCAAAAATAACTCTCAAGAGCCACACTACACCTTCATTAGTGTTTAATCATCTTAAAATGTAGTGTAAACACTAGGTCAGCCATTACTTGTGAAAACATATTAAACATTTAAGTGTATGCTTCCTTTGAGTAATCTAAAAATTTCAAACAACAAGTTGTACCTAAACATGGTCCAAGAACATCTTGGAAACCAAAAAATCCTTCACAACAAATCTCACCTAAATATTATAAACATTTTTTTTACCTAGACAACACTACCAAACACTACAATATATTGTAACTTAGAAGACCTTCTTCCAATACACCAAACCATGAATTCTTTGAAAAAAGGAAAGAGAAAAACACCATCAACTCTCCTTCAAAAATAAAAGTCCTAAAACCAATCTGCAGAGAAACATAGAGCAAGAAAATTTCTTCTAGACACTTTTGTACAAAACATTGCAAATCCAGTTCATACAATGATGAACCTATCTTTCACTGTACCTAGATCCATAAGCCCAAATTTTGGATATAACCTCTTTGAACACCTCTCACCAACATATCCAAACCACAAAATTATATCTTCAATCCTGAAGAAATATAGAGCAAAAATAGAATACTTATGCAACACTAAACACCATTGCAACATCTTGTTTCCTTTTTCTATTGATTTTATCAATATCATCAACATCCTCATTACTATTGCAATCATAGCTAGGAGCCTATCAAAGCAACAATATCTTTCTGACACTACTCAATCAACATTAATGAAAAAACAAGCCTATTGACATCAATGTCAACACTTTCATACTTGCAACATCCTACCTCCCTGAATAATGAGATTTGATCCTTCTACTACACTTTTTTCCAATTCAAATGTTCTAATTCTCATTCCTTTACTCTCTCTTGGATTCATTCACTCTCTTGCATTCTACTCTCATTCTTGGCTTCTACACCACTTCTCTTGGCTGCAAGCCCTTCATTTTGGCTCCAACACCACATTCTTGTTGCAACATCATCACCATTGGAGGATCATCAAGCTTCATCCTTTCGATATTAGCCTTCATTGCTCATAGATAAGAAGGATATATTATTATTTATTGTCTATTTGCATCATCTTGTTTATCTAGTAGCATACTAGTTGGTTTTGCTCTCTACTTGGCAATACTACTTCCTTTATATTTCATTTAGTGATTTATATACTTTGTGGCTAGCTAGCTATCTGTGGAGGTGGGAACACCTAAATGGGGGTCTGACTGAGGCAAACCTCAAAACATAACCCAATATTTTTCTCATTTCCATGTGTGTAGGTGTTTTTGAGTGGAGTTGCTTGAAGAATCAACTCGTGGGTGCAAAGGTACATTTTTCCACTCTCCTTGTCATGTATGGAATAGTTCCTTTTAACATCATTTTTGTTATATTCACCATTTCTGCATTTTTCTATTCTCTATCAAAGCATAAAATATCACATAGTCAGGTAGTTAGTAGGTTTCCTTTTTTTTTTCCTTTTTTTTGACCCCTATCTATATGGACACCAATGTGTCCCTGAGACACCAATGTGTCACATTGGAGTTTAAGATCTATGTTGCCATCCTCAAATAGTGAGCTACTTGGGTAGTAGACTCAACCTTGGAAGTTAGCTCTTCTAATCCTATGAACATCTAGTTTTAGCATAAGGTAACCAATAGGCCATTCACTCTTCCTTTTCAGCCTTAGTAATTTATCCTTTTCAATCTATCTAGCAAATCCGGGGTAGTTTAGGGTAGGGGCTCTCCTATAACCTAGAGTATCAGGGGTGATAGATCCCCTTTCTCTACATTTTGGTGAACCTGATGTGAACCCTTTGTTTCCATTTATTTGTGTTAAGGATTCTTCTTCCACATGTCAAGTATGTTTCACACTTGTGTTTTGAAAATATTTATGAGCTTTAAAACTCAATCTACAACCTTTAGGCATGTTATCAGAAGAAGTTTGTGACATTTAGAGATGGATTTTGTGAAGGTCACTACATGTCTTACCCATGAACAAACCTCAGGAATAAATAAAATCTTTTCTAGTCCCTTTGGGGAAGACCCTCCCATTCCTACTCCACCTTCTCCTTTCGCTTCATATGTAGAGGAGGACAAGGCTATCAAAATTCCTACAAAGAAACTTCTAGCCATAAACAAAAAGCTTTAAGAGTCTGGGGAATATTTTGGAAAAGAAAGGATTACAACTAAGGTTGCTTAGGTTGTTAATGACTTGAGATTTATGTTGGACAAGGACCAATTAGGTCTTGAATTCCTTTGAGGTATTGCCGACATAGTGTACAATCATGTCCCATCATACAACTCTAGGTCCAACATTGCATGACACCTTATATCTGAGACCAATGAAAGATAGATAGAAGTATTGATGCCCAAGGTGTCAGTGTACATGGCTGAGACTAGCCCATTTGTTAACACTACACTATTCCTCAACCCCCCATTTTGTTAAGGTAAATAGGGTAGCCTTAGGTTTCAACCTTTCTGGCTCCAATGGTCTTCGTGGTGGTTCTAGAACCCATCATGGTCCTAGTGGTAGGGTCTATACTGGAATAGGGGTTGGTGGCTTTGTGGCAGTTTCATTGGTCGTGTCTCATCTTTTGACCTTGTTTTGAATGCCTTGTTACAAAACATGGGTTAGATACAAAATCGGCTAGCAAACTTGTCCAATGCTACTTCACATCCTATCTTTCAACCCTTCTTCAATCATAGTCCTTTACGAATAGAAATTCTAAACATTCCTATCCCTATGGGGATGGAGATTCTGAGGTTTGAGAAATACAGTGGTAAAGGAGATCCTTAAACACATGTCTCAACATTCAATGCCATGTGCACATACTTTGATCACCATGATACTTTGATGGCTAAGTTGTTTCTAAGGCCTCTTAAGGATATTTCCCTCGAGTGGTATTGTTCCTTACAAAACAATTCTATATTTTTGTTTGATTAGCTATTAAATCAATTTCTATGATAGTTCCATGCTAATATCAGATTGGAGATGAAATTTTTGGAACTTGTCTAATGTAAGCAAGGGGACAATGAGGAGATAACTAATTTTATTGCTCATCAGCGAGTGCTCTTCTTCAAAATTTCTCATCCTTTTCTCAACTTAGATGTTCAAAAGGTATTTGCTAGAAATCTATAGAGGCCTTGGCAAGAAAATTCTTCTTTAATGAAATATCCTTCTTTTGCATATCTATGCGCCGTGCTACGAGAATTCCAGTAGATGGTTGCATAGTTCAGTAGATCTTCATCACACTCCCATTCTAAGATTTGGTCTATAGTTTCAGTGTCTGGTAAGAACAAGGTTGTTGAAAATGTGGTCTCTATGTTTAACAACAAGAGCCTGAAGCACAATCAACATTTTAAAAAGTTGTCAGATTCTTATACTTCTATGTTGAAAATATTACTAGAACCCTGACCTCTTAATAAACCCTACCCTGATTGGTATGATGAGCATCAATTCTACTAGTAACATTCAATACATCATGGAAATGCTACCAAAAGATGCATGCATCTACGTCATGAGATATAGGACTGCATCAATGACACTACTATTCATCTCGATGGGAAAAAGTAAAATTTCAATAAGTGTGTGGCAAAGAGTAATAATGAATTTCAAATTTATACAGATCTATTTCCATCCCATTCTACAAACTTAATTGTTGAACCTTCCATTCAAACTAAGCTTATCTCATCAGAGTATGCTAATACGGTCTCATTCACATGTATTCCTTCTACCCAACCTTCAAGTAGATCACTAGGCGTAACTTTTACCTCATAGGATTTACCTATGAATAAAGATTCTTCTCCCTTGTACATTCTTGCTCACATCAATGGGAACACTGTAACTAGTGTCCTAGTTGACCCTACAAACCAAGTGAATGTTATAATGGAAGAAACTCTGTTGATAAAAAATTTCATAGGGATAAATATGAAGAATCAAAGGCCACTATATGCAACCACAATGGACTCTCGACCCCTCCTCTTGGTTCTATTACTCTTTCAGTCTAGGTAGGATCCAGGGTCATGGATACCTCCTTTATCATAATTCCAAAGTCAAACATGTTCAGGGTGAAACTAGGCCTTCCATGGCTTTTTTCCATGATTGATGTTTCTTTGGTAATTCATAAATTTCTCAAGTTCTCTCATCAAGGCTCTATGCACATTGTGCAAGACACTAGTTACAAACCACTAGTATCACATGGGCGCTTCTCGTTAGACTAATTTTAGCCTACTCTTGTCATCTAGACTACTCCCTCCGAGGATGGACTTGCTATATCATGCCTATGTCAAGTATAAGATTGGGGGAAAATTTCCAAAGGTGACCTATCCAGTATAACCCTATGCTTTTTTAGTAAAAGGTTCTATTATTGTGCAACATCAAGATGCCTCCTCCTCCTAGCAAAAGGTTAAGGGGAAGATTTCTCATGACCGTGGGCCTTCCTCTTTTGTGTCTTTTGCTCCATCCTCTTCTACTTCTCCTCTTGATATGGCATCCTTGTCCCCTACTCCCATGCCTCACATGGGGAGCTCGATGGTGCCTACTTGGAAAAAATCTAAGCATTAGGTGTTTGAACTTCTTGTCTCGCCCACAGTTCATAGACCTATTGTTTATGGTAAGGGGAAGGGTCCTCATGGAGTTTCCCCAATGTCTTGGCCTCTATGGCCTCCAACCATTCTTTCTCTTTCCCCTATAGTAGCAAATGGGAAGAGGCTTGTTGTTAAGGCACTTATTTCTACTTCACTTGTTATTTCCCCTCCCACACTTCTTGCTTCTTCCCCTATCTAGGAGGTTTTCCTTCCACTACCAATGGTTG
>VDFB02193867.1:167298730-167440010 GCA_007258455.2 Sequoia sempervirens
GAGAAAGACTTTGGGCACTGAACAAGCTACCTTGTAGAAAGTAGAGGGGGAGCCAACAACCCCTATTTTAGCACCTCTTTTTGTGCCTCCTATTTATTTTGCTTTAGTTCCACTCGCCTCAATTCTACTTTTTGCTCCCTTGATTGGTGCTAATGATCCTCACCTCAAAAGTGTACAAGTGTTCATTGCTCCTTCCATGGAGCCTCCACTTTTGATGTCCCTTCTATAAATCCCTCCATTTTCTCAACCCATAGGCATGTCGAACACATTGGTGGTATCTATCATGGCTCTATCTTCTCCCTCCTTTTCCTTTTCTTCTTCCATGGGGATCTAGCATCCTCCACTGAGGCACAAGCTGAAGGATGAACTCACATCAAGTGGTGGTTGGAAGAAGGTCTTGCCTTCTTTGGGAGTTTTTCTTCTTTTGCTTGTATTGTCCCTATGATGGAGGCAGCCCCGATGTCCCCTGAATTTGTCATTTCCCCTCTTGATGAGGTTGACAGTAGATCTCGGGTGCCTCCTCCTCCCACCTAGCTAACACATGGCACTCCAGTGAAGTGCATGTTTAACTCGGTGGATGATGTCTTAGCTATATCAATGATATTTACAAGATTAATGAACTTCACCTCACAAGAGCTCAATGAAGAGGACCTTGAGAGGTCTTCTTCCTTGCCCCTTGTAGGAAGAGAGTCAGAGGGTACTTCCCTCAATGATCCAGGAGGATCTATAAGACCTAAAAAATTCACAATCTCTAAATATGGTAGAACCATCATCATGTTGAAGTGCTCAGAAAACTGGACCCAACACAACTTGAACAGGTGAGAAAGGAGATCGTACGCCAAAGTTATGGTCAATCAAAGTTGGTTTCAAACTGGGTAGAAAGGCCAATCAGAAAGGTGAAAATTTTGATCATTCCAAAAATGGTCAAAGGTGGCATCATGTCAAAGAGTTCATTGGCATGGTTCCAATGCCCCTCATTTGATAAAAAATGGAGCTCGTACAATGAAGATATGACCAATCAAAGTTGAAGGTTGACTAGATGTTGACGTGGCAGTTGATTGGATGTTGACGTGACAAGTGCAGGTGATGTGGCAAAAATGTGGATGCCCCTCACTAAATTCATGTACCACCACTATACCATGCTTTATTTTTTAGAAATAAAGTGGTGGAGGTTTATTTTATTTCACAAAATCCATTTTATGGGATTCCAAGTAGATTTTGTGGGATCCCAAGTGGATTTTTGTGGGATTTAAAGGCAGCGGATTAAAACCAAATCTCCTAAAAATTAAAAAATTAAACCCTTTAAAACAATAATGAATAAACCTGAATCTCCTAAGTTTAAAGAATTTAATCCCCAAATAAAAGTAGAAAATCCAAAAATAAAATACTAAATCTTGAGGTATGCCTTCTTACCACCCATATTTTTTTGTGAATATGTATCTTTATCTTAATTTTGGTATAGATAGTTGCCTATTCATCAAGAAAAAAAGAAAATACTAACCCTATAAACAAGGGCCTAATCATTAGACTATTAAAGCCGTTTACATAGTATAATTAAAGGGCTTAGATAATATTTTAAATGATTTATGAGATTTTCCTATTGTAAATGGAGGATTTTTCAAAGATTTGTAAATGCTTCTAAGGGATTATTTTGTAAGGCTCAAAATTATAAAAGCCGTTAAACTTAAGGGGGTTAGGATTTTAATGATATTTTAAGGGGAGATTTTGAAGATTTTTGTTGTAAATGGGAGATTGTAAAATCATATGGTTTTAAACCATATTAGGCAAAATTATTGTATAAAAAAGGGGATTTTTGGCTTTGTAAGAGGAATGAAAATTAGGAGAGGAAATTAGGGAATTGGAAAATTCTTTTGAGAAGAGTTTTTTTTGTAAGCAAGTATCTAACTCAAGAAGGAGAGTACGCAAGTATCTTTAGGTGCAAGAGGAGTTTGTGAGTGATCTTGCAATGTAGGACTAGATCTTGGATGGTGTAAGAAAGCCTGTTAAAGCTTGGCGTTATTAATAAAGTGGTCCAACATTGAGAAGCAGACCCGAAGATGTAGCTCATGTTGAGTGAACTCTGTTATCAAGCTCGTGATCTCTCTTTTCTTTTTTGTCTTATAATTATCTTTCATTCCTTTCAATATTTGATTCCTTTTGAATTCTAATTATGAAATTTAAGTAATTAGTTAGAGTCATTAAATTATTAAGAAAACTTAATTTATGTAATTTCAAAGGTTAAAAATACATAACCATGCAATTCTATTTGTGATTAGGATAAAATCAATAATTATGAAAAAGTGCAAATTATTTGTAACCCTTTAATTATAGATCAAGTTTGGTATCAAAGCAGTTTAAAGGAAAAAATTGCAAGTGGTGGATGTTAACCAGGTTGAAATTAAAGCAAGGAGAAGGTGCACTTGAAGAGTTTAGTCTAGAGATCGAATTGAGAAAATCCATGGAGCAATCGAAAGAAGGAAAACCTTCTAGTCTTGAAATATTTGAGAATGAAGAACTATTTTGCAAAGCATTCCTAGATATCAAGATGATGGTGAAAGAATTGTACAAAGACCATTAGAAGAAAAAGGAGAAGAAAAACATAAAGGAGGAGGAAGGTGAATCCTCTTTGAAAGATGACAAAGGAAAAGGAGTAGGAGGTGGTAGTGAACCTCCTAAACCTCCATTCCCGTCTTCTTCATCATCTTCTTCTTCTTCCTCTTCATCTTATTTTTCTACTTCTTCCCCCAAGAAGAAACAACTTGTACAGTATGTTCATCAAATTCACCTTTGCTAAAACTTGATGTTAAATTTGATTTTCCAATCTATAATGGATGCAAAGAAACTTGACAATTGGATCAAACAAGTTGAATTTTATTGCAAGGTACAAAAGTTAATCGATGATGCTTCAAAGATACAATTAGCCACTCTTCGCCTAGGAGGCACAACTCTAATTTGGTGGGAGAGTAGAACTTAGGAAGATCTAAGCCGATATGGTAAAATTATTTCTTCTTGGTTTGAGTTTACAACTCCACTTAAGAAACAATTTTATCCATTAGGACACATGGAAAAATTAGTAATCAATTGGCAATCATTAAGGAAAGAGAAATGACAAAGTGTGCAAGAATACACACAGGAGTTTTGGAAAAATTGTTAATTTTGGGCATTCCTTTATACACGCAAGAAACTTTGTTGAAGTATATATGTGGATTACATGAAAAATTAAGGCATACAATAATTATGTTCAATCCAACTAACCTTGATGAAGTTAGTGTGCAAGCCATTCATCTTGATATAGGCACAAAGAGTAGCCATGACTGTTTCTTAATGGAATCTAGTAAGTAGAAAGGAAAAAAGAAAGCGAAGAAGGAAATGCAGTGGGGAGATTTTGTGAAGAAAGAGGAGGAAAAGCCTTATTTCTCACACTACAAAAAGAAAGGGCATGAAGATGAAATTTTTTGGAAATTTCATCTTGATCAAAAACCAAAGTGATACAAATATTGAAAGGGTAAGCAAAAGAGTGCAACCATTGTGCAAGACCTCGGATCAGATTCCAATAATGAAACCAAGATAACAGTTGTGGGTATAAAAGTTATCATTCATGTTGCTAGTACTAGTTCCCATGCTTCTTCTGTAAAGAATAATGAGATCCTTGTTGAAAGTAAAAGGAATGAATTGTTTCATATAAGGACTATTACAAAACAGAGTAAAATTGATACACTCATAAATAGTGGATCACAAGCAAACTTAATATCTGAACAAGTTGCTAAGAAATTGGGATTAAAAACAATACCTCATCCTAAGCCATATTCATTAGGTTGGGTGCATGATAATGCTCAGTTACATGTCTCACTTCAATGTAAACTCCAATTTGCAATCACATCCAAGTTTGTAGATGAGGTAGAGTAGATGTAATTCCACTTGAAATTTGTGGAATGATTTTCGAAAGTCCTTATTTGTATGACATAAAGGACATTTTATATAGGGAACATAACAAATATCATTTGTTTAAGGATGGAATTGAATTCATTGTGAAAAATTATCACATGAAGAGTGATAAATCTATTGTAAACATAGGGCATTTGAAAATGGTTGTAAATGCAAGCAAGACATTAACCCTTATGTTTGTAATAGCTAGTGATATTAAGCATGAAAATAAAATGATTTCTAATCATGATAAGGTGTCACAGACAACACAACGTGAGGATTAGTTGCAAGAACATTTAAGTCTTCCACCTCAGGTAGTAAAAGGGGGTTTGAATGACTCATTTTCTAATGATTATCCTATTCATGAGATTCAACAAGATAATTTTTCCTTCACATCAATATATTCAATATTGTTTCTTATCATTCTACTAGTTAGTTCTATGTGGATAGTGGATGCAACAATGAGTATTGATGGGTATTTAGTGGATTGTATGAGTTATGCTATCTCATTCTTCATCTTGTTTGTGATGAGTCAGATGATGATCAAAATTTCAACAGGGTGGATAGATGATACTAGGAAAGTGAGGTGACAATGCCCTCATTTAATCTCTATGTAAAAATAGACTTTTGGTGGTCCAAAAGCTTCTCAATTGGGAGGAATGATCTAGGAAGATCTAGAAGACCTAAAAAATTGAGTCTTAAAATTTGGCTGAACCATCACCATGTCAAAATGCTTTGAAAATTGGACCCAACACAACTTGAATGGGTGAAAAAGGAGCTTGTACGCCAAAGTTATGGTCAGTAAAAGTTGGGGTCAAATCGGGTACAAAGGCCAGTAAGAAAGGTGAATTTTTTTATCATTCTAGAAATGGTCAAAGGTGGAACCATAACGAAGAGCTCATCACCATGATTCCAACGCCACTCGTTTGGTCGAAAATGAAGCTCGTACAATGAAGATATGGCTAGTCAAAGTTGAAGGTTGACTAGACGCTGACATGGCAGTTGATTGGATGCTAACGTGGCAAGTGCAGGTGATGTGGAAAATATGTGGATCCCCCTCACTAAATTCATGTACCACCACTACACCATGCTTTATTTTAGAGAAATAAAGTGGTGGAGGTTTATTTTATTTCACATAATCCATTTTATGGGATTCCAAATGGATTTTGTGAGATCCCAAGTAGATTTTATGGGATTTAAAGGCAATGGATTAAAACAAAATCTCCTAAAAGTTAAAAAATTAAACCCTTTAAAACAATAATGAATAAGCTCAAATCTCCTAAGTTTAAAGAATTTAACCCCCAAATAAAAGTAGAAAATCCAAAATTAAAATACTAACCCCTATAAACAAGGGCCTAATCCTTTATAATATTAAAGTCATTTACATATTATAATTAAAGGGCTTATATAATATTTTAAATGATTTATGAGATTTGGGTATGTGTAGAATCATGATGGGCCAAAAAGGGGTGATATGATGGGTATGGGTAGGGTATGTGGCTGGCGACTTTTTTTTACCCAAAATTGATGAAATGAAAAGGGTTTTTAAAGGAGATTCTTATCTTTCCACCAATATAAATTATTCTTTACTTTGAATTTAATAAATAATTATTATTAATTTTCTATTTGAATTACGATTAAATTCCTGATTAATAGGATGATTGAAAAACATCTATAGCTTTCAAACAGTAGCACATTTTTTGAATCTAAAACATTTGTCACATTCTATGCTTCACATACTATAGGATTAAGAAAAAAAGGAATTGAATTTCATGAAGTTTTGACCAAGTTAAGGTGGTCAGCCATATAAGTTTTTTATATTTTTTAAAAGTTGTAATAAAAATTTCATAATTAATTATTTACTTGGACAAAATTTACAAAAATATATGCATCACATCAGGACATGGGTCCTCTACTTATATCTAAAATATTATAAAAAAATTGTTATAATTTATTGTGGTTAGGGTGGTCGAGATAGACACCTACTTATTTTTTCCTGAAATTTAAGTACTACTGCATTGAAATTTCAAATTTTCACCAAATAGATTTAAAAATAAATAAAATAAACCTAGTAGTTTAGAAACTACATTCAATTTTCTACAGATTCTATTCTTACATATTTTTGAAATAATATAGATAACTTATTCAAATTTTTAAATCAAGTTTCCTAACTATGATTTTTTTGAATTTTTTGCCACTTAAGGACCTGTTTTTTCCATGATGATCCTACACATACCCATTTTCCTATTGTAAATGGGGGATTTTTTAAAGATATGTAAAGGTTTCAAAAGGATTATTTTGTAAGGCTCAAAATTATAAGTCATTAAACTTAAGGGGGTTAGGATTTTAATGAAATTTTAAGGGTGGATTTTGAAGATTTTTGTTGTAAATGGGAGATTGTAAAATCATATGGTTTTAAACCATATTAGGTAAAATTATATGTATAAAAAAGGGGATTTTTAGCTTTGTAAGAGGAATGGAAATTAGGAGAGGAAATTAGGGAATTGGAGAATTCTTTTGGGAAGAGTTTTTTTTGTACTTGCACAAAGACTTGTATTTGTATTCTTTAAGTGTATGGGGATATGAAGCAATTGAAGCCTAACTGAAGAAGGAGAGTACACAAGTAGTTTTAGGTGCAAGAGGAGACGGTGAGTGGTCTATAATGCAAGACTAGAGCTTGGATGATGTAAAAAAGTGTGTTAAAGCTTGGTCTCATTAATAAAGTGATCCAACATTGAAAATCGGACCCGAAGACAGAGCTCATGTTGAGCAAACTTTGTTATCAAGATCTTGATTTCTATTCTTCTTTTCTATCTTATAATTCTCTTGCATTCCTTTTAGTATTTGATGCCTTTTGAGTTCTAATTATGACATTTAAGTAATTAGTTAGATTCATTAAATTATTAAGTGAACTCAATTTTTGTAATTTCAAAGGTTAAAAATACATAACCACACAATTTTGTTTGTGATCAGGATAAAATTTGTAATTAGGAGTAAAGTGAAAATTATTTGTAACCCTTTAATTACAAATCACCCACTATCTTTCCCTTCCAGGCATGTCCTCCCTCCCATTATAATGATCTAGATTGGGAGCAAGATGACCTACTGGTTAATGAGGAGTAGGGTGTACCTCTTCTTTTTTTGTAGACTAGATTTGTGTGTGTTTTGTGTCCTCCCCATGCTTGTATTTATGTATTTTTTATCCCACCTAGAGGACTCTTGCTACCCTTGTAGGTGCTTGGATATAGGCTTGGAATTTTTTTTCGTGAACTCCCTCTATATGTTTCATCATTCTTCTATATGTTGTAATTTTCTTTTCAATAATTGGGGATGATGCAAAGCATTGGGGGAATTTAGGCCATCTTCCATGTTGACCCAATTTTTTAATTTTATTTTTTCTTCATGTGCTCATCTTCATGATCTAGGGATTTCGGGAATTGATGATCTTTTGTTCATACACCAAGTGCTACCTATTTATATATGAATTGATCTGACCTTGAACTCCCAGATCCCCTTGTCTCTTGATTTCTTAATTTTTTCTTGTTTAACATTTTCTTTGTGTTCATTTATCTATCTCTATCTACTTAGTGATGTTGTGGTGCTTATTTGTTGTCCCTTTTGTGTGAAAAAATTTACACATTTACATCTCACAATGTATCATGAGCCACAACTCCTTGCTTCTTCTTTCTCTCCTTAGGATGTCACACATGCCTCTATTTTGCATGCACCATCCTAAGGGGGGGATACCATACTTCTTTGATTTTCAATAAGGTGAATTCAGTGGCCAACAAATCCCTTACTAAATTTTTTTCATTTTTTAAAAATGCATTCTTCAACAAGGACCCTTAGTGAATTTTTTCTTTCAAAAGTGAATTCATTGCAAATGAATATGAAAATTTTCCTTTGAAAATGAAGTACTTTCTTCTGATGAAGAAGTCTAAAAATTTTCCTTTGAGAAGGAGCATGGGTATGTGTAGGATCATCATGGAAAAAATAGGCCCTTAAGTGGCGAAAAATTCAAAAAAATCAGAATTAGGCAACTTGACATAAAAAAATTGAATAAGTTATCTATATTGTTTCAAAAATATGTAAGAATATAATCTTAGCAAATTGAATGTAGTTTCTAAACTACTAGGTTTATTTGAAAAAAAGGATCTATTTGGTGAAAATTTGAAATTTCAATGCAGTAGTACTTAAATTTCAAGGAAAAAATAAGAAGTGTTTGTGTGACAACCCTAACCACAATAAAATGATAATATTTTTTTATAAGACTTTAGATATAAGTAGAGGACTCATGTCCCGATTTGATGCATATTTTTTTGTAATTTTTTTCCAAGTAAATAGTTAATTATGATTTTTTTATTACAACTTTTAAAAAATATAAAAAAAATCGTATGCCTGACCACCTTAACTTGGTCAAAAATTCTTGAAATTCATTTTTTTAATCCTAGAGTATGAGAAGGATATAATGTGATGCATGATTCAAATTCAAAAGATGTGATACCATTTGAAAGCTATAGATGCTTTTCAATCATTCTATCAATCACGACTTTAATTGTAATTCAAATAGAAAATAAATAATAATTATTTATTAAATTCAAAGTAAAGCATAATTTACATTGGTGGAAAGTTGAGAATCTCCTTAAAAACCCTTTTTGTTTCATCAATTTTGGGTAAAACAAAGTCATCAACCACATACCCTACAAATACCCATCATATTGCCACTTTTTGGCCCATCATGATCCTACACATACCCACATTCTTTTTATCAGATTTCTTGATGACAAAATCATTGTGAAAAATGTCATGCTTTTCAAATCAGTGTTTCCCTATGAGTGGGCCCCTTTCTATCTTGATGGGTTCTCGAAGGAATCCCTTTGAAATCTTCTCCTTTGATTTCTTACTCTGTGATATGTCTGTTTATCTTGTCTTTTCTGCCCAACATGTTATTTTGTAGGACCAAGCACCTATAAAGCTACTTTTAATATCAAGATTTCCTAGCAAGATCAAGAACCTCATTAAGCTTTCTTTACAAGATCAAGCACTTGTAAGGCCCTTTTGTATCCAACTCTTCAAGACCAGGAACTTGTAGATTCCTTTCATGTCAAGTCCCATGGGACCAAGAACCTATAGAGCCTTTGTTCAACTTTTATGTGATTGAGAACCCATGGAGCCAATATTGAAGGACCGAGTAATTGTGGAGCCATCTCTCTCTCTTTCACATCAAGGTTTTCCTACGACACTGAGAACCTATAGAGCTACCTCCTCCACATATAGGTGTTCCAAATTGAAGATCCGATTCCTTAACAATTAAGGTATATTTTCTTCAACCTCTTTCTACTTTACCTCACATTCACATTGACACACACGCTCGCTAAAGTGGGGGGAAAATGTAATGGCATGAATTTGCACCCTTAGGAAAATTCCCCATTTTATCACCCCTACCTTAGAAAATGTAAACTTGATGATGCGATTTCACCGCTACCACCTCGCTCCTTCCACTAGGTTGCATCATTTTATGTCTATGGAGGAATCTTTGTCAAGGATGTGCACACACTACATAGACATCCACCATTTGTGTTGTCATCCTGATAGGATTGTTGCCCCTATATTCCAAAGAGATGTTACATCTTCCATTGGCTGCAAAGTGTAACATCTCCTACCTCCTTGACCAACAAAACTCAAGCCTTCTACCACCCTTTTTCCAATTCAAATGTTCTTTCCTTCAAACTCTCTTGGAATCATTCACTATCTTTCTTCACTCTCATGCATTCTACTCTCATACTTGGATTCTACACCACTTCTCTTGACTACAATCTCTTCATTTTGGCTCCAACACCATGTTCTTGTTGTAACACCATCACCATTGGAGGATCATCAAGCTTCATCCTTCTGCTATTAGCCTTGAGTGCTCATAGTTGAGAAGGTGATATTGCTATTTGTTGTTCATCTGCATCATTTTGTTTATTAAGTAGCATTCTAGTTGTTCATGCTCTCTACCTAGAAATACTGCTTCCTTTCTATTTCCATTATTAAATTCTATGTACTTTTTGGCTATCTAGCTATCCATGGAGGTGGGAACACCAAAACAAGGGTGTAAATGAAGTATACCTCAAACACAACCCAATATTTTTCCCGTTTCTATGTGTGTAGGTGTTTTCGAGTGGAGCTACTTGAAGAATCAACTCATGGGTGAAAAGGTACATTTCCCCAATCTCCTTGTCATGTTTGGCATAGTTTTTTTTAACATCCTTTTCATTATATTCATTGTTTCTACATTTTTTTAATTCTATGTCAAAGCATAAAACATCATATAGTCAGGCGGCTAGTATGTTTTCTTGTGTTTTTGTCTATTTTTTGGACCCCTGCCTATATGGACACCAGTGCATCCTTGAGAAACTAGTGTGTTGTGCCAGATTTCGAGATCCACACTATCATCCTCATATAGTGAGTTGTCTAGGAAACAAACTAAACCTTGGAAGTTGACTCTTCTAACCTTGTGAACATCTAGTTTTAGCAAAAGGAAAGAAACAAGATATTCACCATTCCTTTTAAGCCTCAATACTTTTCTCTTTTCAATCTATTTAGCAAACTTGAGGTAGTTTAGGGTAGCTTGTTCCTTGGGGCTCTCCTATGACCTAGAGTCCCGAGGGTGATAAGTGACTCTTCTCTACAGTTGCATGGTATATTAGAAATGGTGAATGGAACACAATTGAGTAAAAAAAGGTAGTGAATTCATAAAGTTTGTAGAAAATTAAAAAAGAAGAAGGTTGTGCCACTATTGCATTTGAGTACTGACAAATTAAAATGATGAAGAGGTTGTGGCATTTAGAGAGGATGATTTTGTATGCTGGAGAAAGGTCATTTGAAGACCGTGTGTATTGTGTTTGATTTATTTAATAAAATCCATTTTTTTGTTGTAATTTCATACTATGTTGGGGCAAAGTATTGACCATGTCAATGTGTAATTGATATTGTGAGAATGGAGGAATGTTGTTTATTTGTAATTTTGGATAATGAGAGGACCCTTTGCATCACATGCATATGTATGTCTGTCTTGGTGGGGTAAGGCATATAGGTTGGCGGGGTTAAGGAATATATGGCCATCAGTGAAGCTTAGTCTGTCCCAACTTCACTACCGACTTTTACTTCGCTACCAACCTATTCACCTCAAGGGAAAATGGGATGGTAAGAACCCCACTATCACATTCGCCCTTGGTTCTAACCTATATGCTTGAGAAATATATGTATGTATGTGTGTATGTACATACATATATACACATATACACACACACATGTGTGTTTAGAAAGTCAACATTAATCAATATATCAATTGATATTAATTGACTAAATTATTAATTTGGTCAATTGTATTAATCTATTATCTAGCTATTAGATCAATTGTTAGGAAACAGGGTCCAAGTTCTAGTCTTAACATGGGTTAGGATTTCTTATTAATATTATGTGGTTTAGATTTTAGTGAATTACTATTTTAAGGTTAAACTTTGGTGTTTAAGGTTTAGGATTAATTTAGGGTTTATGTTAATCCATTTAGAGATTTATGCTTAAAATTATCAATTTCACAACAAAATTTACATATACACACACAAACATAATTTTTAAATATAATTTTCTAAAAAAATTAAAAATACAATTTTAATTAAACTTTTATATTAAAAAGTTTATTTTAAAAGAAAAGGTTAAAAGCTATGTCATGCTAATGGCTAAAAATTCTCAAATAAGTATGAACCATGTATACAAAAGCTATCTTAGATGTTTGCATAGGGCATATTCAAGTGAACTTGAGCTCCTAAAATGCATTTGACCAAAGTTATTTAGGTAAAATGATTTTAAATAGTTTTTTCATTAAATTTTATTTCATGTGTTTTGGTCTTTTATGGTGATGTAAGCAATAAGTGAGGTTTATCTATTTTTAGGTAGAACACTTCCAATCAAATATTGACTAAAACACTTGTAATGAAAACTTTTAAATTAACCAAAAAATTTGATAAAATTTTAACTTTCATCCATAAATAAATTAAAAATTAAAAATTAGCACCATAGAATGTGTAAAGATATAACTAAATTAAATTCAAATTAATTATCTAACATTTTTACAAAAATCTACCTTATATAATAATTACAATTAGAACAACCTTTTCAAAATAAAATAAATTCAAACAAAAACAAAAAGTACTAACTATTTAATTTTGACCCTTAATGTAATGTAATAATCAGAAGAAACCGCATAGAAAGGACAAAATTGATATAGATAATGGTAGATTCCATAATGGTAGATTCCACAAGGTGAAATTAGAGGCCACAAATTCAAAAGAAAGATGGAACAATTATTCATGTGCTGGAGTGTGTTGTCGGTGATGGCCAGAGATGAGTTGTCGTCGGTGATGTTAAGGCCAAAAATATTCCAAAGTTGTTCAAACGACTGCCTTTAAATATATATCAATAGCAGTCAATTCACAATTTTACACAAGGATGTTTAAAAAAAAATAGAGGATGCATTGCAAGGACAATGAGAAGAATTGGAAGAACAATATTCAAGAGTTTAGAAAAAAATTAATTCATAGTCATTTGGTGGTCACATGGTATACGTCCCTTCATTTGAAGGAAAGATAAATGTGGATGTTCTAGAAAACTATATAATTTGAAAAAAAAAAAAAAAAAATCAATATTAAACATTAAATATTGATCATTAAGTTGAAATTTAAACCTTAAATCTTAAATGCTAACATTAATAAAAAATCATAAATATTGAATCCTAGGCCTTACAATATGAAACCTCAGCAATAAACCTTACCATCAAACCATATACACAAATAATTGAATCCAAATTCTATACAATGAGTCCTTAATGTGTATAATAGTAAATTTTAACGTTAAACATTAAACACTCATCCCTTAAGTTTTAAAGCTAGATAAGAAAATCTAAACCTTAAACTGCAAATGTTGAACCCTATGCCTTGAAACTTGAACACCAAATAATGAACCTTAGTGTTGAACTCTCCACATACGAAAAATAAATGTAAACATTAAAATATGAGTAATAAACATAAACTATATCCTAATAATAAGCATTGAATGTTAAAACCTTAATTTAATAAAAGCTAAACCTTTTTATGAACATTGGACCCTAAAAATTGAGCTATGAACCTTTAACTCTAAATCCTAAATTGCAAATGTTGAACAATATATTTTTACTCTTGAATAATGAATAATGAATATTAGCACTAAACCTTGTATACGAAAAATAAATCTAAATTCTAAATGTTGAGCATTCAAGATAAGACACAAAATATGAATGCTAAATATTACTTATTGTAAGCCTTGAACATTCAAACCTAAAAATTCAGTGTGGACCCTAAAATTTGATTAAAACATTCAAAGTGAATGGAAATCTAAACCTTAAACATTAAATTATGATAATCAAATATTGAAAATAAAATAGTTGGTATTATATGTTGAATGATACAAATTAAGTAATAAATGGTAAATATTGAACACTAGGCCTTATACATTTATCCATGAGTCTAAAGGTTAATGTTTAAGCTTGTTAGCCAACAAGAGTAATAGTGTAGACACCATTGGGAAAATCCTACCACATCTTGTTGCAAAGAGATTGTAGACCCTACGATTGAAAAGGCACCATATAAACTATGGGTACAATAGATGGGTCACGTTCCATCCTATAGATATATATATAAAGAAGGATATGAGTGAGAAAAGAAGAGAGATATAGGAATAAAGAAGAGAGAACATAGGAATATATGTAAGAAGTGTATATAAAATTGTGTAATGTAGAAGAATTATATGTAAGAAAGGGAAGAGATGGGCAGAGTATAGGGGAAGATATATATTGTACTCTTTTGATATGATTAATATAATGATTATTGGAATTCTATCTATTTGATGTTATCTATTCTCCTATGGATATATAATTAATTAGTTCATCCTTTTTTTTCTAAACCAATGGGTGTTTTCCTTTATATGATTGAGTTTGGGGTATAAACTACAACACTCAGAAACTACTTGGGGCTAAAAATTTCAATCTATGTTTCCCCAGTTTTCTTGCTAACATTTTTTCCTCTACAAAGAACTTGTTTAGGTGATATAAAGGGCAATAACATCCAAGAGTTTAAATTTCAATCAAACACAAGAAAAGGAAAATATAATCTTGATGAAGTTATGAAGATCTGAAGAACTATCATCTTGGTGTTTACCCTATTAGAGTGGGTTAGATACCAAGAAAATAGAGAATTGAAAGTGTGAGATTCCAAAAGGGATTCTTGAAGAGATGTGACCTCTAAGAAAATATGTCAAATAACAATCATGAGAAATGATGAACAGATTAATGGAACCCCAAATCAATCAAACCAATGGGAAAAGGAGATAAGACAACCATAAGAAAGATTAGAGAACAAATGGAATTGAAAAGTAAAATAAAAATTATAAGCCCAAATAGAGAAGAATGAAGGCAACAACAAAGGATTGAGAGAGAAGAAAGACACCATAAAAGAATGGAAACTATGGAGTAAATGAGAATTGAATTTTCCATGATGATGTTGTTGAGTGCACCAAAGGGGGTGTTGTTAAAGAAAAAGGAAAAAAAGGATAGAAAATAAGAATGGAAGAATTAGGAGAAATATGAACTATGTTGGGAAAAGCAAGATAAATTATAACTAGTATATAAGGTAGAATATTAATGATTATAAAGAATTTAAAAAATTATATTAGGATCCTACAATAATATAAAGACTCCATTATCATCACAACCTTTTAAAATTCCAACAACTAAATTGGATCTATCAAACCTAACTATTATCTTGGATAATAGATTCATTGAAATTTTCAAAACTCTAGGTAAGACTACATCAATTCAAGTATAATATTTAGAGGAATTGGTCAATAGGAGTATAAGAGGAGTATAAGGAAACTAAGAGAAGAAGAAATAAGAAAAAAAAAAAAGAGAAGATTAAATTTGGGTAAAGAGTTATTTTTGCGAAAAAATAAAATTTTACTAACAAATAGGAAAGTGAAAAGATACGTTGAAGATTCACAACCCTCCAACCAAGACCCATTCCCCCAATTATATAAGAGTTGGAGAATTTTTAAGGAAGAGATGTCGCAAAGTGAAGGAATGAAAGGAGAAGGAAAAGAAGTCAAGTGGGGTGAAATACTTCAAAAATAATATTTTAATATAAAATTAACAAGAGGAACAAGTAGAGAGTAGAAGCCATATACTATTAGAAAAGTAAATAAAGAAAATGAAGAAAGACCTAGTACGTAAATCCAAAAAGTTTGGAATTAGAAGTAGCAAAACCAATATGGAATCTTCAGTTAAGATCCTAGTGTGTGGAAGAGACACAATAGAATCCATCAAAAATATTTTCTTATTAGAATCCTTGTGGGAAAGAAAGGACATTGATGAAGACAAAAGAGAATTACTTAATTTTATATCTTCTCTGAGAAAGGAAGTATGAGACTGGTATGAAAAGACCTACCAAAAACATGGGACTAGTTGGAATGAGGTGAAATAATATTTTCTAGAAAACTTTAACACTCTATATATTCCAACAAAGAGTGTTAGAAAACTGAGGGACTTAGTACAAGGAGAAACATAATTAGTGAAAGCATATGGTAAAAAAATTAAAGAAGTTTGTAGCAAATTAGAAGAAGCCCTCATAGAGTGACAAAAGATTGAATGGTTTGTTTTTGAACTAGAGAAGGATATAAGAGCAATAGCTTCGGATGGAAGAATATTCAATACTTAAATAGATTTGATCATAATGGCATATTGCATAGAAGCCCAAACATGGTGCAAACCTCATAAAGATGACATAAACGAGATTAGTGAGAAATTATAACTAGGAGTAGAGAAACTAACTATTTAGAACAACATTTTGGCAAGAGGAGAAACAAAGAAAAATAAAGAAATTTGGTGCACATACTACTGTTATCTTTTCTTTTTGTACCTACAGTTGGAAGAATTATTCATCAAGGTTTTTAATTGCCACCTATCTTGATCCATATACATCATTTTTCAGGTTGTAAACACTATATTCCATGTCAATTTGGGACTCAATGGAGTCCATCTGATCCTTTATACTTTTTGTGGATCTCGACTAGTTTTAGTAGAACTAAAACAAGGCTTTTCCCTCTTCTACACACTCTTGCAAATCCTTGAGGCTTTTTTTAAATTCATTATACGTAGTGGCACATTTATCCACTATCTCTTCCAACTTCTTGTCATCCATTCTCTTAGTGACCTCCTTCTCCAATTTTTTCTATATTCTACTAGCATTTTCCTTAAACGAATCAAGTAAAATCTTTAAATTTTATATATTGGACAAGTGTCACAAAGCTATTGATCCTCATCTTAGTCCCACATTGCCCAAATTTTCCCATTCTTCAACCCTTATTTCCTATAAATAAAGACTTCCTCTATTAAAGAAAGGATCCACTTTTCATGAAAGAAAAGGAATTATACTCATTTTCATCCATCAATCATCCAATTTCTATCATTATCTTTGAGGGAAATTAGAGTTTATCACATCCATTTAGGATCCATAATCATATGCAAAGTTACTATGCTCAAATACATCTCATCTTACTTCATTCCATCTCCATTTTATCTTAGATTTATCACTATTGTGGCATCAAATAATCATTTTGCATCAAAATCACCATTTTTTATCAAAGATCTTGGAGCTTTTCCAATTGGAATTGGGAAAGGGCCACTTTCCACATCAAAGTGACATTAACTCCCCTATGGGATGAGGTTTGAGGTGTTAGAATAGTATTACATGCTTTCACTTGCTTATGCTACATGCTTTGTTTCATGTTTTCATTTCTTTACATGCTCAAGAATCTCATAGGGAATGATAGTTTACACTTGCTAATGTGACTAACCTTGTTTGTTTTGTCTATGATTAGCTAGGTATAGATTATCATTCACATTTTAGCGCTAACAGGGCTTAACCTCTCAAATTTCAACATTTTTTTACTTGAAAATCACATTTTTTGAAGGTTCCAAGAAATGGTGTCGCTATTGACATTACCAGAGCGTTACTTTTGCAAATATAGCATCACTATTGCAACCAAAGCCACTTTTTTCATCACAAAGTCACTATTGAGCTCCCTAGTTTAGTGCAGAGTTTCACTATTGTTTTTTTCACCAGAGCATTGTTTTTGCTAAATAGTATCTATATTGCAATGATATAGTCACTATTGCAAAATAGGGTCGCCTTTGTTTTCTTGCTTTTGCACTCCATCTTCAAATAGCCATATCTTGAACATTCATAATTTGGTCTTTTTCAGAGCTTTTTTTTTGAAATGGGGTAGAATTTCATGATCCATGCAATGGTGTAGGTGTTTCTTAATTTTGGTAGAGTTAAATTTTCAAAATTTTCCCCTAAATTCAAATCACATTGCAACTTGGTCTAGGTTGTAGGTTTTTAATGCTTAATCATTTATCTAACCCTCATATCTTCTTGTTTTCTTGATTTTAACCTAAAATTTAGAGCATGGAGCATTGAAGTGAAAGAAAAAGCATTTAATATTCATTGTAATAGTGTTTTCAAAAACTCATGGGAAAAAAACCCATCATATGCTATTTTACTTTCATGCTTTAGGACCAACTAGTTCATTTTGGGCTTAAAATTAACCATTTCTTTGATCTTTTTCAAGTTGGTTAAAATTGAACCTACAAACTCACTAGTCATTGCTATGTTGGGCTAAAATTGAACAAAACAAACTCACACTTATATTTGGTGCTTAAAAAGAACTCATTTTACATGGAAGGATAAAATGAACAAGTGTTTTGTGTGAGTGATCTTGTTTCCATACACTTTAAGTGTGTATCCTCTCCCTTTGTGCTTTGTGCAATCTTGGGTGAAGAGAAACACTCAAAAGTGTATTTTATTTCTTTAATTCACCCATAAGAGAGGACTTACTATGAGGCACACCCAACAATGAGAAACTCATAGTCAAGTTCTTGAAGCACATTTACCGACATGCTATATCAAAGGTTGGGAAATTATGAGAAAGTACCTTAAATTCATGCCAACAATAGACTGCACCTAGTCCCACACCTTAAGTGGAATGGGAATAGTTAAAGAGCCCTAAGTGGCCAATGGGTGAGTGTTGGTTCCGATATTCATGGTTTTTTTTCATTAAAATCCTGTGTTTGTAGTGGCCAACTTTTCCTTCCAAAGAGTTCTTTGAAGTGGTGCATTGGAATTTACTTCCAAGAAGTTACTTTCCATGTTTGATTTTGGTTAACTTAGTGTATAGGTTAAGAGTTCATTCTTAACATACCTCTACACGCTACTATTAATTGGATGTAAAATCATCTCTTCTACTATGAATGGCATGAGGCAAGCCCACTAAGAATAATGTACCATTTAGCTAGGATTTTATTACTTGTGAGTTAGTTTTAACACATTGCTTGGTTCCAAAATAAGAAATACAAACATTAAACAATCATCAAAATATCAAACCCTTTGATTTTGATGTGAATACCTTTGAAAAGTCACATATTGCTGTTTGTCCCTAAGGATTCTATCTTTAGAGGCTTTCAAATATTTAGACTTATATCTAAATTCAAACAATGCTAAAGTCAACATGAGGAAACTATGACCTTAGCTTCTTGATTTTTACATAATGGACCTTGTAGAATTAAACGTTTCTTAGACATAAACATTTTATTTTGAAATTTAAGCAATACAAGTGGGTATGGTAAAAGTAATTCATTAATCAAGATTAGTTCTCAAATTGAACCCCACACATTTTTTTGTTATCTTTTGTCTTATGGTCTTCAAAACATTGATCTTTTGAGTTTGAGTTACTCATAGGGTAATGCATGTTCCTCACTATCTTGGTCTTGTAAACAAAGTCCTTCATAGGTTTATTTAGGATCAAAACCAATTTCATCCATCCCAAAACATTTATCATTTCATCCCACAAACAACTTTATAGCTTTGGAAACATCAATATTCTAGACTTGGGTAAATCATTAAACCAAATCAAAATCACCTTGTTTAGTTAGGTGTGTGGGAATGTATGCTTTCTCATGTATATTTAATTAAATTAGCAATCCTTTGAACAAGTTTATCCAAAGATCACAAGTCCATCTTGGGATTCATAAATTCATTATCCAATCAAAACATCACAATCAAACCTAAGTCTAGTATTGACCAAAGTTCTTAAATTTCAAAACACCTGTATGATCCACCCCTTCAATTTTCATTATCATCAATCCTAAAACACCTTAGAGGTTCACTTTTGTAAAAATATCAAAACACAAGAGGGACATGGAAAAAAACCAAAAATTATCTACCATGAGTGACACGAACCAACAAATCCTTGGAATGAATGAGCTTAATCCTAAAGGTTTCACAATTCCACCATACAATCCATATAAGGGGTCATCATATCCTACAAACTACAATGAAAACAAATTTGGGTATGCCAAATCAAAACTTTGGAGCATCTTATCACATGAAAGATTTAAATCAATGTCAAAACTTACTAATCTATCAACCAATTTATCAAAGCTTGAGTCCTCATCAAAACAACGTTAGCTCACCAAGTCAATACATGTAAAATAGAACATACCAAACATTAACATATCCAATATGAACATTTCAAATCCACACATGATGAACTATGGGACAGATACATTCACACCTCAAAACATCATCCAATATCCACAACATCAATCACATCCTCAAAATCCATACCAACTACATCAAGGGTTTCAAAATCAATATCAAGATCAATATCTACAACCTCATACAAGACCTCATTGATCAAGGAACAATAACTGTTGATGATAATGATCAAGATTTGATATTAGATGATCATATTGACTATGTCTCTACCTCATCCAATGAGAAAATAAACATACCTCAAGATTCACTTCTCAATCATGATCAAAACCCATCAACAATATCTTATAATGATCCATTTCAAGAAAAATTAACATCATTTGATCCTATTGAAAATATCTCCACTACAATTGTTAAGCACACAATTCATAATTCATTCAAGACCTCATTGATCAAGGAACAATAACTATTGACGAGATTCAATCTTGGATGATCATATTAACAATGTATCTACCTCATCCAATGAGAAAATCAACATACCTCAAGATTCGCTTCTCAATCATGAAAAAAGCCCCTGAACAATATCCAACAATGATCTATTTCAAGAGACATTATCATTTGATCCTATAGAAAGTATCTCCACTACAATTGTTGAGGAAAATCCACAATCCATTCACTAATGATCATGTTGGTAATGTCGCTGCATCATCTAATGAGTTAGAGGACATATCTTAAGAATTTATTCCAAAGTAAGATTATCATCTTTCACCAAAGCTTAGCAATGGTTCCTTCAAAGACATTGACATCCTTTGACCTCATGTTTATAGCTATTGAAGGAATCCTCAACCCAACACTTGATCCAAATCCACTCAAAGATCAAGAGGATATTTAGCCACTTCCCATGCCTAATGAAGACATCCAAGAACCCTTTATAAGCAATCCATCCTTTGAAATTCATCCATGTCAAAAACTTGATCCAAAGCACATCAAAAGAAATTCCAAAATTAATCAAGATCAAGAATTTGTATCTCCAAGATGATACAATGATCTAATGGAGATTCTCCAATATATATATAAGATGTTATAAATGATGATCATATCCATATAGCACATACTCCTCCATTTACCCATGAGATGCCTTCTTTAGATGGACACGTAGATGATATTCATTCAGGACAAGATTCCTTTACTCTTGACATTATTATAGAAGAATAGGTCATTGATTCTTATAGTCAGGCTAAGTTGTCAACATCAAGATAAGATATATCCAAAATTTAGATTGAGGACATCATGTATGAAGATACCCAACATTATCCACTCAAGGAAATAGGTTAGACTAAATAGGATATTTTAGAATCAGTAGAGTAGCAAATTGAAATAACATCATCTGCAATGGCCATTTATCAAAGGATGCTAGCTAAACAGGACACCTTGAAAAATGTAGAATAAAAGCGTGAAGGTACTACTTCCACAATATTGGGGAAACTTCATCTCAAGTAAACATCAACATATGACACACAAAGATCCCTTATGATGAGACCAATGCCAATACTACAACCAACCATGTCATGAATCTTCATCCAACCATCACCCCATCCACAAATTGGAACCAATATCAAAAGAAAGATTTGAATCAAAGCACTAAGAACGTTATCAAAGAAAAATATGCAACGAATCATGAAGGACAAATCAAATATAAATGGATACCAATAAATACAAAGAAATAGTATCCCTATCAAACTCCATTAGTCAAAGAAACTATGGGAAAAAATAAAAAAAGGGAAATGTATCCATCAAAGACATCCACAAACACAAAATTAATTAGACTTCTCAAGTTATGTACAAATTATCTCAAGCAATTGGTCCTAATTCCACACACACTTATGTATCCACCCATCATTTCTCATCTTCCCAAGTTTGGAGAGTCAAAAGTTCCAAGTTGTCAACCAATCTATCTCCTATTCCTAAAAAAAGTCCACCATTCACTCCTCCATGCATGATATCAAATTCTCACATTGACCATGTATTGGAAGCCACCCTTCATCATAAGGATTCAAAAGGAATTCTATTGTGATGTATGCAAAAAGACAAAGTTAGCTTTGGTATCGACAAAGAAGAACATAATTCTCAAAATTTTCATTCAAGTGCACGCATATTAGTGAAAAAACTTCTTCAAGCATGATATTGATGGAACATTATAACAAAAAGCATCAATGTTAGCACCACTAGGTGGCTCAATGTGAGCATATATCTTTCAAAAAAATAAAAATAAAAAAGTCATGAAAATAGTGAAGATAAAAATTGTCCTCAATTGAAAACCACTATATTTGCTTTGGGCAAGTACCATGATGAAAACCTAGAAAACAAACGTCATGTGTAGAATCAAGCATTTGTGTATGCTAGTTCAGGTGGAAGCATTTTATCCCATGCATAATAAGCATTCCATCCATCTTATCCATAATAAAACCATTCATCCATGAACCATTTATCCAATCTATTTTCATCCATCTACATCTATCTTCCAAATTATCTTGATGTTGACAAAAGTTTGGTGTACACTTTACACTTGCTTATGGTAAACATCTTGACATGAGTCATTTTCATTGATCCTATCCTACCTAGCATTATTTGAGCCATGAAGCACTATCCAAATGAGCATTCGTTATTCGAACACCTTATATTATCACAAGATAATTCATATCCATCCATACATAAATCTATCCAAGCATTCACCCATGGAATTCCATACATTTCTAGACACTAGTGGTAGATATTTACATCTTTCTTTGGTAATAAATCTTGACCTATATCTTTCAACTGATGTTGTGATGCAAACATTAGAAAATGTGAAATCAAATTGGTCAAAAAAATTGTGAGCAAAAAGTACAAATCACTAGCCCATGACATATTTTGACGAGAAGGTGTTCCTTATCAAGAATTATCTTTCATCAAAAATTGATCCAAACAATCAATATCAGTTGCATCTAATGTGCACTTCAACATCACTTCAAATAATTCAATTCAACTTTTATTCCAAGATGAGCTTCAAAATATTGATCAATCTTATCCAATCAATCCATCATCATCCCAGGATATCCTTCTCAATCCTCATGTTGCTTACAACTATCCTTGCATTGTTTTGTATCCTCAACAATGTTATCATCATCAATCCATCAATTAGATGAACCAATCCTAGCTTGGTTTTCAACAAAATCCCAAAAAGATCACTAATATCATCACACATATCCATATCCAAATCATCAAAATCTTGCAAAATCCTTGAAAATCCAAAAATCATTCATAAATCTTATAAAACACAAAAATAGTTCAAAAACTTAAAAATCAAAACATTTGTAAAACAATCAAAATCCAAAAACAACCTCAAAACATTAGTAAACCATCAGAAACATCCAAATATTTTAAAAAATACATCCGTCTAATTTCACTTTCACTCACGATAAATTTCCATCCATAATAAATCAATCATCACCTTCATCCTTTGGAAAAACAAATAGAAACAACCACAACAATCAACAAAAGAAAAATTCAAACACAAAATCAAAATTGAAACAACAAACTTTTAAGCACAAAATCAAACTTTTGATCTTTTTAACAAACATGTCAATCAACTTTATATCAATGTCCTTTCCAAAACAACCCATGAACCTACCACCATCCACTAACATGTCATTGGATGTATCCTTCCTGCAATGGGCATTATCTATTGGAAAAAAACTTTGGATTCTCATCCCCACACACATCCCTTTGAATAGAGGCATGAAGAATATTAGCTTGTTTATTGGTTTGATATTCTCTTATGATTTATCTTATTGTTCTCATTCCAATGACCTCTCGATGGTGTCTATCAAAATGATTTAGAGAGAAAGGAATGGGGCATTAACCATTACCTTTCATTTGTTGTGCTTGTTGGATGTTCTTGTCATATAGCCTTGGCGAATACTTGCTTTGTTAGGTGTGTATGGAAGGTGTTTTGGATAGCTTGTTGACTATTACATAGGGAGGTTATGCTTTTTCATGTTTTGGTCCAAGATGTTCAAAGCTTCTAAAGTACATCCTAGCAAGGTTTTTGTATGTCAAGTGTGAGAAAGGATACTCCTATCTATTTGTTGAGTCAAATTCTATTGCACTAGATACAATTCCATCTTGGTTGTCTATACCTTGATGCATCGTATCTATGTGTTTTTTCAAACATAAGGAAAGGGTAAAAGTACAAAGTTGTGTCACACTTTCAACCAACTTATCAACACAAGTGAATTCAAGTATTTCTAACTAAAAATATATTTTTGGTCAAACATATGATCTTGTAAGATTCATTATAGCTAAGTTAGATATATCCACAACTTTTTCAACTAAAATTGTTGGCTAAATGCATATGTAGCACAACTTTGAAGCCAATTTACCAAAAAAAAAGATTTATTTGAAAAAAATGATGTTTAACAATTTCTAATCATGTAAATAACAATTATTTTAAAATATAAAAATACCCTTTTGTAGGTCCATAAGTCTAGTTTTAAAAAATATATATACTTTAATAATTAAATTATTATTTATATTTATATTTATATTTTTATTAAAATTAGGTTATCAACACAAAATATTAGGTTGATTACCATGACAAGGAAAAATAGTAAAACTTATTAAAATTTTTTTAAAAAATATGATGCACTAGATAAAAGAATCTATAATAAGAGGGTATAAATTTTTTTCCATTTTAGATAAACAGATAATATGAAAGTTGACGTCAAATGGAAACAACTATGTTTTAATACGTGCACATTTTAATATTTATTTTAAAATATATATTTATCAAAATTGAAAAAAAAATATATCCATACACTAAATTTTCAAGTTATAAATGCACAAAAAAAATTTGAAGGAGAAATAATAAAAATTACTATATAAAGGTTGATGTCTCATGCGACTTTAATTTTCAGCATTTTTTCAACAACTAAATTATAGTGTCAATTTATAAAAAACTCTATTCAAATAATTTTTATTTTTTAATATTTTTTAAATAAAAGCATAAAATATACTAAAAAAGAAATATTTCATTAGTTTACATCATTTCAAAATTCATAACATATATGTCACTTTATAGTGATTCAAGTTTAAAATTTGGATCAGCGTTGACATTTCCTTTTAAAAGTGTGACACGACTTTGTGCATTTACTCGAAAGTTGTATCGTTTGTGTCTGAATCTTTACATAAGAAAATCATCATCACTCATCACCATATCTAATAAAGTCTCGACAATTCATAGACTTATTGGAATTTTGAATCTTCTTGCAATCAATGGTTAATCCATCCAAATTCTTATTTTTCTATTTTTATTAATAGTTCTATCCAATTGTTGAATATATATGATATATTAAAATATACATGAGGCTACCCATGGATGATAACTATCTATATGCATCATCAAATATGTCTACATCAAATATCTGAGCTTTCTAGTCCTCTTTAAGTTGAACTGATCTTGAACCTTTGTTGAGAGCTCGACCCAAAAATTGGAATTTTTGCTCGATCTTTCAAGGGGGCAATGTAGCAGCATAATTCCTTCCACTAGGGCAATAGTGGGGCATCCAAAAAATAAAGAAATTTTTATATTTTTATCTTAGCAACATCATTCTTTGAACCAACATAACAAGTATCTCGCTTCAAAGAGGGGAAAATGTAGACACTTAAATAGTCCTAATCGATATTATGCATTGGAATATGATTAATTAGCATCATTTCCTTCTAAATCACTTCAGACTAACCACTTAATTAAATGATCTATATTGTTTAATTAAATTCATCACTTTCTACTATTAATCAAATAATTAAGTTTATCAGGTTAATTTATCCTCTCTCATCTCAATTAAATAAATCAAATTATTTAATTGAAACCCCTATGTCTTCTCATTTAATTAAATAAATCCAACTATTTAATCAAATGGCATAAATCCCCTAACCCACCTAAGTTAATTAATTTTGAATTAATTAACCTTAAGCTACCCCCTAATCTTCATTATCCAATCCTCTAGCTTTTAACTTCACCTTCGTCAAATAAACCCATTGTTTATTAACCAAGTTGTACATGAAATTCATTTCTTTTAATTACTAATTAGACTATTTTTTCCTCACAAAGGTATATTCTTTGATAATATTCTCTCAACAACCCATTTATTGACTTTCTCTTCAAAGGCTTTAAAAGCCTCTTGCAAATGCCTTTAATGCCTCTTACAAAGGCATTCAATTACTCTTACATGCCATATTTTATTTTACAAGGGAATTTACCTCTTTGACATCCCCACCAACATTCCCTTACACCCTCAACCACATTCCTTAAATTCTCTTGCATTTCGTACATTCTCACTTACATGCCTTAACTCATCCCTTCTCCAAAAATGTGCTTACACATGTGTGAGCACATATACCCATGGCTTTCATTAGCCTAACAACAAGTTTCAAAAAGCTATTGATCCTCATATTAGTCCTACATTGCACAAATTTTCCCATTTTTCAACCCTTCTTTCCTATAAATAAAGGCTTCCTCTATTGAAGAAAGTATCCAATTTTCATGAAAGCAAAGGAATTATACTCATTTTCATCCATCAATCATCCAATTGCTATCATTATCTTTGAGGTAAATTGACATTTATCACATCCATTTGGGATCTACAATCATATGCAAAGTTAGTATGCTCAAATACATCTCAACTTACATCATTCCATCTCCATTTTAGCTTAGATTTATCACTATTATGGCATCAAATCATCATTTTGTATCAACATCACTATTGTTCATAAAATATTTTGGAGCTTTTCCAATTGGGATTGGGAAAGGGCCACTTTCCACATCAAAGTGACACCAATTCCACTATGGGATGAGGTTTGAGGTGTTAGAATAGGATTGCATGCTTTCATTTGCTTGTGTTACATGCTTTGTTTCATGTTTTCATTTCTTTTCATGCTCAAGAATCTCATAGGGAATGATAGTTTACACTTGCTAATGTGACTAACCTTGTTAATTTTGTCTATGATTAGCTAGGTACATATTTTCATTCACATAAACAACTAGTTGAAACTACAACTGTATGCTCAAAATAATATTCAAGGAGTCTCCAAAGGTTCTAGAAGACTCCAACCAATTTTATGCTTTCTACAACTTTGATGTTTTCCTTTTCAGTAATGCAATTTTTTGTATTTTCATCCTTGTTTTCTATGTTAGTAGCACTGGATACCTCTTTAGACTTCTTTCTATCATCAATTGATTTGACATTGGTATCTATAGGAGGCATGTGTTCTGTGTTTTGTGCCTCATTGACATCTGGGTTGTCTTGTATAAACCTCTGATGTATTCTTCTCTATCTTTGAAGGAGGGGAAATGTTACCTATAAGTGCATCACCTTTGTTCTTCTCAATATTTTTTATCATCCTCAATAGTGCTCTCTTGTATCGAAGGAGTTTCACTTGTACTGCCTTCTTCTACAATGTTTTCTTCCAAATTCGGAAGGGTGTCATCAATGCCATTTTGCACATTTTCTTCCTCTTCATCATGCTCATGTTGAGCATCATCATGTTGTTCTTCTTCTTCCATATTAACTTCCAAAGCTGACATACCAACATATTCTTGCTCCTCTCCATCTGGGCCCATGCCTAATTTATTTTATAGATTGGAAATCTTCTTAACAGTCTCTTTTTGGAGCCTCTCAAGATCATTATGATCTCTATGAGAACTAGGGTGGTTACCCTTTGTTTGGTTTGGAATTCCTTATTGTATAACCATGCCAATCATGCATTATTTTCATTTGAGAGGGGATCACTGATATTTTCCAAGGAAGATGCCTCCATTCTAGCATCATTATCAAATGCCTTATGTCTCCTTACATGCAATACTCTACTCAAGTCCTCAAGAAGCTGATCTTGTAAATCTTTCATGTTTACATCTAAAGCTATCATGTACCTAACAATTGCTTTCTCAATAGTTAATTTATCTGTATCATCTACATCTGGGTACAAAGCAACAGTCTCTTGAATATTCCCATATTCAACAATACTTCTTACTAGGGATTCAAGCTTCATAGGATTATGCTTGCTTGTTGAAGGGGGGGGATTCTTCTTCTTCTTTTCTTCCATTGTCTTCTTACCTTTATTGAATTCAAGTTTATTCTCCCTCATTTGAATCTTGTAACCTCCATTTTCCTTCTCAACTTCAACCTCTCAACCAGTATCAGTGATATCAATCTTTTGTTTCTTTCCACTCAGATCTCCTTGTGACACTTCTAGTTTTCTTTTTTGGACCAAATATGGTCCTTCTTCTTCCTCATCTTCCACATTCACTCCCATATACTTTTCCCATGTAGATTTTTTATTTACTCTTCTTCTCATAGGTCCTATTTGTTTTTTTTTTCCAAAGTGGCCTTTTCTTTCTCAAGCACATTTTTCTACTTAGCAAGAGATACTTTCTCCTTCACCGAAGCACTTATAGACTCTTTCCTTTTCTCTCCTATAGTAAGCTTAGTCCTGGAGGACTTGGTGGCAACCAAGGGAGTGGTAGAAGTTCTACTAGACCTTCTTCTTCTAGATGTTCCTTTTGGTGAGCCAGATATGGCTTTAGCCCTTTCAACTTGTTCCTTTGTGAGGCCCACTACCTCCACAAACCATGTAGTCATCTTTTCAATAGTCTTGGTTATTTTCTTTAATCTTTGGTCTATGTGAACCTTCATGGATTTCTCCTCATAGGTACCAAACCTCTCCTTAGAGGTGTCTCTTGGTTTGCTCAACATGAGGTCTATTATGTTGATCATTTCTTCTCTTGTAGTTTCATATCCCAATTCTAGGATCCAAATTATCCTATTCTCAACAACCTCCATTATGTAGTAGTCTTTGGAAATAAGAAAAGTAATGTCATTTTTATACTTTTCCACAATATGCTTTGGTGTTCTCTCTCTTTCTTACATCTTTTCTTGATTTTTTTTTAAGAAACCCTAGGGAGCATTCTTTTGTGCATCTAAGTCTCCCAACCTCAACAAATGATCTCTACCTTGATGGGCTACAGGTCTATCCTTTAGCCACACTATGTTCCTTGTACCAAGAACCTCATTCAAAAATTAGAAAAGTAAACAGATGATGAAAGTACCAAACCTAAAGGGATACTTAGAGTCCTTTTTCATTTGCAAATTTTCCTAAATTTGTAGTCTCAATAGTTCACATAGGTCATAGTATGCACCCTTCCTCACCATCTCATACACTATGTTGATTGCAGTGGCAAACATATAATTTTCTCTATTAGTGAAATATATCTTATATCTGTTTATCATTGAGGTATACTTGATTTTCATATCCTTGATATCCTTTATTATCAATGGTCTTTGTCATACTTCACACTCGTTAGCTCCATCGCCATTTCATTTTTCACTTACTTGAGCACTAGAGCTAGTCTGGTTGAGCACAATCCATTGAAAACCATAATGACCTCTTTGTTGATTAAATGTAGTATATCCAACTAGAGGAATTTTTCATGAATATGGCTCAAAGTATATCTCACCCGTTCAACAACATAACATAATTTTGGGAAATTAGTTCAAACATCTAGGTTTTTCTCTACCAAAGCCTTGAATTCCAATTTCAACTCAAACTCATCTTCAATGAGTTATTTGTATCACACATCAACCAAATTTATGTTATTATATTTCTCTAACTTCACATGTATGTATGCCCTTACATATTTTGTGTGTAGAACACTTATGGAATGTGAAAAATTCACTATCCGGATTATCCACCATGGATTTATCAAAATTTCATTTGAATTTAGGGTGTCGACAATCTATAACCTCTACAACTTGTGGTGTATACATTTTTGTAACAAATTGAAAAAATTTTATGAAAAATAGGGAAAATGGAAACTATAAATACCTTTAAATCACTTTTTGGTTAGGGGTTTCTTTGTAAGAAATTTTGATCTCCTTCAATCACTTTTCTCCTTTTCTACTCTTCTCTCCTCAAATTCTTGTTTGAAAATGATTTTTTGATAGACTGAAATTACTTTTAAACCCTTTTACAGATTGACCTAAGTCACATTGAATGCTTCATTCAATAAAGTTGATGAAGTTTAACTACATTGCACAGTCACCTCCAAATGTTCCACAAGTTTCCACAACATGATATTTTCCACTGGTATCTTCTTCAATAGGTCAATTATGTCAACCTATACCTCATATCCATGTGTTGAAGAATAAACACCATTTCTTTTGTAGGGGATAAATATTTTTTTGTTAATGCTCCCCTTGAGCCAAATCTCTCAAATTAGTTTTTGGAGGAAATATATGTGCCAAATGCTAGTACAAACTCAACCTTAACCTTTGTCTCTTCTTTATTTTTTTAAATCTTGTTCATCTCATTCTTTGTCTCAAATAGATCAATATGTTGTACTAGAGCATTCTTCTTTACCAGATTATCCTTCTTCACATTCTCACTTCTATAAAAATTAGAGATATGTCCAAGTCTATTGCAATTGTAACATATGACATTATTTTGAACAAGATTACTTCCATTCATTCTAAATCTGCATTGATTAGCTTTTTGGCCAAATCCATTTCATTTCTAACAATATCCATTGAAATATTGAGCCATCATACCGTTCATAATCTTATTTCTTCATTTACTAGCTCTATGACCAAATATTTTGTATATGTAAAACACTATCTGAGAAAATATGGAACATTCTGATTCATTCTTCTTCTACATTCCATAGACTTATGTCCAAATCTATTGTAGGAATAACATAAACCATCTAAATATGGGTACCTTTGTGCATTTTGTTGTTTGATTGGTGGTCTTTTGATTTCATTCTAAACCTAATTGCCATTGCTTTTCTTGTCTTCAATATTTTGTTGTTCATTTGTAATAACCCGTTCTAGTTATTACTTAATTATCTTATTGAAAATGACATTATGAATATTAATTTTTTTTAAAAGACATAACTAAGTAGTTATTTTCAATCATAGCAACACATGTCTAATTAAATTGAGTCAAATATATATATATATATATATATATATATATTCAATTTCAATGTCAATTATAATATCCAAGTTGACTTGGCTCATAGGCGGCAAAGTCAATAACACTGGTAGATTTTGACCCATTTTTTGACGACCGTCCATCAGAATTTTGATGACTGTTCGGTGCTATTATTGCATCAAAATTTCAACAGCATTTGAAACATTGAAATTCTGACGGATGGTCATCAAAAAATGGGTCAAAATCTACCAGTGTAAAATACACAAATTTTACATCAAGGTTACATCATAGTCCAAGATAGTCTTGAAAATATCCAAGGTTTCCTCTTGATACTTGCCTCCACTAATGGACGAGAACATGGTTGAAGCACTTTACCACCACACAACGAAGCTTAAGCTTCCCCAAAATTCTTCCAACTTGAAGAATACCCAACCCTGCATGGAAATTTTAGCAAGAGAACAATCTACAAGGTGGAATTTGGTGTATGCCCAAACATCAACATGCATCTCTATCTATGAGTTAGAAAAATACAAGATATATGCTAGGAATGGCAGAGAGTGTTACCACAAAGTCCATACATATATAATGGGCCAATTGCTTGGCTAAGCATAAAAAATAAGTTGCAACAACAAATGATAGGTTTTGGATAAAAAAAAAACCTATTTTCTCTAAACTCCATTTCGGCACCCATCTAGGAAGGTAACTTTCAACAACATAGTTATTCCATAACAATTATCTACCCTCTAGCAACATCTACCCTGATGTGCTCTAGTCTACTTAGGTGTTGTTGTTCTACTCTGCAATTAAGAGAATATTCTTTACACATATCTAAGGAAAGTAATTCAGTCTACTTATTTCTTGATTAAATAAATAATTAGAAAAATGATTCAAATTGAACTAATCAATACATTATCCAATCATTTCATACACATGACACATGATTACATTCAACATAAATCATTATTCATTTAAGAATGAATTTAATAAGTAATAAAAGATGGTATGTCGCAAGTATGTGCATGTACATAGATGAAGGTCTATGTGCATACACATATATATGGCAACTTAAGTTATTAATTTGTGCATACATTCTGAAATAAAACTATTATATCATATTGCTTCAATTCCAAATATTGTTATAGAATTTTCATATCATTTGTCAGAAATAGAAGAAGTAAAAGGACTATCATCAAGTCTGTTTGAATAGTTTCCACATACTAATATGTTGTTTGTAATAAAATGAGCTATTTGTAGTGATACATTATTTTTTATAACAAACATTGTTGTTCATAGCCAAACAAATGTTGTTTATAATATTCGATGCTATTTGCAACAATCTAATACTATTTATAACAAAACAATGCTATTTCCAACAAGTCTAATATTGTTTATAACAAAACAATGTTGTTTATAACAAAATAAATATCGTTTATAACAAAATGACGCTATTTGTAGCAATTCTATTATTGTTTTTAACAAACGATGTTGTTTATAATAAACAAAATTGTTTGTAGTAGCTTTACAAGATACTGTGTCGAAATGTCCCATTTTCAATTTCAATCGATCCAGTTCCATGTGAACAATCATTGTTATATCATTTTGTTTATCTCATTAATCAAGTAATACCAATGTCCCTTTTGTGCAAACAATTAAACTGAATGACATTCATGTCGTTTCCAACCACATACATATTGGTACAATTATATCACTATTTTGGGTTAGAAGAGACTCGAGTTTTTAATGGTGACTATAAAGGATTTGGGAGTGAGCTACAGTCATTCCAAGAATGACTTACAATCGTAAGACTGCTTGATTTTATCACAAACTTACTTTTTTAGCCAAGCTTAGTAGGAAGGCTATATATCGGCTTACAATAATGATTGACTAGTTAAATAAACACATTCATAATAATCATTTAAAGAATAATTTATGTATTCAAAGGAAATTTATGTCAATCCTATGTGTTCATCACATATATGCAGGGATATGGGGGTAATTCTATCGAAAGATCAAAATGCTCATTTTAATAGAAAACCTGAGAATCTAATCCTAGGGATCGAGCTTTATCTTGAAAGATGATCAACGAAAACATTTGTTATTGTTCACTATGAATGGACAACATGGTTTAACACAAGTGATAGCCACCCCATCATTCTATGAATGATGTCAAGCATATTGCTCCCAATGGAATAGTATGGCCATTCAACCAAGCCATCGTAGGGAGGCAACATAATTAAAAGCTTAACAATAGGGGGGTCATTGGTTCTCTTAAGAGAAGGTGACAATTGAAAGAATCAATACTAATAAAACCCTATCCATTGACATTCAACCAATTAGCCATGAATATGGCAATGCATTTCACATGCAATTATTACATCGACAGAGAACAAAAATTTCACAATATAGAGGACTTTACATGATCGACTATATAGTTGAATATAATTACATACAAAGAGAGGTTGATTCAGTTTGTTTGACAACAGGGTATTCTATCACTATTTTGATGTCTCCTAGCCATCCAATGCAAGAAAGGCAATTACTAAACATTTCATATCTATGGTTTGCATCATTCAAAGAGACCGACTCTATGGAAATAGAAAAAAATACAATTTGATAAGGCATTCTAAAGGAAATCTAGCATGTTACACAAGCATTGATTTTCCTCAGGTCATGAGATCTTCCCTCTATTGCTTTTCTCTTTTTCCCTAGTTGTTTCCCCCAATCTCTTGGCTGCTTTTTCTCCTCTCTTTTTTTCACCACTGTTTTTCCCCTTCCACTACCAAAGACAATCGTGCTATGCCCACTATGGTATTCATTCTTTTCTTACCTATTCACATTGTTGAGGGGCCGTTTCATTCATTATTAGCATTAATTTTAGCTGCCCCATACATGAATTTGAATTTCCTACCTTAATTTGTATGTAGGACATGACTCTTAAGATATTTCTCATGATTTTATTTAATTTCAGTCAATATGATAGTGAGAATTTTGATTCTAAAGGAATATAAATATAAATATACATATATATGTATATTATATATACATTTATATATACATACATATTTTTGCACACATTGTATATATATATATATGTACACACATGTATACGTATGTATATATATACATATATGTATTTTTACATATTATGTACACATATATCAATATTTAAAAAATAATGAACTCTTATTTTATTTTTGAACTTGATAATGCTTTGAATGAAAGGGTTTTCATATTCTTTAAATAAGCCTTTTTGAAGTAAATACATTCATTTATGCGCTATGTCATGCTTTCATTTATTTTCAAGTTTTTCGAAGATACAAGATCAAAATAGACATTTAAATAAAAAATCACATGTATATCAACCAAAAGCCTATTTGTTTCAATCATTGAATTAAGTCATAATTTTCTATATGTAGTTTCAAATGAACTATCTTGTCATTTGTGGTGTGTGCACCTAGTTTCCATCAATCTTACCATTCGATCCGACTAAACAATCCTGCTTCAACCATGTTCTCATCCTCCAACCTATTATCCTGCAATTCCAGACAGTTGCACTTACACAGTTCATCAATAACCATCAATCTTGATAAAATATAAGATGATTTCAAAAGATCACATAGTCAACGACAGTCAACTTCTTTCAAACTTTTCAAAAATATCAAAATTTTCATTCAACATATTGAATTTCTTCAATAATTCAATTTATCATATTATAATTAAAAATGTAATAAAATTGGGTTATGACATCCTTCCCCTCTTGGAAGAGGCATCATCTTGATGTCTATTTAATAAAATTTTAAGCATATATATGTCTATTTCAATATCACATCATACTATTCCAAGCCAAAACATTATAATATTCAATCCAAAAATTTCAAAAAAAACTATCAAGAGTTTCTTCCTAAGAAAGAAAATGTGGGATGGAGCATTCTATTTCTTCCACATCCTCCCAAGTAGCAATATCTTCTAAATATTGGTCCCATTGGAACTTTAACTGAGCAATATCTATGCTCTACAACATAACATTACATGTATCTAGGATTCTAATGTACTCCACTAGCATCACTCTTGGGTCTTGTACCTGGAAGGATTTCCAATCAAGTACATGAGCTACATTAGGATGATGTGACTTAAGAAAAGAAACATGAAACACATTATGAAGTCAAGCCAAAGTAGGTGGAAGAGCAAGTATGTAAGCAACTGGGTTGATCACTTCCTATACTTCAAACACACTCACATATCTTGGGGGAAACTTGGAAGACTTTCCAAAGGAAATGAAACTTTTATGGGGACTGAATCTTAAGAAAACTTTATCCCCTACCACAAACTATGTAAGAGTTCTATTCTTGTCAGCATAACTTTTTGTCGATCTATTGCCTCCTTCAATTTGCTTTTAATAACTCTCATTTTTTCTTCCATCTCCTTGATCATTTTAGGTCCTACTATTATCCCATCTTCCAATCTATCCCAATAGATAGGTGTTTGACACTTCCACTCATAACAAGCTTCGAATGGTGCCATACTTAGGGATGTGTGATAAGAGTTATTGTAAGAAAAATCTACCAACAGTAAGTATTCTTCCCACTTATACTGTTGGCCCATGCAGTACATTCAGAGGATGTCTTCAACTACCTAATTCACCCTCTCTATCTGCCTGTTAGTCTGAGGATGATAAGCCAAGTTGAAATTTAACTTGGTTCCCAATGCGGCATTTAGGGTCATCCAAAATCTTGAGGTCATTCGGGTGTCTCTAGAAGAAATTATAGTCTCTGGCACTCCAAGCAAATGGAAGATGTCCTTGACAAACTTCTTAGCCAAGGTTAACGATCCATCCTTAAGGTTTCCTGGAATGAAGTGCACCACCTTGGTCAACTTTTTGATCACAACCAAGATAACATCATGTCAATTATTGTTCAAAGGTAACCCCTATATGAAATCCATAATGATCACTTCCATTTATACTCAGGTATGTCATGAGGATACAATAGCCCTTGTAGATGTACATGCTTAGCCTTGAATCACTAGAAATCTAAGCATCTGGCTACGTAATCTACTACATCCTTCTTGATTTTAGGCCAAAAGTACAATGTTCTCAATTCTGTGATCATCTTAGATACTCCAGGGTATCCTGAATAAGGTGCATTATGAACCTCTTCTAAAACCAAATTCCTCAATTCTCTAGAGTTAGGTATATGCATTCTTTTCTAGTATCTCAAAATTCCATCTTGTTTGATCTCATACCCATCAAACCAATGATTTTTTGGATTCTCTACTAGGGTGCTCTTCACTCTTTCGCGGTGCTCATCCCCTAGAAAATATTGTATCACTTGTCTCAAATTAGACCTTGTCGAGATCATGGTTGTTAGATGTCTTTGTCTACTAAGAGCATCAACCACTCTATTCTCCTTTCCTTTTATATACTTTATTTTGAGGCCATAATGACTAAGGAATTCTAACCACCTTATTTTCCAAGCATTAAGGTTTGGTTGATTAAAAATGTATCTCAATCCCAAATGGTTTGTCTTGAGCTCAAATGGCTTCACGAAGAGGCAATTCCTCCACATCTACAAGGCATGAACTATTGTGGCCAACTCTAAATCATGTGGTGCATAATTCACCTCATGTTGTTTAAGCTTCCTTGATTCATATGCTACCACTTGTCCATCCTGCATTAGTACTACTCCCAATCTCTCTCCTGAAGCATCTATGATTACAGTAAATCTTCCATTAGGATTAGGGATGGTCAACACTGATGTCGTCATGAGCCTCTCCTTTACAAGTTGAAATTCCTATTCACATTTCTCGTTCCATTCAAACTATGTTCCCTTTCTTTTGAGTGATGTGATTGAAGATTCAATCTAAGAGAACCCTTGCAAAAACTTCCTATAGTATCCTACAAGGCCCATTAAGTTGTAGAATTCTTACACATTCTAAGGCACTAGTCATTCAATGATAACCTTGATCTTCTCAACGTCTACTAAGACCCCTTCAACTGAAATAATATGGCTTAAATAGTGCACCCTGTCTTGATAGAACGGATATTTGGATAGCTTCTGAAAGAGTTTCTTTTCTCTCAACCACTGTAAAACTATCCTCAGGTTCCTATCGTGCTCTTCATCAGACTTTGAGTAAACTAGGATGTCATCAATGAAGATCAAAACAAAGTCATCCAAATAGTCTCTGAACACACTATTCATTAGGTTCATGAAAGTTGCAGGTGCATTAGTCAAACCAAAAGGTACCACTATGAAATCGTAATGCCTGTACCGAGTTCGAAAGGAAATATTCAAAATATCTTCTTCCTTTATTATCAACTGATGGTACCTTGACCTGAGATTGGTTTTGGAGAACACTATCACTCTCTTCATCTGGTCAAACAACTCATCGATCCTTGGGAGTGGATGTCAGTTATTTATGGTTTCCTTGTTCAACATCTGATAGTCTATACACAGACGCATGGTTCCATCCTTTTTCACAAAGATAACTAGTTCTCCTTAAGGAGAAACACTAGGTCTTATGAGCCCCTTGTTCAAGAATTCAATTAACCAAGCCTTCAACTCATAGAGTTTAGTAGTGGTCATTCAATAAGGTTCTCTAGATTGAGGCTTAGCTCCTGGTACAAGGTCAATATAGAAGTCAAATTCCCATTTCAGAGGTAACTCTATGAGTTCATTAGGGAATACATCTTGGAACTCCTTGAGAATAGGGTAGTCATCTAGATACGATTCCTTACTATTAGGATTATTGTTATGCACATCATAAATAACACATCCCTTTAGTTAAGACTTTTTCAACTGCATAACAAAGATCTGTCTAAGCTCTAAGGGTCTTTTCATTCCAAAAATATCGACTAGGCTCCCATAATCATCCAAACAATTAACTACCTTATCCTCATAGTTCACTATAGCCTTATGCTCTATTTAACCAATTTATTTCCAAAATTACATCATATGAGCCTAAAGGTGCCACATATAGGTTGATGTGGGTTTGGAAGATTGGGAGCTCTAACTTGCTATAAAAGAGACAAGTATCTATCCTCCACTCTAGTTGATTACCATACTAGACTATCCATGAGTTTTCCATGTATCAAAGTCTAATAGTTATCTTGGATATTACTCTAGGATCTATGAAACATTTTGTAGCTCTAATATTAATTAAAATAGAGATAGTTAAACCATAGAGCTTACCCATCAACTGAATTGGTGAAGCCTGATACACTACCTACTTGTTATCCATTGTAGCATGGATTTGATGATCCTGAGACTACTGATAGTTTCATTCCCTTCATGACTTCGACTGCTACAAAAAATTTGAGGCATAATGATCGTCTCCACAAGTATAACACCCATCATGAGGCCCTTTCCAACCTCTTGGCTTGTCCTCTCTGAAGCCTTTCTACTTTTGGTCATCTTTTCCTTTGTTATTATTTGCCTTCTTTCACTTTCCACCATTACCATGCTCACCTTTCTCCTATGACTCACTTCCCCTCTTGAGATTATGGATCTGATGGTTCTTGTTTCCTTTATCAAACTTCTTGTTACCGAACCGTGACTTAGGATTTGTATTATTGTGGTAATTTGATAATTTTTGTAATTTTTTCTCTTATTTGGTGGCCTTTTGGAAGACTTCGTTCATGGTGAGAGGATCATGCATGTATACTTCTAATCCAATGTGGGATCTAAGTCACAATATGAACTTTTGGATACAAAAATATCTGTCTCCCTAATATTGGGGCACATACTTCAGTAGGTTGTTGAACTTTTCCCAATATTGGGTCACAGTCATGCTCCCTTGAGTTATGTTTTTAAATTATTCTATCACCTTCTTGTCAAAAAAGAGCTACAATAACCATCTCTTCCTAAAATATTGGAGGAAGAGTTCCCAAGTAATCTCAGTAAGCTAAAGATTCCCTTTTCAATTTTCATTATCCCACCAAGTAGTTGCTTCTCCTAAAAGTTGATACGCAGCCCATGTCATTTTAGTTTGGCTAGATAAGTTATGAATTCCAAAGTATTTCTACATATAAATGATCCATGCCTCTACTCTTGCTTTGATAGCCTTACCATCAAACTTAGGTGGTGCTAATCTTTTGAGAACTTTTCCAAGTTCCTCCTCAATTCGACCTTGAGGGCCTTCTCTTGGACCAATGTTCCCTTGATTGAATTATGCATTCCTTTGAACTTGGTCCTCACATTCCACTCGAACCTCATGTTCTATGTGGTCCATACAATCCCCCTACCTATTCAAAAGCCCTAGAATATCTTGTAGCATCTTGTTTGGTCTGTTGTTTGACCCACTACCACTCATCTCTTGCTTGGTGGTCACCATGCTGACTCACACTCGAATTGCATCACATTTCACATCTATGATAAATTAACATTGGGTTCTATGAATAAACATTCTTATTCTACATAAAATTACATACACATGTGTTTATCACTTGTTCACTAAGGACATACACATTCATGCATTATAAACGTATTTTAGAGTTCTTTATTCTAAACACACCAAAAATAACACCTTGCTTTATTTATATTAGGTGTGGGACAATAAACCCTTATTTACAAAGGCTTCTTATTAAATTAATCATTTTTATCATTATTAGAGAGAGGACACTCCTTTGGGTCCTTGTTAGAATTTACATCAATTTTCTCAGAAGAGTATGGTTGAGCATGTAGGCTCTCTTGTTCCTCAGTTAATAAGGGTGCATTTGGTCCACACCCTAGAGGCCAATCTTTGATTGCAGAAAGCTTCTTAATCTTAGCTATTCACTTCTCCTTAATATTATTGCCTCTCTCTAGCTTAATTTGTGTGAGGGCTTGAGCTAGAGTCTCATTTTCAAGAATCTTAGGTTGAACCTCAATCTTGTAATTTTCTCTCATTACGTATTTCTTGTTTGAGGTCCTAAAGGTCTTCCCTTTCTTTCCTCCTATCTTAGACCTTCCCATACCTACATTCAATCCAAGTTTGATCAATTCTCGGGACAACTCAATTTGGTCAAGGGTCAACTATTCCCTAGTTATGGCTATGGTAGACTCAAAAGGAATAGAGTTGAACCCTAAGCTCTGATACCAAATGTAATAACCCATTATAATTATTACTTAATTATATTATTGGAAATGACGTTATGAATATTAATTTTTTTAAAAGACATAACTAAGTAGGTATTTTCAATCACAACACATTTATAAATAAAATGAGTCAAATATATATATATATATATATATATATATATATATATATATATATATATATATATATATATATATATATATATATATATATATATATATATATATATTCAATTTCAATGCCAATTACAATATCCAAGTTGACTTGGCTCAGAGGCAGGAAAGTCAATACAATATACAAATTTTACATCAAGGTTACATCATAGACCAAGATAGTCTTGAAAATATTCAAGGTTTCCTCTTGATGCTTGCCTCCACAAGTGGATGAGAACATGGTTGAAGCACTTTACCACCCAACCACAAATCTTACGCTTCCTCAAAATTCTTCCAACTTGAAGAATACCAGACCCTGCATGGAAAGTTTAGCAAGAGAACAATTTGCAAGGTGGAATCTAGTGCGCGCCTAAACATCAACATGCATGTCTATCTATGAGTTAGAAAAATGCAAGATATATGATAGGAATGGAAGAGAGTGTTATCACAAGGTCCATACATACATAATGGACTAATTGATTGGCCAAACATAAAAATTAAGTAGCAACAACAAACAACAAGTTTTGGATGAAGCAAAAACCAACAATCTCTGAACTCCATTTCAACACTCGTCCCAGAAGGTAACTTTCAACAAGATAGTTATTCCATAGCAACTATCTACCCTCTAGTAGCATCTACCCTAAGGTTCTCTAGTATACTTAGGTGTTGCTATTCTACTCTATTAAGAGAATATTCTTTACACACATATCTAAGGAAAGTAATTCAGTCTACTTATTTCTTGATTAAATAAATAATCAGAAAAATGATTCAAATAGAACTAATCAGTACATTATCAAGTCATTTGATACACATGACACATGATTACATTCAACGTAAATCATTATTCATTTAAGAATAAATTTAATAAGTAACAAAAGAAGCTAAGACACAAATATGCATATCTACATCGACGAAGGTCTATGTGCATACACATATATGTGCCAACTTAAGTTATTAATTTATGTGTACATTTTGAAATAAAACCATTATATCAGATTGCTTCAGTTCCAAATATTGTTACAAAATTTCATATCATTTGTTAGAAATACAAGAAGTAAAAGGACTATGATTAGGTCTATTTCAACACTTTCCATGTACTGATATGTTGTTTGTAACAAAATGAGTTGTTTGTAGCAATACATTGTTGTTTATAACAAAACATTGTTGTTCATAGCTAAAAAAATGTTGTTTATAATAGTCAATGTTATTTGCAACAATCTAATACTGTTTATAACAAAATGGTGTTGTTTGCAGCAAGTCTAATATTGTTTACAACAAAATGATGTTTATAAAAAAATAAATATTGTTTATCACAAAATGATGCTATTTCCAACAATTCTAATACTATTTATAACAAATGATGATGTTTATAATAAAAAACTATTTGTAGTAGCTCTACAAGATACTGTGTTGAAATGTCCCATTTTTAGTTTCAAGGTATATGGTTCCATGTGAATAATCATTTTTCTATCATTCTATTTATTCCATTAATCAAGCAATACCAATGTCCCTTTTATGAAAACAATAAAATTAAATGAAATTCATGTCATTTCCAACCACATACATATTGGTACAATTATATCACTGTTTCGGGTTAGAAGAGACCCAAGTTTTTAAGGGTGACTATAATAGATTTGGGAGTAAGATACAATCGTTCCCAAAATGAATTACAGTCATAAGACAGATTGATTTTATCACAAACATATTTTTTTAGCCTAGCCTAGTAGGAAGGTTGTATATTGGCTTACAATAATGATCAGTCAGCTAAATAAACATATTCATAAGAATCATTCAAAAAATGATTTATGCATGCAAACAGACTATGTAAATCCTATGCATTCATTGCATATGTGTAGGGATATGTGGGTCATTCTATTAAATGATCAGAATGCTCATTTTAATAGCAAACTTGAGAATCCAATCCCAAGGATCAAGCGTCATCTTGAAAATGATCGACACAAATATTTCCCATCCTTCACTATGAACAAGAAACATGGTTTAACACTAGTGACAACTGCCCTATCATTCTATGAATGATGTCAAGGATATCACTCCCATTGGAATAGTATGGCCATTTGGCCAAGTCATCTCAGGGAGGCAACATAATTAAAGTCTTAACAACAAGGGGGTCACTGCTTCTCTTAAGAGAAGGTGACAATTAAAAGAACCAATACTAATAAAACACTATCCATCGACATTTGGTTGATTAGCCATGAATATGTTAATTCATTTCAAATGCAATTATTAAATCGACATAGAAGAGCTAAAAATTCACAATATAGAGGACTTTACATGATTGGCTATACAACTGAATAGAATTACATACAAAGAGAGGTTGATTCGGTCCGTTCGACAACAGGGTATTCTATCACTATTTCGATGTCTACCAGACATCAAACAAAAAAAATGCATTTACTAAACATTTCCCATCTATGGTTTGCATCATTTAAAGAGATCGACTCTGTGAAAATAGAAAAAAATACAATTTGATAAGGCATTCTAAATGAAATCTAGCATATTACACATGCATCGATTTACCTCAAGTTGTGAGATCTTCCCTTTGTCACTTTTCTCTTTTTTCCTAGTTGTTTCCCCCAATCTCTTGCCTTCTTTTTCTCCTCTTTTTTTGTCACCATTGTTCGTCCTCTTCTAGTGCCAAAGAAAATCGTGCTATTCCCAATATGGTATTCATTCTTTTCTTACCTATTCGCACTGCTGAGAGGTCATTTCATTCATTTTTAGCATTAATTTTAGCCACCCCATACATGAATTTAAATTTTCCTTAATTCATATAAAGGCCACGAATCTTAAGATATTTCTCATGATTTTATTTGATTTCAGTCAATATGATAGTGATAATTTTGATTCCAGTATCAATTCTAAAGGAATATAAATATATATATATGTATGTATGTATGTATGTATGTATGTATGTATACAATATATATATATACATATATATTTATATATATATATATACATATATATATATACATAAATATATATATACTTATATGTATTTGTACATACTATGTACACATATATCAATATTTAATAAGAATGAACTCTTATTTTATTTTTGAACAATAATGTTTTGAATGAAAGGGTTTTCATATTCTTTAAATAAGTGTTTTTGAAATACATACATTCATTTATGCATTATGTCATTCTTTCATTTATTTTCAAGTTTTTCGAAGATACAAGATTGAAATAGACATTTAAATAAAAAATCACATGTATATCAACCACAAGCCTATTTGTTTCAATCATTGAATCAAGTCATTATGATTTTCTATATGTAGTTGCAAATGCAACTATCATGCCTTTTGTGGTGTGTGAACCTAGATTCAATCAAGCTTACTATTCGATCTGAAAAAACAATCCTACTCCAACTATGTTCTCATCCTTCAACATGTTATCTTGCAATTCCACACAGTCACACTTACATAGTTCATCAGTAACATTCAATCTTGATAAAATATAAGATAATTTCAAAAGATCACATAGTCAATGATGGTCAACTCCTTTCAAACTTTTCAAAAATATAAAAAAATTCATTCAACATATTGAATTTCCTCAATAATTCAATTTATTATATTATAATTAAAAATGCAATAAAATTGGGTTATGAGATCATTATTCTTCTTTCTTTTTTTTGGTGTTTGATCTAGTTTTGGAATTTCTCCTTTCTCAAACCCTAATCAACCTTTGTCCTTAGATCCTTTATGGTTTTTAATTATCTCATCAAGCATGGAAAAGCTCTTCTTGAATTTTTCTTCTTGACACTCTTCCTTTTCTAGATTTGAACTCAGATTCACAAACTCTTACTCAAGCTTTGTACATTCTTCAAATTTTATTTTCACCTTTGTATTGAGACATTCTTCAACTCTTTTTCCTTCTTCAACTTGCACCTTCAGATTTGTAATTGTTTCATTTTCTTGCTTCAACTGCTCACTAACCTCCTTATTTATTTCTTTGTATATCTTGATTTTATCTATCAATTTTTTGATGCATTCATCTACTTCATTGATATTTTCTTTTAGATATTTGTTTTCACATTAGGTCCTTTCTAGGTCTTCAAGATCTATTCTAAGCTCTCCATTCATATCAACCATGCAATCTTCTTCAGTAAATCCAACACTAGGAATCTCTTCTGAAGGAGTAAGAAATCTTCTAACAACCATGTGTTCAACCTCCAAAATCTTCCCAAAGTGGTTAAGCTCCTTCCATGGAACCAACCTCTAATACCAATTGTTGAAAACTTGGAATACTGAAAGGTGGGTGAATTAGTATTCTATAAAACCACTTAAACATTTAAACATTCATTCCACATGTAGTCTAGGAAAATGTAATTTAAATTTTCACACTTTTTTGGATCCCCTCATTAAATTTAACTTAATTATTCCTTACTAATCCCTATTATGCATCTACAAGCCTAATAAATTACATTTTCTGAAGGGGAAACCATACAAAAATTAATTCCAACACATAATTAATTACCTTGAGCAATATGTGTTCTAGGAATAGAGACTTGGGACCCATTCTCCCATGGGTGAATGGGTCCTCCCTAGGCCTTTGAAACCAAATTTAAAGTATTTTTTGACAATATTTGAATTTCCCCAAATTCAAATTTTAATCTTGACTTGTAATTTTAATTTTTGGGAAATTAAGGATAGATATCTATAAATAGAAGGTATTTTTATCAATTCAAATCCTAGAATCAAGAAGTTGAATAATTTAAATTTCCTTAGAGAAAATATTATTATCAAGGGAATTCAAGAGAAAATTTATCAGCGATTTATTGTAGCATTCAAGATCTTATGCATCATGTCAAAGTCTTTTTCAATCATGCATGTTTTTGGAGCTAACATTGTGATGTAGGTTTCAAACATCCAAGTCAATATTCAAGTCAAGATTCAAGCATCAATATCCACATCCATTGAAGCCATTTCATGGAAGATCAAAATAAAGATTTCAGTCCTCCAAAGGTTTATTCAAAGGTTTGGTGAGTTGCAACATAGCACTTGTGTTGGGAATAGGATGCCATTTAATTGCAATCCTAAACATTATTTCATGTATCTCCTAAGTCCTTGGAAAGTGTTCCCCAACACTAGGATTAGAAAGAGATTAAATTTGAATGACATGAACATGTAAATTGAAATTTGTGATTAATTCTAAATGATAGGAACATGTGGGGACGCCCAAGAAGAGATCCTAGAAAATAGGAGCACATGGGGTGCCCACATGGAAGGTGGAACTCACCTTGAGTTTAGTTAATTGTTTGGAGAAAAGATATCACTTCAATAATGCATGTAAAGATACTAGAAGTTAGGGATCGATGTTTACATGAATGGATTTCAGTTCAGTTTAGTTCAATTCAGTTCAGTATCAGTTCAGTTCAGTTCAGTTTAGTTCAATTATGGTTCAATTATCTTTAGTTGCATGTAGTTAGTTTCGGTTGAATGCTAGTTGACTTTAGTTGACTTGGAATGCATGACTAATGACTTGAGTTGCATGACATAAAATAGGTGATACATTTAGTTAAGTGGGGATGATCAATCATGCATCATGTTTGCATGAATTGATGGAGAGATATGTTTCAGTTAACCGAGATTAACTTGGACCCACCTTGGGCACCCAAGTTGGCATCTTGGAGTTAACACTTTTGCATGAAAAGATATTTTATAAGGCTAAGTTAAGTGTGCCCATTCTTGGGCACCAACTTTGAGGAGAAGGGTACAAGATATCTTTGTAATCAACGTTGAGTTATGAATTCAGTTTGGGATGCCCAAATTGATGGACTTGGTTTCACATTGTTTTTCACAGAAGAAATCTACTTGCAAAGAATAGGCATAGGTTTTGTGAGATAATATTTGTGCTTTGTAATTTTAAACTCTTTAGAGTTTACAAGGCTCATTATTGTCTATAAATTGCAGCAAGTTGAAGATATTTTTATCATATTTTATTGCAGGTTGTGAAGAAGAATTGTTGAAGGAAAAAGAAGCATCTCAAGTGAGGATTGATAAAGAATTATTGTAATCTTGTTCTAAGGTTAAATAATACAATCACTATTGATTTTGGTGGTGGAGTTTATTCACGAAAGGGTTTCTCCATGGTATATGTTGTGTCACTTCTATCTTCTGGTCTTATTCTTCTGCAATCTTCTGTCTACCTCTACAAATGGTAAAATGAATCTAAACAGATAATCATCCACAAAGAAATTGTAACAAATAAAACTTAATTAGATCTACATTATAATAGATTTACAAGTTTTAAAGCTGCATAATACCTCCATTTTTTAACAACTCGTTCATTAATCATTCCTTTCATGTTTCATTATTTTAATTCAAGGTTTAATTACCCAAACAGGGTTTGACAAAAGCAAGCCCCCATTCTCCAAAAACAAACATTTTTTCCCTCTTGTGTTTATGTTGTAGATCTTAGGTGGAAGGATTGAAGATCTCTTGAAGAGAAAAATTGGAAAGGTTGTGAAAGTTGCAAAAGCCATCATATGTATTGTCAATTCATGGAATCTAACCTAAAGATCTTATTTCCATCTTTTTGACATTGAAACCCAGACTAAACGGAAGTAAAAGATTGACACTAGAGGATCACAAAAGTTGAGTCAAACCTTTGCAAAGAGACCCATTCATCTATGGGTGAATGATTCTCAGGTAGCCTCCTAAAACTACATTTTAGTGATAGGTACACATCACTCTTCCATTTCTAGATCCACCAAAAAAATTTTGTTTCTCTCTATATTATGCTTTAAATTGATTATTCAAGTTTTAATTGGAATAATTGAGTTGACTTACGATTTTTACTTTTTCTCCCAAAAGTGTTTTTTAGGTTGATATCCATGTCCTCAATCATATGGAAATCAATAGATTCCCTCATTAAGTTGACTCACCTAAGGATTGTAAGTCAATTATTTGTGTGGATCTCATTTCCTAATGAAATAAGGGAAAGATAGGTTCATTACCCCCATTTTCCCCATTCCAAATTGGTGAATCCTATTTCTCTACATTTCATTTTGGTGAACCTAAATTTTGAACATCATAATTTTTGGTTTGGAATCTTAGATCTAGATTTAAATTCTTTTGCATTAGTTTGCATTTTTAGATCTCTCAAATTTGTATTAGTGTGATTTGGATTTTAGGGTGTTAAATTTCATTTTTGGCATTGTTGAAATTTTGAAAATTCACAAAAATTGGCATAGTGTTAAACTCATTTTACATAGTTCTTTCATAAAATTGCTTGATCTGTCACTTAAATCAAAAAATTGAATCAAAATTGCATCTCAAATTAGGTCTTTTTGCTTATCATTTAGCATCATTTCACACTTGCATTTAGATATAATTTTCCAAGAATCTGACGCTATAACTACCTGTTTACAACCATAATCTAGAAACATAAACATCAACTCAAAAATTTATAATTTAATTTTCCAAAACCCTGACAAAAGACCCATTCACCCATGGCTGAATGAGTCCCTAATTAGGCCTATTTCTGAAATTTTGGGCACTAAAAAATATTTGTCTACATTCTTTGTTTATGTATTTAGGTTTTTGTTTCAATTTCTAGAATTTTGGTTTTCTACAATCATCTTTTTCATTAGGTCTAATTGGTCAAATTGAGTGAATTGTTTTAAAATCAAAATTGGAATTGCAAGACATCATTTTTAGGTTTTTTTCATATTACAATCAAAAAATTATCTTGTTTAAAATATGGAAATTTCTATCTCTTTATACATATTTGCATCACACTTCCTATTTTTGATTGTTTGGTTCCTATTCTCCATTTTCGGTGCACCTTAGGTTTGGTGAAACTTGTATGAGCTTCACAACTTGGTGTCCTATTGCCAATACTATAGTGAGGCATAACTGTAGACTCATGCCATCCCGCACTAGCACATCCACTATGGATCTTGAGTTCTCTAGCTCTTTCACTCATACTATTGACACTAGTCAACCCACCATGGACCATACCCATGAAACCTCATTTCCTATGACCTCTTTACCAAAAACTAATATTACTAATTTTAAATCAATGGTTGCAAATTTTCCTCAAGAAGAACTAAGACAAATGGATGAAGCATTAGAGAAATTGCAAAACTTTGTGAGTTCTAAATACATTGTTGGTACCATGATTCCTAGCATAGATAACATGAGGAGAATGATTGATAATGAAATAGGAAGAGAAATTGCGCATAGCCCATACCATATCATTAAAAAACATGTTCCTACTGTAGCTAGTTGTGCTCAAACTTTGGGGAATACTCAAAGTCAAGGTGGAGGTCGAATTCCTCCTCCTACAACAATTTCCTCTATTCCTACATACACCAATCCTCATGTTACTACAACCATACAACCCACTAGAAATTTTAATACTACCTTAGGTATTTCTAATGGAAATCCCTTTACTCTTGTGCATTCAAATCTCATATCTCCTAACCCATATCCCCTCACAAATTTACAATTCACTTGTTCTCTGAATATATATACACCAAGCCACCATATTCACCTCCATCTGAAACCACAAACAATGATCTCGTCCTTAACCAACTCTTACAAAGTTTTTAATCCTTCCAACAATAAATTTCTACATTGAATCAAAATCAAAATGGCCAACCTTCACAATATGTCAAAAGAAACCCAAATTTATCCTTGGAGATATTGAGAACACAAATAGCACAAGGTATAGAGATTCCTAGATTTGATAAATATGATGGGAAAGGAGATCCTATTAGCCATTTTTTCTAATACATAACATTATGTAGTGACTTCATTTTTTAATATAAACTCTTGGCTAAACTCTTCCCCAACTCCTTGAAAGATATTGCTTTGGAATGGTTTTGTTCCTTACCAAATAATTCAATATGTTCATTCAATGAACTTGTTGATGAATTTCTCAATAATTTCCAAATACACATGGGTCCTAATATCACCTTAGAAGATTTAATGAAATGTAAGCAAATGGATGATGAAAAGGTCACTGACTTTATCTCATGTTATCAATTGCTTTACTCATAAATCAACATTAGGATTCCTGATCCTGATCTTCAATGAATGCTCATTGAAAATTTGCAACATAATATTTAAGATATGATTGGGATGATGAAATTTCCCTCCACACACTTGTGTATAACCCTTATGTTGCAAGAATGAAGATGTTTTCATTGATTTCAATTGTTTATCAACTAGTTTTTGTTGTCATTGATATCATGGATGTAGGTTATTGGTTGTATATGTCGAGGATATTGAGAATATTGTAAAGGAAAAGAGTATAGGTATTCATTTTTTGCTCTAGGTTTTGCTTCGATATTTTCTCCTATGTTTGTGTGGTTTAGGTATGTTTATCATGATTGTTGGAAGCTTCTATATCTAGATTTTGAATTTATAGATCGTTTTACAATGTGAGCTACATTCACCAGTTGTGAGTTGTGTTTTTCAAGGTATCTTGTTGAGGTCCGAGAGAAATATAGTTGCTCCAAATTTCTTCCTATTTGAGTCTTATGACTTGCAGTTCTAGAGTTAAGGTGATATGATCATGTTGAAGTTAATTTTTTTATCTAGAAGGATTGGATCATGTTAAGGTTTGTGTGTTCTTAATTTTTCTATGTGTTCTACATTGGTTTGGCTGACCGTGTGTTTAGCACTACTCTTGAAGCTTATGGAAGCGTGTTGGGATTTATTTGGGTCCTCATCAAGTGGGTGTTTGGGTCACCCTGATTATAATTTCACCCTATAATGTTTTGGCAATGACCTAATTTGAAATTGTTAATACAAATGATGTATGGCCAACGTTGGATATGTTTCAAAGTTGAAGATTGTATAAATATAGGATGAGATGTTGATGAAAAGTGTATAAAGGGGTGATGTAAAGGAATATATCAAGATAGATGTGAAATAGATATGAGTCAAAGTGTATGTGATGTGATTTTGGCATATTAGTGCAAAATCTAATTGTTGATTTTCTAGAAGCAATGAGTTGAAGGTTTACTCTATCATTCATGCATTCCTACAAGTGGTTGAGTGAATTGTGCTAGAAATATCTATTGCATTAAGATTGTCTTCTCTTTGTAACTTATCTCTTCTATCTTCTATGTATCTATGTGGTAGTGAGCCCTCTAGGTGGTTAACCCTTGTTGGAAAATGAGTCCTAATCCAGACAGTGAGTCCTATTGTTGGCAGTGAGCCTATTATAGTAGGGATCCTTTGTAATCAGTTTTGATATTCTTTATATTATGAGCTAATCCTCACTATGACTTTTCCCTTATTAGATTTTCCACATAAATCTAGTGCTAATGTGTGTAATGTCAAAAAATTTCATCTGTGAGATTTTCACACTTATTTGGGTCCTTTTTAATTTGAGCTTTATGTTGTGTTGATTTAGTTTTTTAATGTGTTTGACACATTCACATTAAGTCTTGGGCTCTTGTGAGATAGGTGAACTTAATTGTACCTTATTTAGAGTGTTTTAAAGTGTTGTAACAAACTTTCACACTTTTCTAGGGTTTTATTAAATAATTGGGCTTATTTATGCTTTAATTGGCCTTATCTTGCATCCATAAGCCCCATTTAATGTATATTTCTGAGGAAAATCCCAACATAAATAAACATCCAATCATAATTCAGTTGTTATTAGGTTGTGTGGCCTAGTTTTAGTGATCTAGGACTCATACACCACCTTGGGAATATGAGTCCCACCTAGGTTTTTGGGTCATGATCTAGATTTCACACCTTTCTAAGCATTTTTAAAAATGGTCCCATAATTAATGCCTAATGGAACTCATACCCCACTTCTAGTGTATGAGTTCCATGTGGTCCAAAATTAAATTTAATTCAAATTCTTAGTGGTATTTTATCCTCGTAGATCTGATGTCAACTTGTAGTGTTGTAATTTCAAGAAATTTGGCATAAAAAAGTATAAATATAAGGCTATTTCACTAATTTTTAGGCTAACATCCTAAGCTTTCAAGTATTCATGCATTATAAAAAATTGGAGTTCATAAGAGCATTTAAGTGTTTACAAGAGAACTCAAGAGCATTCAAGAGCTGATTATCAAGTATCTTAGAGAATTATTCAAGCATCAAGCATCGTTCCAAGGTCTTTATGCATCATCTTTGTTTTTGAGATAACAATTGTGATGTAGGGTTTTATGATTCAAACTAGCATTCAAGTCAAGATCTATCACATTCAAGCAAGAGTCAAGATCTACATCCATTGGAGCCACTTCATACATGTGTTTTAGCCTTTTATTGCTAGGGTTTGCATGTGTTTTGTAGATCTAGGTTGAAGACCTTCTAAGGAGCAAGTTTGGAGAAAGTTGTCACCTTGCATTAGAGATCATTGGAAAACACCTACAGGTTGCAAATCAAGGTTTCAGATCCAAAAATCAATTGGAAAAGATAGAGTAGGCATTGAAGAGTAGAATTAGACATTGAATTTCTAGAAAACCCTAACTAGATTGATACACCACTTTTTCCATATGAGTCCTAGTATAGGTCAATTTCCAAATCTTTGTAGATCCAAAATCTACACTGTCAAAAACCTTTTCTTTCCTAAAAACCCTGAACTAGGACTAAATCACCAAGTCTAGCATATGAATCCTAGTTAGCATTAAAATTAGTGTTTTTATCATTTCATAGCTTCATCTAGTCCTCTTCAGGTTTCAAGGTGCACAACTTTCATCCCTCAACTTTCTATCTTGATTTACATGCATTCTTAGGTCATTTAGTGAAAGTTTGTAGTGAATTAGATTTAAGCATTAAGTCTTTCATTTCATTAGTCTTTCCAAGCCTTATTTTGGTGGTGAAACCTCATTTAGTTTCTAATCAAACCCTACGACAACCCTATTGCAATATCTCTCTCTCCTTTGCATACTTTAGATTGAGATCTCTAGGGTTTTGCTTGAATGAGAGTGAAGAATATTTTTGTTCTATGTCCTAAACCATAGAGCCCCAAACAATTTTCCACCTTTCATTTTGATGAACTTGCATTTAGAACATTATAATTCTAATTTAGATTGCATCATCATCCTAGATCATTTTTGTGTTAAAAGGAAAAGGACAACTGAGAGGTGGGGTGAATCAGTTGTCACCAAATTCAAATTCAAAACTTTAAATACTTAGTAGCTTCACAACCACACTATTTTGTTATCAGGCATGAACATGAAATGCAGATAACAGAAAGTAAAATCAACACAATGAACACCAGATTTTACATGGAAAATCCAATGAGGAAAAAACCACGGTGAGGATTAACTCACAATATAAAGAGATAGCAAAACCAATTATAAAGGCTCACTGCCCAGAAGAGGGCTCACTATCTAGACACAAAGGCTCACTACCTACAGAAAGGACTCGCTGTCCAATAGGGAGGCTCACTGCCTACTGATATAAAATAAAACAAAAGATCCACTACAACAATTAGCACAAATTTGCAACCTTGATCAAATGATTACAAAAACCTTTAGCTCAATGCCTTTAGGAATCTAACACAATGAAGTATTTTTTCCTCAACTCACTTTCACACACTTCTCTTTTAATTTGTGGCTTACTTTGTTTCTTTCATCATCATCCAATTCTTCTTAATTTGAATTGCATTTATGCCATCTTCATCCTTAGAAACTTTCTCCAAGGTTGGCCACATATGCCTCATTTCATAAATTCAAATTAGGTTGGAAATTCAACATTCCTATGGTGGAAAGGAATGAGAGTGGGCCAATAAAATTACTTAATCAGGACCTAAAATAATATAAAAAATCAACCACATGCTTACTTGATTAATTTTAATTCTTCAAATGAAGTGTAAACACCAGGTTGGCCAAACCTAATGAAAACACAAATGAACATATATGTACATGCTTCCCAACAAGAAGATAGCAAACGAACGACACAAAATGCTTCATTATGAATGAGAAAACATCCTAGGTTCCTTCAGATACATCCACAACAAGTGCAACAATATTTGAACACCAAACTCCTTCCATCAGTCCATCCGGACTGTGAAAACACATACAACAATTATGAAACTTGACTTCCAGATCACCAAACCACACACATCTTTTCTAGAACCAAGAGAACACCATTATAAGACACATTCCAGACCTGCAAGATCTAAAATAGAACAGTGGAGGACTATGGAGCATAAACATTTCTCCCAGTCACAGAAAGCTAACTCTACCAGAACGGTTCACACACTAGTGAACAAAACTTTCACACTTCATCAAACTAGAAGATACAAATTAGTAGATATCACTATCAAATCATAAAAAAAAAACCCTTCAGATTTGCACAAGCATAGGATCAACATAGGAGAAATTCGAAGCACATACCAGAGCACATTCTGAACACATTCATAACTTTGACCTCTCTCTTTATTAATTTTCTCAAAAGCACTTGGAAACTCATCAATTCAGTACAACTGCACCATCATAAGGATATCTCCATGTACTCACAACATATCAAATGTATCTCAACTATACATGCACAATCTACAATATACTGAATTGTGTTGACATGAATGACAAAATTTATGACAATACCACCAAACTTGCTCATACTTGTAACAATCTCCCCCTTTGTCATTGATGGCAACACATGATGTGAAAAACCATCAAAGAAACAACCTACACAATATTTTGGGAGAACACCTTTTCTTCCTTTTCTTACTATTTTTCATAGGACTTCCTCTCCCCCTTTGACATCAATGGCAAAGATCAAAAGCTTTGATCAATCCCCCTTAGGAGTACACCCATTTAACTCATACTGCAACAATAAAAATCTTTTCTACTCCCCCTACGGAGTAGACCCATTCATTAGTCCATATAAATGAAGAATCTATGAATTCATTGGACTAATGCACCTTCTTGTGTGCCTAGTTTGGAGGGCCAATGACCCCCAAACTTTCCCTAAGATACTAAAAAGTATCCTTCGGAAGAGCCTTAATAAATATATCTACAATTTGTTCCTTTTTAGTCACATACTCCAACCTGACTTCATTCTCCAACATTTTTTCTCTTAGGAAATGATATTTGATAGATATGTGTTTTGTTCTTGAATGCATAACCGAATTCTTTGAAATGATTATAGCACTTGTGTTGTCACATAAAATAGGAATAGGCTCATCACATATTACTCCAATGTCTTTTAGAGTTTGCTTCATCCACAAAACTTGTGTCCATTAGGATGATACAACAATATATTCTACATCTACAGTGGATAGAGAAACCGAGTCTTGTTTCTTACTCAACCAAGAAACCAATCTTCTACTAAGAAAGAAAGCACCCCCATTGGTACTCTTTCGGTCATCCACACAATCAGCCCAATCTACATCGGTATAAGCACTCAAGGTGAAATCAACACCCTTAGGATACCATAAGCCATAATCTGGTGTACCTTGAAGATATCTAAATATCCTCTTTACTGTTGTAAAATGTGCCTCTTTAGAATATGCTTGAAATCTGGAAACTAAACATACTGCATGCATAATATCCAGTCTGGTAGCAATAAGATACAACATCCCACCAATCATAGATCTATATTTGCTTTGATTAGTTTTAGCAGATTCATCATCTTTACTTAGCTTACATCTGGTCACCATAGGAGTACTAACCTATTTGGAATCATCCATTCCAAACTTCTTCAACAACTCTTTCACCTACGTACATTGTGAAATGAATATCCCCTTACCAGTTTGATTTACTTGAAGACCAAGAAAGAAATTCAACTCACCAATCATGGAAATTTCAAAAAAAAAATTGCATTTCTTCTACAAATCTTTTACACATGCCTTCATTTCCACCAAAGATGATATCATCAACATATACTACCACTATTAGCATTTTGTTACCTTGCACTTTGAAGTAAAGATTGTTGTCAACAGAGCCTTTGCTAAATCCTTGCTTTGTCAAGTATCTATCCAATCTTGCATACCAAGCTCTGGGATCTTGCTTCAATCCATACAATGCCTTCTTCAACTTACAAACCATGTCCAGTTTGTCAAATAACTGAAATCCTTCAGGTTGTTTCATGTATACTTCTTCCTCCAATTCACCACTCAGAAATGATGACTTGACATCCATCTAATATACTTTGAAATCCTTATGGGTAGAAAATGCCAAAAACATTCTAATAGCTTCTATTTTAGCCATAGGGGCTGTAAATGTTTCTTCAAAGTCTGTGCCTTCAACTTGTGAGTATCCCTTGCATATAAGTCTTTCCTTATTTCTTATAACTTCACCAATTTCATTTAACTTATTCTAGCACACCCATTTTGAACCAATTACATTCTTATTCATAGGTCTAGGAACTAATTCCCATGTCTAATTATTTTCTATTTGTTGCAACTCTTCTTTCATAGCTCTCATCCAACTCTCATCTTCACATGCTTCACTCATAGACTTAGGTTCAATTTTAGAGAGTAAACATAGATTTACCTCACCTGCTACTTTACTTCTTGTCTTCACACCTTCACTCTTATCTCCAATTATCTGTTCCTCCGAATGATTCTTTTGCACATACTTAGGAGTCTTGAAACAGGTTCCATTTCATTTTCTTCTTCTTCTTCAATCTCTTCTTCTTCCTTCTCCTTATTCTCTTCAAGTACTTGTCCACAGATAGGATCATTAGGTTCAACTTCACTTATCTCAATAGGTCTGTGCATGTCTTCACCAAATTTCACATTAGCACTTTCAACAATCTTCCTCAATCTTTTATTGAAGCATCTATATGCTTTGTTGGTAGTAGAGTAACCAAGAAAAATTACTTCATCACATCTAGCATCCAACTTCCTAAGATTTTCATCATCTCTTTTAATGTAACATCTGCTTCTAAATACCTTGAAGTACTTCACAGTAGGAGTCTTACCAGTCCATAACTCAAAAGGAGTCTTTGTGTTGTTGCCTCTAATCTGAACTCTATTAAGAACATAAACAATAGTGTGTATTTCCTCTCTTTAGTACACATCCGGTACATTGGATTCTTTCATCATGGTTCTTGCAACTTCCTATACCATCTAGTTTTTCCTCTCAACTACCCCATTCTATTGAGGGGTTCTCGAAGCAAAAAACTATCTTTTTATGCCATGTTCACAAAATGTATTAAACTCACCAAAAGTGAATTCTCCACCTCTATCAAATATCAAACATTTGATTATTAAATTCACTTCATTTTCCACTCTTTCTTTGAACACTTTAAACCTATCTAGAGCATGAGTCTTCTCTCTAATAAAAGCAACCCATGTCATTCAAGAATAATCATCAATAAGGAGCATGAAATACCTATCACTATTCAAGCTTCCTATTCTAGTTAGGCCACAGAGGTTAGTATGAATTAACTCCAACATTCCTGTAGTAGATTGCTCTTTTCCCTTAAAGCTGCATCTTGTCTATTTCCCTAACTGACAACTTATGTAGATGATATTAGTAGGCTTTGTGATTGTAGGTAGACCTCAGACAACATCTCTTGAACTAATTTTGACTAGATTATCAAATTTTACATGTCCCATTCTCTGATGCCATAACCAACTTTCATTGATTTGAGATACAAGGCACTGACCATCCACACCTTTAAGCTGATAGATGTTTCCATGAGTTCTCCTTCCAACAACAACCATATCACTAGATCTTTCTCTGATGTCACAAGTATTATTCTGAAACACAAGTTTAAAACCTTTTCTACACATCTGTCCAACACTCAAAAGGTTATGCCTCAAACTCTTTACATAATATACATCATCATGTTGGAGTACGATGCCACTGAGAGGGGGGCTGAATTAGTGGAATATCAAATCAAAAAGACCTTGACTTAAACTTTTACAACTTTGAATGTGTAAAGTGCAAGCTTCAAAGCAACCTAGTAATCAAGCTTATGTGAGGATTTTTAACATGAATGAACATAAAGACCATAACTAGAACATAGAGACTAAGAACATTAAAGAAACCTAAAGGATGAACTATTTACAAGATAGCACAATCTTAGGAGAAATTTAAAACTGAATGAAATATGATAAATAAATGAACATGAGGACCAAAAACTTCAATGATAATGAAAACTCATAACACAAAAAATTTCTTGAGTGGAAAACCCTCATGGGGTATAAAAACCACTCAAAATCCCTCACTGGCTTAATTTGAAAATGTTTTGCTTCCAATGCCTCACTGGTTGATTGATATCTCTCACTGACAATACTATCTCATTGATAGATTTCAAATGTCTCATTGACTACAAGATTCCTCACTGGAAATACTATCTCACTGATAGATTTCAAATATCTCACTAGCAAAGCAATGTGCCTCACTGGCAATGTGTCTCACTGACAATGTGCCTCACTAGCTTATAGATTATCATTTTTCAAATATTTTTGAATTCAAATATAGAGTATCATCTTTGTTTCTCTACTCAACATCTCCTAATCTCATATCACTTGAGATTCATAATCAAAGTAAAAATTATTTCACATACAATATATCATTGTATATATTGTGATTATAAACAATGATACATCATACAATGAAATCAATGCTCTAAAGCTGCTTTACTGATTATTCTCAATATATTAGATATACAAATCAAATAATCATAAAATTTGAATCACTATAAGCCAATAACTCTCATATCAAAAATGATGTCTCTTTATGATGCAATCACACTCTCCATCCTGAATTCCTTCAACATACATACAACATCACTCAAAGATAACTCTTAACATAATATAAGATCAACAACTACCAACATATATTTTTAACAATAAATCCATGAATATGTTCAACATAGCATAAATAATGTGCATAATTTCTGAATTGCAGAACAACTATCTTCAACTACATACTTGAAATACAACTTGCCTTAACAATTAACAAAATGATAGATTTAACATTTGCTTATCATACCCAAACTAATGATAGTTGACAAGCTTCCAAAAATATAACCAAACAAAAGCACTTAAAACAAGATTTACTTCTTTTACAAATAATAGAACCGTCGAACAAACTAAAAAACCAACATTTAAACAAAAAATCCTCTTAAGATTGAAGGAGAAGGACCGACGACACCCGTAGGTTACATTCCTACCGATAGAGACTAAAAAACATGTTTTTTTCAGCCTTCACAAAACTATCAACACCACTGCCATAACCCTAGCTTTCCTATGCCCTAGTTTGAGGGCCTTCCATAAAAAATATGCTTTACAAATTCTTTGAAAATTTTTGAAACAAAAGCTTTTATGTCATATAGTGTTTACCTTTATAAGCCCAATGGATTGATATCCTTTTTTTTATTTACAATCCTTTTTCAACTCTAATACCCAAGGAACTTTGAAAGAATATGCAATAGGAATCAGAAACCTCTTTAGAGCACACTAATCCCTTCAATGGATAAACCAATATATCATATTAAGGTGACCAAAAGTATATGAAGACCAATATAAATATGACAAGCACTCACATGATGAGGTTTAGAGCACGTTGTGAATTTGATAAGCACTAAATAAGAACCAATATTTATACCTTGTAGACAATGTGATGAATCAAAGCATTGCACCTTGTATACCAAACCAAGTACCAATACCAATGATGCCATATGTATAAATGGTGCCATGATCAAACTGTGATCTATCCAATCAATACCTCTTAGATCCAAGAACCTTTTATATGTATCAAGAATATGAACATATCATTTGTCACATGCACCTAAACATGACTTGAAGTAGCATGACCTTGAAGCAATTATGTGCCTTAACTAACATGAAACACCTTTAACATCAATGATAAAACACTACCACTATCAACACATCAGTGCTATGTATTCCATCAAAACTAATTGTACCTTTCCCAATAATATTTTCTCTTGAATCATCACAAAACATGACCAAACCTCCATCATACTTTTCAAGTTTAGTAAACTTACTTTTATCACTGGTCATGTGATTAGAACATCCACTATCAATCACCCAATAATATTCAACCTACTTAGCATGAAAGGCGGCGACCACAATACCTTCCATCCCATTCTACTTGTTTTTTGAAACATTTTTCCTTGCACATTTTCCAAGGTTAGCAGACACATATTTATTCTCTAAAGCTAAAAATAAGCATTCACTATCATCACCCTCATAATCAGATTCATCATCAAAGATTTCAGCTTCTTCTTTAACATAATGTAGCTTCTTATATTTCATATCCTTTCTATCTTTATCTTTATAATCCTTGTTATTATTATGTACAACTCTCTTCAAGCATCTTGAAGCATAATGACGAATATTACCACAACTAAAACATTTAAAGGGAAACATACTTTTATACTTACTGATACCTTTCTTCAACTTTCTGGTGAAATTCTCTTCTAGCTTATCAGAACCATCACTATCCGGATCATCTTCAATCTTCATTGCCTTAAATGCTTTTTCTATCTTTTCCTCTTTCTTTCCAAACTTTCTCATCTCAAATGCTATCAAGGTGATGAATAGTTGTTATTTAGTATACTTCTGAGGATCATATTAAATAACTGAGATCTTATCACTACAGCAATCTGGTAGGGTGATCAGGATCTTCTCAATTATATCTTCATCAGTCAGGTTTCCCCCTTGGTTCCTAACTTTGTTTGCTACAAGTTCAAACCTCTAGAAATAACTTGTAAAATCTTCACCTTCTTCCATTTTTAGATTCTCATATCTACGCTTTGTCGTTAGCTTCTTTTTTAACTTTACTCTTTCATTCCTTCATATAGTTCTTCTAACTTATTCTGGACTTCATGAGAAGTTCCTAAAGAAATAATGTTAGTTCACTCAGTTTTAGATAAAGCACTGAAGATAGCATACCTCACCTTCTCATTCTCCTCATAAGCAGAAATCTCATCTGCAGTAGTAAGACCACTCATTCAGAATACATACTTCATCTCAATAGCCTTCCAAGTCTTGAAACAAAGAGAGATAATATATCCTCTCATCTTTTCTTTCTAATCATTGTAATTAGATCCATCAATCATAGGGATCGCCAACTTATGTGCCATCAGATCTTCCTTAAGTGGTTAAGCTCTACACCAAGGAACCAAAGCTTTGATACCAATTGTTAAAAGGTGTAGGACAATTGAGAGGGGGCGGTGAATCAGGTGTCACCAACTCAAATTCAAAACTTTAAATGCTTAGTAGCTTCACAACCACACTATTTTGTTATTAGGTATGAACATGAAATGCAGATAACAGAAAGTAAAATCAACACAATGAACACTAGATTTTACATGGAAAAACCAATGAGGGAAAAATCATAGTGAGGATTAACTCACAATATAAAGAAATAGAAAAATTGGTTGCAAAGGCTCACTGCCCAGAAGAGGACTCACTGTCCAAATACAAAGGCTCACTACCTACAAAAAGAATCATTGTCCAATAGGGAGGCTCACTGCCTACTGATACAAAGGAAAAATAAGATCCACCATAACAATTAACACACATCTGCAGCCTTAGTCAAAACATTATAGAAACCTTTAGCTCACTGCCTTCAGGAATCTAACACAATGAAGTATTACTTCCTCAACTCACTTTCACACACTTCTACTCTTTTAATTTGTAGCTTACTTCATTTCTTGCACCAGCATTCAATTCTTCATAATTTGACTTGCATTTATACCATCTTCATCCTTAGTAATTTTCTCCAAGGTTGGCCACATACGCCTCATTTGATAAATTCAAATTAGGTTAGAAACTCAACATTCCCGCGGTGGAAAGGAATGAGAGTGGACCAATAAAAATACTTAAACAAGACCAAAAATAATGTCTTAGATCAACCACATGCTTCCTTAATTTATTTTAATTCTTCAAATGAAGTGTAAACACTAGGTCGGCCAAACCTAATGAAAACACAAATGAACATTGATGTACATGCTTCCCAACAAGAAGATAGCATGCAGATGATGTAAAACACTTAATTATGCATGAGAGCACATCTCAGGTTCCTTCAAATACATCTGCAATAAGTGCAACAATCTTTGAACACCGAACTCCTTCCATCAGTCCATCTAGACTGTGTAAACACATACATCAACTATGAAACTTGACTTCTAGATCACCAAACCACACACATATTTTACAGAACCAAAGAGAACACCATTATAAGACACATTCTAGATCCGCAAGATCTGAAATAGAACAAAGGAGGACTATGGAGCAAAAATATTTATCCCAGTCACAGAAAGCTAACTCTACTAAAACGGTTCACACACTGGTGAACATAACTTTCACACTTCATCAAGCCAAAAGCTACAAATCAGTGGATATCACCATTGGATCATCAAAAAAAAATCCTTCAGATCTGCACAAGCATAGGGTCAACATAGGAGAAATGTGGAGCACATACTAGAGCACATTCTGAACACATTCATAACCCTAACTTCTCTCTTTATTAATTTTCTCAAAAGCAATTGGAAACTCATCAATTCAGCACATCTACAATGTCATAAGGATAGCTCCATGTGCTCACAACATCTCAACAATATCTCAACTATACATGCACAATCTACAATATAATGAACTGTGTTGACATCAATCATAACATTAATGACAACACCACCAAAATTGCTCATACTTGCAACAACTTGCATTATCATTGCATTGCATTTTGCATTAATTAATTGGCATTCTAGGGTTTCTAAATATTGCATTAATGAAAGCACATATAGGTTGCATTTTTTACATCTCAAATCATCTCAAATCATTTGAAATCTACATTTTCATTTAGTTTATAGATCATCCAATCTAAAAGGCATAGATTTAGTCCCAGTGCCGATTTTAAACTGCATTTTCCAAAATTTAAAAATCCATTTCTATGCTTATGTTTGCTATTGATAGATTTTTGTTTCAGTTTACAAAGTTTTTGTTATATTCATTTCATTGCATTTACATCCATCTTGCATTTATTATCCCTTGCACGAGCATTTCTACTTAGTTTCCTATTGCTAATACTATAGTGAGATGAATTTCAAGACTCATGTCATCCCATGATAACAAAATCATCATGGATCTTGGGTTGTCTTGCTCTTAGACTCCTAGTATTGACACTAGTTCACTAGGTATGGACCATACCCTTAACAATTCATTTCCTTCAAGTAGTGTAACGCATGTTGAAACAATGGTCGCTAGTGTTCCACAAGTAAACATAATTCACATCCATGAAGACTTAGAAAACTTACAAAATCAAGTGAGCAATGAAAAAATTTCAACCACTACTATCCCTCTTATAGATACCTTGCATCACATGATTGAAAATGAAGATGGAATAGAGCTTGCACATAACTTAATGTATATCTTAGGAAAAAATCTTACATCAAGTACTATTTGTCCTTTACCGATGAACAATGCCACAAGCCAAGGAGGAATTCAAATTCCTCCTCCCACAACAATTGCCTATATTCCTACATACAATAACCCTCAAGTTACAACAACAATGCAACCGACTAGTAATGTGATCTCTTCCTTAGGTATTTCTACCAGCATCCCTAATACCTTTGTGGCATTGCATGTCATATCTCCTACCACTCTACCACCTATAAGCATTCCATTCACTTTTCCTTCAAACACATACACCACTCCACCTTATTCATCTTCATCTCACAATACAAACAATGACCCTCTCATAAGCCAACTTTTACAAACCATTTCATCCCTTCAAAAACAAGTTTCCACTATCAACCAAAATCAAAATGGCCCACCTACATATTATGTCAAAATTAGTCCCTTTTCCTTGGAGATATTGAAAACACTGATTCCGCAAAGTGTAGCAGTGCCTACATTTGAGAAATATGGGGGGAAAGGAGATCCTTCTAACCATGTTGCTTATACCGCATTATGTAGTGACTTTATTCTTGACGATAAACTCTTGGCTAAGATTTTCCCTAGATCCTTGAAGGATATTGCCTTGGAATGGTTTTCTTCATTATTCAACAACTCAATTCGTTCATTCAATGAACTTGTTGAGGCATTTATCAACCACTTTCAAGTGCATATGACTCCTACGATGACCTTGGTTGATTTGATGAGATGTAAGCAAAAAGAAGAAGAAAAGATTACCAACTTTATTTTGTGATATCAATCACTTTATTCCTAAATTGATGTAAAGGTTCTTGACCCTCAAATTTAAAATATGTTCATAGAGAACTTGCAAAGTAATATATAATATCAACTGACCACAATGAAATTCCCCTCCTTCATGCACTTATGTACTACCCTTCATGATTATCAAAACTCGATTAGTAGTCGTGATGCAAATCCCACCTCTAGCCATAATGAGAAGTCTGAGTATGCAAATAAAAACAATTACCAACCTTTTTGGAAGAAGAATAAAGTTTTCCTTCAACTAAATCCCCCTCGATAAACAACTCAACATGTTGATACTCAAGTAGTCACTGTAAAAGCAGCAATACCCTTTAGCTATGGAAACTTGAAAAGACAATTCACTCCTTTACCTGATACCCTTCATAATAACATTACACAACTTTTAGAACAAAAAATGATTACCTTGCCTCCCATTAAAACACCCAATCCTAATAAGCCTTTACCAACAAACTATAGACCAAATTCTTATTGCCATTATCACTGACAAAATGGACATGATATGGAACGTTGTAAGCATCTTAAACATCTTGTGCAATACCTCATTGATTTTGGTTGTTTTTCCATTAGAGGTGTTAATGATCAAGGAAATAAGTCTATTGCCCCTCCTAACAAAAAATTGCAAATATTTACCAACCCTATGCCAAAATATAATATTTCATTTGTCAAAGCTAGCAAAAATCCAAAAATTGATGTGATGAATGTTGACATGGATGATGAGAACATAGACATAATTCAACAAAGTCCTATAGATACTTATCAACAAGAACAAAATCCTATAGATGGTTTGGTCGCATTGGTTGAAACTCAACATCATAAGGGCCGACCTAAAAATCCTCTTGACATTGCTTTCTCCTCTAAAGATATGCTTAAACATGCACTCGATGGTCCTCTTTACATAACTAACCAAATCTATGATAAACCCACTAATGGGATATTGATAGATCCTGTCTATGGAGAGACTGTGATCATTGAGGAATTATTACTTCTGCATGAGCGCTACCAAGAAATATATGAAAAACTAAAAGCATAGATAAAGACATAATGATTTTGCTTGCTCTACGATGAGATCAATCACCTTACCTTTACAAATAGGACCAAAAACATTAGACGTCTCATTCTCCATCATATCGATGATGTATCAATTTTGTGTGAAGCTTGCTCACCCTTGGCTATGCTCCATGCGAGCGGTCTCGTTGGTTGTTCATAAATGTTTAAAGTTCTCATTCAACAATGAAATATGTATTGTGCATTATAGTGGGTTTAATCCTTTGTCTTCCAAAGGAAAATTTTCATTAGATTTCTTTTGGCCTGAGCCTATGGAACCTATTAAACCTTGTGAAGACTTCTTTTTCAAATCCTACCAAAAATTCAAGGAAAAATGTATAGCAAAACTACCCCTCCAAAACATGCCTCAACCCATGACTGATCCCACCATCCTTGATGAAACCATGATTGAACTTAAAGAAATCCCAAACAACCAAGACCCACCTAAAATAGATCCTTTGCCTACTTCCTACAAAAGACCAAGAGATAACAAAAATAATCTCATCACACCTCTGAGAATAAAACAAGTTTACAAAGTTAAAGAGAGAGTGATTGAATAATATTCCATGGATCCTTCTATTCCTCCCCTTAGGGAAGAAAATAAACCTATGGTTAATCATCTCACTCATATGCAAACACAACTTGAAAACCAAACTAAAAGAAACAAAGGTGCTAGAGAGTATGGGCTTAGAAATTGTGCCCTTGCTAAAAAGTTAAATGAAGAAATAAACAAAGAAAATAAATATCCAAACTTAATTGAAGCAATGCATGATGAATCTCCCCCTTCGCTGAAACTGAAAGGTATTATACCATAATAGAAACCAAACACTTATTTATAAATTATCATTAGGCCTCCTATTGTGATTAACTTAGATGACGATGATGAGGTTTCCAAAATTCACGAGGAGTTCTATAATGAATTAAATACATTGTTTTCTTCTTCCATGAGCTTACATGACAATTCTCCTAGGAAGAGTGTTGAACCTGGTGATGGTCCTAGTTTGACACTTTCTATTGTCCCTTTGGCTAGTTTTCCTCCTACATATGATGAACACGATTGGGATGCGAATGACCTACTCATAGGTTTACTCATATTTCCCTTACTATTCTTTTGCATAGTTTCTTTTTCTTTTATGTGATTGCATGTGCGTAACATGAACCCTTGTGATGTTGTATTTTATGTATCTCTCTCTCTTTGTGACATTCCTCTATTTGTACCTACATTCTTTTCTTTTTCGTAAATCTTTCAAAAACATTTCCTTTATCTTTTTCATTTTTTCTTGTGTTTTCCTTTCGAGGATGAAGCAAGGTGTCAATACATTCATGTATCTTCGATGTTGACCCAAAAGATTTTCCTTTTATCTTTTTCCCTTCTCTTTTTTTTTCCTTTTGGGGATGACACGAGGCGTCAAGACATTCATGTTTCATCCATGTTGACCCAATTTTTTTTCTTTGTTTTCACTCTCTTTGTGTCATTTTTCAAGTTCTATGTGTATTTAGGGAATGATGAGAGTTTTGAGCTCTCTAAGAACATTGTAGCAAGAACATATTGACCTTGAATCCATTGATCCCTCATGTGTTTAGATTTTCACTTAGGGGGCAACCCCTCTTTCCTTTTCATGATGTAGCTTTATTTGGAAACATATGACTTGGCATAGGGCTTTCCAAGCTAGATCTCATGTCCTCATTTTTTATTGCTAGTATTTATTATTTGCTACTTTAAAGTAATCTCTCATATTATGGTGTTTAGAAATTTCTTTAAAGTGGGGGCATACATTGGCATTATTCTTTTTCATGCTTCATGGTGTAGTCTTCCTACTTCATGCGACGTGTCTTTTTCTTTGTGGTGACATTGGGTATGACTTCCCTTAAGAGTGTGATATCTATTAGCATATTACATTCCTCTTAGTTGCTTGATGCAACACACTACATCCCATAAGTTGTGAATCTATTATTATTTGATTGGTCCTCTCTTGGAGATATTAGGCATGATGTCCCCTAAGTTAAAGATCTCGCATGAACTAAGAAAGAATCCTTTGAATGTTCCCTATTTTTGTATTTTCAATTTCATTTATATGACCACCTTGCATAACACACTTTGCATGCTTCTGCAGCCATCATGTTTGTTCATGAGTTCCAAGCATACAAATATTTTCTTGCCTCATGAAGCTCAAAGTTTATTATTGTGTGGTGCCTTATCAAAATTATTAGGAGGTATAAATTTGGTATGGTTTGACAGGAAGCCAATGTGAGGTATGAATTTCCCTTAGCCACTTGTGTGTGTGACTACATACCGGTCATGTGGGTATGTTTCTCACCTCTCTTGAATTACTCACTCATCAGATAGCTTGAAGTTCGTTGCCTTAGAGTGAGCATGAATTTTTTTAGAAAAATAGCCTAGATCTAACCCACATTGCAATGGACATATGGTCGAAGCTTGATCCCCTTTTTCCTTTTCTTTATGACTTTGGCAGTGTATGCTTGTGTCTTGTTGTTGATCTTATATCATTTCCATGTGTGTTCTTTTTGTTGCAAGAATGGAAAGATTGAAGGTGTTGTCATTGATGTCAACCGGTCAACTGGTTATCTAATAGTTGTTGTTGGTTGTATTTGTTGAGGATATTGAAAAAATTGTAATAAAGATATGTTGCAAGTTGTAACGCCCCGCTGTGTGAACCCCAAAGGACAACAAAATACCACACTATTTTTTTTTTGAAAGAGAAGCATTACATAAGGTGAATATGTACAAATGTTATAAAGATGATTAAAATATATGTTATGTGACAAGACCTAACTATCCCATGGGGTTACAGGGTTGCATTACACGTAAATGTCTCTAGCCCAAAACATCATTAAAGATAATGCCTAGGAGTTAACAATAGAAGCATACATTCACAAGATAACATAATCATACATCCATCCATGATCAATAGTGATGGAAAGATACACCCATCATTCTATTAGATTTCAATTCATAGCTTAATATTACAATTGTGGAGCATATTTCCACAGATACAACACATCATGAAAACATTAATACATTGCATAATGATTCCCTTATAACAACATGAAGAGTACATCAAGTACAAGAATAATACATTAAAGGAGAATAAGGTACAAAGTGAGTTTAGTCTTCAACAACGTGAAGCTCTGGAAACTCTGCATCCACTTTTGCATCACGAACACAACCTGGGAACCCAATAGGGTGCATAGCACATTCCACCCGAGCACATGGACCCTAAGGTCCACCCCCCATGCTAGAAGATGACAAGAAAGACCCATGACCAAGATAGACAAACAAAACAATCACAAGACCCAACCGCAAGATCAATGCAAAAAAAAACATACAACAATCTCAATGACCACATACAAGGTGACTGCTTCCAGAGGCATAAAAAGGAAAAGCAAGGGATTCTATGACACCAATATTCATATACTCCCAACTGAAGGTTATGCAAATACTTGGGTTCCCAAAGAAACTCACATCAAGGTTTGACTTATAAACTTGTCGACACGGAAAATGAACCAATGTAGAATTCAATCAAATAGGAGAACGCAAGAAATCAATTTTTAATCTCCCAACACAATTCCATAAAATGAACTTAAAAGCATATTCGATACTCCATTTGTTTATACATTCTTATTGAATTTGACAAATAAACTAACTCAATAAGAACATGGAAGGATTATTCATTTGATAATAATCTAACTTCAATGTTCACTTCTTTAATTATAAAGCTCAAATAAATCAAATTTCACCTAATAATTTTAGATTATTAAATATTCAAGAATCACAATTTTTTTTATTTACATGACTATCTTGAAATTATTTAATTAAGTAAAGAACTATGAAAACCTAAGTATGGATACCATCAAATTTCTCTTAATTTAAAATCCCTAACCTATACATTTGTTTACTTAAAATTAAAATATAACCTATACATTTGTTACTTCAAAATAATAAATTTAATTAAAGTGTAGTATATACATTTGTTTACTTTAAACTAAATAAATTTAATTAAAATATAATATATATGATTTATATGCAATTCACAAATCTACTAATAAAGGAATTTGTAATTAAAATTAATTTTAAATACACTCGAAAATAAATGAAATTTTAAATGCATTTGCAAATAAATCTAATTTTAAATATGCTTAAAAGTAAATTACTGATTTCAATTTGTAAATAAATCTAATTTAAATCCAACATAGACAATTATAAGCCAATCACAATTTAATAATAAGGAATTTGTAAATATGTTTAACTTAAATAACTTGTAATTTTAAAACTAATTAAATGTACTCATTTTTACCCCCCGCCATATCCATGATGACATATAACCTAATTAGGTAAGAACTTGCATTCAATACATGATGATATAATTCACGAATTAATTAAATTTACTCTTTACCCTCTATCTACCACATACATTCTATTTGATTACTTAGATCCTTTCCCTATTTTAACTAAAACATTTTATCTATATGAACGCAAAAAAATTGTTTATTTCTAATTTCTTTCCTTATTACCATCCTCACAAAGAATTAAATTAATTCATACCATCAACCTAAAATATTATAACAATATTTTTTTTATTATCACGCCAACAACATAAAAAAATAAAACTAAGTATCATTATATGATATTTGAGTCTATGAAAGAGCAAATACCCTTAAAATTTTTACATTCATATAACATTTAAAAATACTAATATTATATCTCATCAATTGAAACATTATTTATTTTAAAAAAAATTACTACAATCCTATTAATTCATATTTTAACTCCAAATCTCACATTATATATATAAATAAATAAAACTCTCAATTTTAGTTATTTATTACTTATTTTATTATATTTCATTCTTTTACTTTTCCTTTGTTATTTTCTAATTTTTACTAACTTTTAAAGAATATGCTTTACATCTTTTTCTATAATATTGAGTACTCCCATTAACTCTCTTATATTTATTTTTTATAATTAGTCTAATTCTACTCATACTATTTAGGTTTACATAACTAGAAAATAAAATCAACAAAGCTTATTAATTCCACAATACTATACCAGTGTTTATGGTTTTATGGTTTTAGTTAATCTAATTTACAATTCCACCTATTAGAGAATTCAACAAAACCAATATTTAAAAGTTTATCCAACAAATTCTTATAACTAACACCTTCAAATACAAGATACTATTAACACACTTTAGCTAACAACCCTAAATAAATGAAATTTATATCACTTTATTTATTTGTTTTATTATATTTTATATATCTGTTTATTTACTCTTTTATGTATATGTAAATACCCAATTTACTTTAAGAAATAATTACAATTATGATAATAATGATAATCACTCACAACCTAACATATATATACTCTAAAAAAGAAAACTAAAATAAAGAAAATGTGTAATTATTAATCTTTATTATTATTTACATATTCTTCTTAATATGATATTTTCTTTAAATGGGAGTGGGAATATATTCTCATAAAGGGGATCCTTCAAACATGAGGATTACGTGGAGTCTCTTTAAAGATAAAGTTAGGTAATTTTAATAATGTTAAAGTAACTTATCATCCCTTTTCGGTTTCTCTTTTTTTTTCGTTAGTTTTTACCTCATTACTACCATCCAAGTTATACTTTATTAATAGAGGTATTGATATTTATTCCAGCCAAGAATTTTATTTTTATTAATATTTTTATTTGACTCCCACTTCATTGCTAATATTGTGAGCATTTGTTGTAAGATTTGTACTCACTTTAATTTGAGTTTTACAAAGTATGTCACGTTCTAATATCCTTATGCAATTTAATTTAATATTGTTGAACTCCTTGGATAACTACCTGTAACTTCATAACTGCACTTAAAAAAAAATATCATAACACAACGAAAGATTTATCTCTCGTGCTGAAAAGATAAGATGCCAATCTTTAATTTAATTTACAAGATATTGGTGCGTAGGGCTCTGGATACTATGGGGTTATAGTGAATAATCCAGCTAGAGGATATTTGAAACAGATTAAGTCAAGTTCAAGAAAAGTAGAGAATATCGGATGATGATTGGAGGGAAAGTTCCAAATTTAGTCGCATTCAATATTTTATTTTCAAAGGCTGCAAAAATCTTTTCTCAAGCTCAGAATCTAGTAGCTTTAAAACCCCAATATTATTAGGTCTATTTTTTTTTTTTTTTAATTTGGAATTAGATTGAAGCAGTAGCCAAGTGATTGGTTTTATTCATCTCATTTGAAAATAAATCAACTTTTGTAGAAACAGTATTAGGAAATAGAAAATGATGGAACCTGAATTTCCTTGCTCATTGTATCTGGTGACGAGACCACTTCTTCGTCCGCTCATCGCTCCTTCCCCACTTTTTTTAGTTCCTCTATTCCCCTAAATCTCTCTCCTAAAAATCAATTTTACATTACAAAGTAAGTTATTTTTTTTGTTGGAACTCCATCTCCTTGTAAAAATTCTCCATGTCCCTTTTTACCCCATTTACTCCCAAAATAAATTAAAGAATACTTTCAAATTAAGGGGGAGGGTATGTGCAAGATCATGATGGGTATGTGTAGGGTATGTGGCTGACGACCTTTTTTTACCCAAAATTGATGAAACGAAAATTGTTTTTAAAGGAGATTCTCAGTTTTCCACCAATATAAATTATGCTTTATTTTGAATTTAATAAATAAATATTATTCATTTTCTATTTGAATTACGACTAAAGTTCTGATTGATAGGTTGGTTGAAAAACATCTATAGCTTTCAAATGGTATCACATTTTTTGAATCTGAAACATGTATCACATTCTATGCTTCGCATACTATAGGATTAAAAAAATAAATTGAATTTCGTGAAGTTTTGACCAAGTTAAGGTGGTCAGACATACGAGTTTTTATATTTTTCAAAAGTTATAATAAAAAATTCATAATTAATTATTTACTTAGAAAAACATTACAAAAAATATGCATCACATCCGAGCATGAATCCTCTACTTATATCTAAAATCTTATAAAAAAAAATATTATCATTTTATTGTGGTTAGGGTGGTTAGATAGACACCTACTCCTTATTTTTTTCTTGAAATTTAAATACTACTGTATTGAAATTTCAAATTTTCACCAAATAGATTTTTATTTTTTTTAAAAACCCTAGTAGTTTAGAAACTACATTCAATTTGCTACATATTATATTCTTACATATTTTTGAAATAATATAGACAACTTATTCAAATTAAGGCCCTGTTTTTTCCATGATGATCCTGCATATACCCGAGACGAGTGACAATTACGCATTTTCCAATCATTACACCCGACAATTTCTTTTAACCAGAGTTTCCACTTGTTAGCGAAATCCTTATGTTTGGAGAAAACATATACCTACCACCACTTAACCTATTATCACATTATTAAATTAAATCAACCATTTCATCCTTAATTTAATATGTTAACTGTTAAAAATATCATACTTGTTTAATTTAATTAAATCTCTATGATGGTAAAACTTTTAATATTTTATTGGGTAGTCATTACATAGCCTTATTAAATTAAATCACCCTTTTGGATTCCCGAGGATTTTTTTAAATATATATATATATATATATATTAAAATTTACTGAATGAAGTAATTAACTAAATATTTATTTTTTTAATTAATATTTAACAACAATTAAATAGATAATATTATTTATTAACTAACAATATTATTTAATAGCTAATTGGGAATTTACACAGCTGAAATTAAAATATTATTCTATTATAATTAATAAAAATTAAATACTGACAATTAAAATAATATTCTTTTAATTTTACAAACACAATTTAAAATTTTCAAACTAATGTAATATTTAATTAAATATTCACAACTCACATTAATAATTAAGTTTAACGTTTAATTTCAACCATAATACTAACCATCATTGTATTAATTTAACTAATTAACAATAATGATACACATCTAAATCAAATAATTAACACATTAAAAATCAACACTTAAAACGAACGACATAAAACAAAACAATACCAAACAAAACAGAATACTGACGAACAACATCGTCAAACAACGAAATCACAAATAAACACTTACTCAAATGCCTAGAAAGGCCAATATGGAGGGGCACTACACAAGTGTTCAGTGGTTGCTCTAGTTTTTGGTCCAAATTTTCTCTTGAGGTTGTATGGTTAAGATATGTTATTCATGGTTGTGAGAAGGTGCTATATTCAAATTTTTGGTTGCTAGTTCCTTGTGCAGTGCAAGTTGTGTTCACCAGTTGTGAACTGAGGTTTTCTATGTTTCTGGTTGAGGTCAGAGAGAAATGGTGTTGGTCTAGATTTATCTTTGATGAAGTCTTATGATGTGTGGGTCTAAAGATGAGTTGCCTTGATTGTATTGAAGTTAATTTTGGCATTTCGAAAGTTCGTGCTTAATAGTTCTATGTGTTTTACACTCGTGTGGTCGAACTTGTGTGAAATACTACTTTCAAGAATGATGAAGCATGTTGGATCTATTTGGGTCTTTATGAAGCATGTGTTTGGGTCGCCCTCATTCTAATTTCACTCTAGGATGCTTTGGCATTGAACTAATTTGAATTTAGATTTGGATAGCCAACTTTGTATATGTTCCAAAGTTGAAGATGGTATAAATACAAGATGATTTAGTAATGTAAAATATTCTATTTAGTGTGTGTGTTGAGAGTATGGGAGATCAATGTGAAGCTTAATGCTGAGTTTCTGGATGTAGTGAGCAGAAGGTGAACTCTATCATTCATGTAAGTTGATCAAGTGAATGTTGTGAAATCCTTTGTTGCATTGGGATTGTATTCTCTCTATAAAAAGTCTTCTTTGTCTTCTTTGTATCTCTGTGGCAGTGAGCCCTCTGGGTTGTAGCCCTGTTGGACAGTGAGTCCTTATTTTAGGCAATGAGACTTTTTGTAATTGATTTTTATATTCTCTTTAGTGTGAGTTAATCCTCTCCATGGTTTTTCCCTCATTGGGTTTTCCATGTAAATTTGGTGTTACTATGTATATGTGTTGTATTTAAGTTTTTGCATCAGCATTTGATGATTAATAATTTGAGAAGTATTAAGTATTAGTTCCAATGATTGAATTAAAGGTTTAATTCTTTGACAATTGATTCACCCTCCTTCTCAGTTTTCCTATTCAAAAATTGGTATCAGAGCGCATGGTTCCTTGGTGAAGAGCTTAACCGCTTGAGGAAGGTCCGGGATGGCTGGAAAAATGGTTTTTGATTATCTGAGGTTTGATGGAACTAACTATGGTATCTAGAAAGTATTGATGGAAGAATATCTGGATTATTGTGGATATCATGTAGAGAAAGCTTACAAAAATCCTTACACTCCTCCAGCTAATGGTCCAAGTACACTTGAAGAAATCAAAGCACATGAAGTGAACAATAAGGTGAAGTTCATCTTGAAGAATAGTCTAGTAACTTTTGAGTTGGTTAAGGCTCCAAATTTAAAAATAGTTAAGTTTGGGATGCTTTGGAAAGAGCACATGATGGTGATGAAAGAGTTAAAGAAATAAAATTACAGAACTTGGAAACACAATTTGATCTTCCACATATTTCTAAAGATGAGAATGTTAAAAATTATGTATAGAGATTGGATGAGATAGTGGTTGGAATGAGAGGACTTGGTGCTATTATAGATGAAACCAGGATTGTAAAGAAAATTCTCAAAATTCTTCCTAATGCTTACAGTGAGAAAGTGAGTACTATTGAGCAAACTATAGATTATAAGACATGTACTAAGGATCTGCTATTGGGATTTTTGACATCTTATGAGATGAGGAAGTTGAGTCGAAGGAATGGGCACAAATCAGAGAGTACTTTTAAAGCTACAAAATTTGAAGATCCAAATGATGAAAACTTTGATGAAATAGAAGCTAAGTTTGTAAGAAGAATGAAGAAAGGCTCTGGTAAGTATGAAGGTAAGTTACCCTTTAAATGTTTTAGTTGTCAAGAAATAGGTCATTATGATGTGAAGTTTTTGGAAGGACCTAAAAGAAATAGAAAAAAGATATGAGAAAGAAAAGAAAGGTAAGAAGATTGACATAGCTTATTATGTGAATGAGAATACTAGTATATCTGATGAGGATTAAGAATATGAAGATCCTGATGAACACCTACAAGCAATGACCTGTCATAGAGAAAAGATATCCAAAACAACAAAGATGCTCTGACACCATGTTAGAAACCAAGATAAAAATGCAAACTAGAAAATGCCTTCCATAAGAGAAAAACAAAAAAAGAAAGAGCAATTTGCATGAAGATGTGCAAATGAATAATATTTGGGAATTAGAAAATACAAGAGATGAATTGCTTTATAAAAGCAATGTATGCATAACTCTAAAGGTAAAACCTAATTTTGAGCTAAAATTAGCTCAACTAAATAAAGCTTACTTATTAATTAAGTAAACTAGTTATTACCTAAGTGAACTTAATAAAGTGTAATTAAATAATTAATTACACCAACAAAACCTACTTCTGCTAATTCTTTAAGACAGGTAAAAGAAAGCCCTTCAAAGAAGGAGAAAAATGAAAGTATGGTTATCTCTACCTTGCATGCTAAACAAGAAAATAATTTTTGGGTAGTTGATAGTGGTTGTTCACATCACATTACTGGTGATAAGAGTAAGTTTGTTAAGCTTGAAAAATATGATGGAGGCTTGGTTATGTTTGGAGATGATACTGGAGCTAAAATTTGTGAAATAGGTTTAGTAATTTTTGATGGAAAGGATCATACTGATGATGTCCACTATGTTAAGGGTTTAAGGCATAATTTTTTGAGTGTTGGTCAGATGTGTAGAAAATTATATGATCTTGTGTTTAAGGATGAGAGATGTGAGATCTAGAAAGGATCTGGAACATTGATTTTTATGAGAAGGAAATCTAAAGGGAATATCTATCAACTCAAGGGTGTTGATGGACAATGTTTTATGACTTAGATTAATGATGGTTGGTTACATGGCATAGGAGAATGTGTCACATGAATTTTGATAACTTGGCAAGGATCAGTGATTTTTGGGTTGTGAGAGATTTATTGAGAATTACAAAGCCTGTTAATGCTATTTGCAAGAATTGTCAGTTTGGGAAGCAGGCGAGAAATCATTACAGATCGAAGGAACAGCTCACTACCAGACTATTGGATTTAGTTCATACGGATCTTTGTGGTCCTGTGAGAGTAAGAAGTCTACTTGCTGAAATGTACTTTATGCTTTTAATTGATGTTTATTCTAGATATACATGGGTTACATTTCTTAGAGATAAATCATATGCATTAGATAGATTCAAGGCATTCAAAGCTATGGTTGAAAATGAAGTGAATTTGAAGGTAAAATGCTTAATATTTGGTATAAGTGGAGAATTCACCTCCCATGAGTTTAAAATGTTTTGTGAAGTGCATGGAAAAAAGAGATGGTTATCTACCCAGAAAACTCAACAAAATAGAGTTGTTGAAAGGAAAAACAAAATAGTTCAAGACGCTACTAGATCAATGATTACAGAGGCTAATTTACCGAACATTTATTGGAAAGAAGCTATTTGTACTATTGTTTATGTAATCAATCAAGTTCAAGTAAGAGAAAAAAGTACAAAGAATCCTTATGAGCTATGGCATGGAAGAATTACTACTATTAAATATTTCAAAGTATTTGGAAGAAAATGCTATATCAAAAGAGATGAGGAAACTTTGGGTAAGTTTGATGCAAGCAGTGATGAAGGTATTTTTCTTGGATATTCTACTAATAGCAAGGCATACAGATGTTTCAATAAAAGACTAAGATATATTGTAGAGATAACAAATATGAAGGTTGATGAGACAATGAAGAATCCTATCGACATTGATGGATATGTATCTAATGAGAATGATTGTGTAAGAATAGAAGAGTTTGTGGAAGAATAGGAAAATATGAGCAAGGGAAGTAGGATGAATAGAATGAAACAAAATAAGATGCTCCAGTGATTTCCCCTTAGACACTAAAATATGTACAGAAGAATCATTCAGAAAGAGAGATTATTGGAGACAAGACAAAAGGCATGTTGACTAGAAGTAGAGCTCTTGCTGAAGTAAATCTATGTTTACTTTCTAAGATTGAACCGAATATTGTAGGTGAAGCTTGTAAAGATGAACATTGGAAGGAAGCAATGAAAGAATAAATTATACAAATTGGGAAGAATCAAATTTGGGAATTGGTCCCGACTGAAAGACAAAAAACATCATTGGACCAAAATGGTATTAAAAAATAAGCTAAATAAAAATGGAGAAGTTGTTAGAAACAAAGTGAGGCTTGTGTGTAAAGGATACTCATAGGTAGAAGTTATAGATTTTTAGGAAAATTTTGATCTGGTAGCAAGAATGGAAGCTATAAGGATACTCTTGTCATTTTCTACTCATACAGACTTTAAGGTCTATGAGATGGATGTCAAGTCAACATTTTTGAATGGTGAACTAAAAGAGGAAGTCTATATGGAACAATCAAAAGGATTTCAGTTGATAGATCAACTAGATATGGTGTGCACATTGAAGAAATCTTTATATGGGTTGAAGCAAGATCCTAGATCTTGGTATGTGAGGTTAGATAAGTATTTGATTCGACAAGGCTTTAAAAAAGTTATAGCAGATAGTAAAATTTGTACTTTAATATTGAAAATGGCAAAATCTTGATTTTAGTAGTGTATGTTCATGACATTATCTTTGGAGGAAATGAAAATATGTGCAAGAGGTTTGCAGAAGAAATGCAAAAAGAATTTGAAATGTCTATGTTTAGGGAGACAAATTTCTTTCTTGGGCTACAGATTAATCAAATAGAGAAGGAAATTTTCATTTCATAGTCTAAGTATGTGAGAGAAATGTTCAAGAAGTTTGGGATGGATGGTTCCAAACTGGTAATCACTCCTATAGTGACTGGATGCAAATTGGGAAAAGCCGATGATTCACCTAAGGCTGATCAGAGCAAGTATAGATTTATGATTGGTGGACTATTGTATTTGACTACTAATAGACCAAATATAATGCATGTTGTCTATCTTGTGGCTAGATTTCAAGAAGACCCTAAGGAAACCCATGTTGCTTTTATTAAAATAATTTTTAGATATTTGAATGGCACTCCAGATTATGGATTGTGGTATCCTAAAGATAATGATTTTACACTTAGTGCCTATACAGATGCAGATTGGGTTGGATGTGTAGATGAGAGGAAAAGTACAAGTGGTGGTGCATTATTTCATGGATGTAGATCAGTGGCATGGTTGAGTAAGAAGCAAGATTCAGTCTCCTGTCTACTATTGAAGCTGAGTATATTGCTGCTGCATCTTATTTACACAAGTTCTATGGATGAAACAGACTTTGAAAGATATCACAGTTGTAAATGATGATCCCATTTCTATTTTTTGTGATAATACAAGTGTAATTAATATTTCTAATAATCTTGTGATGCACTTGAGGATGAAGCATATTTCTATTATATATCATTTCTTGAGAGAAAAGGTCATGGAGAATGAAGTAAAGCTTGAGTATGTTCTAATGAAGGATTAGGTTGCTGATATATTTATGAAGGCTCTTCCTAAAGATACTTTTGAGTATCTCAAGAGAAGTTGGGGGTTATTTCCCCTCCTTTATTGAACTAGATTCATATGGAGATGCATTAGTCTTGTGGATCTATGGATCTATCTTTATTTTGGTATAATGTTTTGGTGGCTACCTCTCAGGAGGAGCAGGTAGTATTCGGTGTTGTCATTATGAGTATTTTCTTTTCATGTCAAAGGAGAAATCAATGTAAAGTATTATTTTTCCTTTTCCATTGATTTCAAAGGGGGAGAAGATGCATCTAAAAAAGGAAAGGAATATTGGGAGAAGAAGCATGTAAAAGGAAAAGGAATTATCTTTTAAGGGGGATAAACAAAAATATGTATTAAGAGCTTGTATGCTGTCTTTGATGGTTTTTCACATCATGTGTTTCCATCAACAAAAAAGGGGGAGATTTTTGCAAGAAAGGAAATATTGAGGGTGTTGTCATTGATGTCAATCGGTCGGCTAGTTATCTACTACTTGTTGTTGGTTGTATATGTCGAGGATATTTAGAAACTTGTAATAAAGATATGTTGTAGGTGTTCAATAGTTGCTTTGGTTTTTGGTCCAAATATTCTCCTAAGGTTGTGCAGTCCAAATATCTTGTTCATGGTTGTGAGAAGGTGCTATATTCATATTTTTGATTGCTGGTTCATTGTACAATGTAGGTTGTGTTCACTAGTTGTGAACTAAGGTTTTCTATGTTTCTAGTTAAGGTCCGGGAGAAATGGTGTTGGTCTTGATTTCTCTTTGATGAAGTATTATGATGTGTGGTTCTAAAGATGAGTTTCCCTAATTATATTGAAGCTAATTTCAACATTTGGAAAGTTTGTGCTTAATGGTTCTATGTATTTTACACTGGTGTGGCTGACCTTGTGTGAAATACTCTTTCAAGAATGATGAAGCGTGTTGGATCTATTTGGGTCCGTATGAAGCGTGTGTTTGGGTTACCCTCATTCTAATTCCATCCTAGGATGTTTTGGTGCTGACTTGATTGGAATTTGCATTTGGATAGTTGATTTTGGATATGTTTCATATTTGAAGATGGTATAAATACAAGATGACTTAGTAATGGAAAATATACAAGAGCGAAGAAGTGTGATAAGAGAAAAGAGAAAGTGCAATTTTCTATGACATTGATTTTATTTAGTATGTGTGTGTTGAGAGTGTGGGAGATTAGTGTGAAGCTTAATGCTGAGTTTCTAGATGTAGTGAGCATAAGGTGAACTCTATCATTCATGCAAGTTAATCGAGTGACTATAGTGGAATCCTTTGTTACATTGGGATTTTAGTCTCTATTGAACATTTAGAATACTGAGAAGTAGGGTGAATCAGTATTCCATAAAACCATAATAAAATCTATTTAAACATTATTCTAATTCTAATTGAATCGTGAAGAGAGATCATAGAAACAAGTCGATGCAACCATACACAAAAACACCAGGATTTTTATGTGGAAAACCCAAAAAGGGAAAACCAAGGTGAGGGTTAACTCACAATATGTTATATCCAGATAAAAAATATTATAGGGTTCACTACCAAGAATCACTATCCTTAAAAAGGCTCATAGCTTTAGTACAAAAGATGGCTCACTGCCAAAAGATTGAACTAATAGAATACACCTTCAATGTGCAGGGTTCAGTTCCACTAAAGCTCATAATATGAAGTATTGCCTCACATAGTAATTACTCAACAAAACTGTACTAATCATAACTAATAAATCATTTAGGCTCTCACACTTTTCTTCTCCTTCGCACACACACACACACACACACTTATCACTTCTCATTCTCTCTTCCTTTTTCATCCATTCCTATATCTTCATTCCTCAAAACATCTTATATTTATATAAAAGCATATCTTGATCATCAATTAGGTTGTCCTAATTAGATTAACACAAGAATAAAAACCTTCTTTTGTCAGCACCATATATTATTTAAGCATTATACCAAGTCAGATAACTTCCATTAAGAATAACTAGTCTTCATATTATATTGTATACATTGAGTCAGCCAAGACTAAAACACAATTCTCCAAACCAACAAATAATTCTCAAAGAAAACACCTTCTAGATTTGAGAGCACATTAATTTCCCATCATACCACTAGCAAAGAGACTATTAATCAAAACTACAACATAAGAATATTCACCTTAGTAGAATGTGGAGTCTCCCACACAATATACACAAAACAACAGTAAAATATAGATTTAAACTATGTTAGAGATAAATTTCTACTCACAACAAAATATGTCTCAAGATCTAGGATATAGATGTCTGAATGAGCCAGGAAAACATGGTTAAGAGATTAGAGTCATATTAGATCTTACAGTGAATTCTAGACTCAAATACCAACACACTGAGCCATCTCAAAAGGGTATTACTGACAGAGAAGAACTTCTGGTAAACCAAGTAGTCTTCCCATATAGTTATCACCATGTTAACATCAATGAAAACATAGGAACAATCAACACAAACCATCCATACTTCATGCTCATGTTGCAAGGATTCCAACAATCTCTCTATACATAACAAGTCTTCTTTGTCTTCTTTATATCTCTGTGGTAGTGAGCCCTTTGGGTTGTAGCCCTGTTGGATAGTGAGTCCTTGTTCTGGACAGTGAGTCCTTATTTTAGGCAGTGAGCTTTTTTGTAATTAGTTTTGATATTCTCTTTAGTGTGAGTTAATCCTCACCGTAGTTTTCCCTCATTGGGTTTTCCATGTAAATCTGGTGTTACTATGTATATGTGTTGGATTTTAGTTTCTGCATTGGCATTTGATGATTAATCATTTAAGCAATATTAAGTAGTAGTTCCTATGATTGAATTAAAGGTTTAATTCTATGACAATCGACTCACCCCCTATTAGTTGTCCTATTCAACACTTTTGTGCTTATGTTGGTTTATCATAGGATCTTGATCTTGGGGGCTTGATCAACCCTCTTGATCATTGTCATCCTATCCTATTGGTGTTGGTGCATTGGAACCCTTCTTGATGTAGGTTAGTCTACTTTAGTGTGATTTTGAAGCAAGTTCATTCTCTCACTAAAGTGGGGGTAAATGTAGTGTCAAAATATGTCGTCCATGACATTTTCACACTTTGTTGGGTCCTTCTTGTTAATTTGAGCTTAATGTTGCCTTGATTTAGTGTTGTAATACATTTGACACATTCACATTAGGTCTTGGGCCCTTGTGAGCTAGGTGAACTTAATTGTACCTTATTTAGAGTGTTGTAAAGTGTTGTAACACACTTTCACACATTTCTAGGGTTTTATTAAATAATTGGGCTTCTTTATGCTTTAATTGGCCTTATGTTGTATCCACAAGCCTCATTTAATGCACCTTTTCGAGAATAATCTAGACATAAATCAACATCCAATCATAATTCAAGTGTTTTTAGTTGTGTGGCCTAGATTTAGTGATTTGGCCTTCATACGTCACCGTGGGCATATGAGTCTCACCTAGGTTTTTGAGTCCCAATCTAGATTTCACACATTTTCTAAGTATTTTTGAAAATGGTCCCATAATTAAAGCCTAATGGGACTCATATGCCACTTTTGGCATATGACTCCCATGTGTCCCAAAATTAAATTTAATTCAAATTCTTGGCAGGATTTTATCTTCCTGTAGGATTGTAATTTTAGAAAATTTGGCATAAACAAGTATAAATACAAGGTTATTTCACTCATTTTCAGGCTAACATCCTAATCTTTCAAGTATTCATGCATTATAGCAAATTAGAGTTCACAAGAGAATTCAAGTGTTTACAAGAGCAATCAAGAGTTGATTATCAAGTATATTAGAGAATTATTCAAGTATCAAGCATCATGCCAAGGTCTTCATGCATCATGTTTGTTTTTGAGCTAACAATTATGATGTAGGGTTTTATGATTCAAGCTATCATTCAAGTCAAGATCTATCACATTCAAGAAAGAGTCAATATCTACATCCATTTGAGCCACTTCATACATTTTTGTAGCCTTTTATTGTTAAGGTTTTCATGTGTTTTGTAGATCTAGGTTGAAGACCTTCTAAGGAGCAAGTTTGGAGAAAGTTGTCAAAGTTGTCACTTTGCATTGGAGATCATTGGAGAACACCTATGGGTTGCAAATCAGGGTTTTCGATCCAAAAATCAATTGGAAAGGACAAAGTAGACATTGAAGAGAAGAATCTGACATTAAATCTCTAGAAAACCCTAACTAGACTAATACACCACTTTTGGCGTATGAGTCCCAATATAGGTCAATTTCCAAATTTTTGGAGATCCAAAATCTACACTATCAGAAACTTGTTCCTGCCCAAAAATCTTGATTTAGGAATAAATCACCTAGTCTAGTGTATGAGTCCTAGTCAACATTAAAATTAGTTTTTTCAACATTTCATAGCTTCATCCAGTGCTCTTTAGGTTTCCAAGTGCACACCTTTCATCCCTCAACTTTTTGTCTTGATTTACATGCATTCTTAGGTCATTTAGTGAAATTTTGTGTTGAATTAGGTTTAAGCATTATGACTTGCATTTCACTAGTCTTTCCAAGCCTTATTTTGGTGGTGAACCCCGATTTAGTTTCTAATAAAACCCTAGGAAAACCCTATTCCAATATCTTTCTCTCCTTTGCATACTTTAGATTGAGATATATAGGGTTTTCCTTGAATGAGAGTGAAGAAGGTTGTTATTCTATCTCCTAAGCATAGAAAACACAATACAATTTTCTTCCTTTCACTATGTATATGTGATGCTTTTAAGTTTCTTCCTTTGCACTTAATGCTTAATCATTTTAGTAGAGTAAAGGATTTTTGATTGATCTAATTTTCGGTAAAAGTCTTAAAGGTTAAAATTTGTTACAACTAATTCAGCCCCCCTCTCAGTTGTCTTGTTAAACAATTGGTATCAGAGTTTGGTTCCTTGGAGAAGAGCTTAACTGCTTAAGGAAGGTCCAGGATGGCAGGCAAGATCACTTTTGAGTATCTGAAGTTTGATGGAACTAATTATGCTATTTGGAGAATATTGATGGAAAAATATTTGGAGTATTGCGGATATGATGTTGAGAAAGCTTACAAGACTTATTGCACTCCTCCTGCTAATGGTCCAAGTACAGTTGATGAAATCAAGGTGCATGAATCAAATAATAAGGCAAAGTTCAGTTTGAAGAATAGTCTTGCACATTTCAAGTTGATTAAAGTTCAAAATATGAAGACTACTAAAGAATTCTGGGATTCTTTAGAAAAGGTGCATGAAGGAGATGAAAGAGTCAAAGAAGCAAAGTTGCAGAACTTGGAGACACAATTTGATCTCCTGCATATGTCTGAAGATGAGAATATTAAATCCTATGTACAAAGAGTGGATGGGGTGATAGGTGGAATGTGAGGACTTGGTGCTACAATAATTGAATCTAAGATTGTAAAGAAGATTCTTAGAACTCTCCCTAATGAATACAGTGAAAAGGTATCTACTATTGAAGAACATATAGACTACAAGACCTACACTAATGGGAACTCTAACATCTTATGAGTTGAGAAAGCTAAATTTGAGAAATGGATCCAAATCAAAAATAACTTTTAAGGATACAAGAGTTGAAGATATGGATGAAGAAAATATTGATGAAGTAGAAGCTAACCTTGTGAGAAGGATGAAGAAATGCTTCAGTAAGTAGGAAGGTAAGTTACAATTTAAATGATTTAGTTGTGGATGAATAGGTCACTATTCTTCAAGATGTCTAAAAAGAGCTAAAAGGAACAAACGAAGGAAAAAAGATCAACATAGCATATTATGTGAATGAGAATGCTAGTATTTCTGATGATGAATCTAATTATGAATATTTTGATGACAATGAATGCTTGTTCTTGGCTATAAAAGATGAACCTACTTTTTCTAATTCTGAAAGATAGGTGAAAGGATGTGCTATGGAGAAAGAGAAAGATACAGATACTATAATCTCTATCCCACATGCTAAATAGGAAAAAAACTATTGGGTTGTTGACAGTGGTTGTTCACATCACATGAATGGTGATAATAGTAAGTTTGTTAAGCTTGAAAGATATGATGGAGGCTTAGTTATGTTTGGAGATGATACTGGTGCTAATATTTGTGGAATAGGTTCAGTAAGTTTTGATGGAAAGTATAATACTAATGATGTCTACTATGTTAAGGGCTTAAGGAATAATCTCTTGAGTGTTGGAAAAATGTGTAGTAAAGGATACAATCTTATATTTAAGGATGAGAGTTGTGAAATCAAGAAAGGATCTGGAATAGTGATTGTTGGAAGAAAGAAATCTGAAGGAAATATATGTCAACATAAGGGTGCTGATGGACATCGCTTTATGACTTAGATTAATGAAAGTTGGTTGTGGCATCAAAGAATGTGTCATGAATTTTGATAACTTGTCAAGGATTAGTGTAGTGCAAGCTGTGAGAGATTTACCAAGGATTAAAAATCCCGCTAATGCTATTTGCAGGAATTGTAAGTTTGGAAAGCAAGCAAGAAAAAAATTCATATCAAAAGAATAATCTACTACTAGACTACTAGATTTAATTCATACAGATCTTTGTGGTCCTAGAAGAGTGATAATTCTACAAGGTGAAAGGTACTTTATGCTTTTGATTGATGATTACTCTAGGTATACATGGGTTACATTTCATAGAGAGAAATCTGATGCATTAGATAGATTCAAGACATTCAAAGCTATGGCTGAAAATGAAGTAAATTTGAGAATAAAACGCTTAAGGTATGACAGAGGTGGTGAATTCACTTCCCATGAGTTTAATATGTTATGTGAAGTTCATGGAAGAAAAAGATAGTTATCTACTCTAAGAACTCCTCAGCGGAATGGAGTTGTTGAAAGAATGAATAGAACAATTTAAGAAGCAAGTAGATCAATGATTATTGAAGCTAGTCTATTGGAAGTTTACTGGAGAGAAGCTATTCACACTATTGTTTATTTGTTCAATTGAGTTCAATTAAGAGTCAACCATACTAAGAGTCCCTATGAGCTATGGTGTGGAAGAATTCCTACTGTTAAGTATTCCAAGGTATTTGGAAGCAAATGTTATATCAGACAAAGGAATAAAATTTAGGGAAGTTTGATGCTAGAAGTGATGGAAGGTATTTTCTTGGATATTCTACTACAAGTAAAACCTATAGATGTTTCAATAAAAGATTGAGGAAGATTGTAGAAATCTCAAATGTAAAGGTTGATGAAACAATGAAGAATTCAATTGAAGTTGATGGATATGTATCTAATGAACTTGATTGCATAAGGATTGAAGAAGTTGTGGAAGAATAAGAAAAGTATGAGAAACTGAAGCAAAATGAAGAGGAAGAAGAAGAAGCTCTAGTGGTGTCCCCAAAGACACCTAAATATGTGCAAAAAACCATTTAGATAGTTAGATAATTGGAGACAAGAAAAAAGGAGTATTGAAAAGAAGTAGAGCTATTTTTGGTGAGATAAATCTATGTTTACTTTTTGAGATTGAAGACCGTAAGTGAAGAATGAAAAGATGAGCATTGGATGGAAGATATTAAAGAACTTATGCAGATTGAGAAGAATCAAACTTGGGAATTGGTGCCTAGACTAGCAGATAAAAATAATTGGATCAAGATGTGTATTCAAAAAAAAGTTGAATGAGAATGGAGAAGTGGTTAGAAATAAAGCAAGTCTTGTGTGTAAGGGCTACTCACAAGTAGAAGGCATAGATTTTTAGGAGACTTTTTCTCCAATGGAAAGAATGGAAGCTATAAGGATTTTTTTATAATTTGTTGCTCATAAATATTTTAAGGTCTATCAGATGGATATTAAGTTTCAATTCTTCAATGGTGAGCTAGAAGAAGAGGTCTACATGGAACAACTAGAAGGATTTCAATTCTCAAATCAAATGGATATGGTTTGCAGATTGAAGAAAGACTTATATGGATTGAAGTAAGATCCTAGATTCTGGTATGCAAGGTTAGGTAGGTATTCGATTTAGCAAGGTTTCAACAAAGGTACAACAAATAGTAATCTATATTTTAAAATTGAAAATGATTAAATATTGAATGTAGTTGTATATGTTGATGAAATTATCTTTCGATGAAATAAAACTATGTGCAAAAGGTTTGCGGAAGAAATGAAAAAATAATTTGAGATGTCCATGTTTGGTGAGATGAATTCCTTTCTTGGGATGCAAATTAATCAAACAAAGAAAGGGATTTTTATTTCACAGTCAAAGTATGTAAGATAGATGATGAAGAAGTTTGGGATGGATGGTTCCAAACCAGTATGCACTCCTATGGTGACTATTTGCAAATTGAGTAAAGATGATGATTCACCTAAGGCTGATTAGAGTAAATATAGATCTATTAGGTGGACTATTGTATTTGACTGCTACTAGACCCAATATAATGCATGTAGTTTGTCTTGTGGCTATATTTAAAGAAGATCCTCAAGATACACATGTTGCTACTATTAATATAATATTCAAATGTTTGAATGGCACCCCAAATTATGGCTTATGGTATCCTAGGGATCTTGAATTTACACTATGTTTATACAGATGTAGATTGGGTTGCTTGTGTAGATGATAGGAAACGTACAAGTGGTGGTACATTCTTTCTTGGTTGCAGATTGGTGACTTGGTTAAGTAAGAAGAAATATTTAGTTTCTTTGTCTACTATTGAAGCTGAGTATATTGCTTCCGCATCTTGTTGTGCACAAGTTTTATGGATGAAACAAACATTGAAATATATCAAAATAATGTATGATGATCCTATTTCTATTTTCTGTGATAATACAATTGCAATTAACATTTTAAAGAATCCACTGATACACTCAAGGAAAAATCATATATCTATCAGGTATCTCTTTTTGAGAGAGAAGGTTTTGGAGAATGAAGTAAAGCTCGAGTATGTACCTATGAAGGATCAAGTGGCTGACATATTTACGAAAGATCTTCCTAAAGATACATTTGAGTATCTCTAGGAGAAGTTAGGGATTATTCTCCCTCCTTTTTTGAACTAGATTCATATGGAGATGCATCATTCCCATGGGTCTATGGATCTATCTTTCTTTTGGATTGATGTTTTTGTGGCTACCTCTAAGAGGGAGTAGGTAGTGTCATGTGTTGTCATTGAAAGAGTATTTTGTTCTTAATGTCAAAGGGGAAATCAAGGTAAACTATCCTTTCCCTTTTCCATTAATGTCAAAGGGGGAGAGGAGGAAGATGTGAAAAAAGAGAGATGAGGAAGATGTGAAAAAGAGATGAGAAATATGTGAAAATGATTATCTATTAAGGGGGAGAATAAAAAAAAAATCATGAAAAGTGAGTTCAGAGCTATTGTGTTGTCTTTGATGGTTTTTCACATCATGTGTTTCCATTAATGACAATGGGGGAGATTTTTGCAAGAATGAAGGTGTTGTCATTGATGTCAACTGGTTAACTAGTTATCAACTGGTTGTTGTTTTCATTGATATCATGGACACATGTTATTGGTTGTATATGTTGAGGATATTGAGAAAATTGTAAAGCAAAAGAGTACAGGTGTTTAATTGTTTCTCTGCGTTTTTCTCCAAGATTTTCTCCTATGTTTGTGTGTTTCAAATATGTTGATCATGATTTTTTGAAGCTTCTATATCCATATTTTGAGTTTCTAAATTTTTGTACAATGCAAGCTATGTTCACCAATTATGAACTATGTTTTTTAAGGTATCTAGCTGAGGCCTGAGAGAAATTTATTTGCTCTATATTTCTTCTTATTTGAGTCTTATGACTTACAATTCTAGATTTAAGGTGATATGATCATGTTGAAGATAATTTTGTTATCTAGAAGGATTAGATTGTGTTAAGGGTTGTGTGTGCTTAATTGTTCTATCTGTTCTACATTGGTTTGGCAAACCTTCTATTTAGAACTGCTCTTGAAGTTTATGGAAGCCTTTTGGGACTTATTTGGGTCCTCATCAAGTGGGTGTTTGGTTCAACCTCATTCTAATTCCATCTTAGAATATTTTGGCCTTGACCTAATTTAAAAATGTAAATACAAATGATGTATAATTGACTTTGGATATGCTTCAAAGTTGAAGATGGTACAAATATAGGATGAAATGTTGGTGGAAAGTGTAAAAAGGGGTGATGCAAAGGAATGCAGAAAGATAGATGTGAATCAGAGTGTATGTGATGCGAGTTTGGTAGATCAGTGTGAAATCTAATTGTTGAGTTTTTAGAAGCAGTGAAATGAATGTATACTCTATCATTCATGCATGTCTACAAGTAGTTGAGTGAATTGTGATGGTTATCTCTATTGAATTAATATTTTCTTCTCTTTGTATCTATGTATCAGTGATCCCTCTGGGTAGTTAACCCTTGTTGGACAGTGAGTCTTGATCTAGATAGCAAGTCCTATTGTTGGTAGTGAGCCTATTCTAGTAGTGAGCTTTTGTAATCGATTTTGATATTCTTTATATTATGATCTAATTCTCGCCATGGTTTTTCCCTTATTGGTTTTTCCATGTAAATCTGGCACTACTATGTATATGTGATGCTTTTCAGTTTCTACCTTTGCACTTAATGCTTAATCATTTTAGTAGAGTAAAGGATTTATGATTGATATAATTTCTGGTGAAAGTCTTAAAGGTTAAAATTTATTACAACTAATTCACCCCCCCTCTTAGTTGTCTTGTTGAAAACCTTTGTTATTACTAAAATTCAGTTAGCAGTCGTGAAGTGAAAACTCCCTCTAACTTTCCTAAAAAATGTAAATCCATGCCTCAAACCAACTTCCAATCATTCAAGAAACCAAATAAGCTATTTATACAACTCAATTTCCCTCAAACAACTCAAACTATTGACTCACAAGTGGTTGTTATAAATAAAACAAATCCATATACATTTAGGGAGAATAGTAGAAAATTTACCTTGTTACCCAATACCCTTCATTTCATCATGTTGCAACTCTTAAAAAAGAACTTAATTTCCTTACCTCCTGTTAGAGCTCTTGATCCTACTAAGACTTTACCTCCAAACTATAAATATAATTCCTTTTACCATTATCATAAAAAAAAATGGACATGATATGAAATGTTGTAAGCGTCTTAAAATTGTTGTGCAAGACCTCATTGATTCTAATCACATTCAAATTGGTGGTTTTAATGATCAAGGTAATAAGTATGTTGCCCCTCCAAACCAAAATTTTCAAATCTTTACCAATCCTATGCTAAATCATAACATCTCCTTTGGAAAAGCTAGTGAAACCAAGAATGGTGTGATGAATGTTGACACAAATAATGACAACTTGAATAATAATGAGAAGAATCCTATGGATACTATGATTGGAATTGTTGAAGTTCAACCTTGTAAGGGCCAAACCAATATGTCCCTTACCATTTCTTTCTCATTAAATGGCATAATTAAGCATGCACTTGATGGTCCTCTTTACATTGTCGGAAGAATCAATAACAAGCGTACTAATGGGATACTAATTGATCCCATTCGTATGGAGAATGTGATAACCAAAGAATTCTTGTTTGTGCATGAAATTTATCAAGATACTTACTGCAATACCTTGTCACAACATTGCATCATTTAGACACCTTGTATCATGTTTTGCCCTAGGTACCCATGCCATTATCTAATTAGTTAAATAAATCTTATTTATTTGACTAATTTCATTTATTCCCTTCCTATGTATAATTCATCAATTCCTCTAATGTTAATTAAATAATTTATATTATTTAATTAATTAAATCATTTTCATCCATTCCTCTAATGCTAATTAAATAATTTATATTATTTAATTAATTAAATCATTTCCATCCATTCCTCTAATGTTAATTAAATAATTTATATTATTTAATTAATTAAATCATCCATCCATTCCTCTAATGTTAATTAAATAATTTATATTATTTAATTAATTAAATCATTTCTATTAATTCTTCTAATGTTAATTAAATAATTTCTATTATTTAATTAATGAAATCATAAATCCAACATTAATTAAATAAATAAAATATTTATTTAATTAATAAAATCTTAAAAGGATCTTCTCACTTTCTTTCCAAAATCTAAACTCATGTGTATCTAATTAATTTATTTAATTAGATAATTCATCAATTATCCTTCTCGTCTTTTTTAGGATTTATTTCCTTTGAAAGAGAATCAAAGTCTTTCTATCTTTTCACATCTTATCTTATCTTGTTTTAATTCCTTTAAAACAATAAATCAAAATCTTTCTATCTTTTGAAAATATTATCTCATCTCATTGTATTTTCTCTTTTGTCGAAAATCAAATCCTTATCAATCTTATCAAATCTTATCTCTGTCCACATCGAAAATCTATAAATCTAACCTTTCACAAGCCATTTTTATCACATTCTTCAGACATCCTTATGTTGTCAGAATCATTCTTCTATCTTCCACCCATTGCCATCTATCATCTTCATCAAGTTGTTATGCTACAGAACTGAGCAACCAACATTCCTTCAACAATCAACCTTCAAAATCTTGCATTCTTATGTAGGTGGAGAAGAGCCATGGAGATCAATCAACTCTAGTTTGAAAATTGGTTTGCACATTTTTTCTTTCTTTTCATTTTCATTCTACTTTGTACTTCATGGTGCTTGATAGGATTTAATTAGTTTATTTGTTTTCAATGCATTAAACCTTTGGATTATTTCCCTATCTACACTTACAAACAAGTGAAAGCATGGAACAAAACATGTAATGGATTTTCTTGCCCTATGGTAGGCTCGATAATTATTCCTTTACAAGTTGGATCAAAAAAATTAAATTTCTTATTCTGCATCATCCCAACGTCACATCAATTTCATGTGAAGTTAGGCTCCCCTCAGATCTTATCATTAATCATGAAAGAATAAATGAACAACACATCAAAAGAACACATAACACCAAGATTTTTATGTGGAAACCTTATTAGGGGAAAAACCACGATGGAGGTTAGTCCACAAGATTATACCCTGTTAAAAGTATAAGGAAATATGAATGGGGAATGCACATGCATTCAGGCACACTTCCTAGATCTCAGTTTTCAATTACAAAGGAAGAAACACTATCTTACAAAAAGGTTATGATTAAATCCGTTAGATTTTGAACTAAGAAAATAGCATTTGCTAATGCCTGATTACAGTTTTGGTTAAGCACATGAACACTTCTTCACTCTTCTTCACTCTTTGCTCTACCTTCAAATGAGCTGAACAATATTAACACATAGGACTCATACACTCCCAAATGATAAAACAATCGCATATATATATATATATATATATATATATATATATATATATATATATATATATATATATATATATATATATATATATATATATCCGCAACAAGAAATAACATCACTATAAGTTAGCTCTGAAGAAATAATAAAATGAATACAAACAGTTGGCTCAGATCAATAAAGATTATTCATGCAAATCAACCAAGGATGGCCACAACATAGTGAATATTGAAAACCATATCCTCAAACATGAGCCACTTCAATTAATTACTCCTTGAGGATCCACAACACACTTCAACACCTTGTCAACCAAGAACATGAAAAACGTGAACACGTAAGAGAAAATATTGGATCGCGAGCACAACGATCAATGCGGATGTGCAACACAGATAGAGCATGAAATAGAAACATCCACAAGCATCATGAAACACTAGAGAGGCATCTATAGCAACTAAACTTATTGAAATCACATGATGTTCATTCAGGAACACAAACTAAAGCAACAAAAAAACTGTTCGAATACAAATCTTCATAACTTGGTCAAATTTTCACGTGGATCTCTGAAACTTGATGTGGATAAAATAGATATACTCAACAAGAAACCCTTTAGTCCACAACCTTTGAACAACAACGTACCAAGTTCACCGATAGACTGAACTTCACTTCACCACTAACAACCTGTAGCACTTCTTATTACAATTTTCTCAATATCCTTGACATATACAACTTCTAATGCATTAATGCTAATAATGATGACATCAATGACAACCACATATCAAAAAAACAACCACAACATCCAACAGTTTCCACCTTTGGCATTGATGGAAACACATGATGTGAAAAATACCATCAACACAACTACACTTACTCCTCTATAGGTTTTGACTCTTTTTTCCTCAACTCTTCTCACCATAAAGATTTTTCACATTACTCTTCTCCCCCTTTGGCATGAATGACAAAGATCTCTTCTGTACAAGATTTGAACCACATATCTAAACACCTAAACATCTAAACATATGACTACTCCCCCTAAGTAGTAGTCACCAAAACATCAATCTGGATCAAAATATGATCATGAAGTGCACAGATTGATGCAAATCAATGCATCCTTAGTTCTAATTAGGAGGGGTAATTACCCCTAATTTCCCTCTGAGATACTAAAAAGTATCCTTAGGCAACAACTTGGTAAATATGTTTGCAATTTTCTCCTTAGTAGGCACATACTCCAATCTAACATCCTTTTCACTTACTCTCTCTCTGAAAAGGTGAAACTTGATAGATATATGCTTGGTATTGGAATGTAGCACCAGATTCTTAGAAATATTAATAGTACTTGAGTTATCATAGAATATAACAATAGGCTCATCATACACAACTCTGATATCCTTCAACATCTGCTTCATCTGTAGTACTTGAGTACAATTATTAGCAATAGCAATGTATTATGTGATGCAACCATGGTCGGAGGGTCCTCAAAGATAACAATCTAGACCATGCAACAAGAGTCACACAACAAAAGAAAAATAGAAAATGGAGTCAAATACAAATTCAAACATTCTTATTATCATAAAATCCGATTACAACTAGCCGACAACATCTAGGCTTACAGATTCGGCTTGTAGGCCTAATTACAACATGCTCAAAATACCATCTTCCTACATGCTCCTCAATGCAGGTAAAAATCCTACAAAAAAAAACTTATCTTTCTCTAATCTTCAACTCTACTACCTTCTAATGATCAATTATAATACTTTATATACATTTGCAAATCCAAAAACATCTGTGTCAGCCCAAAGATTATTACAATCTCTGATTAAAGAAAATTTAATGTGCGTGTGCGTATGTCGGCCTCAAATTTGAATTACTCCTCAATGAATGCATAGGATGACATGTGAACCTAAATTAAGGTTAGGGACACTCCATAGAACAATTCAAATCACATCGACAAGATTCACAAGATACATAAATGATCCACAAGTAATTGAACTAGCTGTCAGTTAAGAAGATTATTCTAGTGCTAGTTCAAGAAATGCCCACATAATCTGGAAGTGACGACTTGCTAGAAAATGAACGAATCACGCTCAAATCTTGGAATAAGGAATATGAACATGTCAAAAATGTAAATATAGATCCACAAGGTCTAGGAAAAACATGAAGAATTACCGAATCTACCAACTTGAACTGAATAGAAAATAAAACAAAGACAAACTAGAATGAAAATATTTTTGGGTGATGTAAGATTTCCACGACCCAAGGATGCTCCTACATCAGACACCCCTAGTGAGAAAATATGTTCCATGAGAGGAAATCATGAACATTGGAATGGGTTTGGGATATAGATCCCATGCTCAGTTTTGATCCAAATGTCTTCTCTGCCTGTACTTCTCTTACTTCTAACCTATCTTCTTTCCTCTATCAGATCCTTCAACTTCTCCTTCCCTTCACCTTCCTTTCCCTACCTCATAACTGCACGAGGTAGTAAGGGAATTTTAACACCACCCACTTTCTTCCATCCATCTGATCTACCTCCTCTACGAGGCTTCATCTTATCTGCTATCTTGTCTACAACCAAAGTGTTATGCTGCACAATTCTGCGTTTACATTCTTTTGGTTTCATCTCACTTTCAGATTTAGCCACAAGGTTCTTCTTCAAATCCATTACATCCTATAGTACAACCTCTACATCTCGCTTCTCAACTCTGCAACTCTTCACAAGACTCAAGTTCCTCACTTCCTCCTTCTTATTCTTCAAGTAAGCCAAAGTAAACTTCTTCCCATCCTTCTGTATAGTAATCTGATTCCTTTTGCAATCATATATAGCTCCTCTATCAAACTTCCACAGTCTACCCAATAGAACATGGCAAGCACTCATAGACAAAAAATCACACAAAACTTCATCTCTGAAGGGGACAATATTAAAGCTCACCCAACACTGCTCTTTGACCCCCTTTACATGATCATCTTGTAACCAACTTATCCTATAAGGACAAGGATGAGAAAACCTCTTCAAACCAAGTTTCTCCACCATCTCCTTAGATACCAAGTTATGAATACTTCCAATATCCACAATGACCTTACAACACTTACTCCTTATTTACACATAGTCTGAAAAATGTTTTTCCTTTGTGAAGTCTCGGTCTCTTCCTTGCTTTGCTTCATCAAGACTCTCCTAAGCACAAGAAATTCTCCCTACTCTATTTCTATCCCATCTTCAGTTACCTGTTTCTCATGTGCCAGACAATTATTTTTGCTAGTCCCTCTACTTGATCCCTCATGACACTCAAAAGATCGATGTCCAAATTCTCCACACTTGAAACATTTGCCCAAAAATTTTGTGCTACCATTTCCTCTCCTTTGTACCCTCTAATCTGATTCTTCTTCACTTGTCTGCTTCTCCTTGATATTGCTCATCTTCTTTTCTTTCCCTCTAGGGTTATTCTACTATCTTTTCTTCACTTTTTCTTCTGCCTTAAGAGCATATTGGTAGGCATCTTCAACTGTGGAAATCCTCAACATACTCATCTCATCCTAACTATTAAATCTAAGGCCATTGATATACCTCACCACCTTCTCCCTAGTCATCTCTTGGTGCTTAGCTTTGATTGTCATCTTGTAAAATTCCTCAATATACTATTTCCCACTCATGTCCTTTTGCTTCAAATTCTGTAACTTTTTGAATAGTTCCAACTCATAGTCTTCCAAAATAAACTTAAGTCTTCAGCCTTGCAACCATCTGTCTCCATCGAGTGATTCTTGTTTCACCATTTTCCACTCTATCCTTCTGCAACTCTTTCCACCATAAAACAACATGTCCTTTCAACTTAGTTTGTGCCAACCTAACCCTTAGTGGGTCTCTAATATCCTCAAGCTCAAAATAGTCTTCCAACTCTCCTATCCAGTCTATCAAGTCTTCTAGATTCAGTGTACCAGAGAAGTTAGAAACATCCACCCTATGACTTTTACTTACTTGCGCAACTTCTCTCAACAGTCTCTCTTCTCTTTCATCTGTCGGTCCTTCAGCCTCTTTAGCCTCAAGTTCTTCTGTGGCTTATTCATATTCATCCTATAGTTTAGGGTTTCTCCTCAAACCACCCAAGACATTCTAGATCTCATTTCTCATCTCATTTTTAAAGTCCTCCATCATCTGCTCCATTCCTCTAGGTTTCATCCTTCTTGGTGGAATATCTCCCCTTGCTCAGTGCAAGTACCTCAACTCGGTGATCTAACTATAAGGTTTCAATTGCCTCTCACTCAACAACCTATTGAAGACACTTACAACCTACCTCAAATAGACAATATGTTTACCCAAGGAATGCCACAAGGACCGTAACCCACTCAAGGTTTGTAGCCAACTCTCATCTCAAGATTCATAGGTTCGCAACCCGGTCTGATACCATCTGATGCAACCACGGTTAGAGGGTCCTGAAAGAGAACAATCTGGACCATGCAACAAGAGTCACACAAGGGAAGCAACATGGAAAATGGAGTCAAATACAAATTCAAACATTCTTATTATCAGAAAATTCGATTACAACTAGCTGGAAACATCCAAGCTTACAGATTTGGCTTGCAAGCCTGATTACAACATGCTCAAAATACCATCTTCCTACATGCTCCTCAATGTGAGAAAAAATCCTATAGAACAAATCTTATCTTTCTCTAATCTTCAACTCTACTGCCTTCTAATGATCAATTACAATGCTTTATATACATTTTCAAATCTAGAATCATTCGCATTGGCCCAAAGATTATTATAATATCTGATTAAAGAAAATGTAATGTGTGCATGCATATGTCGGCCTCAAATTTGAATTACACCTTAGTGGGATGGGATGAAGTGTGGACCTAAATTAACGTTGGGGACACTCCATAGAACAATTTGAATCACACCGAAAAGATCTGTAAGATACGAAAACGATCCACAAGTGATCGAACTAGCCGTCAGTTAAGAATATTATTCTGGTGGTAGTTCAAGAAACGACCACATAATTCGGAAGGGATAACTTTCCATAAAATGAACCAATTGTGCTCAAATCTTGGAATAAGGAAAATGAACATGTACATGATGTAAACATAGATCCACAAGGTCTGGCGAGCAAACATGAAGAATTACAGAATCTTCCAACTTTAACTAAATTGAAACTGAAACAAAGACAAACTAGAATGAAAATATTTTTGAGTGATGCAAGATTACCACAACCCAAGGATGCTCCTACATCATTCTACCTCTGCAATAGATAAAGAAATAACATTTTACTTTTTGCTTAACCATGAAATCAACTTCTTTCCTAAGAAAAATTCTCCACCACTAGTACTTTTCATGTCATTCACATCTCCTGCCCAATCAACATCAGTAAAGGCACTCAAAGTAGGATCATCATCTTTAGGATACCCTAGAAAAAAATCAATTGTCCCCTTTAAGTATCTGAAAATCCTCCTCACAACAGTCACATGAGATTCTTTAGGATCAACTTGAAATCTTGCAACAATACATACAACATTCATTATATCAGGCCTAGTTTGAGTCAAATAAAGCAATCCACCAATCATTGATCTATATCTAGTCTGATTTTCCTTTGAAGAGTCATCATCAGTTGTAAACTTGCATCCGGTCACCATGGGTGTACCAACTGGCTTTGAATCTTCCATACCAAAATTTTTCAGCAATTATTTCACATACTTGGACTAAGATATAAATATCCCTTTATCTAATTGAGTAATTTTCAATCCCAAGAATAATTTCATCTCTCCAATCATTGACATCTCAAAATTATTCTACATCTCATCAACAAAATTCATGCACAAGCTATCATCTCCTCCAAATATCATATCATCAAAAAAAAAATTCCACAGTTAAATCTTTATCATCATTCTTGAAATACAGATTACTATCAGCAATACCTTTGTTAAATCCAAGCTTCACCAAGTACTTATCCAATCTGGAATACCATGCTCTAGGGGCTTGTTTGAGTCCATACAATGCTTTCTTCAATCAACAAACCATATCTCCCTGACAATTCAACTAGAATCCATCTAGTTGCTCAACATACACCTCTTCTTCCAACTCACCATTTAGAAAAGCTAACTTGACATCCATCTGATAAACCTTGTAGTCTTTGTAAGCAACATAAGAAAGAAACAATCTCACAGTTTCAATTCTCGCAACAAGGGAAAAAGTTTCTTCAAAATCAATACCTTCCATCTGTGAATATCCCTTACATACCAGTCTTTCTTTCTTTCTAACCACTTCACCTTGTTCATTCAGTTTGTTTCTAAAGACCCATTTAGTTCCAATTACATTCTTATCCTTAGGTCTAGGAACAAGAATCCATGTATCATTCTTTTCAATTTGTTGTAGTTCCTCTTTCATTGCTTCAACCCAATGTTCATCTTTGCATGCTTCATTCACATTGTTAGGCTCAGTCTTTGAAATCAAGCAATATTCTTCTGCAATATTTCTCCTAGTCTGGGCAGCTTTGTTCTTATCACCTATGAGCCGATTCACTGAATTATTCAACCTTACATACCTCAGAGTCTTCTTAGAATGTTCTTCAACTTTAGGCTCTTCTGATCTCTCTTCTATTCTTCCACCAGTTTGTCCTTCCTCTTGATTTTCTTGATTCACCGGAATGATTTGGACTTGACTTGAGGTCTGATCTTTGTTTGTACTATCATATTGATCATCAAAATCATATCCATAGGTTCTTGATGGTGCAGCTATGTCTTCATTAACCTTAATGTTTGCACTTAACCATTTTCTTCAATCTCTTATTGTAACACCGGTAGGCCTTGCTTTTAGTAGAATAACCCAAAAATATTCCTTCATCACTCCTAGCATCAAACTTTCCTATATCTTCATCTCTTTTGATATAACACTTGCTTCCAAAGATCTTGAAATATTTAACAATAGGCTTTTGACCAGTCCATAACTCAAAAGGAGTCTTACCAGTATCACCTTTGATTTTTACCTGGTTAAGTGTGTATACAACAATACTCACATATTCTCTCGAGTAGATAAGAGGTACATTTCCTTCCAACATCATAGTTCTAGCAAAATATAGAATTGTTTTCTTCTTCCTTTCCACAACTCCATTTTGTTGAGGGATCTGTGGTGTAGATAACTATCTCTTTATTCCATGTTCTTCACAAAAAGAATTAAACTCACCGGAAGTGAATTCACCACCTCTATTTGATCTTAGACATTTAATCTTTAGACCTTTCTCTATTTGAACCATAGCCTTAAAGATCTTGAAGTTTTCCAAAACTTCAAATTTCTCCCTTAAAAAAGTAGCCCACATCATTCTTGAATAGTCACCAATAAGCAATATGAAATACCTATATCCTTGTAAAATTCTAGCTCTAGCAGGACCACACAAATCAGTATGCACAAGATCCAACAATCCATTTGAATTTTTTTGTTTACTCTGAAATGAAATTCTTGTTTGGTTTCCTAATTGACATTCCTTGCATATGGCATTAGTAGGTTTTATCAACTTAGGAATATCTCTCACAGCCTTAGTACAACTTATCTTGATGATATTATCAAAGTTAACATGACACATTCTCCTATGCCACAACTAGCTTTCATCAATTTGAGTAATCAAACAACTTTTACTAGCAACACTCAAGTGGAAAATATTACCTTTTATTTTTGTACTTGATGTAGTCACATTTCCAAAATTTTGATGCAGGAGCATCGAGTGGTGTAAGGGAAATCTTGTATCACCAAAAAATATGCTTTCAATTTATGTTAGCTTTTTGTAGATGTCTTTGCATTTCTGGATACCTTTTTCCTCATAATGTAATTCCCCACTTTCAGTTATGCTTTTCCACTTTTTTTTGCTCAACTACTATTTTTAGTAGTTTTGAATTTGAAGACGTTATGAGGAAGAAATTTATGGGAAGCTCCAGGATAGAAAAATAAGCACTTTGGTGAAATAATTAGGTCAAGATCATTCCCAGTTTGAAAGTTATTCAAGTTTCAGTTTATGCTTTTTGCCCTGAAAAACCTTCTAAGTCCAGTTTGAGGCACTAAACAGTCCCGTATGGGCCCATAAATCATCAAAATTAGTGTAGCAAGTTCTTAGCACATTTTTCACTCTGAGACCTTTCCAATGGTTCAAACGGTTTGAATAGTGGAGTCTCGGATCAAAAGTTATGGCTTTCGGAAGTTGGTCAATTTTTGAAAAATTGTCAATTTTCAAATTAGGACTCAATTTTAGAATTTCAAATTGTAATTTTTGGTGCCAAACTGCCAAAACTCATAATTCAAATGTTGTAGGCTCCAAAATGAAAAAGGATCTATTTATGGGTGGGGTTTTATGATTTTTGATGGTTTTTTGGGAAAGAAGTTTGCATGCTGCGAAAGGGGAAAGTTCTATAGTTTTTGAAATTTTTGTAGCTTGCATGTATTGTAGAGCTAGAGGATTTGAGATCCTCTACATGTAATAATTTCCATTCTAGATAATAATAAAATTTCTCTTGTTTTTTGCATCATTTTCTACGTCTTAGGTTCGCTCCCTCGTCAAATTTCCCAATATTTTGTGCTTACGATCCATGAACTGAAGATTGTATCCCTTATCAACCATCTATCCAACACTTAAAAGATTATGCTTCAAACATTAAACATACAAGACATCATTAGTATTATGCTTACCATCAAGAAAAATACATCCTCTGCCACGAATCACACTAGCTTTGTCATCACCAAATTTCACAACACCACCATCATACTTTTCCAAACTCACAAACTTACTTTTTCTTCTGTCATATGATGAGAACAACCACTATCAATTACCCATTCATCTTTCTCTTCAACTCGAGCAGCTAGGGCTTTCTCCACATTTGTACAACTAGTAGATTTAGTAGACATGAGATTATTTTCCTTGATAGCAATAAACAAAAATTCATCTTCACTTGCATTTAATTTGTGAGATTCATCATCTGTCACACCTTCATCAACAACATAGTATCACTTCTTTTGGAATTTAGGCTTGTTAAATCTTGGCTTGGAAACACTCTCAGGACACCTTGATACAAAATGACTTATCTTATTGCAAGAGAAACATTTAATAGGAAACTTCCCCTTATACTTACCTTGTCCTCTGGCTTTTCTTTTCATAACCATTGCTTCAATTTCTTCTAGCTCTCTTTCTTCTTCATCAAGTTGTTTCATTTCATCCTCATACTTGAATGTCTTTCTTCAACTTTCACCCAAATCATATCTCTGTTTATCTCTTCCAGAAGTAGTGGCCTTGAATGAAGATTCAACCTTAAGAAGGCCATCACCAAATTCGCTCAACTCAAAAGTAGTAAGCTTACCAATCAACATATCTCTGGTAACATTTGTCACAGTTCAGAGCTCTTCAATAGCACTAGCCTTGACTTTGTAAGAATCAGGAAAGGATCTAAGCACTTTAGCTATAATCTCTAATTTGTCTATCTGTCCACTAGCACATCTGATACCACACACAAGTTCATTCACTCTTTGTGTGAAAGTAGTAGCATTTTCATCATCACCCATTTTCATATTTTCATATTTCCCTTTCAGACATTGTGGCTTAGCAATCTTCACATTAGCATCACCTTCATACAAGGTCTCCAACTTTTTCCTGATCTCAAAAATAGTCTTCAGATCCATCAAATTTGTTATCTCAATATCAGTCAAAGCACTCAACAATGCTTCCTTAGCCCTCATATTATACTCAACATAACTACTATTCAGTGGAATAACATATCTATTACTTTTAATGCTCTAGTAGGGTTCACCAGTGCATCACAGATGGCACTCTATTTGATTCTTCCACAAAGAATAATGTGTTCCATCAAATCTATGACTATCCTTCTTATAATTCACCATCCCGGATCACCTTAAGCTGTAAAACATTTTCCAAGGAACCTTCTTTGATACCAATTGTTGGAAACTCAAGGGCTGGCGATTGAGAGGGGGGTGAATCAGTTGTCACCAGATTTCAAACTTATTCAACTTATTAACATTATTCTCATATCTAATCATTAATCATGAAAGCATAAATGAACAACACATCAAAAGCACACATAACACCAAGATTTTTACGTGGAAACCCTATTAGGGGAAAAACCACAGTGGAGGTCAGTCCACAAGATTATACCCTATTAAAAGTAGAAGGAAATATGAATGGGGAATGTACATGCATTCAGACACACTGCCCAGAGCTCACTATTCAATTACAAAGGAAGACACACTATCTTACATAAAGGTTCTAATTAAATCCATTAGATTTTGAACTGAGAAAATAGCATCTGCTAATGCCTAATTACAGTTCTGGTTAAGCACATGAACACTTATTCACTCCTCACTCTTCTTCACTCTCTAATTTTCCTTCAAATGATTTGAAAAATATTCACACACATGACTCACACACTTCACACTTTCACTCTCTCATACAATTCCAAATGATAAAACACTTAGTTATATATATCCACAACAATAAATAATATCACTACAAGTTGGCTCCAAAGAAATAATAAAATGAATACAAATAATCAGCTCAGATCAATAAAGATTATTCATGCAAATCAACCAAGGTTGGCCACAACATAGTGAATATTGAAAACAACATCCTCAAACATGAGCCACTTCAATTAATTACTCCTTGAAGATCCACAACATGCTTCAACACCTTGTTGGCCAAGAACATGAAAAACATGAACACGCAAGAGAAAATATCGAATCATGAGAACAACGATCAATGCAAATGCACAACACAGATAGAGCACAAACTAGAAACAATCAAAAGCATCATGTAACACCAAAGAGGCATCCACAACAACTGAACTTACTGAAATCACATGATCTTCATTCAGGAACACAAACTGAAGTAACCAAAAAAATATTAGAATAAAAAACTTCATAGCTTGATCAAATCTTCACATGGATCTCTGAAACTCGACGTGGATAAACTAGATATACTCAACAAGAAACCCTTTAGTCCACAACCTCTGAACAACAATGTATTGAGTTCACTAACCGACTTCACTTCACTTCACCACTGACAACCTGTAGCACTTCTTATTACAATTTTCTCAATATCCTCGACATATACAACCTCTAATGCATTAATGCAAATAGTGTTGACATAAATGAAAACCATATATGAACAACACAACCACAACATCCAACAGTGTCTTCCAATGGAAATTTCTGATTCGTTTTCTTTGGCCCAAACCTATAGAACCTATTAAGCCCCATGAGGATTTATTTTTCAAATCTTCTCAAAAGTTTAATGCAAAGTGCATAGTAGAATTATCCCTTAGTAATGTGCTTCAACCCACGATTGAGCCTCCTATCATTGATGAGACCATGATTGAACCAAAATCCCTTCCAAGTAACCAAGATCAAACCATAAAAAATATTTCACCCATTTCCTATAAGAGACCACGAGATAACCAAATAAGTCCTATTGTTCCTCCTAATATATATATATATATAAATTTTAAGAGAAAGTGGTTAAACGACCTTCCATATTTCCATTTTTTATTCCGTTGGGGGAAGAAATGAAACCTATGTTTGATAAACCCACTCCTACACAATCATAACATGAAAACCATACAAAAAGAAATTGAAATGCTAGAGAGCCTAGGCATAGACATCGTGCTATTTCTTATCAGTTACAAGTGAAAGATGAATCAACAAAAAATGATGAAACAACAACTCAAGCAATGCATGATGATCCTCCACCTTCACCACAACAAAAAGAAAAGAGACTTCTATGGACATTGTCATTAGGCCTCTTGTTATGATTAACTTGGATGATGATGATGATGATGAGACTTCTAATATTGATGAGGATGTACATAATGAGTTAAATTTGTTGTTTTCCTCTTCCATGAGCTTTGATAATAATTACCTTGATGATCCTCCTAAAAAGAGTGAGTTACCATGTGTTGAACCTAGTGATGTTCCTATTTCAACACTTGTCGTTGTCCCTTTGGCTAGTTATCCTCCTACATATGATGAACAAGATTGGGATGCAAATGACCTACTATATGTTGACACACATGTTCTATACTAGTCTTATGTTTGTCTTTTAGCTCATGTTCTTTGTGTGTGATTGCATATGCATAATGTGATCCCTCGTACAGTTCTGTTTGGCATGTTTTTATGTTCATTCCTCTATTTGTACCTACATTCTTCTATATTTCATAAACATTTATCTTTTCTTTTTTCTCATGTTTTCCTTTTGGGGATGATGCAAGGAGTTGAGATATTTAGGTACCCTCCACGTTGAACCAAAATATTTTCTTTTTTTTTATCTCTATGTGTTATTCTTCTAGTTCTACGAGTATTTAGGGAATGATGACATTTTTGAGATCTATAAGAACATTGTAGCAAAGACATACACTGAGCCTAAATCCATGGATCCCAATATCTATTTTGGATTTCATTTGATGGAAACTCCTTTCCATGAAGCAAATTCATTTGGAAACATATGCTTGACATAGGGATTTCCAAATAAGTTCACGTCTTCTTTATTATTTAGTATTTATCATTTTCTACGTTAAAGTAATTGCTCACAACATGGTGTTTAGTAATTTCTTTAAAGTGGGGACATAAATTGGCATTATCATTTTGAAATTTTTGACTATAATTTATGTTTCTTAGTGTGATATTCTTACTTTGGGTGACATCTCCTCTTCTTGGTGACATTAGGTTGGATGTCCTTCAAGATTGTGACATTTTTTGTGCATATGACATTCCTCTTACTAGTGATGCTACCAATTGCATTCCCTAAGTTGTGAATCTTTTATCTTTTGAGTAATCCAATCTTGGAGAAATTAGGCACCATGTTTCCTAAGATGAGACCTTTCGTGAACTAATTAAAACCCCTTTGAATATCCTATTGCATGTATCAAGGCCACCAAGCATAACACAACTTGCTTGCCAGTGAAGGCTTTACATTTTTCATGATCACTGAGCATAACACACCTTGCTTTCCTGTGGAGTCATTGTTCTCCATGAGTGTCTAGCATAATGCATCTTTCTAGCCTTATGAAGCTTTAAGTTCATATTGTGTGACACCTTATGAAATTTATTAGGAGGCATAACTTTGGTATGGTTAGTTAGCCACTTTCTGGGGCTCACCTAGTGGACAACAAATTTCACTAGCCCGTGTGAGCGCATGTTGTTTGCATAGTGGACAACTATTGGAAGTTTGGAAGTATATCATTGTTGATACAACTTGGAAACATGAGTATGAAGTGTATATAAATTGGTTGATTCATCTATCCCTATGTTGTCATTGATGTCAACATTGTGGGGAAGCATTTTTGGTGTCATTCATACAATACTATCTATACCAAAAAGTTGATCTATCAAAATTTGGCTAAGGCTTCTCTGTTGATGGCGTTGTGGTTTAGTGTATTAGTTTTTGGGTCCACACTTCACCACAAGAAGATGTATAACTCTTTGTGTTTAACCATATCATTATGACTGACATATACAACTATATTCAATATCTCGAGAAGTTTTGTGAAGAGTGCTAGAAGATATCATTAATAGAGTTCAACTCTGTATATCACTATCATCTTTTTGTTTAGTATACCAACATTGGAGATTTCACATATTCTTAAGAAGAATGTTTTGATGTTGTGGTTCTAAAGATAGTTTTACTGATGTCAAAAAAATAAGAAACTGAAGAAATATCAAATTTGGAAGGTGTGTATATTGTGAAGCATCTCTATGATTGGAAATGTTGTGATTACGTCCTATTCTTGGCTAACCTAATACATGATATGCTTTGAGAAGAATTAATATACATTGTGAATGTTACTTGGATCTATTTTAGGTCCATTCCAACTTAAATTTATGTATTGCACATTTTTCTTGGGTATGAAAATGATTTTGAACCTAGTATGGTGTCGACTAAAGTTATTTTTTGATTGTTTTGTTTACATCTAATTATTCTGACCTAATTGATGAATGCAAAAGTGTTTGGGAACACAAATATGAAATATTTTGGAGTTAAAGTGTGTCATGAAATGTGAAGTGATAAGAAAAATGATATATCAGATGTGAGTGGTGTTATATGATGAAGAAGGAAAAATTTCAAAGGTAAATTAGACACTTGCCAAGGTTGACAATCAAAAAGAAAATCAAGGAAATAGGAGACAATTCAGAAATCAAAGAAGGAATGTTGGAAGACCTTCTATTAGACAACCAAATGCTCAAAGGTACCTGTTATGCCTTGCATAACCACCCCATTTTATTTTACTTTGGAAAAAAATGGGTCCCCCTTTTCTTTTGTTTTCATCGCCTTTGGTTGTTTGGTTGGGTCTTAGGAGTTCTTTTGTTTTCCTCCTAAGTCTGTCTTTTGTTCTGTCAGAGCCAGGTTCGGAGCTAAATTTGAACATTGAACTCTTTCAAGGTTTCAGGTTAAATTTCCATCCCGACTCCAACTCCGCTTTTCTTTTTGTTTCTTCTTCGTTGGTTGTTTTCGACTAACATTTGGGTTGGTCCTTTTCTCCTGTTTATTGGTTGTTTTCCTTTGGTTATGTGTCTCGTGCCTTAGGATTTTTCTTTTCTTCCTTAGGAATTTTTTTTTTGTTCTGGTGGATGCGAAAATAGGACCGAAACCAAACTTTGGATGTCTTCCAAGTTCTGTTTCCGGTTCTGGTTCCGCCTCTTTTTTTTCCTTGGGCATTTAAAGTTCTGATCTGGTGGACGCAGAACCAAAACCAAAACTGAACTCTGGAACTTCTTAAAGTTCTAGGTTCGAGGTCCGTTCAGATCCTGGTTCCGCTTGTCTTGTTCTTTTTGCCTTTGTTCCTTAGGTTTTTTTGTGGGGTGCCTTCTCCCCTTCTTTTTCTTCCTTCTCATCTTTTTCTTCGTCATCTTTTTGAGCATTGTCGGAGGCAGGGTCGGGACGGAACCCGAACCTGAAACTTTGAGAAGTTTCAGGATAGGATTTGGTTCTATTCCTGGCAATGTTGGGTTTGTTTGTTTTGCCTCTGGTTCTGATCACTCGATTGGTTGGTCAGGTTTTGTTTTTTGCATTTTTTACTTTTGTGAACATAGAGTCGGAACGAAGCGATGAGGGTGAAGTTAGCAAAATGTTTTTTTTGACATAGTTCTGACTCTGGTCCTGGTTCCAGTTTCATTTTGGTTCCATCCTCACCAGTTTTAAAGGAAAGTGTGTTTCCAGTTTCGGATTTGGTTCCACCTCTGCCTGAGTAGGGTTTCTTTTTTGCTAAGGATATGTGAAAGGAAGGAAGAAGAATGATGTATTTTCTATGCTTGGGAGGACTAATGAGGGCATTGTTTTGTAGGACTAAAGCATGTTGAGAATATCTGAGTCTATTGGAAAGTGTACCTCAACCAGATCTGGCATGAAACTCCTGAAGAACCAAAGTCGGTGTGACATTCTTTTTGTCTTTGTCAACTAGCAATTGTGTAAAATTTGGAATGCTCGGGTAGCCGAGACCTTGTTGCTGTCTTATAGACTGAGGTTATTGCCAAGAAATTTCAGTCGTTGTAAGCTCTTTCCAATGACTGTTGGTCTCACTGATGGAAGGTGCTCTTGGTGTGATTTCTCGCTAATGACTGTTGGTCTCACTGAGACTCTCGGTCGAATGGTTTTCTCTTGGTGTGATGTCTTGTTGATTGAGGAAGTCTTTCCGACAGAAGGATGTTGCGGTATAACTCTTAAGGGATGGCTATGACCTCTTGCTGAAAGCGATTGTCTTTCCGATGGGTGTATGGCTTTGGTGAGACTCCTGGTGATAGGTAGTGTTGGGGAAATGTGTTACACTCGCTATGATGTCTTGCTGATGACTGTTGGTCTCTCTGACAGAGAAACACTTTGGTGTGACATGGAGGCTCGCCAAAACTCTTGCCGACTTGTTGGTCTTTTTGATGGATGTGTTCATGCTAAGCATTGCTAAGACTCTTGGCCGAAGGGTTTACACTCACTATGACCTCTTGCCAAATGCGATGGTCTTTCCAATGAGTCCATTGTGAACTTTGGTGAAAGGTCTTGCCGATCTGGCCAATAGCAATTGTCTGTATAACTCTCGCAACTCATTCTAAACTCTTGCCAACAGTGGTAAGTTATGCTGATAGCCGCTGTGGAGCATTGTAGCATTAGGGAGAGATGGCTAGTGTCTCACTGACATGCGATTCTATTTGAATAGCTTTTGACCACCTAAAAACCCTACGTGGTATGTGCATGACCAATCAGAGGAAGTTGAGGGCGAACCAATGGTAGTTGGACTGTTGCGGCTATTCTATTGAGGAAGATCAATAGATCATGAACAACATGGATATACTCAGAAATTGAAGATGATGTTCGGTTAAATGAAGGGTTTGATGGATGATCAATGTGTGTGAATTCAGTTATGAGGGTATTTGATGTTGTTTCTCAAAGAATTCAACTTGCAGAAAGATCTAGAAGGAGAGGAAAGTGTGAAAAGGGGAAGTTGTGAGTCTTAATGATAGACGGTGTGTTCACTAGCAAGAGTAGGTGGGCATGAAGGGGCAACACCCCTGGAGCATTCAAAGCAACTCTGCAGAGTAGTTTTTGAGGTCGAGGATGAAATGTGTGGAGTCTAAATGGCAGACTTGAGGGTTGCGAGTTAATGCGATGGTTGCAAATGATCTGAAGGCCATGCCTGGGAGCAATCTTTCACCGACATGAATAGGATGTGCACATTTAATGCCTCATTGACTTTATTCAAACTCTTCTAGGGCCAAATCTACTGCAAACCGACATATATTGTAAACCCTAAAATGAGGTTGATGTTTTGAGGGTACGTGTATATATGGCATTTTTTGCCTCTTTGTAAAGGATCAAGAATTTTACTTTGAGAGAGTTAGCTTTTTAGATCTGATCTTTTATCTTCTTTTGGATCTTCTTCTTCTAGTTAGGGTTAGAAAGTTAGGGTTAGAAGGTAGAGAAACTCGAGAGTAGAAGGCAGTGATGTATCTTTCAAGTTTTCTTAGTGTAGATGGAGATGATTTGAAGACATGGGTTTTCTGTACACTGGTGATTTTTCCAAATTAGTAAATGTTGTTTATCTATTTGACCAACAGTAGAAGCAACCATATTTAAATCTACCTCATATTATGCTCCAAAATGGTATTTATCTTGGGTTAATTATTTGATTTGGAAGGCTTTCAAGGAATGAAATTTTATCTTATGTTCTGTTTAAATGTTGATTTACAATATATTGTTAAAGTTTGCACTGTGAATGAATGAAACTGTGTTAATTGCAAGTTGATTTTATTTTGTAGTTTTAGTTTAAGAATTCCTTGGAAGACAACAACTTGAATTACTTGGGTGAATTAACATTCTCTTCAGTTCCCAAGCTTTGATCTATTGTTTTTTGTTTCTTTCAAACCACTAGTTAAAGTAGGTTTAAATACATGTTTGATCTTATAACAATCTAGAAGCTCAACAGCAGCAGGCCCCTTGAACATTATAGTTACATCAACCATTGAGTGAAATCAGCACAGTCGTGAACCGATTAACAAAACCTTGGGAGTTAGGTATCCATGTGTTATCTTTCTCTTTCAAGAGAAATAGAATAGCAATATTCTGTTTACATGTGCTATTCTGACCATTAATAGAGCTAGCGCTAGAAGGAGGGACTAGAAGAGAAAAATGGATAATTTTGGGTTTTCCTCACCAGAGAGGCCCCATAGAGCTCTTTGATCAACTAACAACCCACCACCTTTGATAGAACTCAAGATCCCAACAAGACACAAGATTCACAAGACTGGGGCAACCATCACACCACCCTTGTCAGCTCCACTCACTCCACCAGGCTTTTCACCAATACCCCAATGGATACCTGTCAATCCACCACCGAATCCATCTCAAGTTCCATTACAATTGGTTCAACCCATCCAATAGCTGGTTCAACCCGCACTGCCGCCACCAATGGCTTAGTTCGTTAATAACCCTTCCCCATTGGGGACTATCCCTGGAGGTATACATGATCTCCTAAAGAACCCAAAGTTTCTATCCTAAGTACATGCATGGGGAGTCAAGATGTGCCAAGGAACATATACATGCCTTTAAAGATGCCTGTACTCGTGCTTAGGTGGCTCATCAAAACGTCGTGTGCAAACTGTTCCCCTATTCGTTGGGAGGCATGGCATAGAATTGGTACCTAAACTTACCCCAAGGATCAGTTCAAGGTTGGATGGATTTGGAAAACACTTTTATCAATCAATTCAAGGTTTACATAGACCCTGCTATCCTTTACCACCAGTTTTCCACCATAAGAAAGGAACATCATGAACCACTCCCTCTATTCAATACTAGGTTTCAAAGAATGTATCGAAGGTTGTAGGATCCTTACTTGGTGGCTAAGAACATTTCCATCTTGGGATACTTAAGGGATATGGACCCATTGATTGGCTTGTTCTTGAAAAGGACCTATAATGCTAACGAAATTGATTCTTTAGCTAAGGTATATCATCTTGTCATTCAATTGCAACAACAGATCAGTTTGCAATCCAGGAGTCTAGAAGGAGTTCTCCCTCCTTTAGGATACCTAATGTCCAATCAACCCCCTCTGTTCAATACGGTCCTATGGATGTCCTATTCCCAATACAGACCCATCTCTAAATTCCAAGCTTCACCTCCCATGCCTTTTTTTAATAATGGTCCCCAGGATTCCTCCCAGCAAAATCAATATTACCAAAATCAAGCTAGAGGATCAAGTTTAGTTAATCAATCTTTTGCTGTGAAGAATGTAGAAAATTAAAAGACTCTCCAACTAACCAACGAGATGGAGACTCTCAAAAAGACACTATCTCAGATGTCTAATGACATGGCTCAACTTAGATAGAATCCCCCTCACAACCAGAACCAAGGTTTTCAGAGTCAGGGGGGATATTCTAATCAGTGTGGCTACCCAAACCAAAATCCCAATCAGAATTACAATGCCAACTAGAACGTTAATAGGAATTTCCAGAACCAAAACTCCTCTAATCAAAACTATCAAAATTAGAATAGAGGATACAATTAGAGGCCTAACAACAATAGGCCATGGAATACTAGACCCAATAATGGAGGAGTCTCTCACAATTATCAAGTGAGAGACGAAAGGCCACACACTGCTAATGTGGCAGGCCTCTACCTTATGACTAATTGGTGTACACTACATGATACAGTGGTTCATTCTAAGGTAAATTTCCCAGAGATGGAAAAAATAGTTAAGATAGCTCAAGCTGATGCTCCATTCCAAAGTGCATCCAAAAAATCTGTTGGATCAACGAATACTGCCCTGACATATGATATCTTTGAGGAAGAGCTTCCATTTCCCAACCAAGAAGAAAATGAAGCAGTAGAAGATGTGTATGATTCCCAAGCTTTCCAAACCAAGCGAGGCCATTTCCTTAGAAATCAGAATAGAGGCCCATTCATGACGTCTTCCCCTCCTAATAATATGGTCCTGCCAAATTAAGATACTGATAATAATACACCACCACCAAAGGGACCATCAGATTCTTAGAACAAAGGTAATTCATCTTCAATTCCTAAATATCAAGTTAGGAATGATTCAAAATTTTATTTCATTACAGAAATGCAGAGGCAGAAGACTTCAATGTCTTTCTTTGATATTTTGAAATGGTGCCTGGCTCAAAAGGAAATCTTGTTGAAAGCCTTAAGGGAAGCAGACAGGTCAAAAGGAAGAGAAAAGACGACTCCTGCTAATGAGATGAATGCAACTCTCTATAAAGGTAAGACTAATACTCCACCTTTCTTGCTAAGTCTGAGAATTTTTGGAAAGAATTTACATAGCTATCTATTGGATTCTAGGGCGTCAGGGAATGTAATGCCATTTTCCATTTGTAGGAAGTTAGGTCTGAGCCCACTCCAGAAAAATAAAAAGGTTATCCAGTTAGACAAAACATAAGTTAATGTTGTAGGAGAGCTAAAAAATATTCATGTATAGATTGGATCTGATCCAAGGATCCAAACTTATGTGGATATCTAAGTCGCAGATATCCCATAAACCTATGGGATGCTCTTAAGTAGAGACTTGATGAAAATTCTAGGTGGATATGTGTCTTTGGATTTCTCACACATGTGGCTGCCCTTGAAAGGGATAGCAAGCCAAATCAGAATTGAAAGTGAGCCTAGGATCAAACATATGATTACTAAGTATGACTCCCCTAATGAAGTAGCCTATTTCAAAACTGAGATAGGAGTTTATAAGTAGGAGGAGATCATGACTTTTTCAGTACTTCATTCTGATGACTCACCCCTCTCAGAGAAAAATGACCCAATGATTACTGTTAATTAGCAAGTCCTAATAACAAAATTACAAAAGGATAGGATGGTACTGGGAGAGGAGGTTAATATGTGTAGTCTCCTACTTCCCAACTGGTGTAGGGTTCATTACCAGAATCATTCCAAGTTAACTTGCAAATCCTATGTAGATATCTTGAAACATCTCTCCTCAATAGAAGAAACTGGTGAGTGTCAACCCCAGGCCCCTATTAACGAGTTTCCTTTTCAAGCAAAGGATGCAACCATCCTTACAAGAGCCTGCTCTGCTAAGAGGGAATCATCTTCTCAACCCGAGCAGACTCAAGTTCTTTGTTCTGAATTACAACTAGGGGCTGAGGAATCTCAGTCTTTGCCAATTGCACTTATCCTAGAAACACTTCAAATGCCCAGGGGATCAGTGACAAAGGTACTAAATCATGACCCAACTCAAGAGGAGGTTCAGGAATCACCTACTGAACAAATTTTCAATCCAGGGGAATCTTTAGGTGAACTATTCCCCCAGTCACTTTCAAATACTAATGATCAACACCGGTCTGAGCTGTCATATACTTATGCCAAGCAAAAGACTATAGACTGGAAAAAGAAAGAGTCCCCAACCCCAAATCAATTATGGAGTCTAAAATTTGATGGCTCTAAGTCCAAATTAGGAAGTGGATCATGTTAGATTTCCAGAAATCTGATCTGCAAACCGAAAAGACCTTCCACAGAGAAAATCAAAAAAGCAAAAGCCATTGCAAAAAGATGTGCAAATATTATATTCGAGAATTCAATTAATTACAAGATATGATTTGCTTTATAAAAGCAAAGATGCAAACCTAATCTTATCTAGAGCAACAGGATAGCTCGATAAGATAAAGATGAAAGCCTAAAACCTAGGAATTAAATAATTACCTAAGTAAACTTATGCAAAGTGTAATTAATAATTAATTACACCAACACCCCCCCATAAGTGCAACTTAGGGAGAAGCAAATAAAGCATGCACCTAAAACTAAGATGAATGCAAGAAAGCATGAATGGGTCCCGACAACAAGGCCTGATTAGGTACCCATTTACAATGCAATAATGAAGTGCATGAAAAGGAACCAAGAACATCTGAAAGTGCACAAGAAAGCACCTGCAACTGAAAAAGTGGTGTGCAAAATAAAGCACACATACATGAGACTGGAATCATCTGGATTCACTGTTGTCGTGGAGGGACACTCACCGGACAAAGGTGTGATGGCAAAACAAAGGCACTACACAACCCCCCATGGCACTTTATAATACAGTGCGAGTACAAAATATGGCACAAAGTGATGTGCAAGAAACCCAATACAACACAAAAAAGGAGTAGAGAAGGAAAAACCCAGTGGGACAAAACCCCCCCTACAATGAGATTACATGCTGCAAAGAAGCACTGGAAGAACTCTGTAGAGTAACACTGGAACTTGATATAGGCAAGCAAGTAAATATTCTTCTGTATACTACTGAAACCGGATGAGAGTCACTGATTGACTCAAGGAATCATGATTAAAGCAACAGAAAACCCGATGCCACGGAACACTGGAAAACTCCAAACTGGAACAACTCTGGAATCTATGATGCAGCAAGTGATTATTAAATGATATATTACTGTAAAATGAAGTGCAAAGATGCAAGATGCACTCTCCCAACTGCCAAAACATCCAAGTAATCGCCAAACAACCCATCGGGCCAAATCTGGACTAACTGATAAACCTGGGACAGATACAGAAAAATTGCATGGACAGCAACCTAGAGCTCCTCAATACCTTTCCGACGCTTCAAACGAGGCGAAAAACGGAGATCGTGGCAAAAAGTTATGAGCTCGGAAGCATAAAATGTACATCTGACTTCAAACAGTAATAAATGCAGTAAAACAGAAAAATACTGTAAAATAAACTGCACTACAGGAAAGAGCTCGGAATCAGCTTTCCGACGATATCTCGTTTGCCCGATTTCGATACCGTATGCCCAAGTTATGGCCAAAAGAAAAAAACTGCTTCTTTAGGAAAAACTAGGGTTAGGAGGGGCAAAGAGGCCGTACGGCCGATGACGTCAGCAGTTCACGAGCTTAAATTTGACGGCCGTCTGGCCGTCAGGGCAAAAAATCGCCCCCCCTGCAAAATGAAAATTTTTTGGGCCCTTGGTCTTGCATGTGACCGCGGGCTGGTGGAGCAGGGGTCTGGTGCAGGGGCAGAGCCCCTGGTTCTGCATGTGGTCCTGCGCTGGGGGCTGAGAAACGCCGGGGGCTGGATCTGGGCGTCTGTTTCCCATATGACCGCCGGCCGCAGAGAATAAGCCCTCAGGGGCTGGCGGAGGGCCCGGCGGCGGATCGGTGGAAGAGAGGGCCGGTGGCGGCGTTTGGGTGGCCGGGTGGCCGCCGGCGGCGAACCCTTGAACTGGGCGCGCGAAACAATGAGGAATTTCGACCGTTTTTTCACGATTTTCGAGATTTTTGCCTCGATCCACGTCTGGGAGGCCGTACGGCCCCCTGGAAAAAATTTGCCTTCCGGATCAACTGCTCCAAAATCGACGAAACGACAGGCGTTTTTAGGGTTTTTGGCCGCTGCGAACGCGATGGCGGTGTCCGTTTGAGCCCAAAGTGAGCCAAAAATTTGGCTACCCCTAGATCTTGCAGAAAAAAACTTCCCAGACTGAAACCCTCACAGATCTGGCAAATGATGGCCAAAATCTGTAAAATAAAAGTCAATCCTGACTTTTTACAGCGCTCTGAATCCAATGGTGAGGCCCGATCTGATCCAAAAACGCCGCATGAATGATCTCAAGGCATGATACCCTTGAGGGATCCCGAACGAACCCTGCTATGATTTTCTCAAAAAATCTGAGAAGGGGCTCCAAATCGTGGCTCTGATACCATGTTAGATTTCCAGAAATCTGATCTGCAAACCAAAAAGACCTTCCACAGAGAAAATCAAAAAAGCAAAAGCCATTGCAAAAAGATGTGCAAATATTATATTCGAGAATTCAATTAATTACAAGATATGATTTGCTTTATAAAAGCAAAGATGCAAACCTAATCTTATCTTGAGCAACAGGATAGCTCGATAAGATAAAGATGAAAGCCTAAAACCTAGGAATTAAATAATTACCTAAGTAAACTTATGCAAAGTGTAATTAATAATTAATTACACCAACAGATCAGGGGTGGAATTAACCAATCCAAAAGGGAAGACTTACTTTGTTGCATATAGGCTACAGTTTGGTTGCACAAACAACGTGGTAGAGTATAGAGCACTTGCTAGGGGCTTAATGTTTACTCACCAGAAGGTCACATCTCTTATGGTGATGGGGGACTCTGAATGTATTATCAAATAGGTTCACAACCAATATAATTTCCATAATAAAAGATTGGCTGGTTACAAAAATAGGGTTTGGAATCTGATCAAGGATTTTGACGCGTTCAGAATTACTCTAATTCCTAGGGAGCAAAATTAGATTGCAGATGCTTTGGTAGTTACTGCTAGTACTTTGGAGCCTATGTAGGACTCCAAATTGAAAATATTTTTAGTTGAGATAGTTTCAATTCCAGCAGTCCCTGATAATGTAAGGAATTTTCAAGTCTTCGAGGATGACCAACACATACTTTCCTTCTTAGCAAGTTCAAATGTCTTTGAAGGGCAGATCATAGATGAATTGTATAGAGATCATGGAGAATGGGACCCTGAAGGTTTTGATATAGAAGGAGTAATGAATTTAAAGAGTAACAACATCCCCAAGGGGATGGTAGCCTTAGAAAGGATATTTGATTATGATCCTCGGGCTCGGGAGAGACTGCCCATGCAAAGTGAAAGAGGGAAGTACAAATCTACTAATTTGGCTAATTCAGGTCCTGAAAGAAGTACCCTTATAGGTAAGACCTACCATGAGGAGATCAGAAATGAGATAATTAGGGTGTTAAAAGAAGATATTGTGGCAATTTCCTGAAGATATGAAGATTTGAAGACTTTTGACACCTCTGTGATCACGCACACAATACTGTTGAAACCAAAAGCCAAGCCCTTTCGTGAAAGGTAATGCCTGATCAATGCCTTTATTGAACCATTGATATAGAAGGAAGTGCAAAAACTTTTATTAGCAAAAATCATCTTCTAAGTAAGGTACTCCATGTGGGTTGCCAATCTAGTTCCAGTACGTAAGAAAGGTGGGGAGATCGGGTTGTGTGTTGACTGTAGAAACTTGAACAAAGCCTTAGAAAATGACAACTATCCACTTCCTTCTCTTGATGAGGTGTTACAAACTGCTAATGGATCCCAGATGATGTCATTTTTAGATGGCTACTCCAGGTATAACCAAGTGTTGGTTAGCCAGGAAGATAGGATGAAGACTACCTTTACTACAAAATGGGGGACATTTTCCTATCAATGCATGCCATTTGGCTTCATTAACATTGGAGCTACCTTTCAGCGTGCAATGGATGTGGCTTTTAAGGATTTGATAGGTAAGTGTATTATTATATATGTGGATGACTTGAAAATTTTTTCCAAGAAGAGAAAGGATCATGTTGCTGATTTAGCCAAGGTCCTTAAAAGATGTATCAGCTATGGAGTATCTCTTAATCCCAAGAAGTGTGTCTTTGGAGTTGTTGAAGGGAAACTTTTAGGGCATGTGATATCAGAAAAGAGAATATCCATATATCCCGATAGAGTTGAGCCTATTTTGAAATTGACGATGTGTGCTAGTAAAAAGGAGATGAGGTCCTTCTTTGGGAGGATTAATTTTGTAAGGAAGTTCATATTAGGGTTTGCAGAAATTGTCAAACCCCTCAACGAGATGATGAAGAAAGATGCTAAAATTGAATGGAGAAATGAGGCTAGATCTACATTTTCACAGATTAAGTAATCAATATTTGAGGCACCAGTCTTGACTAGCCCAAATTACCTAAAGCCCTTTTATATTTATTCATTTGCATCTGATCATTCATGTGCATCAGTCCTAACACAACACAGAGGTGAAGGAGATGAAAGGCCAATTTCCTTCATGAGCTCGCCATTCAATAATGCAGAAGTTAGCTACCCACCCTTGGAAAAATAGGCCTTTGCATTGGTACGGGCAGTAAAAAATTTTAGGCATTACATTTTGAGAAGCCAAGTTATTGCTATAGTGCCTGATCCAGCGATCAAGTCTCTCCTTATGCAAAGTGAATTAGGGGAAAGGAGAGGAAAATGGATAGCTATCCTGCAAGATTATGATTTAGAAATACATCCAATGAAACTTGTTTGAGGACAAGGTTTATCAAAGGAAATGGCAGATGTTGACAAGAATATCACCTATAAGCAATATATTGTGCACTCATTTACCAACGACCCATGGTATACTGACTTGATCTTCTTCCTTCTCAATAATAGATGCCCAAATGGGATGAATGCTACCCAGAGAATGGCACTAAGGATGAGGAGTACTCATTACATGCTCAAAGGAGGGGCTCTATACAAAATAAATTATGACAGGGCTTACTTGTGATGTCTGAATCAGCAAGAAGCCAAGCATGTCATGGCTGAATTTCATGGTAGGCATGGCACAGGACACAGATCAGCAAATTCTTTGGCTCATCAAATCCCTAGGTCAGGATATTATTGGCCTCATGTGTTTAGGGATGCACATCAACATGTTCAGACATGTCATACATGTCAAACTTCTGCATCAAAGGAGCGTAATTCAACAATGCCTCTGCAACAAGTATATGAGGTAAGACCATTTTACCAATGGGCACTGGATTTTGTTGGGGTTATTAATCCTAACTCTTTTGTAGGACACAATTTCATCCTAACTACTACAGACTATTGCACCTGTTGGACTGAGGCACAACCATGCAAGAACAGCACCACTGAGGTGGTTATAAAATTTCTCACTGAAAATATTGTTACCAGGTTTGGAGTGCCATTCGCCCTGGTATGTGACAATGGCCCTACCTTTTCATCTGTTGAATTTATACAACGGGCTTATGAACATAAAATTATCTTGAAGTATTCCTCTAATTACTATCCTCAAGGAAATGGTGTATCAGAATCTCCTAACAAGAATCTATTAGAAGTAATAAAGAAGTTACTCAAAAGTAATCCTAGGGATTGGCATACCCAGTTAAGATTTTCCTTATGGGAAGATCAAACCTATATTAAGGTTGCCCTAGGAAGTTCCCCTTTCAAATTAGTATATGGCCAGGATCTAGTTTTCCCCATACACTTATAGACACCTATTCTTAAGTTCATGCAGGAGTTTTATACAAGGGATGACCGGATTGAGGTAAGACTAAACAACCTTTTGAACATGGAAGAACAGAGAGATGCTGCTCTGCGACAGTTTTTCAAACATTAGGTTGTTGTTAAACGTTGGTTTGAAAAGAGAGCTAAGATTAAGGCATTCAGTATCTCAGATCTGGTGTTGCTGTGGGACAAGGCTAAGGAGAAAAAGGGTGATCACTAGAAATTTGATAGACTCTAGCTAGGTTTGTATCAAGCGGCTGAGATCTTGGAGGAGAATGCTTTTCATTTGAGCACATTGATAGGAGAACTTGTTCCATTGCCAATGAATGGGAAGTTTCTCAAGCATTACTTCAGCTCGTAAAGGTTTGATTTTCTAAATTTATTGTATATATGTATTTTGTGTAATTACTAGTTCTTTGCTTCTGTTCTTTGTTTGTTTGTTTGTTTGTTTCTTTATTTTAGTTTCATTTGTTCTTTTGTGTCTATTTTGTTTCCTTATTTTGGGATCCTCTTTTCTTTCCATCTTAAAGCATTAGGGTTGTTATTCAAAGAATACTATAGGCACTAGGAGAGAAATTGGTTTAGGCATTTTTAGGCATATAAGTCGAAAGATTTTGTTCTAAAATTCATGCCTTATGGTCATTTTAGCATGAGTCTAAAGGCTATTAGGAGTAAGGTGTATTGTGGATAACCTCCTGAACTATCATTGAAATCTGTCACAAAATAAATAAAACATCCAACTATGAAGTGCCTATTCATGTCTGGGTAATTATATCTTCGATTCAAGTGAAAATTTTGTTTCTCCAAGACTGTCATAGGATCCACTGTAGTTCTCAACCCACATTTCAGACTATTAAAGTCTTTGTATTGAGGAGATTTTTGAAAAGAATTTTCACAAGTAAGGCCTGTAAAAGAGATAAAAAAAAAGACAAGCATTAAAATAAAGGAAAACTCAATACTAAGTGGGTAATTCAAGTATCTCTATCAGGGCTATGGATGCCTGACTGGCAATAGAGCAATTCTTTGAGAGAACTAGAGGTATCTTTGTTGAGGCTATGGATGCATGGCTGGCAGGGGAGAAATACCCAAGATTCTATTGCACGATAGTCGAAGGACTCAACCCATGTAGCTTGAATCGTACATATAGTTGTTTAGGTGTGGAGAAAGCTCAAATAAAGAAGGATGCACTATAAGCATGCACACACTCAAATTCAAGTAGTAGTTTGCGTTGGTCCTACATTTGAGATTCCAGCTCAACTTTACTTAAATATGCTGATCACACTTAAGTTAACATGTCTCATAAGTTATAAGTTTGGGATGATTAAATTCTTTAATATCTTAAAAATGGGTAAACCATTTTCCCAGTCGAGTCACCATTTGTTATGCCTTGAATAACCACCCCATTTTATTTTACTTTGGAACAAAATGGGTTCCCCTTTTCTTTTGTTTTCATCGCCTTTGGTTGTTTGGTTGGGTCTTAAGATCTCTTTTGTTTTCCTCCTAAGTCTGTCTTTTGTTCTATCAGAGCCAGGTCCAAAGCTAAATCTGAACATTGAACTCTTTCAAGGTTTTAGGTTCGGTTTTCATCCCAACTCCGACTCTGTTTTTCTTTTTGTTTCTTCTTTGTTGGTTGTTTTCGACTAACATTTGGTTTGGTCCTTTTCTCCTATTTTTTGGTTGTTTTCCTTTGGTTATTTGTCCTGTGCCTTAGGATTTTTCTTTTCTTCCTTAGGCATTTTTTTTTGTTCTGGCGGACACAGAATCGGGACTGAAACTGAACTTTGGAATGTCTTCCAAGTTCTGTTTCCAGTTTCGTTCTAGTTTCGGTTGCACCTCTTTTGTTTTTACTTTGGGTGTTTTTCAATTCTTATTCAGCAGATGCAGAACCAGAACTGGAACCGAACTCTGGAACTTCTTAAAGTTCTAGGTTCGAGTTTTGTTCCAATCCTGGTTCTGCCTGTCTTGTTCTTTTTTCCTTTGTTCCTTAGGTTTTTTCGTGGGGTGCCTTATCCCCTTCTTTTTCTTCCTTCTCTTCTTTTTCTTCATTGTCTTTTTGAGTGTTGTCGGAGGAGGGGTCGGGATGGAACTGAAACCTAAAACTTTGAGAAGTTTCATGGTTGGATTTGGTTCCAGTCCCAGTTCTACCAGGTTTGTTTGTTTTGCCTCCGGTTTTGATCACTCTGTCGGTTGGTCGTGTTTTGTTTTTTGCGTTTTTTGATTTTGTGAATGTGGAGCCAGAATGGAGTGATGAGTGTGAAGTTAGCAAAATGTTTGTTTTGCCCCCATTTCAACTTCGGTCCAAATTCCAGCTTCATTTTGGTTCTGCCCCCACCCATTTTAAAGGAAAGTGTGTTTCCGGTTTAGGATTTGGTTCCGCCTCCACCTGAGTTGGGTTTCTTTTTTGCTAAGGATATGTTAAAGGCAGGATGAAGAATTATGTATTTTCTATGCTTTGGAGGACTAATGAGGGAATTTTTTTGCAAGACTAAAGCATGTTGAGAATATCTGAGTCTGTTGGAAAGCATACCTCAACTAGATCTGGCTTGAAACTCCTAAAGGACCAAAGTCAGTGTGACATTCTTTTTGTCTGGCCGACTAATAGTTGTGTAAAATTTGGAATGCTTGGGTCACCAAGACCTTGTTGCTGTCTTACCAACTGAGGTTATCACCAAGACATTTCAGTCACTGTGAGATCTTGAAAAATGACTATCGATCTCGCTGACAGAAGGTGCTCTTAGTGTGATGTCTCACCGATGACTGTTGGTCTCGCCGAGACTCTTGGCCAAATGGTTTTCTCTCGGTGTGATGTCTTGCCGACTAATAAAGTTTTGCCGATGGAAGGATGATGCGGTATAACTCTTGAGGGCTTACTATGACCTCTTGCCGAAAGTGATTGTCTTACCGATGGGTGTATGGCTTCAGTGAGACTCCTGGCAATAGGAAGCATCGGGGAAATGTGTTACACTCACTATGATGTCTTGCCAATGACTGTTGATCTCGCCGATGGAGGAACACTTTGGTGTGACATGGAGGCTCATGAAAACTCTTTCCAACTTGTTGGTCTTGCTGATGGATGTGTTCGTGCTAAGCATCACCGAGACTCTTGGCCGAAGGGTTTACACTCACTATGACCTCTTGCCGAATACGATGGTCTTGTCGATGAGTCTGCTGTGAACTTTGGTGAAAGGTCTCACTGATCTGGCCAATAGCGATTGTCTAGGAGATAACCTCGAATATCAGTATGACTCTTGCAACTTGTTCTGAACTCTTGTTGACAGTGGTAAGTTATGTCGATAGCTGCTATGGAGCATTGTAGCATCAGGGAGACATAGCTAGTGTCTCACCGACATGTGATTCTGTTTGAATAACTTTTGACTGGCTGAAAACCCTACGTGGTATGTGCTTGACCAATTAGAGGAAGCTGAGGGAAAACTAGTGGTAGTTGGACTTTTGTGGCTGTTCTTATGAGGAAGATCAACAGATCATGAATGACATGGATATACTTAGAAATTGAAGATGATGTTCAATTAAATTAAGGGTTTGATGGATGATCAATGTGTGTGAATTTAGTTCTGAGGGTATCTGATGTTGTTTCTCAAAGAAGTCAACTTGCAGAAAGATCTAGAACGAGAGGAAAGCTTGAAAAGGGGAAGTGGTGAGTCTTAATGATAGACAGTGTGTTTGTTGGAAAGAGTAGGTGGGCATGAAGGGGCAGCACCCCTTGAGCATTGAAAGCAACTCTACAGAGCATTTTTCAAGGTTGAGGATGAAACAACTGGAGTCTTAATGGCGTACTTGAGGGCAGCGAGTTAATGCGATGGTTGCAAAAGATCATAAGGCCATTCCTGGGAGCGATCTTTCACTGACATGAATAGGGTATGCACATTTAATGCCTCATTGACTTTATTCAAACTCTTCTAGGGCCGACTCTGCTGCAAACTGACATATATTGTAAACCCTAAAACAAGGCTGATATTTTGAGGGAACATGTATATATGGAATTTTTTTCCTCTTTGTAAAGGATCAAGACTTTTAGTTTGAGAAAGAGTTAGCTTTTTAGATCTGATCTTTTATCTTCTTTTGGATCTTCTTCTTCTGGTTAGGGTTAGCAAGTTAGGGTTAGAAGGTAGAGAAACTCGAGAGTAGAAGGCAGTGATGTATCTTTCAAGTTTTCTTAGTGTAGATGGAGATGATTTGAAGACATGGGTTTTCTATACACTGGTGATTTTTCCATATTTGTAAATGTTGTTTATCTATTTTACCAACAGTAGAAGCAGCTAGATTTAAATCTACTTCATATTATGCTCCAAAATAGTATTTATCTTGGGTTAATTATTTGATTTGGAAGGCTTTCAAGGAATGAAATTTTATCTTATGTTCTGTTTAAATGATGATTTACAATCTGTTGTTAAAGTTTGCACTATGAATGAATGAAACTGTGTTAATTGCAAGTTGATTTTATTCTGCAGTTTTAGTTTAAGAATTCCTTGGAAGGCAACAAGTCTGATTACTTGGGTGAATTAACATTCTCATCAATTCCAAAGCTTTGATCTATCTTTTTCTGTATCTTTAAAACCATCAGTTAAAGTAGGTTTAAATACATGTTTGATCTTATAACAATCTAGAAGCTCAACAGCAGTAGGCCCCTTGAACATTATAGTTACATCAACCATTGAGTGAAATCAACACAGTCGTGAACTGATTAACAGGACCTTGGGAGTTAGGTATCTATGTGTTATCTTTCTCTTTCAGGAGAAATAGAATAGCAATATTATGTTTACATGTTGTTGCACTATTCTGACCATCAACAGTACCCATCTTTCAATGGTATTTATTTTTCATGTAATAAATATGGTAATAAAGAAATTGAATGTAGGAGTAGAATGAATTAGAATGTTGGATTCTTCTCTAGATAATGTTTTTCATGCAAGAAATTTGGACATAAAAGTACTCATTGTAGAAGTTAGATGATGAATAGATATAATATCGAGAGAATGTTTCAATATTTCAATGGCTACTATTATACATCCAATATATTTGGACATAAGGCTAACTAGTGTAGATCAAGAATGAATAGAAGTCAGTTTGGTTAGAAAAATGTTATGAGCTACTCTTGCAACAAACCCAAACATGTTTCAAGAGTTTGTAGAAGCAAAAATAGAAGACAATCTAATCTAATAAAGTGTAATGAAATTTGATCCTACTGAGGTTAAGAAGGAAATGGTAAATACATGGAGAAAGAAAGAGGAGTCTAAAAATAGAAATGAATTAGGAACTTCAAATGCATCTGTACCTACCTCTGATATAGATAATTCTTCTAAAAACTAATCCCATGTTGAGGATTAGGGGGAAAAAGAACAAAAAATTGTAATATCCCCCTATAATATAAGGTATCAAGTCGTGGAACAAAGATATGTCTTGGAAAAGTAACTTCTAAAGCTACAAAAGGAAGTTTTGGAAGGAAATATAGTGATGCAAAATTTTGCAAAGAATTTTTAGATTAACTATGGATATAAGGTTTCTAAGTTTGACAACTTATTTTGAAGCATTTATTGCTGACACATTTATTGATATAGGTCAAATCATGGAGTTAAAAACATATTTGAGAAGAAAAATTCATTTGATGCAAAGGAAATGCAAATTGAAGAAGAGGAAGTGGATTTGAGGTGTCTTTTAGAAGCAAAACATCAAAACCCTAATCTTCACATAAGCTAATTCAAGAGGTATTCTTCTTAAACAATTCTTTTCTAGAATTTTCATCTTTAATGAAATGGAAGGTTCAAATATAGTAAATGTTTTAGACAGACCACAAATTAAATTGAAGAGGAATTATTTGAACAATTTGTCGAAAGACTCGATGGGTGCATTTTCTGGCACCCCCCTTAGAGTTTCACCTATTGAGGATATCTACGCATACATATATTGGAAAATAGAAGAAATGTCCTCTATTAGATTGAGAATTTTATGGGCAAAGGAATTGGAAGAAAGATTTAACACCATTAAACTAAAATTCAAAACCCTAGTTGAAAAGAATTTAGATTTATGACATAAGTTTCAACTATTTGAATTCAACAAGAAGTAAATAAGAATTTTATTGAGCAAGATTCATGAAAAATCTATTTGGATTGATGGTGCACAATTGATAGCCAGGAAACAATAAGGGATGTGATTGGTTTATGGTCCTTCGGACAAGTTCCAAGGAAATTTTTTGTCAATGACCAAGAATTAGTTGAAAAGACTGGTGCAACACTTCAAGGAAAGGAGCTCATATTGATTATATTTGTAAATACATCCATCTGGTATGATACAATGACTAATGGACATAAAATATGCTTACCTAATAATGATTGTACAATCTCTACTACTTCTATTACGACTACTTACATTGCATTTGAAATGATTGAGAATGGTGCATATTATGATCTTTGTGAGTTACTTCGACAACACTTGATGAATAATTTGAAAGAAATTAAAAAGAACAAGAAAAATACATTCAAGTATGGCATTTTGATTGTTTTCTTACTCTTTTACTTCATGAAGGAGATACTGGTATTTGGAAAAGTAGAATGGTCAAATACAGTACTGGTAGCACATCTGATAAGAAACCTTATGATGAATCTTGGTGGATTGGATGCTTAAGAAAGTTCTCTTGCAACATTCTTTGGAATGTTTTAGATGAGGATGAATAAGAGAATAAAAATACTAGAGTGTTTGGTGGAAAGATACTTCAGAGACATCAATTTCCTTGTATCTACTTATTTTTGTTACATGGAAGTAGTTGAGCCTATACTTGTGTGGATTTTTGAGTTAGATTATGATGTGACAAAGGAGGAAGTTGATCATTATACAAAAGTGCTTCTAAGAAGCCAAAGGGACCACAATATATTAGGTTTAGAAGACAAATCTATGACTAAAGCCTCTGGTAGTTCAAGAAGAACAAGAAAGAAAGAAAAAATGTTGTTGTCAAGCAAGAGGATATAGAACAAGAAGGAAGTCAATTTTATGTGACCCAACATGAGCACAAGAGTGGAAGTACAAAAGACTTGGATGAAGAAATAAAAGCTTTACAAGAAGTAATCCTTAGTGCAAGCATTCATATATCAATGTCTAACATATAAAATCTGAGGAGTATGGTTGATTCATTGAAGACATACATATCTAAACTAAAAGGACAAAAAAAATGAGTGAGAAGCAAGGATTGCAGAGGAGAATCCAGAATATATAAAAAGGAAGTGTGTAAATGTGCACCACAAAGTCTTGAAGGAATTAAAGGATGTTCAAGATTGTGAAGAAGAAGCATAGGAATTAATATCTTATTGTCTGAATTAGTCTAACTAGACATGAAACACAAAGAATGAAATGAGTCAGAATGAAATTCAAATAAGTACTGAAGTAGATGTTTATAATTTAGCAAGTGATAGAAACAATTAGAGGTGGTCATACATCATGCAACTATAGGAAAATTTCTTCGCCTTGCAAAATCAAAGGATAGAGAAAATCAAGAAATATGTAGCACTAATGGATTTAGTAAAGATAAGTCACACTCCAATATCCATTGCCCTTGCTAGTGCTGACAAACTATTAGAAATAAATCTCAGCCCCAACATTGTGGAACAAGGAATAGAGTCTCTATCAGAGCTTGTGTTGGTGGTTTTTTTTTTTGTTAACCAGGTTGGTCTCCTAATCTACCTATGGAGTAGCCATCTCCAATCAAGGGAAGCTTAGAGGACCTAGACCAACTAACAAGATCAAAAGATCTTCTGCACTTTAGGCTCTGCAAAACTAGGGTGGGTGTACCCACACAATGCCTCAAATGTGAAAAGACACTACTTTTTATAGCAGATGACTCCTGATGCCAAGTGTTGAGAACTTCAAATAGGGCTAGATTCTCGGTTACAAAACACTTGAAGCAACCAGAAGGTAGGGAAAGACTAAACAGAAGATATTCAATGATTTTAAAAGGTTTTCTGAGGGGAACCAAGCTGCAAATAGATCAGTGCCTAATCCGGGGTCATGAAGTCACATACAAAAGATGGAATTCATCTGTGAACAGGACTCAATTAGTGGATTTTGTTTTGCTAATGCCTTACATCAGCTATTAGTGCCTTACACTGACAATCCAACTCTTGTATCAACTAGACTCTTCTTACCAAATCCAAACTGCAAAAAAATAATCATTGCTATCTATTCAAAGGATTTAACTACTTCCTTGAAGCAGACCTATCAACAAATAACACAGTCCCATGAAGTATGAGAAGATGAACATAAACACCTTATGCATTTATTCAAATGATTAAAAGTCTACAAATGTGGAGACAATCTGATGATATGCATGAAAGATAAGCATCTTCATGTATTCCTGCTTAAATGATTGCATTTACAAAGGAATTAAACATTACAATTTACAGACTCAAAGATGACCTGAGACCAAACTCTAATCTATCCCAGGCTAGTCCACAACTTAGAAGATGTGGAACTAAACCAAGGGAAACAAACCCTAGGGACTGGACCATCATCCTGGCCATGAAATCTCCCTTTATAGGAATAGGGAGAGCAACAGGCAACCAGCCAGGGAAATTACATGTCACCAGGTGACTAGGACAAACCCTAAATAGCACGTAGGCTAAGTCACTAGTCCACCATCAACAAATCAGGACTACAATGAATGTTCACATCAAGCGAATCCATGAGAAAGCTCGATGCAGATCCGATCAAGTCAAATCAGGCAGGACAGACATGGGCAACCAGAACAAGTATGTCAGCCAACATCAAATCAGCCCAAGAATCTGTGCACCCATACCTCTAAACACGCCATCCTGCTCCTGTACTAGAGTTGCGTCGCCATGAATGCTAGCTTGGCGGATCCAGCAACCTTCCATCTATCGCCATGAATGCTCCAAGTCCTCACGTGAAAACATAACAGAAACCCTGGAAACATGTGAAATTGAATCTTGGCCATCAATCAACAGTGATCAGACGGTTGTCTTTTGAATCTTCGTTAGCCATTGAACCAGGCAACCACCATCGAAAAGATAAAAATAAGTCGAGGAGACCATAGGCCAAGGATTGCACATTACATTGAGTGCTCATCATAGTCGGTAAGAGGCTACCAGGTCGGCGAAACATCCCAGTGAAGTCCACAAAGGATACCGAGTGCACCAAAAAGTCGGGGAGAGATGGCCGAGTCGGCTAGACATTACTATTCTTATACCGATGGAGATCTTTATTCAATTGGCAAAACACAAGGTATTCGTTAAGACCATACCCTGAATAAAATAACTCACACTGATGAGCCCTTGAAAGAAACCCCCTATGCAATGTCGCTGTGACTTTATGTTTCTTTCGCCGATGCATTCTTCTCCTTTATGAATGTCGCTATAGCATACTGTCATCAGGGAGACCTCTTGTAGAATATATTGTGTCATATCTAGAGTATTCATTCACCTGGAGTTGCTAAAATGGTACAAACCTTTCGCTGAAAGTCCCCTTTTTATGTTCCATTGGCGAGACTGGAGGTCACTCGCTGAGAGCTCTCACCGAAAACCCTAGCTCTTACCGAAGAGATTACCTTTATATTTTTGGTCAGTATAGCAAATTGTATTCACCAAGACCTCTCGCCGCAAACCACAACTTACACTAATGGGATCCCAAAGTGCATCCATCACTGAGACACCCTGAATGTTAACTCGACCATCTGATTCATGGCGACAAACTGTTCCATGTGCACAAGTCGGGGAGACATATAGAACTCGGTGAGACATCACCCCGATAACCACAACCTTTGCCAAAACAAATCCATCCTTAGTCACCAAAACCACGTGAATGCCTCACCGATAGACATCCACAAGCACATGTCGATGGGACCAAGAGGAATTCATGGAGACGCCTCCCCGACATAACAAACATAGGCCGAAGTGATGAGGCCTCGGAAAGACAAGCAGGGGTCACTGAGAACTAATCTTGAGCAGCAGAGGTCATAGCGAAGGTAACACAGGGCTGGTGAAAGCGGTGACAAGGGGCTGGTAAAGGATGGAAAACAAGGCTCGAGGGAACCACTTAAGTGAGACGCGTACCGGCCAGGCAGGTCAAAGAACAAAAAGATAGGTAGAAAGGGAACCAGACCAAGCTGGAGCCGGAACCAAGGAAGGGAAGGTGGAGCCAGAAACAAAAAAGAGAAGGCAGAGCCAGAAAAAAAATGGAAACAGGAACCTCGCAAGAGTTCAAAGGTAAACCCCTGACCCAGTTCTGCCTCCTCCAAAAGAAAAAGGAAAAAAAAGCGAGCAGAGCTGGGGTCAGAGAAAAACTTGACATAAAAAGCATGAGAAAGGCTCCAAAATTGGTCCCCATTCCGGTCTCGCGTCCGCCAAAGGAAACAAAACAAAACAAAAGACAAGCAACAAGGTAGAGCCAGGAAAATGACTAGTGACTGAAAGGGAAAGAAACCAAACATGCGGAATTGGAATCAGGATGGATGCGTGAACAAGAACTAGAATTTTAGAATTTGGAAAAGTTCTAGTTCTTGTTCACGCATTTGTCCTAGTTCTGAAAAGACAAAAGAGAAGCCAAGGCAAGCAAAAGAGAAAAGGGAACCAAATAAAAAGCCCAAAAATGGGGAAGAGAAAAACCAGGAAAAACTATAACACAAGCCGCCCTAATCAGAGAGAGGAAAACTAGCATGCTGGGCTCAACCCTTGTGGGATCCCATTTAACCCATGTGCTAAAATAAAAAAAATACCCCATAGCCAAAGTTACATCATGAAAAACAAGAGCACACAACCAGAACCTGAAAGACAACCAAAAAAGGTCTAACAGCTTGAACTACTATACAAGACTCTTGAACATGCAAAAAGTTCTTGGGAAGAAGGAAAATCTAATTGGCAGGATACTCTAAAGAATTTCAAGTGATCTTCATCTTCAAGTTGATATGTGAACCGAAGGAAATAGGGTGTGCTCCACCTTTTAGTAGATGGAACACACACAAAAGAGGATAGGGCCTATTTTATTCTTAGTTCATTAAATTAAACCCTAGAGATCCCTCAACTAAGATGACTCAAATGATGGAAGGGAGTTTCTATAAGGTTTCCTTATGTGTGATTAAAGAGAAGGGGTTCACCACTAAGAAAATTCTTAAAAAGAAGGAAATGAAAGCAATATATAAATCTAGCTATGTAACCTAGAAAATGAAACTTAAAATAAAAATAATAAACTAAGGATAAATAGAGGAGCACCTAGAAGATTGGAGATGACTAAATAAAGCCTTAAAACTATGAGATTTATTGTTTTAATGTGTAGTGTGAATCATACACCAGACTGGGCAATTTAGTCCTAGTTTAGGGTTTCTAGGAAGGATCTGCAATCTTCAAGTGATTGATCAAAATCCTCTAAAAATTGGTAAAATAGCTATAGAGGGACTCATACACAAACTTTTGGTGAATCCTTGGAGTGTAAATCTGCAATTTGTATAAATTGGCTAGCATGAACGTGGATCTAAATCATCAAACTTGATATGGCTTTGAATGCTTGAAATTGGACCACAAATGCTACAACATGTTAGCTCATAAACACACATGATGCATGAAGATCTTGACATGATGCTTGACTCTTGAATTGATGTTCCAAAATACTTGATAATCAGCTCTTGAATACTCTTGAATGCTCTTGAATGCTCTTGAATTCTCTTGAATACTTGAAAATATCTCTTGAAAGCTCTAGATCTAGCTGAAACTCTCTTGCTTGAATATTTTTAGTGAAATAATTATTTGAAACCTTAGTTATATAGGAATTCCATCTAATTTACCATTTATTAGATCCCAAATGTTGACATTCACAAAATTTGAATTGAAAACCTTGATATCCCGCTCAAAACCATAAAAGGCCCCAAAAGGGACTCATATGCCCAAGGTGGCATATGGGTCCCACCTAGGGTGACTCATATGCCCAAGGTGGTGTATGGGTCCCACCTTAGATTTTTAGGCTGAGGAAATTTTGAAAGGTTAGAATATTAGGTGCATTTATTAAACTTTTTAGGACTTCGATTGAAATAAGCCTAGGGATGCGTAATAAAGGGTCTTAGGGACCTATTAATGATGATTTGAAGGCCATGAATGGAAGAGGTCCCAAAAATTAGTGTGAATATGTAAATAAATACACTTTACAACACTAATTTAAGGCAGGATTAGGTCTATTCAGTTTAAAATAGCCCTAAACTCAATGTGAATGTGTAAAACACATTACAAAACTAAATCAAGGCAACATTAGGCTCAGTCTAATATTAATTATTCCCAAATTATGTGTGAGAAAGGTATAATTTTTCCTACACTACAATATGTCTTAGTCTTTTTTGATTAATTATCTTTTTGATGATGCATACATATATCCAAGGGAAATATACCGTACCCCTGCATGACTTTTGCCATTGATGTCAAAGGGGGGGAGATAATGCGAGAGGTAATGGGAGATGATAAACATTTTTTCTAATACATTTTGGATGTTGTTTGTAAAACTCTCCTTAGTAAGTCAAGGTTTATTTTGAAAGGGGGAGTTGCTAAGGGGGAGTTTGAGTTAAGGTTAGAAAGAAATAATTTTTGGAATTTTTTTTTGATATGCATGTTGTCATCAATTAAAAAGGGGGAGATTGTTGGAAGTTTGGAAGTTTTTCATTGTTGATGCAACTTGGAAACATGAGAATGAAGTGTATATACATCGGTTGATTCATCTGGCCTTGTGTTTTCATTGATGTCAACATTGTTTGAATGCATTTTTGGTGTCATTCGTATAGTACTATCTATACCATAAAGTTGATCTATCAAAAGTTTGGCTAAGTGTTATCTGTTGATGGTGTTGTATTTTAGTGCATTAATTTTTGAGTCCACACTTCACCACAAGAAATGGTATAAATCCATGCATTTAACCATATCATTATGACTGAAATATATAGATATATTCAAGATCTCAAGAAGTTTTGTGAAGAGTGCTGAAAGATATCATTGACAGAGTTCAACTATGTATATCATTGTCATCTTTCTGTTCAGTATACCAGCATGGGAGATTTTGCATTTTCTTCAAAAGAATTTTTTGATGTTGCAGTTCTAGAGATAGTTTCATTGATGTTGGAAAAATGAGAAACTAAATAAATATTGAATCTGGAAGGTGCATATATTGGGAAGTGTGTGTATGATTGGAAGTGTTGTGATTAAGTCCTATTCTTGGTCGACTTCATACATGATATGCATTAAGAAGAATGAATATGTATTACAAATGCTAGTTGGATCTATTTTAGGTCCATACCAACTTAAATTAATGTATTTCACATTTTTTATTGGGCATGAAAATGATTTTGAATCTTGTATGGTCTCAACTAAAGCTATTTTTGGATTGTTTTGTTTACATATAATTAGGACAACTTAATTGACGAATGCAGATGTGTTGGGGCATATATGTATAAAATATTTTGGAGTTAAAGTGTCATGAAATGTGAAGTGATAAGAAAAATGATATATCATATGTGATTAGTGTTATATGATGAGAACATATGAATTATGTGGTAAAGAGTTCAAAATTAGAGCAGAGTTGTTCAACAATTGCTAAGTAGAGTAGTACTTCATATTCAAAGATTCAAAGGAACTGAATTACAACACAAAAAAGGTTCCCTTTATACCAGTTCACTTTTTGGCAGTGACCCATATTTTTGTAGTGTATTTAACTCTGGCTATGAGCCTTATGAGGACAGTGTGTCTTCGCAATGAACCCCTATAATATACTATATCTGGATATAATATATTGTGAGCTAATCCTCATTGTGGTTTTTTCCCATTTTGGGTTTTCCACGTAAAAATCTTGGTGTTTATGTGTTTTGTGGCCTTTTGGATGATTCATGCTTTCATTTCTTATTTTAGTTAATATGGTTTGGTAATTGAATATTTCGTGTTCAAAGATTATAGAATATTGATTCACCCCCCTCTCAATATTCTAAATGTTAAACACTTTTTACTATAACTTATGTTTCTTAGTGTGGTCTTCTTCATGTGATGTGTACTCTTCTTGGTAACATTGGGTTTGATGTCTTTCAAGATTTTGACCTTTTTGAGCATATGATATTCCTCTTAGTGGTGATGCTACGGATTGCATTCCCTAAGTTGTGAATCTTTCATCTTTTGAGTAGTCCAATCTTGGAAACATTAGGCATGATGTTCCCTTAGGTGAGACATTTCATGAACTAAGAGAAACCCATTTGAATATCCTATTACATGTATCAAGGCCACCAAGCATAACATAACTTGCTTGTTAGTGGAGCCTTTACATTTTTCATGGCCACCAAGCATAACACACCTTGCTTGCCCATGGAGTCATTGTTCTTCATGAGTGTCTAGCATAATGCAAATTTCCAACCTTATGAAACTTTAAGTTCATATTGTGCGGAACTTATGAAATTTATCAAGAGGTATAACTTCGGTATGGTTAGTTAGCCACTTCCCGTGGCTCACCTAGTGGACAGCAAATTTCACTAGCCTATGTGAGTGCATGTTGTTTGCATAGTGGATAGAATGTTTCCACTTGTAATTTTTTTTTGGAAAAATAGATAAGGCTTGATCCATATCCAAATGTACAAAGAGTCAAGGCTTGATCCACCCCTTTTTTTTCTCTTTTCTTTAAGTCTTTGACATTGTATCATTGAGTAAACGTGGAATCCACAAATTTAAGGAGATTTTTATTATTTTTTTCTAAAATTATTAAATTTTCCACCCCAACAAAATAAATCAAGATTTATTTTGTAACAACAAATTCCCGAAAAGAATAAAATTAGGAGCTTGGAATTTTTAAAGGGGGATATTATTGGTAATTTATCTATGTAAAGGAGATTACTAAGATTTTTATGTAAAAATGGAGAGATAAGGTGGATTTTGTAAATCATTTGGTTGTTAACCAAATTGAGTAAATTTTTTGTATAAAAAGGGGAGATTAGAGGCTTAGAGGGTCAATGGAGAATTCCTCAAGTGTTGGAGACTTAGAGCATTTTGGGAGAAAATTTGTTGTTCCTGTACGTTGGGAGAATGTTGGAATTCTGTCATGCTTGAAGGGAAGGGCTTGGCAGCTATTGTAATGCCGAATTTTTGAAGATATCAATCGGATCGTTCTACTCTTTGGAGAGGGACACGGAGATGTAGTCGTTTTACGATGAACTCCATTATCAAGCTGTTTGCATTTTCTCTTTCTTGTCTCCTTCTGAATTCTGTCTTTTTCTCAATTCCATTAGTTTAATTATGTTATGGTGTTGATTTCATTTTAGTAATTTGGAGATTGGAATTGTAATTGTTATGCATTCTTTAAGAAATTGTCTTAGATCCTAAATCGGATCACTTAACACCTAAAACCTCAACAATATACCTTAGCACCAAACCAAGCACACAAAAAATGGATATAATTTCTAAAAAATGAGTGCATAGTTTGCATACTAATAAATTTTAAAGTTAAACATTAAACACTCAACCCTCAAAGTTTAAAGCTAAATTGAAAATCCTAAACCTTAAACCATAAATATTCAACCCTAATCCTTTAATCTTGAACCTAAATAATGAACCTTAGTGTTGAAGCGTCCACATACAAAAATAAATATAAACATTAAAATGTGAGAATTTAACATAAAATAAATTACTCTAAAAGCTAAACCTTGATATGAACCTTGAACCCTAAACATTAAAAAATGAGTGTTTAACTCTAAATCTTGAACTCCAAATGTTGAACTATATATTTAACTCTTGAATCTTGAACAATGAATATTAACACTAAATCTTGTATAAAAAAAAGTTCAATATAAATGATAAATGGTGAGAATTAAAAAATAAACCACCAAATAGCAATGCTAAATATTAAACTATAAACCTTTAACATTCAAATTTCAATCTTGAATGTTAACCCTAAAACCTAAAATCAAATATTTAAACCTAAGGGCACTTTCAACCCTAAACATTAAATGATGATGTTTTAGTTCCTTCAACATCAAATAGTTGATATTAAATGTTGAATGGTTAAACTTCAATATTAAATGGTAAATATTGAACACTAAGCCTTGAACATTGAGCCATGAGTCTAAAGATCAATATTTAGATCCTTGAGGGTTCAATATTATTTTTCTCTTTATCTTTCTTTCACTCTCTATAATTATTTCTCATTTTATATTTATCTCTCTTAGGGTAATAGAGAGATAGAGAGGAGAGAGTGATACAAGGATATATAAAGAGAAAATAAAATATGGAGATAGAGACACATAAATAGAGAGGGAAAGAGAGATAGATAGAAATATATAGAGGTACATATAAGGACACAAATACAAAGAGGGGTAGAGATGGATAGTGATAAAGAGGGGGATATATATATATAGAGAGAGAGATGGATATATATTTAGGGGTATGTTCTCCTAGGTCAATCTTCTTGATTTTATAGTCATTAATGAATACCAAAAATAATATTTTCAAGCATGCAAACTGATTTAATCAATATCAAATTATTAAAAATAAATAAAAAATAATATTTGGGTTTTTTCTTTCTTTTCATGAGTCAATTTATAACTAATTACAAAAGTGAATCTAATATGATGATCAAAACAGAGTAATTTTTTTAGCTCTACTTATAATGCTTGTTTTGTGCCCTTTTTCCCTCTACAATCTGCATTCACTACAGACTAGTTTTGGGGGCCTACATTCAAATAATAGTGAGACAATCTAGTAGAATCTCGTTCATCCTCAGCCACTGATGCCTAAAATGCAGTGGTGGCACTCCATGTAGTTATTTGAAACATATAAAAATAGAAAATAGAATAAAATGTAGATCTTTTAACAAATGAATCTTTTATTCAACTTCCCATAATCAATTAAATTTTGCAGACTATATTATTATAGGCTATACATACAATGAGTTTTTAGTAATCAACAATAGATTGAAGACTTAATAAATCTATGCATGCATCTATTATGCATTGTTTGAATAACTTAAAGACTAGTAGATAATAGATGAAAACAAATTGTTAACTACTATCAAAATTGAAGACTCATGTAAACTATAAATAAATTAATTATCTAAACAAATCAATTTGTGCATGATACACATGCATTATAGTGGTGAATGGAATGGTCAATGCATTGCATGGCATGAGGCTCATGCATCACTTCTCAACATACTCTCCCTTAATGTTGAGACTCACAATATGATCTTGAAGTTTTGTAAATTGAACCTGAGTAACTTAGTGTGCAAGATTAATATCACTCTAGTTTAATAGACCCTCTTAGTACCCTTCTTGTAGAAGCTAAGTACCCATTTAATAATTTCTCTCCCTCTTGATAGATCACAAGGTTTTCCCTTCCTTTCTTTTACACAGAGAAGACTCACTGTCTCTCAAATCATATGGCACCTTTCAATGTTCCAATCATAACAAGTAGTCATTACCCAATTGACTCAAACCTTAAAACTTTATTTGAAAATCATTTCTTTTAATATGCCAACATTTAGGCTATGAAACCTTTTGAGCATATCTGTAAATTTTTTCCACTTGGATCCATCAATTCATCTATAATCAATCTTCATACAATATTTCATATATTTTCCATTCCAATCTCTATTCCAATATGATTTTTTAGAGAAATTTTTCAACCCATAAATTGTACAAGGATGGAGATCCCAACACTTTTCTTTTTTATGTCCTTCCCTACAACAATGTGAACATTACATAAACTCCATGCTTTTAGCTAATTTTTATGAACCTATAATACAATTTGTTACATCATTTCTATATCTCTCACCATATCATAGGCCTTCATTCTTTGGCCTCACAACTGGTTGAATGAGCTCTCTCATACTTTCCCATGTTTTCCTAAATATTTTCCTTCATATCCCATTTTATTCATAATTTTCTTTAGTTTTGATAGCAATTAACAATAGATTGAAGACATAATAAATCTATGCATGCATCTATTATGAATTTTTTGATCAACTTAAAAATTGGTAGATAACAGATGAAATTTTTTTGTTAATTTCTATCAAAACTGAAGACTCATGCAAACTATAAATAAACTAATTATCTAAGAAAATCAATCTATGTATGATACACATGTAGCATGGAAGTCAATGGCATGGTCAATGCATTACATGGCATGAGGCTCATGCATCACTTCTCAACACTCCAAATAATGGTAAACCCTTGCACCCATAAATCTTTTGCACCCTACTCTCTACAACCTTGTGGAGCCTCATTCACCTTGGACGTGTGCAAACATAGTGACAGAGCTTCCAAGATGAGGGTGAATCATGAATGAAGGACTGATGAAAATCCATCTAGGGTTGAGGTGGCTCTTATAACCCAATTTTCGGTAAAAACTCTCTACATGGGATGCATGACCAAGAAAATTGAGCACATTGGCAAATGGCTTAATCACAAAAATTTCCAAACCCCTGAGATAGAATACCTCCTCTTATGTCCTTGAATTTTTTGAGGATATTATTAAAGATGTGATAGAGGGTGAGAAATTTTTATCGATAATGGGATAATCATATAGCTCAATCATCTATGCCCTAACCTCCCAGATCTACATAGGTGGATCATCAAGGTGTTCAAGTTGATGATGGCTGGCAACTTTATGGTATACCCTTGCACTAGGGGTTTCTTCATTGCAATTTTTGATAGTGTGAAGAATCGTGATGCCACTATGAGGGATCGATGGAATTCAGGGAAACAATTGCTCCTACTCAAACTTTAGCACTAATAGAATTTGGCAAATAAATGACTAGGTGACTAAAAATTTTAGTCACAATAACTAAAAATTGACTAAATTGTACTAATTTTTTGCAACTCAACTATAAATGAGTAAATAAATGACTAATTTTGTTGTTGGCTAAAAATTTATTTAGTCATAGAAATAAAAATGACTAAATAGTTAGTCATCAAAAACAAATTAGACAAATAATTTAATAAATATTTCTTCCAATTATTGGCGTAATGGATTGACATGATTATTCACATTCATTGCAGACCTCACTTCATTTGTTCATTGCAAACCTCAATTTATTCATTAATTGTAGACCTCACTGTTGTGCCCTTAGCACACATGCCCCATTCAGAACGGGGACCCTCTTTTCTTTCGCCTTGTCAGATTGTTTTTGGCACTGCCTCATTTTGCGTGCCCCTATTTTTGATGTCTTGAATGGTCAATGTTGCTTCAAAGCCCCATCATAAATCGACCATGCCTCCCCTTTTGGTTTTTTGTTGCGTTCCGGAGCCTCGCGGGGTCCCTCTGGCAATTTGGCCCTAAAACGGCCTGGGCCCTGCCTGGCCCGAGCATCCGAGATTCCCTCTTCGGCTTTCCCTGCTAGAATGGCCATTTCGGGTGGCATCCGCTGGGGGTCCTTCCAGACCTCGGGTTCCAAAACCCTGACCACCGTCTAAAACATATTGAAGATCTTCTAGGAGGCGCCCGACCCTCTAGGCCCCGAACCCCGGAAGTCTACTTCTGGGGTTCTGTCTTGGTTTCGTCGTCTGCGATGGCAAACCTTCTACGGCGACCCGCCCCTCGGGTCCCACCATCCTCTTCACTGACCGCAGTTCACATGAGTTCCTACCTGCCGTGGGGCGATCCGGGCCTGACTGTCCGAAATTTTGTGCTCGAAATTCCATGACGGTTCTGCCATCCCTGACGGCTGATCCCTGCGGCTTCCCGCCCTCCGGGCCCCGGGCCACTCCCCGCCACCGCCGACCAACCAACGAGAAATATTAAAGCATCCATCACGTCATGCCTCCTCGGCCGTCGGGCCCCAACGTTCCCGCGGCCGTCGCCAACCTATTCAAATCCACCAACTTTTCTTGCGATCGTACCTGCAATAAATGTGATCATTCATGGTGGTTGGGGTATAAAATTCCCACTTTGGCTGGTCATTTTCACAAACAGGATTGCAGAGCGATAGAACCAGCTATCATTTGGAGCCCACCATCTTCAGCATCATCATGCTCATCGCCCTCAGCATCATTCCAACCAGCGTAGGTGGATCCCACGTCTCGCCACTTAGCGTGTTTGAGGTAGGCCATCCGTTTGCCCTCCCGAGCGTCATTTTCATGATTTTGAAAGATTTAAATCAATTAATAAATCATTAGGAGGGCATAAAGTTATAGAACATGTAATTGCGCACCAAACCCATGTGTTAGAAAATTGGCAAACCCTCTAGGAGTGCCCTCCCCATCGATCCAGAGTTTCTCCCTGCCGTGGCTGTTCTTCGCGTAGGGAAAACGTCTGCCTCGAGCCCGAGACCCGCCTTCGCCGTCCGATTATTAAGCTTCAAACAATCTTGCTAGTGGCAATGTCACCTGTCGGGCTCAAGCCTTCAGACTTCTCCATCTGGAGTTTCCCCTGCATTTCACTGCACCAAACTACAAAATCCTCCCTGCCTCCCGGCTTCCGGATCCCGACCACACTCCTCGCCGTCAAAACTTTAAAACTGAACATGTGGCCCGGGACCTCGGAGTTTTGCCTCTGGGATTCCACGGGTGTTTTGCCAACCGTCCAAGGCGAACGTCACCCGACTTCCCACCCTGCAAAATCTGTCTCTCTGTTCGCTGTTAACCTCACGATTTAACCTTGCCATTGTTTTGGCCTCTAGGTTCTGGTGTCCAGGTTTCCTTGCTCCAGTTTCCACCGTCATCCACGACGGAGTCTTTTAGCCCCTCCGTGCTCTGGGCCTTGACCTTTACCCCGCTGTTGGAATCTCTTTTTGCATCCGTGTCCGACGCGCCTCCCAGGCCCTAGTGCTTGGACTACCGTTCGCGGAAGTCCGCCATTTTCCCTCCATCGGGGAAACTTCACCTGTCCTTCTAGTCACTGGGCCCTGAGGCGCTGTTTGCCGTGGGGTATCGCTGAAACTCTTCATGGCCCTCCACTCACCGAGCTCCGTGTCTCGGGACTCCTGCCAGTTGCCACCGAACTTAAATGAAAAAATCATAATGGTGGACTTCCCCTGCCGAACTTCTCCTCGTGGACTTCTGTCTGATGTTTTCCCTCTCAAACGGCAAAGTCGAGGCGCCTTTCTGGTGCCGCCGGCCCGAGTGCTCAAAGATGAAGTTGCATATTTCCAGCCGCCCTTTGGCCCTCCGGGCCCCGGACCCCAGAGTTCCTCCTTTGGATTTTCGTCTGTTGTCTGCCACTCCAAACTGCCATCTCCTGACAGCTTTTCGGCTTGAGACCTCTGAGCCCTCCTAAATCGATCCTAACGAACCCGAATTTGGAATCTAACTCTGACCCACATCCTGAATTTTGGTCCTCTTCATCATAAACTTTTTAACATATTAAAATTTGACCAAAGAAATTCTCTAGGAGTTTTCTGTTGCGTTTTCCCTTCCAGACAACATTCCTACCAAGGAAGTCCGGCCCTCCAGGCCCGAATTGTCCAAATGGCCTAAACCAGAGATCAATAACATCTAGAGATGGAAATTCATGATATACCTATTTGATTATCCGAAATGGATATTGTTTTCGAGATATGGACTAACGTGAATGCTTTCATGACCCATTTTGCTAACTTTTCCCTTGCTTGCAGAATATATGGAATCAGGTACAAGAACTTTAGGGGCATCCGCCGAAGGGGACAAGGGAAAGAAGTCAGGAAGGACCCCTCGAGGGAAGGAAGACAAACACCAAATGAAGTACCAATTCTAGGGTGAGCCGCTCCACTCAAAGGTCACAACAGACTAGAAGGAAATCACCGACACTAACATTAGCCAAGTGGATATAGATGAATTCACGCAGAGAGTTAGGGTTAACCCGATGACAAAGAATGCCAGATTGAGAAGGAAAAGTGGAATAGCTAAGGCTACCAGTTTCCCTCCATCCCTTGTAGTGCCCGAATTGGTTATGGCTTGCCGAGAAGCCTACCAAACCGATACCAGAACAATTGTTGATAAGGAGGGAAACATTCTTGCAGATATGTCGCCAGAGGGGATCACCAAGACATTCCACATTCCCACATTCCAACAGATGGAGATCCCCACATTAGAGGAATGCTAGGCAGCATGGGATGACAATCCAACTGGATGCAAGAAATTGATAAACTTACATTGGCTCAAGGAAAGACAAGGTAGCCCTGTGAAAGTTCCTCAGGAGCTTTTCTGTAGCGATTTCCATGAGGATTACCACGACCTGGTAACCTTGCTAAGTAGAGTCATGGGTCTTCCTACGGCTGCCTACTTTTAGGAGTGGATGGCCTATTTCATTGAGCAGAGACATCATAACAAAGGTTTCATTCTATTGAGGAGGAATCATAAGCAACTGCTTCCATGAGTAGTTTGTTAACGTAAAAAAGAGCTCTAAATTTTATATGACCTCCTACCTTGTATATTCCCTGGCGGATCAAAGACAATACATCGGGTTGTTTGTGGCACCTGATCAGGGGAAGAAGTGAGGACTTCAAGCCTATGACAAGTATCCACAGCTCTAGTACCGAAATTTCAAGAAAGATTACTGCAGGGTTAATGACGCCTTAATTGGCCATATCATCAGGTTGATTGCTGGGGACTTCGAGAGGAGGGTCTCCCATAGTGCCATAGCACTTCTAAAGCAATATGCTTTGCTCCATCCAAACTGGGTTTATATATCCGGGGCCTGTGGTCGCACCGAAGTACTGAAGACCGGCCTGAGCACCTAAAACGCATGTAATCATCCTCCTAGAGCTTTCTCGGCAGCTCCAACACCTGCAGGCCATCTTCAGCAACAAGCACATAGCAGGGATCTCCTACCCCATGACCCTTGGCCAGGGCATGTATCGACTGCAGACGTCACAATGTGCCGGTAACTCTAAGAAGGAGTTGAAGGAGTACCATTTCGACTGGCACACTGCTCGCCCACGGATGGATCCACATGGCCACATCAGGAAAGCACTGGGGCCAACATATGCCCATCAATATCACATTGAGGATTTCTGGGTCGACTGCCAGGATGACAAGGAGGTGCATGCAAGGCACTACATGCACATGACTACACAGTTCTTGAGAAGAGTGCAACCATTTCTGGTACCGGACCAGGTCGAGGAGGACGAGTCCACAATCATGCATCCAAGGTACCCTGCGATTGCCAACCTGCCAATACCATCAATTGACTGGGATGAATAGGAGGTCGATGACCTAGACACCATAACCCAGACGATTTTAACTCGTACCAAGGAGTGGATCGATGGGCAGGTGGCACATCTAAAGTGACAAGGAGTAGTATTGACTTATGAAGGGCTCAAAAGTGAGCCAAGTGCCACGAAGGATGTCACTGCCACCATGTCAACTGGCAGGACCTCCAAGTCTCCTCCAGTCACTAGGTCCCAGAAAAGAAAAGGAATAGAGACCGCGCAGTCCCCATATCCCAAGACCCAAGCGAAGAAAGAAATGGGAGGCTCATCTCCCAAAAGGCTTAAACAAGCAGTAGGTACGATAGAATTGTAGCCTCCATTGGCTCTCCCTGCCCCTCATGTGGCACCGCCCGCATCCCTGGCTATGGTCGCCGCATCTCTGCCAACAGTGGACATTTTTGTCCATCTTGCCCCTTTGCCCCCGACTGGGTCAGTAGTCGTCATAGATTCCTCTTCTGGCATGACCACTCCCCCTTCCTTTGCTACCATGTCACCAATTACATCACTCCCTCTGGTAGCAATAACATCACCTATTCCTACTGCCACTGTGCTTGAGGCTCTTACAAGACACATGCAAAACCTTCCCCCTGAGCTCTCCCAGATCTTGATGGATCCAACTCTCCAAACAGCCCTCACCCAAGTCCTTGTGACTGCTCAGCCTTCACAACCGCCGACAGGGCCACCAGCTATGGAGGCCACAATGCAAATCTTAACGGAGTTGGAGGAGCGAGAACAGGAAGCCTCGAAGTCTGTCGAGGAGGAAGCTGATGAGTATCATGAACACCTAGAGTACAAGCACTGAACCATCGACAAGGTGGTTTATGAGGAGGAGGAGACAAGCTCTTCCGAGAGTGGGGATGAGGAGGATGGCTCTGATGCC
>VDFB02193867.1:167440110-167592129 GCA_007258455.2 Sequoia sempervirens
CTCTCTTCACAAAACTACATTTATTCAAATTAATCACTAGATTTTCCTCCCTTAGCCTCTCAAAAAATATTCAGATATGCATCAAGTGCTCCTCCAATGTCTTACTAAAAATCAAAATATCAGCCAAATAAACAATAACAAATTTTCCTAAAAATTCTTTTGATACCTCATGCATAAGCCGCATAAAAGTGCTCAGTGCATTGGTTAGCCTAAAAGGCATGACTAACCACTCATACAAGACCTCCTTAGTTTTGAAGGCTACTTTCCATTCATCTCCTTCTCTAATCCAAATCTGGTGATATTCGCTCTTCAAATCTTTCTTCGTGAAGTACTCAGATCCACTCAAAGAATCCATAATGTCATCCATTCTCGATAAGGGAAATCTATACTTGATGGTGATCATGTTGATGGCTCTAGAATTTGTGCAAATATGTCATTCCCCATCTTTCTTTGGTGCTAGTACTATAGGTACTACACATGGACTCAAAATCTCTCTGATCAATCCCTTTCGTAACAACTCTTTCACTTATCTATTCATCTCTTCATTCTCTTCTGGAGTAATAAGATGAGCTTCCTTATTCAGAAAATTAGCTCCAGGAATCAAGTCCATCTAATGACTAATCTTTCTTACTGGAGGAAAACCTTCAAGTACATTATCAGAAATAAATAGCTTGAAACTCATTCAACAAATTTGAAACCTCTATAGGTACCTTAGTAGTATCTTCTTTATCAATTCTAGGGATCAATGCAAAAAAAATATGCTCATGCCTCATACATACTAGGAACATTCTCCCATCAACCAAACAAATTCTTGGATTATTGCATACCTTTTCTTCTATCTCTTTTAAGGGATTCAACTTATGATGAACCCCATCCTTTGTCAAAGAATAGGTGTTGGCATGTCTATCATGTACTACTCACCAATTAAAGGGCCACAGTCTGCCTAACAACATATGAAAAACATCCATAGGCATGATATCACACAACACCTCATCATGGTAATTTCTGATCGTGAAGTTTACCAAACATTGTTCATTTACCAAGGATTTATGGTCCTTTTGCAACTGAGCAATCTAGTATCGGTTCAGATGCCTTCTTCTCTCTAACTGCAACTTACTAACCATTTCTTCTGAAACAAGGTTATTAATACTACCTCCATCAATAATAACATTGTAAACTTTACCTTCACACTTACATCTGGGGAAAAACAAATTCTTCCTTCGAGTTGGTTTCTTCTCCTCATTCAGCAAGGCTCTTCTAGTAACAAGAACCTCTCCTCTTTCTACATCCGTAGAATATGAAGAATCAACATCTTCATCCATATGTGCAACTCGTGCATTACCCTCAGGTCTTCTATTTGTCCTTCCTTGATGTTAATGACACTAATAGGCTCTATTTCCTTCTTCTCCACACTAGAAATAGGTTCCACGAAAGCCTCCTCTTCTTCGTCCTCATCCAAATTTTCCTCTTCCTCTTTGGTCTCCACTATTTTGATCATGAGGATGGTAGGTGATATCTCCTTTATGGTTCTGGCTGCTACTAGATCCTTCACACTTCTTTGGATCTTTATTTTTGCTTCCTTATTACCATCCAATAGTCTTTCCACCACAACCCCCACCTCTTTGCTTACTTTCAAATCTTCTATTCAACTTTTCTTCTACCTTCAAAGAAAACTGATATGCATCTTCAAAGGTAGACATTCTTACCAGACCCAACTCTTATTGAATGCTCAGCTTGAACCCATTTATGTAACAAGAAACTTTCTCCTTATTGGCCTTCTCCTTATTGGCCTTAGAATAGCCCATTTTGATCAAGACACGGTAGAATTCTTCTATATACTCCTTGACAAATTTTTTCACATCCTTCAACCCTTGCATCTTCTTCAACAAATCTAGTTCATAATATGCATGAATGAACTATCTTTCTAATTTTTCCACCATACAATCCCAAGATAGTTATTTACTCATTTCCTCTTCAATTTCTTTCTATTTGTACCTCTTTTCACCAAATATTTGTATGACCCTTTAGCTTGTTCTTTGCAAATTTGACCCTCTCAAGATCTTCCACATCCTCCTACTCAAAGTACTCCTTATTGTTGATCCAATCAATCAACTCTTCTAGGTTAAGATTTCCAAAAAATGTAGAAAAAATGATCTTTGACCTTTTCCCAATCTTAGAGATGACTTTAAATAATCTAACTTGCTTAGGATCTTCTACATTGTGTTCTTCGAACTATTCCTCATTTTCACCTTCATCTTCACTAGATCATCTCCTCTTCTTGGCTCAAACCCTTAATGAAAATCCTCGTATAGTGCTTGAACTTGTCTCTATAGGGCTCTAAAACCCTATTCTAGTATAATAACATTTCTTCCACCACCATGATTTGTTCGTGGAGGCATTCTGATCAATTTTCTCAAAAACCCACAACCACAAGTCCTAATGAAAACTACCTTACATTCGACAATTTGTTTACACACTCAAGAAAGCATGCTTTGATATGACTTGATGAGGGCCACACCAACCAAAACCCACACAAATCATAACAATAGATACCAAAATAGAAGATGCAATATAAAAAATAAATCACTTTCAATTATTTAAGAAAATAAAAATACAAATTCAAAACTTACATGCTACAGCCTCATGGGCTTGATTCATTACAACAAAATTAACTCTAAAAACAAAATATTTTATTTGTAGCCACAATTTTCACTAATGGAGCCACCTCTACAACACCCCACTTAACCCTTTTATTTACCCCAATAACCACCCTAGAATTTTTTAGAAAGTTCAACTTTCCTTTTGGTTTTGGTGCCAAAAGTCTTGCCATTTGATTTCTAGCCTAGGAATAAATTTTAATGAGATTCACTTTTTAGAGGACCAACTTCATGGGACCATAAATTTTGATCCAAGTGTCTGATTTTCTATTATTTCATATTAAAATTCACCATTTTAGCGAACCCATCGTAGGTGGGTTCATCAACTTTTCGAGTTGTTTCGAGGCCTCTAAAGTCTTCATATTTGAATTTGAAGTTGCTTTGGAGAGATTTCCTAGGATGGAAACTTCAATATCTCCAAAACCATGTAGGATATTGAGACAATTCTTTCACAACTGGAAATGTTTTTCATTCTGCTCCTTGGGGTAAATTTTTAGGTCCATACAAGCCTGTTTAGGCTGACTTACTAAAAATAGTGACTATTTTTGCTATTTTTGACTTCTGACTGTCTTATGCCCCATAAGTGCCATCATGGAACTCAAAAAAAATAATGAAAGTAAAGAATTTTATTTTTTTAAGGTGATGCAAGATCTCCCCTACACCACTAGATACTCTTGCATCACTTTGGAAGTGCAAAAATAAAATGATGCTTTCATGATAATAGCTACCTATGATGGGTGGGAAATAAAAAAGAAACCTATTTGATAATGGCTCCACCCTTAATGTGTGTAGCATGACCCTTTTGGATAGACTTGGCATGGATAAATAAAAAATTCAACCTAACTCTTTATCTATTAAGGGATTTGACAATGTAGGAAAATAACTACTTGGTGCGACCACTTTTCCTATTATAGCTAGAATGGCCACATTAGAAACATTGATCCATGTTATGCCTCATGATCTTTCATACAACAGTTTTTTTTAGGAAGACCGTGGATTCATGCATTGAATGGTCTACCTTCTACTCTTCATCATATAATGAAGTATGTCTACAACAACAAAGTGTATACACTTGAAGTTGACCCTAAACCAAATAGTTGTTTAAACATTGAGGAAAATAAGGAAAATCCTTTGAAAATATTGACACCAAATACACAAGTATAACCCAAGAAAAAAAAAGAAAAATAAAAACATATTGAGGAAGTCACGAAGCTATTAGAAGATGATTGGGGTTCCTTAGATTTCACATCATTCACGGGAGAATACAAAATCATAAACAAAGACTCTAAAAAGTGAAAAGAAAAAGTAGTAATGTCAACACAAAATTCAGAAGAACCTTCAAAAGCATACACCTCAACCACTTTTGAAGATTAGGAAAATTACACAACAAACTTTGATGAAGCTAATTATAAACAACCACCAACTCCAAAGGAAATGAAACAAATTTATGGAAAAGGTTATGAAATGATGAAACAACTTGGATATAGTGGAAAAGGATGTGATGTTGGAGAACAAGGTATTTGTGTCCCTATAGAACCTCATACACAAGAAAAGACTAGTGGTCTTGGTTATTGTCTCTCGAAAGGAATAAACAATCCTTCACTCAACGTCAAAATTCTTACAAAAGATTCCCCTAAGCCAAATTTAACATTAGTGCATCCTGAACTAATAGAAACTAGTGTTCTTGATTGTTATCCTTTGAAAGAAACAAAAAAAAGAGAGAAATAATCGCTTAACGTCAATGTGATCACATAAAACAAGAGAAATCTTGTGTAAGTAAGAGATATCTTATACTAAGTGTGAAATATTGTGTAACTATGACATCTTATACTAAGCAAGAGACATCTTTGTCACAAAATAAAGGAATGTCTCCTACTATTGATCAAAAGAGTATCTTATCGAGACTCCTCCAAGATTGTTTGATATCGCTCCCTCCAAGAACATGAAATAAATTTTACTACAAGAATTCATTTTATGCATATAATAGAGTTCATGATCCTTCTACTAAAATGTAAGGCTTTGACTAATCAAATTCAACATATTAAGGATTGTGGTACTCTTCCAAGTTATGTTGAAGCACCTAGTTCCTCTAATTGATATTGAATTTTAAACCTCTCATCAATCATCTTGGCTCATCCTTGTCTTGCAGTAAATGCGAGCAAGGGGGTTGGGAAGCCTTATCCCTTTGTGGCACTTGTCGTTGTATCTTTTGGATAAATGACCACCTTTCATGTACAGGTAAGAGCAAGATTCAGATGTGGATGACATGCCTTAAGTTGGCTTGCATGTGTCGTATTGAGTTATATTCTTCTACTTTAAAGTAATTGCTCACAACAATGGTGTTAAAAACTGCTTTAAAGTGGGGGCATATATCAACAATCATGTTTCACTATGTGATTTTCTTTCTTCTTACAAAGTGTCCTCTTCTTGGTGGTGTCTTTGAGTTTCATTTCCTCCAAGAGTAGGATACGGGTAATCCCAGAATACTGGTTTACAATTTTTGGGAGATCCTAATTTTGACTAAAATCACATATTTTTAGAAAATAAAATGATTTAAGCCTTGAAAAGTTCCATTTAAAGGATTCCAATTGAAGAGGTTTTGATCGAACTACCTTAGATCAAACCCCCTTGGATAGGGGTATGTGCAAGATCATGACGGGCCAAAAAGTGGTGATATGATGGGTATGTGTAGGGTATGTGGCTAACGACTTTTTTCTTACCCAAAATTAATGAAACGAAAAGGGTTTTTAAAGGAGATTCTTAGTTTTCCACCAATATAAATTATTCTTTACTTTGAATCTAATTAATAATTATTACTCATTTTCTATTTGAATTACAACTAAAGTCCTGATTGATAGGCTGATTGAAAAAAATCTATAGCTTTCAAATAGTATCATATTTTTTGAATCCAAAACATGTGTCACATTCTATATTTCACATACTATAGGATTATAAAAAATAAAATTGAATTTCATGAAGTTTTGACCAAGTTAAGGTGGTTAGACATACAAGTTTTAATATTTTTAAATTAAAAATAAAAATTGATAATTAATTATTTACATAGAAAAAAAATTAGAAAAAGATATGCATCACATTGGAAATGAGTCATCTACTTATATATAAAATATTATAAAAAATATTATCATTTTATTGTGGTTAGGATGAATTAGACAACACCTACTTCTTTTTTCCTTGAAATTTAAGTACTACTATGTTGAAATTTCAAATTTTCACCAAATAGATTTAAAAAAAAATATTAACCTAGTAGTTTAGAAACTACATTCAATTTTCTATAGATTCCATTCTTACATATTTTTGAAATAATATAGATAACTTATTCAAATTTTTACGTCAAGTTTCCTAACTTTGATTTTTCTAATTTTTTTGCCACTTAAGGGCTTGTTTTCCATGATGATCCACATACCCATAGAACCTCGCTAGTTTTAAACCATGCCTATAATGGAGCCTCCTTTACACCTATCAAAATGTTGATAAAAAACCACTTTTGATTTACCTTTTGGGGGATCAAATGAATTCATTTTTATTTTTTGTAAGTATGTAGTCCTTATTAGAAGCTTCCCAAAAAGTGTAATTTTAAATAAATTTAATTTTATTATTATATTTATTTTTTATTTCTTGTTGATGTAGGTTTTTCACTGAAAATCAAGCTCTCTATTCTGCACATGTGGAAAAATAGTAGATTATATTTTTTTTTTGAAAAATATCAGTGCACTAGATATTGAATTCCTTGATCCAACAAAAAGATATTGAATTTAGATACATTAAAAAAATGTTATGTTGTATAGAGTCCGCTTATGTCTTATTGTAATTGGTTTGACTTCAAAACTTGTTAAAACAAAAAACATTCAATAAAACACTATGAAACCAAATGAAAGTGCTAGATATCATAGTTACAAATCTAAGTTCGAAAAAATTAGAATTTTATCCTTCATGGAAAAAGGTTTATGTTGTATACGGTGAGCATCTAATTCCAAAAATTTTGAAAAAAATATATTTAGAATCTATAGACAATTTATGTCACAAATCACTAGTTTGCATAATCTTCAAATTCCTCATGGTTTAGCCACTGTAGGTTCACGAAAGTGAAGATTTAGTTAGAAAAATTCAATTTAGTGTCTAGTTCGGCAAAAAATTGTAAACCAATATTGTAGGATCACCTATATTTCTTTGACTTTCCCTCTCTTGGAGATATTAGGCATGATGTTGCCAAAGAAGATACCTTACATGAACTAAGAAAAATCCCTTTGAATGAACCTTACACCATTTTTCATTTACATTTTTGATTATATGGCCACCTTGCATAACACACTTTTCTTTCTTGTGGAGCCATCTTGTTTATTCATGGGTGTCAAGCATACAAAGCTTTGATTGGCTCATGAAGCTCGAAGTTCGTTGTTATGTGTTGCATTTTCAAAGTTATCAAGAGGTATAACTTTGGTATGGTTAACGTATGATGAGAAGCCTAAATGTATGAATTTCTCATTATACGGTGAGCAACCAGTACAGAGGCATGAATTTCTCACTAAGCCACCCTTTTTGGATACTCACACAATGGACAACCCAATGTTTCATTGCTTTAGAGTGAGCATACATTTTTAGAAAAATAGCTTAGATCTAATCCATATTGTGTTGGAAAAATGGTCGAGAGGCTTGTTCCACCTCCTTTTGTTTTTCTTTCTTTTAGTTATTGACATTACATGTTTGTATATCTCATTTTGTTGCATATCATAAACCTTGTGTTTCCCTTTGTGCTTATGTTTGTTTGACATAGGATCTTTGATCTTGGGGGTTTGGCCACCTCCTTTGATCTTTGTCATCCTATTTCATCTACATTGGTACACTTGGGCGCCTCTTGAATGTCTACTTTAGTGTGAGTTTGAAGCAAGTTCATCCTCTCACTAAAGTGGGGGCTAAATGTGGTAACAGAAAAAAATCCATTTTCCTTGCTTGGTTTGGGAATGATTAATATTAAAATAAACCTAATGTCACCTTGATCTAGTGTTGTGATGTTTTTTACACATTCACATGAGATTTAGGGCCCTTTTAAGCTAAACTGACCTAATTTTTCATTAATTTAATGTTGTAAAGTGTATTTATTTGCACCTTCACATTAAGTTTAGGACCCTTGTAAACTAAATGAACTTAATGGTGCCTTATTTATGGTGTTGTAAAGCATATCCTAATACTTTCACACTAATCTAGGATTTTATTAATTAATTGAGCTTATCTATGCCTTAATTGACCCTATTTTGCATCCACAAGCCTTAATTGTTGAAGTTGTAAGAGCTAACCTCATAGAACCAATGATCCCATGCAAGAAAAATAACTTGTCACATAGAATAGTTTCAAACAATACAAAGATATTTCTTTATAAACTAAGAGAGTAAATTTTCATAAAACAAGAAGTGAATAATTACAAAGAGATCAATCCTTAAGAAAGGAGATCAAAACCCTAAATTGAACCCTAGGATTTAATAAAGTAATTATTAAAGGGTCTAAGTTTATCTTAAGTAAAAATAAAGTAAAAGGTGACTTAATTAATTAATCAATATGATTAAATTAATTAATTAATTAACCTATTACTCTAAGACCCCCCCTTAAGATGAACTTAGGGAGAAGCAAAAAAAACTAAGGAAAAAATGCATGAAAGCAAAGATGGGTCCCAACAGCTAGGCTTGATGAGGCACCCATGTACAAATGTAAAATATCTCCCACAATAGGAGAAAAGGAGAAAACCTCATGAGAAAAAATCCTCTCCAAAAGAGAGAAATACATGTGAAGGACTAAGAAGCCTCCAAATAAGAATGTCACAAAAAAATAGGAATAAGTGAAGGACTAAATAATCCTCCAAACAAGAGTGAAGGACTGAAGAAGCCTCCAACAAGAGTGAAATTGTCCCAAAAGATAGGAACAAAGGATGAATATGAAAAACACCACTAAATCATGAAGAAGTTGCAAACACTATCGTAGAATGACTATTGAAATGTTGAAAGAAGAGATTATGTTGAAGCATATGATGATCAGGATCAAGAAGATAAGAATTTGTATGAGTGCCCCCAACGACACTACTCAAATCTGATAGAAAACCAAGGTAGACATCAAGAACTCAAAGATACAGATGGAACAAGTACCAATAGTCTAAAGATCTGATCAAGTGAAAAATGGAAGGTCGCCTCTAGAAATAGGAATGCAAGAGTGTCCATATGGTAAGTGCTCCATCTCACTAAAATGCATGGGTAACCAACCGCTACATCCACCTAGTACATAGGAACAAATATTGTATACATAGCTCACTCTAACACAAAAATAAGGAAGCATTAACACCAATAGTAGAAACCCCCCCATAATGTTGACAAGGGGGAGGTACGACATGTACACTTAAATTGAATGCCTAAATGTAGTGCATGATAAAGAACCAAGAACATTTGAATGTTCAGACATAAAAGTACAAGCAGATATAAAGGGCGCACAAACCAAGGAACACACACATGAGAAATGTATGAAGGAAAAACAAAGGAAAACATCAACCCCCATGGCACTTTATATCATAGTGCGAGTACAATAAGGCACAAAGTGATGTGCAAGATCCCATAATACATGTGTAATAGAAAGGAACTTTATCTCAGTGGGTTTACAAAATCATAAGTGCTTCCAATGGAAGCTTATAATTTCAATAAAAAGATACAAGACTATAAATACATGTAGAACATCCATAAAGAAGCCATCCCATGCAAATGAGAAGTTTCCAAAAGCTAAGATGTCCAAGTAATTCACTAGAATGTGAAAACACAAAAAAATGAATAAAATGTGCTTGGTAAATTTTCTAATGAAAAAATATACAAATCTGGAAATATCACTAGAAGACCTTTCCAATGCTTATTCGTTTTTGAAAAATAGAGTCAGTATGAAAAAGTTATACCCCTAGAAACATAGAAATAAAGATCTAACTTTGACTGAAAGTAAATGCAAAAAAAAATTGAAATCAAGAAAAATAACCTACACCACTAGATTGGTCTCAGAACCAGCTTTCTGACAATATTTCATTTTTGAAAATTTGAGTTCAAACACAAACGTTATGGCCAAAATACCAAAACTGCTCCAAAAAAGGTTTGGAGGAAACCTAGCGGTTTGAAGATTTGATAGTCGATTGTGGGGTTTTTGGGTGCTCTAAATGCGAAGGTGAGTAGCATTTGGGCTCAAAACACTCCAAAATTATAGGTGCTAACAATGGTGACCATTAACACTATTTTAAAAAAAAATTCTCATATTGAGAATCGTACCAAGCCGTACGGCCCATAAATGAAAAAAATTGCCTCTCAGAGTCACTATGTCCGATTTCAAAGATTTAACAGTTGATTTTTGGGTTTTGGGGAACTTTGAATGTGATGGTGAGTACTGTTTGGGATCAAAATGCTCCAAAATTTTAGGTATGCTCTAGATCTAGAAACCCTCATAAACTTCAAACCCTCGCAGATCAGGTGTTGTATAACCAAAACTGATGAAAGAAAGGTCAATATTGACTATTTCAAACCTTTTAGACACAATGGTGACATCCAAATTGATTCAATATGTAATAAAAATACTCTTTCAAGGATTGAATCCCTCAAAAGATGAATAGGAAGTTGCAGATCTAAAGCTTTGATACCATGTTGAAGTTGTAAAAGCTAACCTCATAGAACCCAATGATCACCTACAAGCAAAATAACCTGTCACATAGAAGAGTTTTGAAAAATACAAAGATATTTATCTGTAATCCAAGAGAGTAAAATTTCATAAAACAAGAAGTGAATAATTACAAAGAGATCAATCCTTAAGAAAGGAGATCAAAACCCTAAAGTGAACCCTAGGATTTAATAAAGTAGTTATAAAAGGGCTTAAGTTTAGCTTGAGTGAAAATAAAGTAAAAGGTGACTTAACTAATTAATCAATATAATTAAATTAATTAAGTAATTAACCTATTACTCTAACATTAATTAATGAATCTTTCCAAGGATAATCCCAACAAAAACTAGCATCCAATCATAGTTCATGTCTTCTCGGCTATGTGGCCCATATTTAGTGATTTGGGACTCATACATCACCTTGGGCATATGAGTCCCACCTAGGTTTTAGGGCCCTAATCTATATTTTACATCATTCTAAGCATTTTTGAAAAATGTGTCCTATAGTTAAACCTAATGGGACTCATATGCTACTTTTGGCGTATGAGTCCTATGTGGCCCAAAATCAAATTTAATTCAAATTCTTGGTAGGATTTTATTCTCCTATATCTTATGTAGACTTTTAGTGTTGTAATTTTGGGAAATTTTGCATAAACAAGTATAAATACAAGGTTATTTCACTCATTTTCACCTAAGACTTTCAAGAGGGCATTCCTAATATCAAGTTTATGATTACAAGGCTCTACAAGAGTGTCAAGATGGTTTACAAGAGAATTTATAAGGAATTCAAGGGTAGTTTTCTTCATCATTTTTTTCAGTTATTCAAGATCCATCACCATGTCAATATCATCAAGCATCAAGCATGTTGTTGAGCTAGTGTTGTGATGTAGCATCCTAGATCCATTTGCAAGCATTGTTTCATATCAAAATTCAAGACCACGCTCTACATTCTACATGGCTAGTTCATGTTAGATTGTTGATTTACATATCAAGACATCTTTCATGGTATCATTGAGCATGTTTCACATTTCATGTTTCATGTTCATATTCCATTGTTTCATCACAAGGTTTAATTACCTAAATAGGGTTTGACCAAGGCAAACCCCTATTCTCTAACAATCAAAAATTTTCTCTCTCTCTCTCTACATGTGTGATTGCAGATCTAGGTGTCTTGGAGCTTGAAGATCATTTCAAGATTAGGTTACAAGGTTGAAGAAGGTTATCAAGTTGTTACAGGATTTTCATCCTCACAGAATGTTACCTACAAGTTGCAAATCAGGGTTTCATATCTAGAAACAAAGTGTGGAAGGAAGAGAAGAGATATGAGAGCTTAATCAAGTCTTAAACATCTAAAAAGTAGAGTGAGAATGATATTCCACTTGTGGTGTATGAGTCCCAGTACAACACATTTTCCATATTTTAATTGTTTCATATCACAACTATTAGATTCTAGTTTTGCATGATTCATTCATCTCTTGTCTTTCCAAGTCCTAGCTTGGTGGTGAACCCCTTTTTAGTCTCTAATTAGACCCTAGGACACCCTATTGTAGATCTCTCCCCCTCAATTCATCCTTGGATTGAGATCTCTAAGGTTTCCTTGAATGAAACTTGTGTGAAATAGGATGAGCAATCTCTCTCTTCCAGTATTTGTTGTTTAAATAATATACATTTCAATATATGGCTCAAATTGAATACATGTTATATCATTTTTATCTCCTTTAATGTATAACAACATTCTTTCAATCAATAAAAATCAAGGATTGTGGAGATGTATGTTGCACAATTGTTGTAATAATTGTCTAACTGATGGATTCTATTTGAGTGATAGATTAAATATACTTCCACTTAAATATTTATAATATTGTAGTTATATTAAGAATTTATAAGTAAAACAATAGTGTGAGAAAGGACTAGGTCTTATTATTGTAAGGAAATAATATCTTAATACTATTGAATTGTGTTGAATAATAACCATTGTTATTGGTTAGTTTTATGTTAAGAAACAACTATGTTTGGTTGAGATAATTCAGTTGTCGATAAACTTGTATAAATATGTGTTTATTTGAATGAGAAAGAAATAAGTTGATGGTGTGCAATATTATTTTTTTGTTTGTAGTTTTTGCATCCTTCATTTGGTATTAGAGCTTTGGGAAGTGATCATGAGGAGTTTGTTTCAAGTTTTAGATGCTCACTGACATCTAGATGGATGCTCATTTGGAGCAATGAAATCATGATATTCCTGCATTTGTATTTATGAAAGAGTAGATAATCTAGAGACATGTGAGAAGAAATCATAGTATCACCATTTTTAGTGCCTGTGAAACTCAGCCCAAATATGAATACGATCAAACATAATGGTGTGAGACAAATGACAAAGTTTACATGTGAAGAATAAAGATGAAGGCATAATGAAGATTATTATGGGGGAGAATGTTGGATAATAACCATTGTTATTGATTAGTTTTATGTTAAGAAATAGTTAGGTTTGGTTGAGATAATTCAATTACCTACAAACTTGTATAAATATATGTTTATCTAAATGAGAAAGAAATAAGTTTATGGTGTGTAATATTATTTTTCTATTTGTATTTTTGTGTCCATCAAATTTGTGTTAAAGATACAGGGGTGACCTGTATAATGCAACAGTTGGAATACTTTCTTGGTGACACTGCCACCAAGGTTTAAATCCCTGTTGGGCTGCTATGCTCTGAGGCTTTGTTCTTTTATTGGGCTAGTGGGCTCATGGATTTGAACAACAATAGTGTTAGGCACCTTAAAAAGTGCCCATTACCAATCAAAAAAAAAATTGTGTTAAAGATATTATTGCTATAAATTGTGTATTTCATTCTTTGTGCATTGATAAGGCACTAGTCCAAGTTACTCCTCTTTCAACCCTAATAAGGAATAAACCCAAAGTTTAAGATTAATTTATATATGTGTGTGTGTGTGTGTGTGTGTGTGTGTGTGTGTGTGTGTGTGTGTGTGTGTGTGTACACTAATCTCAAAATGTCTAAGAGGATTTGAAGAATAATAAGCTATATTTATAAAATCTTCAATAAATTGTGTGAAATTCTTATATGATGCTACATTTTTTTTTGCAGTATCTCAAGATGATGTTTACAAGGGAAACCCACCAAGGTTTTGCAGAGCCTAAAGAGTATAGATAATTCATTTAAATTCTCTATTAAGTTGGTCACTAACCTAAAATTCTTGAGTATTAGAAGTAGCTTATATAGAGAGACAATTAGATAATGAGTTGAAAAAGTAAACAACATTTCCTTCATCTCTCTTTGAATTTTTATTTTATCACACTCCTAGTGAATGAAATAATTTAGCAAATTGATGAGACAAGTGATATTTGGAGGAAAATCATTGTTGGTATGTTTCTAATTTAGGATCAATCCTTCTAATAAATATTTTCAACTTTTCTATAATGTTCAAAATGACTAAACTACATTTTTCTTTCTATAGGTTTCATTATAGGGAAAAACTTCTTTTTTTTTCCTTGTTTAAGTACTTTAACAATGGCCCTTGACATTTTAAAATCATAAAAGTGTAAAATGTAATTTATTCTTGTTACTTTAGTATATTTATTTTCACCTATTTTCTAGAAAAAAAAAAAACTAAATCATGTTATTTATATATAATTAAACTTGAGTCTTTGTAAGAACTAATAAGTCAAAAAATAAAATGTATATAGTGTTTTAAAGGTAACCCATGGGTATTCTTATAAATTTAGGAGGAAAAATTCCAAGGTATACCATAAATATTGGTAACTCTATGGAGCTGATATGGAAAATATTTTACTACTCCAACATGCTTTGTACTTGGTATTTTGCATATGGCTTCCAACAATCTTTGCGTAAGTCCCATAAACAATCCTTGCACCTATATATCCTTTGGTGATCCAAGGACATAACCATGAATGTTGTGTAGCAAACATCACAAATAATACCTCCTTGACTTGTTGTGAGTGACAAAAGATATTGTGGGTGTTTTGGATGATTGTAAATTTCATCACTAAAATATGTTTGTACTATTCTCATACATTTTCCACATTCTAAACTAGATTTTATCAATTCATCCTTCATCATAATGTCTATGTCATCTCTTTTTTCCTCATTTGATTTGCATAAAATATCTACTACCTCTTTTCCACTCCCTGTGACAATTCCATGACTATCTAAGAAAACTAACCATCTTTTTCTCAACATATAATTCCTTCACAAGATTTAAAAGTGTGGAAGGAAAATCTAGTTTCTTAGCAAAAGTACTTGATAAGTACTTGCACCTATACCAAAACTTTACCATGTCCAAAAATGAAAGTTTGAACCAATGCATTTTTTGTGTGGCATCTTTATATACCTTTTTGTATGCTTCTATATCAGTTTCCTCGATGCTAGAGAAGTGGCCTATATATATATAACTTTGAAATATTTATGCACTTGCGGTAATTGATCAAAGCCACACTTATTTTGAGCTTGTCAGTTGGAAGTTGAACATATAAAAATATAAGTTTGTTATTAATTAGTTGTTTCTCCACCTGCAAATAGACAAAAGTAAAGGTATTAAAATATTATTAATTGAAATGATTAAATTTTGACAAAATGATAACTTGCTAAATGTTAAAAGGCAACTTACTTTATTCCCATCATGATCTAGAATATCCATATCTTCTAGAAGGAATTCTAGAATTGATTTACCATATAGCTTGGAGATTATTTCTTTTACTTCAGATTGTCTAAATGGATGTGCTTTGATGCCCCATGACATCACAGGTGATAATGCGGCTCTACTAATTATCTTTCCTTCTTTGTTGAGAAGGATGAAATGTGTGCTAGCTTCTTTGATGCCTTGATCTATATGAACCTGCATCAAATTACACAAAATTAAATATACAATTATATAATTTATAATATTAAAAATATTTTAATTCATATAAAATTACAAATAATTCATAATGAATTTAAACTAATAAAAAATGTAGTTAATATTTATATAATAAACTAACATTGGAACATCATCTAAATTGAATCTTTTAACATATTAGACAAACATTTTATTTAAAAATTATGCGCGGAACGATTTAGTTTGAAGAGTAAAATCCCACGATTATTTATCAGCTGTATTTTTCTTAAAATTATGAAACCTTAAATTTTGTTGCCTAGATGCATTGGTGGATTTATGCGAGCATTATGATTTATGCCCTTTTTCTTCAATGCCTGCGCCAACATTTTAAACATACTTACTTCCCCCGGATCTGGGGATCGGACGGACCTTCCATTTCCTCCTCCTTCGCTGTTGCAAAGAAGTTTTAAACACTCTTGTAGCTCGTCGGGAGTCTCCTTTTCATCCTCCTCGCTTTTGGACTTGTGAGAATTTTGCTTCAGCTTTTCTGTAATGTCATCTTCTCCCATTGTTTCGCCGTGCAAGACAACTACGTGGCCGTTGCCCTGCACCCGGTCATACGCCATGAAACACGCAAGTTTGCTTTCTTTCCAATAAGACCGAAAGAAAAGACCCTTTACTAAGAAGCGGCGTTTGATGTCGGCGGCAGGAATGGCACATGATCCTTGTGGCAGCCACTTGAGAGCTTTTCTAATGCTTTCTTCCTCTTCCTCTGCGCTTACTGCCTGCTTATGCAATTCAATTTCTGTGAGACAAATAATAATTTGAAGCCGCCCTGAACAAGCTGTCCTTGATCTTCTCCTCGCTATCTCGCACATATTTTTCAAAGGATCTTCATGATGGGATTGCAAATGAAGAGGGAGTGAAATGACTGCAACAATTGTGTCGACATCAATGGCAATGGAGTAGCGATTAATCAGTTCATCAGTGGCACCATTCAACTCTTTGCAATTCAGACTAAACAAGGCTACTCTTGCGGCCCTTTGCCAGTCCGCAGCATCCTCACCCTGAACCAAAACAAAACAGCATGACACAAATTAAAAGTTAGAAATCAGTCTTGGCCACTCTTGCAGCCCCTTGCCAAATTAAAAGTTGTAAACCACTCTTGCTGCGTTAAATACGATACAATGCATAGCAAGGGACGTAATTCACACCTTAATGGAAGGATGCCCTCTCATGGTCCAAACCAAAATAGGACATTCTTCCCTGTTCTGCATCTGTTCCCACCAATTTAGCATTTTCATACATATACGTACAAGAGAACAATTCAGCAATTTCATTATTCTCTCCATAATTGCCCCGTCCAACATGGGAAAAAAAGCGCACAGACAGTGTCTTCAAGGAGACCAACTTTTCTATATCATCTGGCAGTGTTTCCAATTTGAATCCCTTCCTTATATATAAGTTCCTTAATCTTTTCAAATTCTTGAATCCTTTCGGAAGACTCAACTAGGGCAAGCTGTCAACATACAACTCTTCCAATCAGTTGAGCTCGCGGAAGCCTGCGGGTATATTGACTAAATTTATGCATTCTTTCAAATCTAGTATTTTCAACATCGAAAGTTCTTGAAATCCATCAGGCAACTCCTACAGAAGATGGCAAATTGTCAGAGTCATGTGCGTTAAGGAACTTAACTGGCCGAAGTCTTTCGGGAGAGCAGCAAGCTGAATGCACTTATCTATTGTCAAATACTCTTAACATTTTCAATTGCACAAGGCTATCGGGAAGAGCAGTTAATGAGTTGCAAGAATTTATTATAACGCGAGTCAGAGACATGTTTCCAATAGTTTGCGGAAGTTCATCTAAATAAACAAACGATTTCCAATAGTTTGCGGAAGTTCATCTAAATAAAGCAACGACTCCAGAGCTAGGGATTTTATGGAAAGCCTCGAAAAGCTTTCTGGCAATCGCTCCAAGCTGATACATCCACTTACATCCAAATATTCGAGAGAAATTAAGCCACCAAAATTTTCAGGTAGTGTCCTTAAACTCTCGCATTGTCCCATTCAAAGGCCTTGCAGTGCAGTCAACCTTCCAAAGTCAGCAGGTAGATTCTCCAAACAGGTGCGCCCCTTTACACTCAATTCAGTCAATGAACATAATAAGCCAAATCCTTCTGAGAGATATTTCAGATTGGGGCAGTACTCCATGTACAAATATTTCAATCTAGCAAGTCCTCCAAATTCTTCAGGCAAAGATTCAAAATCACATTTATTCAGATAAAGATACTAAAAATTAGTTAAGTGGCTGAATGTTTATGGTAATTTTCAGCACCCAGTTAGTCACAGCCGTTCTAGAGACACAGGGAGCTTGAACTCTTCTGGAAGTTTAAGCGGTTTGCTGAATTCCACTGAAAAATATTTCAAAGCTTTCAGATTTTCGAGTGGAAATGTTGCGAACTCCTCGCAACCTTGATATGGTACTTCGTAATATATAGCCTTTACAGTCCGAGAAAGCTGTCAGCATGGCAGATTCAGAAATAAAAATTTCAAGTGCGAGTTCCATCATATTATCTTAATATGAGTGGTTAATTCTAAATATTGCATAAATTGAATGAAATTAATTCGCCTAGAAAACCAACCTACAAGAGAAATGGAAAACTATATTTAATTAAACGATTAATAAAAAAAATTGTAGCATATATATGCGAGCTTCTCCCGTGCATAAAGGACAAATACACCATTTTAAAGCCGTTATATTACCGAATGAAAAATAAAACTTAAAAAGATCCCATGCCTTTAAATTGCATACTTACCTTAGGTAAATCCATGCCTGACTTCGATATATTGTAGAAACGTGTGAACTTCTCCATTTTGGAAGTATCTGTAAACGGAAAAGCGGCCACGTCCCCGACTTGCAGATATCTAAGATTTGTAAATGCTCCATGGCATAGGCCGTTTATTACCACCCAATACCCTAGCTTTAGGACCCTCAATGAATGACACATGGCATTTCAATATGTGGATTCAATTGTAGCTAAACTTGTATCATCTGTAAGGGCCACGCCTTTTATATTTTTTAGCTTATATTCATCTTCCACCACAGCTGAGAATTCCCTATAGTTTGTAATCCTAGTTTCCTTTGCCGCTTTACTTCCCATCAACCGAAGGATATCATGAACAATCACTCTCCCTGACTCATCTCTCTTTACCAAACCCCTCTTGTTGAGAGCTTCAGGGTTACTTGAATCTGACTCATCTCTCTTTACTAAACCTCTCTTGTGGAGAGCTTCAAGGTTACTTGAATCCACAATGTCAGCAACATATTCCCATCCCCAACCATGAAGATATGTACAAATATCAAGAAATGCCTCCTTAGCTTCAGGATCTCTCATTATCATACACAAACATAAGCTTTTCACTCAAGTTCTCTTCATCAGCAAATCTATCAAAATCACCTTCGGTGAGAGCTTTTAAGGCTTCCTTGTAAATAGTTTGATCCCTGTCAACCCTCAAGTAATTTCCGTAAAGAGACAAAAGTAGCGGGACACCTTTGCATGCCTCTGCAACAGCATTTATACACCCCTCTTCATCGAAGCCCCCATTGAGTTCGCTCTGATCCTCACCTTCACCTAAAATTGTTTTGCGTAGGATGATTTTGGCCGCAGGGTAAGACAGGGGATCTACATGGTAATCATTCACCTTTTTGACATTTAGCAGTTGTTTGATATTATTTTGTCGAGAGGTTATAACTATTCTTAACCTCGCTTCTCTTGTTACCTGCATTGAACCAGCTCTTTCCTCCACCGAAACACTATTTTCCTGTGATTGCAGAAAATGTGATGGTAAGAGTTCTTTGATATAATAATAGTCAACCACGTTGTCAATATATAAAAAGCAACGTTTGTTCCTCAAAACTTGTTGCACTTGTTGTCGCCCTATCTTTGTATTGCGCAAATCTACTTTACCTCCGCCAAAATCACTAATTATATCTTTTTGTAACTTGATGATGTGAGATGTTTTATCTGCCATTTTCCCATCAATTATCGCCATACAAAATTTGAAACCTTTGGAAATGCAATCCAACTCCTGAATGACTGTGGAGGCCAAAATGCTCTTACCAACACCCCGAAAACCCCACAATATATCAGCTAAAACTGTTTCACTGCCTTCCAAATCCACCATTTCTTTCACTTTTGCTACTTTCTCCTCTACACCTTCTGCATATGTTTAACAAAAGACAATAAGAAGATAACACGATAACATAACTTCTGAAACAGATTAAAACTCCAAAACAAACAAAAGCTACGAATGATGGTCATAGCGTGCACCTGGCTTGAAGTCGAGGAGCTTGTGTGGAGATTGCTCTATACGCCGAGTAAGTTGCCTTTTAATGCCTGCAACAGTAGTGAGAGTGAGAGAAGATGTAATGTCCTGTATACTCTTACCAGTCTTCTCAAGTTAAGCCTTCATTACATCGGCAAACCAGTACCTATCAAAGTCATCCAACATAATCATTGGTATCTTTCATCTTCATTCAAGAGTCTTAAGAAAATTCGTAATATTTATATTTTCCAATTTTAATCTAGATTAAACCACAAAATGCATTAATTATAACGAAGATCTAATGGTCCGTTGATAATTACTTTTATTATTTTCAAATTGTAAAATAGGATTTTTTTAATATAGCAAATAACTTTGGGCAATAAAAATGTCAGTTTTGTATTCGATAACACTTTGCAACAATCATTCTTTCCAATATCAGTGGTATTATTGAGAGTTTCATCGGGAATGTTTAAGAATTTGACATTCTAATGTCTGCATTTTTCTCTTATTCGGGTTTCCAAGTCGCGTGCATGGCATATAAGAAAGAAAAAGTTCTTATTAATTGAATCAATAAATGGGTAGAAGGTTTACTCTTGGCATGTAACAAAAGAACCGGTTATTTATTAATTGAATAAAATAATTAGATCAATTAATATTAAAGTTATGTTTTGAGTCATGATTTTTTAACAACTATTCTAAATTATTAGAATGATGAAATTTGTAAATTTATGTTAATTTTTATTTAATTTTTTATTTATTATAAAAAAATGATTTTATATAATTGCATATTGATAAATAATGCAATCAAATATGAAATTTGATTTTTTTTTTAGTCTCTGTCAATTTTCATATATATCTACACACTCCTCCATATTGTTTGTATTTATTAAATCATTCATGAATAGTTAGTTATTCCATGCACAAACTTGACTATTATATTATCCTAGGTCATTCCCACAAATGCAAGATTGATTTGATAATAGCAAATTTCACTTTTTACTTTCTTAAATTTTAATTCAAATTTCGTCAACTCTAATTAATTGCACTATTCATTATGAGCCAAGTATACATATTTATGCAAGTATTTTTCTATGTTAGTTTCCAATTGAATTCATTTCACTTCCTCTCATATCTAAATATCATCTCTCATTCTAGAATATTCATGGAGTATTTACTATAGAAATGTTTCCAATTGGTGCATTAAAACATATAAGAACCTATAAATGAGAAGGAGTGGTTTTTAAAACCATAATGTAGATACTCAATCTAATGAGACCAAGATTTATTCTGATCCATATATTGAGAATAACCTAGAGGATAACCAAGACTATGATCATGATGCTCATGCGACACAACTCCTTTAATCCCTTGGTCTTTCTTAGACTACCATTATTTCACAACATCATTACACTAACAATAGATTTGTAAACACTCTCACATACAACCATGAGGAATAAACATGAGCATTTTATAGGTAGAATTAGGGCTAATAATTGAGGACATAATTATTTTAATAATTTTAGAATCTCAAGGTTAGAGGCTACGTATTCACATGGGGGGTTAGTTATTCCCATTGCTATAGTATCTACATCTAGAAAATTACCTTCATCTAGGAAGATTAGATTGATATATATTATAAAAAAAGGATAGATAACACCCAAATTTAATATATAGACAATTTCAAATGTCCCCAATCCATTTGTAGTCTTAGAGCAAGCCAATATTATGTGCACAATTTTTTAATTTTTCTTTCTCTAACCATTTTGTTAAATGTTTCCATCTACCAACTCAATTATAATTTTCTATATATAGATCATAACTATTAATATTCATACTCCATTTCATGCTTGTTGTCTTCTTTAAATTAATATTTAGTCAATAGAAATTATTATTATCTCCTAAGATTAATATATTCATAAATTTATCTTTGAATTTCATTATTATTAATGCAAAATATGCTAGTATAAAAATATTTCTAATATATTTATTTTTTATAAAATTTAGTCCAAATTTATTCTATATTTATATGAATGCAATAGTGATGGAAATGAAATATAAAATCAAATATATGAGGGATACAAATATTTATAGGGATATAAAAACAATTAGTAAATATGTGACTAAGATTTATAGTAAAAAGAGGAGATATTTTAATAGTAATAATTGACTAGGAGAGGTATAATAAATCTATTTATGGGTAGTGTCTATGAAGAAAAGTGAACATTATATGACAAGTTTATTCTATGAATATTTGGGGAGGAATCCTATGTGTCTTTTTCTTTTCTAGATTATCGAAAAGCTATCAAATATTTTATTTTGTCTATGTAACAAAGATCAATCTACTAGATCTTGGATTCATGATTTTTTAAAAAGAAATCTAAATTTGTCATTTTAGTTGGCATAATGTTTTTTTTTTTGTTTTTTATTGGTCTTTGATTTGTGCAAAATTTTCTAGATTCAACACACTTTCTTGGAGGAGGCACTTTTTTCATTTTGAAAAGCTATATTTTTTTAGATCAATTCATGACAAAAAAATATTTACTAAAAACAAAAAAATTATAATCTTTCATTTATTTCAATATATTTAAGTGTAAGGAAACAAAACATCTAGCAGGCAACTCATCTCTAGAATTTTTTGAATCTTTAAGGCAATGCAACTTATACAATAGTTTTTACATCTTTTGATTAATGTAATTTTGAACTTAAAGAAATTGATAAGATAAATCTCTTCACACCCTCTAGCTATTTTACCTTGTTGAAAAAATGGATGATAAAATATGACTTGAAAAAACATAATAATAAAAGATAATGTGAATACAAGTTGGAATCCCATTCTTCAAGGTGAAGATTAGATTCCGAGCTTGACTCAATGTTGCATACCTTTGTATATGATATAATGTTTTAAACGATTCTTTTAAACTTGTTTTCCTAAACGTAAGTAGTTTGTATGACTTTATGACATGATCTAGTACTTGTTTTATTTAAGTAATGTATGGACCTATTTAAAAAGAAATTTTTGGTGTCTCTAATTCCTTAAACATGCCTAATACATAGAGAAGTTCCATCTTGTACCTATGAAATGATTGGAGTTCACTAATTTTTTTATTCTTCGAAAGTGATTCTAACGAATTCAATGCTGAAGAGAAAGAAGGGTAATTGATTTCAGTCTACCTTTCTGTGAATCCTTTTTAAAAGTTCATATTGTAACTACTTTTCTTAGTAGTTGGATTTTCACATTGTTTGGATAGGTAGAATCTTTCCTTCGCAAGTATAAGGGTAAGGTCTCATGGAATGGGGCTTCTTAAAAAATTGAGTAGATGTTGCTGAGATTCTTTACGAATATTTTGAAGCTGGTGGTCCCATGAATTTAGTAGTGTTTAAAAGTTTAAGCTCTCAAATTTAAGGTTGGTGGTCCCATGAAGTTGGAATAGAATACTGTGAATAAAAAAATAATAAATAAACATCATTTCTCTCCATTTTTTTCTTGGTGGGAATCTAAATTTCTGGATGAATGGCAAGTAACAAGTGGTAGAAAATACTCCTAAGCTGGTGGTGCAATTTCTAGCCCCACCCCAATCTCACTAGCTGAAATCTTCACTCCTCAAAAATAACTGTTATTTTTTAAGAAAAGATTTCAATTATTCCTGTAACATAATTATTTTTTCTCCATGAAACCTTCTTCTCCATAAAAATAGATACCAAAATCCCCATGAGACAATACTCTAAGAAGTACTCTAAGAAGGCTTCGGAATAGAGCGCAAGGCACGATCGCCTGCCAATTCCAAGGTTTTTTGCGGTCAGAAGAGAGTGGGAGAAGAGATAGATGACGTGATGGGGACGAAATTTATAGCACAGCTGGAGGCAACAAACGCATCCCACTGCTGACAAGGTTATAAATGAACATAAAAACACCGATTGCGTTCCCCGCAGAAGATCAGGGTTCAACCTACAGCAATCCCCAGCCGGTAAGACGGTGAAACATTTTTTATTCAAAATCCGGCGAAATGCCGTCTGACGAAGACGACATAACACTTTACAAAATAAAGCAGAGTATCGTTAACAACGTAATTTAGAGACATGAAATTGTAATGGCGACTATCAATAAATTAGAGAATTTAAGCCTCTAAATGAAGTTCATACCATAGACAAGAAGATGAGTGAAATTAAAATGGAAGTGTAGGAGGCAAGAGGAAATAGGAAAGATCATACTAACCTCGAGAGCTTATCTCGAGCGATGTATTCCCGACAGAGGAGTGTACCTTCTACTATTACATGCACAGCATAGCACACTCTTTCACTATCGGCAGGAATTGTTTCTCCCAGCTTCTTCACATCTTTCGCCAGATGAACAATTTTCTCCATCAGCTCGTTGCACTCTGACACATTGGAACTCACCGTTACGCACCTCTCCAGGGCGTATGCTGCCATAGATAGTGCCAACACTATCCAGTGAGACTCTCCCACTAATTTTACTGCTTTTAAAGCCACTCTTCCCAATTCTTTTGCTACTTCCCGATTCGAAAAAAAAATTATATACGTTAGAATTATCCATTCACAAAACTCAATCTATTTTACTTACAAAATCCATTAATAAACGCGTTACCGATTTCTATAACTCCTTTGCTTCTCTTGAAATGGCGTCTATGATGTTAGAAGCAGCACTTGTGCCCCAAGCCACAGATTCAAGTTCAATTCCGGAAGAAGAGGTTGATGCCCTGTGTTCTGAAGGGGTCTGCAGAAACGAACATACATAACTGATTAAATCAACATTAATTGATAGCAGAGAACAATCACTGAGAAGTGAATTCTAATCACCTTTATTTTCAACAGCATGTTGTCTATAAACTTGATAAGCAAATCGATTTTGTGAGTTGGGTTTTCATTCCCAATGGATTGATTGATTGATTGAATGACCGAGTCTAGGTAAGGAGGCGGCGAAGGAAGCTGAGGATGAGGGATAGCAGGGGATTGCTTAACCAGATTATCGTTGGGAGAGTTGTTATTAGGCGGTGGGGAGAGACAGCATCCGCAAGAGTTGCCCATCACTTATCAGCAAATTTGATCTCAGCTCTGTTCAAAACCTTAATGAATAAAGCAGTTGTACGCGGTGCAGATGAAGAAAACCAGAACAAGAATCTAATATCAAAAGAGGTTAATGCTGCTCGACGTTTTAAGAAGAGCATTATCGTACTAAACACTGCGCACTTAACTATTTTAAATTTTAAATGTCGACCTCCATCCAGCATAGCCGATGCATTATTGGTGGACCATGTCTCATCTCGTGAATACATGCGAGGACAAGTTATTAAATATATATATTGCTCGGATGAGATCGAGGTTAACGCGTATAAAGAAATAGTCACAGTTTTTTGTCACATTTATTGACTCTGCTAGCCACTATTAATTTTGAAATGGTCTTCACTAAAGGTCGTAAAAAACTGAAAAATGTAAGGTGTAGATTCATTCCCGAGGGCTTGGAGCGCATGTACACAATTCTGTTATTTGAGCCTCCTTATGGAACTTCATTTTGAAAGAGTCGCAAGGTTTTGGTAATCATAAATTTTATTTTATCAGAATTTTTAAATAAGTTTCATTTAGAGAAATATGTAACAACACATTTGTTCTTATTTATATATATATATATATATGCAACAGGGGTGTCCCTGTAACTCAGCCCTGTAGTCTAGTAGCCCATACCTTGGGTACCAAGGGCGAGTTGTGGCGAGACTAGCCCCCTGCGGGTGGACGCCATAGCCCACATACAGGGCCACCGGTCAACTGCAAGAGCGGGGGGTTGAACCCGAGACCTATGGGGAGCAAACCCACGGTCCAAGCCAACTCCACTACTCGGGCGGGCTTTATTTTTTATAACATTTTTAGTTACTCATTCAATATAGAAACAAATAATTTAAAATTTTCTAAGTTTAACAATTAGTATTCAAGGATTTTATTTTTTCAGTGTGAAATTATTTGTGTAAGAAAAGTACGTAGGCAATAAGGGATCATACATGGTGTTTGATTTGGCTTATCCATCAATGATATCACAATAAAGGACAAGAGGAAATTATGCTTAAACATTTAGGCATAACTCAATGCAATAATGTTTCTTTCACCATTTGGTTCCATGTAAATATATGGAGTGGACATTCTAACCACCAAGAAGACTTTATCACATTATTAAATACTTATTTAATGGGAAAGTTTGCCTAACTATTATTCGTGCTTATGCACAAGATGAATTTTTTCTTTTAAGTAGATGGTATTCGTAGATGCACATCAAACATAGCAATCTTTACTAAGATTGAGATTTGGGAGTCAAAAGAGTTACTATAAATCTAAAGTTATTTGTCGGAAATGATGTATGTTGCTAAAAAAGTCATTAAGGGGAGCCAGTTATGCTCATTGTATACTTCCAATAAAGAAAATATATTTCAAAGGAAAAATAGAGAATCTTTTGGGCTTTGGGATGCATCAAATTACCCATTTATAAAAAACCTTAAAAATCAATCAAACAATTAGTTAAGAGATTCTATTGAAAGTAGATTAGGTTGAAGGCTAATATAGTAAATAATGGAGAACATCCTAAAATCTCTATAATTTAATTTGGAGATTACAAAACACTATAATAGACACTTGAATTTCATCCATGTTATATGTGCAAATGCATGAGATTTGTAGTTGTAGCACATATATATGATTGGAGTAAGCAAAAATTGCATGTAAAGTGTAACAATATTTTGATAGAAATAGGGTATTGTATTAAAAATAATTTTAGCCTAATTCAATATTGAAAGGTTGTAGCATTCATCATAGGTAGCACTGCTAAATCTAAATATCTATAGCATGGATCATAGATATCATTGCTAAATTTAAAGGAGCTTTGTGGGATTAATGTTTTCATTATTTTGTGACATTGATGTTTTCAATATTTCAAGTGGCACTAATATTTCAAGGGTCTCCTTTATCGTTGTACTTCTCAAATCGAGGTATCTCTATGTTTTTGTGGCATTGATGTTTTCAATATTCAAGTGACAATGGGCTCCTTTTGAAATATTATGATGGTTGTCCATTTTGGTTTTGGTTCAAAGTTGACATTTGTTGTTGAAGTGAAGTTATGTTTTGCAAAAGTTGGGTAATGATCTTGAGTCATTGCTTGACATGTTTTGAGAATGTGGTGAATGTAGTGGAAGTGTGTATGTTCTTGGTGGACTACCATGTTAAAAATTTATGAGAGGGGATAAAACTTGAGGTGTGATATGCAAATATCAAAAACTATAAGGATTTCTAATGGAAATGCCTAATCTTGGGGTTATACCAATGCTTTGTTGTATCTTTGAAGCAACAATTTGGTTTGTGTATGTCAGAATAGAGGCTATAGTTGTAGGAAGAGAGACTTGATTTCTTCCTTGGCTTTAATTTTTTCTCAAAGATTGGGTACAACTAGTCAATGTAAGTACATTAGCATAAACTATATGAGCTAGGCTACACAACACCTATAATCCTCAATCATCATTAATTAGTTTCATCATGTTATGTATTATAGTTACCATTGTACCCACTAGGTATTCAAAACTCACATAATGGGCATGTGCAGGATCATGATGGGCCAAAAAGTGGCCGTATGATGGGTATTTGTAGGGTATGTGGTTGATGAATTTTTTTTACCCAAAATTGATGAAACAAAAAGGGTTTTTAAAGGAGATTCTCATCTTTCCACCAATATAAACTAGGCTTTACTTTGAATTTAATAAATAATTATTATTTATTTTCTATTTGAATTACAACTAAAGTTCTTATTGATAAGCTGATTCAAAAATATCTATAGCTTTCAAATGGTATCACATTTTTTGAATTTGAAACATGTGTCACATTCTATGCTTCACATACTATAGGATTAAAAAATAAGAAATTAATTTCATGAAGTTTTGACCAAGTTAAGGTGGTTATACATACAGTTTTTTAAATTTTTTTTAAGTTGTAATAAAAAATTCATAATTAATTATTTACTTAGAATAGAATTACAAAAAAATATGCATCACATCAGGACATGAGTCATCTACTTATATATAAAATATTATAAAAACATATGATCATTTTATTGTGGTTAGGGTGGTCAGACAGACACCTACTTCTTATTTTTTCCCTGAAATTTAAGTACTATTGCATTGAAATTTCAAATTTTCACCAAATATATATATATATATATATATAATAAACCTAGTAGTTTAGAAACTACATTCCATTTGCTACAAATTCTATTCTTACATATTTTTGAAATAATATAGATAACTTATTCAATTTTTTATGTCAATTTGCCTAACACTATTTTTTTTAATTTTTTGCCACTTAAATGCCTTTTTTTCCCATGATGATCCTACACATACCCTAATCTTAAAGTATTTCTAAATCTTTGTCCAATTGTTTTAGTTTGTTTTTGGGGACATGAGCAACCATAGTCTCAACATCTCTAAAAATGGTTGATTGTAATGTTTTCACTGGTATGGTAGCATCAGGAATAGAGTCCAAAATGGGTTGAGTATTGACAAAACTTTGCATGAAAGAGTTTTTAGACTCATGATGCATAGTAGATGTAACAACAACATAGGATGCCATAAGTCTACAATTACGTCTCACTGAAGTATTGGCAATAGGACACTAGGCCATGAAGCTCATGTGAGTTTCAAAATGTTAAGTATACCCAAGATGAAAATTAAACTATCAATTAACCACAGTAAAATAGACAACACAAGCAAACAAAGAATACAACAAGGAAGATCTATGCAAAAGTTGATTCAGTCAATAGTAAGAGGACATAGGCACCTAAGGGCATCTGTAAATTCAGAAAGCTTTCCAAAAATTCAAAATTTGACTATGTGTGACTCTTCTTAAGGATTTTGGGTCTAGTTGTAGATAGGTTTGATAGTGAATTTTTTTAGATTTTCCTTAATTTATGCCAATGCAAGTGTGTAATAGTATGTGAACAATAAATGCAATATTTTTATCTAAAATATACAAATTGCTTGATTTTAAGATGCCTAAATCTCAAAATGATGACTTCGATGCAATTTTGAAACAAAACAATGCATTTTTTTACTTTTTAACACTTTTTGAGCCAAATAAAAGATGCCTAAATGAATGCAATTAAGAATTTTGAAATAGAGATTTTCAAGCAAACACAAAGATATAGATGTGTGAAAAAGTTTGTTAATGTGAGTGTACAAGGAAAGAGGTGCCCAAGGGGATCTAAGTCCTTGATATGGGTTCTAAAAATTCAAAAGTTGAATGTTTATTAAAATGTCTAAAGGTTTTGCTTTTGTGTGCAAACAGGTTTACAACTAATTATTTTTCCAAAATTTGTTCAAATTAAGACAATGTGATGTAAATGCAAATGTGTAACAATAGAAATGATAATTATGAATGTAAATTTCAATGTAGATCTAATATAAGTGACTGAAATGAACCCTAACATGCAACCTATTATGTAAAATGATATGTAATTTTTTTAATTTTTATGACTTTTTATGATGCACAAATGAAACCCTAAATGAGAAATACAAAAAAAATGCAATGAAAAGCTTAGATCTAGGGTGAATTTTAGAAGGTATGTAATGTTAACAAGTCAAGTTCACCAAAATGAAATAAAGAAAATAGGAACGATAGGTCTAATGCATAAACCTAAGATTCAAATTTTGTTGGTGTGGTGCTTTTCTATTATTTCATTAAGATGGAGATCAATATAAGGTATAGTATAGATTGAAATTCAACCATGAAGGTGAGCCAATTAGACTTGGATCTCCATCCTATTGAGTCTTAAATGAATTGGAATTATTTTTTTATGATTAACCTAATTAGACTATATGACCTAATATGAAAAATGCAATAAGCTGACAATTAACAGATTGAAACAGTAACTTGTAGGAAAATCTGAAAGTTGTAAAGGGATGTGTACCTATCCAAAAAATTTGGTTGTGATCACTATAGAAGGACATATTTTCCTAAGGGTGTATGGGTCCTGGTATGATTCTTCTACTCTATTTTTGGGGTCCTCTAATGACAGATATGAGATTCTAATTCTCAATTGCAAAGTTGTCGCTAAAACATTATGAGATAATTTCATACATGAGTTTTCATGATTTGAAAAGATGTAGGGCTTCAATTGTAACAATGAAATTTTTTTCTTCAAGATCCCTTCAATCATCTTCAAACCTAAAATCTACACATTCACAAAGAGAGATAATGTTGTGTCATTTAGGGGCTTACCTCAATTGAACCCCATGTAAGTGTTTCCACTTCCACAATGGCAATGTCAATGATAAAATGATAATGTGTAGGAAGAAATGATGAAATCACAAAGTGTTGCAAATCACCACCCTTCAATGGCTTCCTTGAAGGATTGAAATCATACACATCACTTCAAGGTATTGGATCTTTCTTGCCTTATTTTCTTGAATGCTTTGGAGAACTACAAAAGTATTAGCCTTCACAAGATAATGATAACATGAACACACATAAACTCACATAATATTTGACATGATGTTAGGATCTTGAATTGATGTAATGAAACTCTAAAATACTGATCTTGACTTGCTTGATAGTGCTCTTGGTCATAATTTTTTTAATAGTTTTCTAGATAGATTTAAAATGATGCAATAACTAGGTATTTATAGGAATTTCTCTAATTTCCCAAGAATTAAATCTTGATAGCTGACATTTACAATTTGAATTTTGAATGTTAAGATGTTGACTTCAAAACATCTAAAATTGGTCCGCAACAAAATAATGGGAGCCATGTATGTCATAGGGAAAATGGTTTTTGATGCTATTTTCTAGGACATTAAATGTTGGAGGGAAAATAATAACCGAGTGCATTTTTTCAATGCTTTCAATTTCTCCACTAGGTATAGAATGCATAATTTAGGAGATGAGGGACCCAATTAGGCTCATTAATTTAGGTGGAGAAAAACCTAGTGTGAATTTGTCAAGGGTGACAATTTATGATGCTACAACAATATATAATTTATTCTCATACCGATTGTTGATCTTCAATTATATTATCTTTCCCATTAGGGGGAAAACACTTTGATGTGTGATATCATGACCATATATTATATCATTGCACTTTCTTGGATGACCATGTTCAAATATATATATAAGAACATTGGGTGAATTATATATTACATCTTTTTAAATATAATTGTGTTCTCACATATCTATTATATTTTAAGAATGACATTGGGGACATCATAACCTTCCTCACCCTACTTTTAACGTATGTTACCACTAAAGGTTTATTTCCTTACCTCTAATATTGTGTTCTTATGCTCTTGGATGCCACAAAGGATTATATTCCTACCCTATTATCTTAAATTATCCCATAAGTATTTTTGGCTATTGAAGGTTTCATCACTAAATTCATTTACCCATACTAAAGGATAACATTTTATTCCTCCACACTTATATTCACCCAATTTTCTTACCATGCTTGTGACTCAAGATTTTTTATCTATTTGTTGCATGACACATTTATTGCAACCATTACTTTACATGATTTACATAATTACATGTTTAGCTTAAATTTATATTTCATTTACTATTTTTTAGTCTTTCAATTCCTTAATTCTAATGGATTTAATAAATTGAAGTGGGGTAATATTTTTATCACTAAAACTTTTCTTACATAGAGATTCATCACTATTGTAACTAGATCATTTCCATACAAGATTGTTACACTCAACATTTCATATTATTCTATGTCCACCACATAGGGCATAATATTATACCAATTCCCATATAGGAATTTTTCTCTGACCTTATTCTTGATTTCTTCTTCTCGTTCTTCTTATCCTTGTGATCAAGGTGTCTCTAGATGGCTAGATACTAAAAAATTTCCTTTCCTTACTTTGGCTATTTCTCCCATTGTGACACTTAGATTCCTACAAAGAATTAGAAAATAAGGAGGGTAATATTACTCGCTAGGATATTTTCTTAATCACTAGGATATTCCTATTGCCTATAGAAATCCAACTGACCATGATCATCCACCAACTCCTAGTACTTTAGCTTTTGTCCCTTCATGACTTGTTTCTTGTTTCTCTATTTAATTTTGTTGACTAAGACTTGACCTTGTGTGGAATTTTGGGATGTGAACCAAAAAAATTTTGAATGTGAAAATCTCTTACACTTCTAGGGCTATGCACCTAAAAGGAGGGAGGTATCCAAAAGTCTTAATGGCTCACTCAAAAATATTCCCTTGAGATTCCAATGCAAAGAATATCAAAATTTTTCTAAACGGAATGTCCTAGAAACTAGAAAAGGATGAAAAGGAGCTCTATAATTTTGTAGAAGTTGTTGTTGAAGCCAACTGGGACTCATATGCCAAGCTATGTGACTTAGTCCTATTTTGGGAAGATTATGCAGAAATAGGTTTCAGACAACTAGGTACTCATAACTACAAAATCTCAGTTTCGGGCCTAACAGTGGGACTCATATGCCACTAATGGTGACTTATTCCAATTTCATATTTTGGGAAATTCAAAGGTGGAATCTGTAGCTCTTGGACTGCACTTCAGCTCTTAACAGGTTTCCAGATTTGAAACTGCAGAATTTGACATGTAGGTGTTCTCCAAGCTTCTTTTAGGGCTTTGACCACTTTGAATGACTTTGAAAAATTGTTGAAAAATTTTCACACCTTGATCTTTGACAAATATACACACTAGACATGTGAAACACATGCAAAGAGGGGGGGGAATTGTTGAGGGTTAGTGAATAGGTGTTTGCCTTCGTCAAACCCTAGTTTGGTAATTAAATCCTTGAAAATGAAATGAAATGAAAAGAGAATGATGAATGAACAACATGAAATGCTTCAAATCACCAAACCCTTGAAGTGGAAATCTAAAGATATGCAAGTAGCAACTCAATGGATGTAGACTTGAGAATGCTTGAAGTGCCTATATGATCCAGGTGGATCCAAAAAACCTAAAAATTTCACAGTCTTAGAATCTCATGAAACTAGCATCATTGCGTAGATCTTGCTGACACGGTCCTGACGCAACTTGAATGGGCTCAAAAGGAGTATGTATGCATAAGTTATGTGCAAACAATGGTCTAGTCAAACAAGTGAATAAGGGGAGTGGTCAAAGGAAAAAAAATTGATCATCTCAAAAATGGTGAAAAATAGCATCATGTCAAAGAGCTCATCACCATGATTTCAACACCATTCATTTCATGTCAAATAGAGTCCGTATGAATGAGATATCGCTAGTAAAAGTTTGCAAAAGGAAGGTTGACTAGTTAAAATGATGACATCAACATGTTGATGTGGCATGGTGACAAGGTAGGTGGATGACATGGACCAGTCATGGGTTGACACATGGAATCCATTCAGCAGTGATGAGGCATTGACACTGTCTAGTGACAGGTTGACACATGGTAGACTTCAGCCAATCATCAACTAGCATGTGGCAGACTCCGGTCAATCATAATTTGACATGTGGTACTCCTTCGTAGCTCCTCCGGGTTGTTGAAATAGTTTGTTTGCTAAAAACTCTTGGAGAGATTTGAACCGATAAAATCCATTTCTTCAATATGGGCACCTACCATTGCACCAAAATTCATGCTCTACCTATATTTAGTTGGCGGTTCATTTGTTATTCAAAATTTTTAAATTGCTTTGAAAAATGGGAGGGGTGGCAATCGACCTAGTGACCTTCTCGCCCCTAAGACCACTCTTCACCACTGCACCATTGTATGGTGTTGAGTATTTGGTGGGATCCAATTCAAGACATTTTGGAAACAAAATATCTCTAAAATCAAAAAAATTAACCCTTTCAAAATAAATATAAGCCCTTGGGTATGTGTAGGATCATGATGGGCCAAAAAGTGGTAATATGATGTGTATATATAGCGAATGTGGCTGACGACTTTTTTTTAACCCAAAATTGATGAAACAAAAAGGGTTTTTAAAGGAGATTCTTAGCTTTCCACCAATATAAATTATGCTTTACTTTGAATTTAGTAAATAACTATTATTCATTTTCTATTTGAATTATGACTAAAGTCCCGATTGATAGGTTGATTGAAAAACATCTATAGCTTCCAAACAACATCACATTTTTTGAATTTGAAACTTGCGTCACATTCTATGCTTCACATACTATAGGATTACAAAAAGAAAAATTGAATTTCATGAATTTTTGACCAAGTTAAGGTGGTCAGACACAATTTTTTTTTTTAAAAAATTGTAACTAAAAATTCATAATTAATTATTTACTTGGAAAAAAATTACAGAAAAATATGCATCACATTGGGACATGAGTCCTCTAATTATATCTAAAATATTATAAAAAAATATTATCATTTTATTTTGGTTAGGGTAGTCAAACAGACACCTACTTCTTATTTTTCCCTAAAATTTAAGTACTATTTCACTAAAATTTCAAATTTTCACCAAATAGATTAAAAAAAAAAAAAACCTAGTAGTTTACGGACTAAATTAATTTTTTTATAGATTCTATTCTTACATATTTTTTAAATAATATAGATAACTTATTCAAATTTTTATGTCAAGTTGTCTAACTCTAATTTTTCTGAATTTTTTGGCACTTAAGAGCCTATTTTTTCCATGATGATCCTGCACATACCCCCTTAAAAAGATTAAAAGCCCAATACATGATATTTTAAAGGGCTTAAACTACATTTAAAAGATATTAAAAATATTATTTAAGGATTTAAGGGCTTAAATAATATTTTTAAGATATTTGAAGGTTATTAAAAAATATTTAAAAGATTATTAAGGGGTTTTGAAGGGTTTAGAAGAATTCAAAAGATTATTAAAAGAAGATATGTTGTAAAAGGGGGAATATTATGAGGTTTATTTTTTGTAAATGGGAGATATGCAAGATTGTAAAAATCATATGGTTTTAAACCATATTGGGGAAAAAATTTGTATAAAAGGGGGAGAGTTTTTCCTTGAGAAAGAATCAAGTTTGCTTGGATAAATAATTCGAGTGTGAGAATTTTTGGAGAGGAATTACAAGGTGTTATTATACACCAAAATTGTAAAAGTGAGAGAGATTGTGAGGAATTTTGTGGAGGTTTTAAAGCTTGAATATTGTAAGAAGGCATTTTTTAGGTGCTTGGAAATATTAATGAAAGTGGTCCAACATTGGGAAGTGGATTCAGAGATGTAGCCCTTTGAAGGGCGAACTCCATTATCAACCTATGTCTGGTCTTTCTATCTTTCATCTCATTCTTCTTCTATCTCCCATCTTAAATTCTCTCTAATTTAATTTCAGTTTATTTTTCAATTCAGTATTTGATTTCTAATTACAACATTTTATTAATTAGTAATTTCATTAATTTATGTAAAAGTGAACCTAGTCTGTAATTTTAATGGTTAAACAACATAGTCACACAATTCTATCGAGATCGAGAATAATTGTAATTAAGGTTAAATACATTTGAATTGTAAACCTATAATTGTAGACCAAAGTGGTATTAGAGCTTCTTAACATGAAATTGCAGAAGTGAATGTTAACTAGGTTAAAATTGAAACAAGGAGAAGGTGCAGTGGAAGAATTCAATCCAGAGATCGAAAAAAGGACATTTCCATGATTATAGATGGTAGTTGAACAAATTCCTACAGAGCTTGATGAGAAAACTTTTCAATAAGCTTTTCTAGAGATGAAGTCAATGGTGGAAGCTCTTTTCCAAGAGAGGCAAGAATGAAAGAGGAGAAAGGAAGGAAAGGCTAGAAAGGAGGAAGTTGAATCCTCATTGAAAGAAGACAAAGGTAAAGGAGTAGGCGGTGGTTGTGACCCTCCTAAACCTCCATCCCCATCCTCTTCATCTTCTTCTAACTCTTCTAAAAAGAAACAACCTATGCAAACTAATTCACCTTTGTTAAAATTGGATGTTAAATTTGAATTGCCAATTTATAATGGAGAACTAGATGCAGAAAAACTGATAATTGGATAAAACAAATTGAAGTTTATTGTATAATTTAGAAGTTTACTAAGGATTCTCAAAAAATCCAATTAACTGCTCTTCACCTAGGAGGCACAACCTTAATCTGGTGGGAGAGCAGAACTCGAGAAGATCTAAGCCAATATGGTAAAATTATTTCTTCTTGGTTTGAGTTTATAGTTGCATTAAAGAAAAATTTCTATGCATTAGGTCATATGAAAAAAGTAGTAATGAATTGGCAATCATTAAAGCAAGAGAAAGGACAAAGTGTATACGATTATACAGAAGAGTTTAGGAAAAGAGCTTTAATTTTGGGCATTCCATTATATACACAAGAAACTCTGTTAAAGTATATAGGAGGATAATTTCATGAAAATTTGAGGCATTCAATACTTATGTTTAATCTAACTAACCTTGATGAAGGTAGTGTGCAATCCATTGATCTAGAAACAAGCTCAAGGAATAGTCATGATGGTCTCTTAATAGACTTTAATAAACACAAACAGAGCAAGAAAGGGAAGGAGAAAATATAGTGCACAACTATTGTAAAGAAAGAGGATGAGAAGCCTTATTTCTGACATTGCAAGAAGAAAGGGAACGAAGATGCAAGATGTTGGAAACTGCATCTCGATCAGAAGCCAAAGTGGTTTAAGGATCAAAAGGGTAAGTAGAAGAACACAACTATTGTGCAATATCTCAGATCAGGTTCTGTTGATGAAACAAAGATTTCACTTGTGGGTATCAAAGGTAATACTCCTATTGTCAGTACTAGTTTTCATGTTTCTTCTCTAAGCTGTAATGAAGTACCTATTAAAAGTAAAAGGAATGACTTGTTTTATATAACCTGGGCTATTGCTAAACAAACTAAGATTGATACACTCATAGATAGTGGATCACAAGTGAATCTAGTCTTTGAACAAGTTGTTAAGCAATTGGGATTAAAAACAACTCCTCATCCTAGACCCTATTCATTGGGTTCGGTGCTTGATAATGCTTGGCTACATGTGTCAAAGTAGTGTAAAATGTAATTTGAAATCACATCCAAGTTTGTTTATGAGGTAGAGTTAGATGTCATTCCACTTGACATTTGTGGGATGGTTCTAAGAAATCCTTATTTGTATGACAGAAAAGCCATTTTCTACAAGGAACATAATAGGTATCATTTGTTTAAAGATGGAATTGAAATCAGTGTTAGAGCTCATCACATTAAGAATGACAAATCTGTTGTAAACACAAAGCATTTGAAGATGATTGTAAATGCAAGCAATAATTTAACTCTCATGTATGTAACAACTAGTGATACTAAGCATGAAGATTTGAATCATGATAAGCTGTCACAGACATCATACTGTGAGGATGAGTTGCAAGCAGAGTTAGGCCTTTAGCCAGAGGTGGTAAAAGAGGGTTTGAATGTTTCATTTTCTAATAATGTTCTTGTTCAAGAGATTCAGAATGTTGATACTATTTCCTTCACATCAGTGTATTTAGTACTGTTGCTTGTTATTCTGCTAGTTATTTCTATGTGGACAATGAATGTGATGGTGAATATTGATGAACATGTAGTTGATTGTATCAACAAAGCTATCTCATATTTCTTTGTGTTTGTGATGGGTTAGATGTTCAAAATTTTAGCAAGAAGAACAAATGATACTGGGAAAGTGGGGAAACATTTCCCTAGCTCAAATTGTACATAAAACATACATTTTGGAGGTCCAAAAGCTTCTCAATGGAGAGGAATGATCTAGGTGGATCCAAAAAACCTAAAAAATTCATATTCTCATAATCTTAGGAAAGCAACATCATCACGTAGAGCTCATTGACACAGTCCTAAAGCAACTTGAATGGGCTCAAAAGGAGTTTGTATGCAAAAGTCATGTGCAGTCAAAGTTTTAATCAAACAGGTGAATCAAGGGGCTAGTCAAAGGTGAAAATATTGATTGTCTCAAAAATGGTCAAAAATGGCATCATGTTGAAGAGCTCGTCACCATGATTCCGATGCCATTCATTTTGCATCAAACAAAGTCTGTATGAGTGAGATATCATCAGTCAAAGTTTGCAAAAGAAAGGTTGACTAGTCAAAATGAGGACATCAACATGTTGACGTGGCATGGTGATAAGGTAGGAGGATGATGTGGGCTAGTCATGGGTTGACATGTGGCATCCACTTAGTAGTGACGAAGCATTGACATGGTCTAGTGACAAGTTGACATGTGGTAGACTTCGGCCAATCATCAACTAACATGTGGTAGACTTTAGTCAATCATAATTTGACACATGGCACTCCTACGTAGCTCCTCCAGGTTTTTGAAATAGCTTGTTTGCTAAAACACTCTTGGAGGGATTTGAACTGATAACCTCCATTTCTCCAATATGGGCACCTACCATTTCACCAAAATTCATGCTCTACCTATAGTTAGTTGGTGATTCTTTTTGTTATTCAAAAGTTTTAAATTGCTTTGAAAAATGGGAGGGGTGGCGGTCGACCCAATGACCTTCTCGCCCCTAAGACCACTCTTCACCACTGTACCATTGTATGGTGTTGCGTATTTGGCGGGATCGACCTGTTTTGAAGACATTTTGGAAACAAAATATCTCTAAAATCACTTTCAAATTAAATATAAGCCCTTCAAAAGATTAAAAGCTCGATACATGATATTTTAAAGGGCTTTAACTATATTTAAAAGATATTAAAAATATTATTTAAGGATTTAAGGGCTTAAATAATATTTTGAATATATTTGAAGGTTATTAAAAGATTTTTAAAACATTATTAAGGGGTTTTGAAGGGTTTAGAAGAATTCAGAAGATTATTAAAAGAAGATATGTTGTAAAAAGAGGGATATTATGAGATTTATTTCTTGTAAATGGGAGATATGCAAAATTGTAAAAATAATATGGTTTTAAACCATATTGGGAAAAAAAATGTATAAAAGAGGGAGATTTTTGGTTTGAGAAAAAATCAAGTTTACTTGGAGAAATAATTCTAATGTGAGAATTTTTGGAGGAGAAAAATCACAAGGTGTTATTATACACCAAAATTGTAAAAGTGAGAGAGATTGTGAGGAATTTTGTGTAGGTTTTGATGCTTGAATATTGTAAGAAGGAATTTTTAGGTGCTTGGTGATATTAATGAAAGTGGTCCAACAATGAGAAGCAGACCCAGAGACATAGTCCTTTGAAGGATGAGCTTCGTTATCAACTTGCATCTGATCTTTCTATCTTCTGTCTCATTCTTCTATCTACTGTCTTACATTCTCTCTAATTTCATTTTAGTTTATTTTTCAATTCAGTATTTGATTTCTAATTGCAACAGTTTAGTAATTAGTAATTTCATTAATTTATGTAAAAGTGAACCTAGTCTGCAATTTCAATGGTTAAACAACATAGTCACGTAATTCTGTCTAGATCGGGAACAATTGTAATTACTAGGTTAAATATATTTGCATTATAAACCTCTAATTATAGACCACGAGAATGCTTAAGTGAATGATTGATAATTTCTTGAATGATTAAGTGAATGAATGGGGGTGAAATGAGAGGAAAAACCTTATATTTATACTTGATTATGCAAAATTTCCTAGAAAATACCACATCACAGGTTGACCTTAGGTCTTAGAAAATAATATCCTACTAGAATTTTAAAATAATTTTTATTTTTGAGCCAAAGGGAAATCATTCACCCCTAGTGGTGAATGGGTCCCACATAGGAATTTTAAGTGGGTGTTGAAAATTAAGTGTATTAATTGATGTTTATCAGGATTGTTTTTTAAAATACACTTAAGTAAGGCCTATAAGTGTAAAATGGGGCCAAATAAAGCATAAGAAAGGGTCAAATTATTAATAAAAGTCCTAGAAAAGTGTAAAAATTTGTTAACAACACTTTACAACACTTTTAAATAAGGCTTAGTAAGTTATAAAAAGAGGTTATTTAGGTGAAATATATTAAAAGGGTTCTAGAAAAGTGTAAAAGTGTGTTACAACACTTCACAACATTTTTTCAAGGCATCATAAAATTCTTATTGACTCACAATGGTCCAAGACCTAATGTGAATGTGTTGGCCACATTACAACATTAAATCAAGGAAAATCTAGGACAACATCCAGAAGAAGGACCCAAATGAGAGTGAAAATGTCCAAAGATACATTTTTCTATGCTACATTTAGCCCCCACTTTAGTGAGAGGATGAACCTGCTTCAAACTCACACTAAAGTAGTCAAACATGCACATCAAGAGGGATCCAAATGTACCCATGTTGGAAATATGAGACAACAACAATCAAGAGGGATGATCAAGCCCCCCAGATGAAGATCCCATGGGAAACCAAACATTAGCACAAATGAAAATTATATAAAGAGTGAAAGGGAAAAAGGGAAAAAGAGAAGGAAAGAAAATGGGATCAAGCTTCAATCATTTGTCCATCCCATTGTGAATCAGACCTAGGTTGTTTGTCTAAAAAATTCATACCTACTCTGAGGCAACAAAACTCATGGTTGTCTACCAAGTAAGAAGTCCTAGAAGGTGAGAAACATACACTCATGGCTAGTATGCACTCACACACACGCATGTGGATATGGGGAAAGTCATGCCTCAGAATGGGATTTCTTCTCAAGAATACCAAAGTTATACCTCTTGATAACTTTAATAAGGCACCACAAAAGAAAACGACTTTTCAAGCTTCATGAGACAAGCAAAAATTTGTATGCTTGGAGCTCATGAAAAAACACGATGGCACCATAGGCATGCAAGCTGTGTTATAGAAGGTGGCCATATAAAAAAATGAAAAATGCAACATGAAACAAATGTTCAAAGGACTCTTGCTTAGTTCATGTGCGGTCTTTAACTTAGGAAACATTGTGCCTAATGTCTCCAAGAGAGGACCAATCAAAGAATAGAAAATTCACAACTTATGGGATGCAATGTGTCATATCAAGTGAATAAGAGGAATGTAATATGCTAAGATAGATAACACTCATGAAGGACATTACGCCCAATGTCATCCAAAAAGTGACAAATGCATTGTATGAAGTAAGAAGGCTGCACTAAGAACCAAGAAAAGGAAAATGCAACAAAATGATGCCAATGTATGCCCCCACTTTAAAGGAATTTCTACGCATCATACTATGAGCAATTACTTTAAACTAGAAAATGAAAAATGAAAATAAGAAAGAAGACATGAGAGCCAACTTGGAAAGCCCTATGCCAAGTCATGTGTTTCTAAGTAGAGTTGTGTCATGTGAAGGAAAAAAGAAAAAGAAAAGATAGGGGGTTTCCCCAAAATGAAAACACCAAAAAACATAAGGGATCTATGGATTTGGGGTCAGTATGTTCTTTGCTGCAATGTTTTGGTAGAGAGCTTGGAATTTTTATCATCCCCCAAATACATAGAATTGGAAGAGGGATACAAAGAGAGCAGAAACAAAGAAAGATCCTTGTAGGTCAACATGGAAGAGACATACAAGGAAAAACACAAGCAAAAACCATAAAAGAAAAGGGATCTTTTGGGTCAACATGAAAGAGACCTGAATGTCTCAATGCCTTGCATCATCCCCAAAAGGAAATTACAAGAAAAGAAAAAACAAAAGGAAAATAAAAAGAAAAGGCCTTTTGGGTCAACATGAACATGGATGTCTCAATGCTTTGCGTCATCCCCAAAAGGAAAACACAAGAAAAAGAAAAAAAGGTGAAAGCATTGTACAACATAAAGAATAATGAAGGTACAAATAGAGGAATGTCACAAAGGGAGAGAACAATAAATAGAATGTCATGGGGGATCACATTATGCACATGCAAACACATCAACAAAAAAGAAAAAATAAAATGCAAAATACTAGTAAAGCAAATGTGAGTCTACCATCAAGCAAGTCATATGCCTCCTAGTCATGTTCATTATATGGCAAGAGTGGGAAACTAGCCAAAGGGACAAGGGCTAGTGCTGAACTAGGAGAAGTACCAGGTTCATTACTCTCTATAGGATATTTCTCATTTAAGCTCATGGAAGAGGAAAGCAATATGTTCGTGAGTCATTATGCACCTCTTCATCTATTTTAGCAATCTCGTCATTGTCATCCAAATTATTCACAACAAGAGGATGAATGATAATGTCCAATGAAGAGTGTAACTCATGTTGTGACTACTGTATTGGATCACTTTTTGGTAGGTGGGGAGGAGGATTATCGTGCATTGCTTTGATTAAGTTCAGATCATGATTTTTGTTATCAGGCTCATGTAACTTGTGAGCAAAGGCATGATGTCTCTATCTACGGTCTCTAGAACCTCTATTTCTTTTTGGTTTTGTTCTTAAGTTGTGTTTGTGAAAGAGTAGGTTGATCAACCATAGGTTGCTTTTCTTCCATGAGGGGAGGAATAGAAGGAACCATAGAAGGTTGGTCATCCACTTTCTCTTTTACTTTGTAAACTTGTTTTATTTGAGGAGGCATGACAAATTTTCTTTCAATGTCTCATGGTCTTTTGGATGATGTAGGTGAAGTTTCTAGTGCTAGTTGGTCCTGGTTATTTGCTTTTGGTTTGGCTTGAAGCATGGTTTCATCTAGGATGGGAGTGTTAGAGGTAGATGGGGACATGTCACAGAGAGACAATTCTACTATTTTTGTTGCTTTGAATTTTTGGTAAGCTATGAAAAAGAAGTTTTGTCATGGCATTATAGGTTCCATGGGCTTAGGCCAAAAGGCTTCTAAGGAAATTTTTTCTTTACAAGACAAGGGGTTAAAGCCACTATGGTGAACAGTGAATATTTTGTTGTCAAATGGAAACTTTAAGCATTTATGTATAACTGAAGGGATAACTTTAATTGGGAAAATCCATGAATGGCCTAACCACAAATGAAATTGGTCCAACTATGGGATGATGGAGAATGTGAAATTTAATGTTTTTGTTCCTATTTGTAATGGAAGGGTGATCGATCCAATCATAGGGAAAGCAAAACCATTATGTGTCTTGATCCATTCTTTCAATTTATCATAGTCATCTTGATAAAGTTCATGTAATACTAAGAATTCCTCAGTGATCATGTTCTCTCCACCAGTGGGATCTATTAATATCCCATTAGTGGGATTATCATAGATATAGCTAGCTATGTAAAGAGGACCATCAGGTAGATGTTTAATTATATCCTTAGAGGAGAAAGCAATATCAAGAGATTTATTAGGTGTTCCCTTATGAGGGATAATGTCTATCACACCTACCATTTCATCCATAGGATTAACATGGGTAATATGTGAAATAGGATCATGATGTTCATCATCTGTATCAACATTCATCACATCATTCTTTGTAGTGTCACTAGATTTTACAAATTAAAAATATTATGTTTGGGCATGGGATTAGTGAAAATTTACTTGTTTTGATTTGGAGGGGCAATAGACTTATTACCTTGATCATTAACTCCAACAATGGATAGATGACCAGAATTAATGAGGTCTTGTACAAGATGTTTAAGACACTTACAATGTTTCGTGTCATGTACATTTTGTTGATGATAATGGAAATAAGTATTGGACTTAAAGTTTAGAGGTAGAGGCTTAGTAGGACTGGGTACTTTGATGACAATCAAAGTAATCATTTGTTGTTGTAAAAGTTGGGACATTGTGTTGTGAAGGGTGTTAGGTAAAGGTGTGAATTGTCTTTCCAGATCTCCATAAATAAAGGGCACTATGATTTTAATAGTTATTATTTGGATATTCGTAGTTGGAGGTGTATGTTGAGGAAGATTGAATTGAAGGAACCCTTTGTTTTTCTTTCTAAATGGTTGGGAATTGTTGTGGTTGGTAGGATCAGATTTCTTAGTTCAGCTAGAAGTGGACCTTGTATCTCAACTACTAACCAAATTATGATAATCACAAAGGGTGGTACCCAAGTGCACGAAGTAGGGAAATTTCATCATAGTGAGTTTGTCTTGATGTTTAGTTTGGAAGTTTTCTATTTAAACATATTTTGAAGGTGTGGGTCAGAGATTTTGACATTGATTTGGGAATAAAGTGATTGATAGCGTGAGATATAGTTATTTATCTTTTCTTCCTTGTTTTTCCTACAATGCATCAAATCAACCAAGGTCTTCTTGGGAGTCATATGCACTTGGAAATGATTTATAAATGCATCAAAAATTTCATTAAATGAAAAAATTGAATTTTTTGGTAAAGAAGAAAACCATTCCAAGGCAGTATCTTTTAAAGTCCTAGGAAATAGTTTTTCTAGTAGTTTATCATCAAGGATAAAATCACTACATAAGGTGGTATAGGAATTAACATGGTTCGAAGGATTGCCCTTCCATCCATATTTCTCAAATCTAGGCATCTCTACTCCTCATGGCATTAGTGTTCGCAATATTTCCAAAGACAGTGGACTTCTTCAAACATAATATGTGGGTGGGCCATTCTGATTTTGGTTTATGGTAGAGATTTTCTTTTGCATAGAGGAAATAGTTTGGAAAAGTTGTGTTATGAGAGGTTCATTATAAGTGGTATGAGGTGAAAGTGAAAGTGGAGATGCAGTATATGTAGTGGTAGGGAAAGTGAATGGAATTTTCTTATAGATGGTAATGTGGAAGAAGATAGAACATGTGATGCCACATAGGAATTAGGGATGCTAGCAAGAATACTCATGAAAGGAATCACATTACTAAATTGCTACATTGTTGTTGTGACATGAGGAGTGGTATAGGTAGGTATTAAGGCTATGGTTGAGGGAGGAGGAGTTTTAGGTCCTCCTTGGATTACCACATTGTTTACTAGTTGAGGAGCACTAGAGGTTGAAGGAATATGTTTTGTAATATCTCAACGATGTGTTTCACAACATCCAAGCCATCTTCAGTTTCAAGCATGAAATGCTTTTTTTTTTATGGTAGGAATGGAAATAGTTGAAATTTTTTCAAGGCTTACTTGATGTTGTAGATGTGCTAAGTCCTCATGAATTTGAATTATTTTTTCTTGCGGGATATGATCATTATGTGTTTCAACTTGCATGTTATTAGAAGGAAAAGAGTTGCTAAGGGTATTATCCATGCCTAGTGTGCTAGTTGCAATACTAGGAGTGGAAGCTTGGGATAACCCAGGATCCACAATGAGTGTGTTATCATGGGATAACACGAGTCTTGAACTTCTTCTCACTATAGTATTAGCAATAGTACACCAAACACTCATGCAAAGGTTTCTAAATGTGGGGTGAATGCAAATGCAATGTAAACTAATAAGAAGAAAATGATTAAAAATGAACCAAATATTTTTTTGGATGTGAAGCTCCCTTACACTTATATGGTTTTGCACCTAAAAGGAGAGAGGTATCCAAAAGTCTTAATGGCTCACTCAAGAATATGCCCTTGAGATTCCAATGCAAAGATGATCAAAATATATCTAAGGGGAATGCCCTAGAAACTAGAAAGGGATGAAAATGAGCTCGAAAATTTTGCAAAAGTCACTGTTGAAGCCAACTGGGACTCATACTCCAAGTTGGGCAACTTAGCCCTGCTTTGGTAAGATTCTACAGAAATAGGTTTCAGACAACTGGGTACTCAGAACTACAAAATCTATGTTTTTGGTTTGGAAGTGGGACTCATATTCCATTCATGGCAGCTTATTACACTTCCATATTTTGGGAAATTCAAAGGTGAAATCTATAGCTCCTGGTTTGCACTTCAGCTCTTGATAGGTTTTTAGATCCAAAACTACAAAATTTGACTTGTAGGTGTTCTCCAAGATTTTTTTAGGGCTTTGACCACTTTGAATGACTTTGACAAATTTTTGAAAACTTTTCACACCTATCTCATTACAAATCTACACACTAGAGCTGCAAAACACATGCAAAGAGGGGGAAAATTGTTGAGGGTTAGTGAATAGAGGTTTACCTTCATCAAACCCTAGTTTGGTAATTAAATCCTTATAAATGAAAGGAAATGAAAAGAGAATGATGAATGAACAACATGCAATGCTACAACTCACCAAACCCTTGAAGTGGAAATCTAAAGATATGCAAGTAGAAGCTCTAATGGATGTAGAAATTTTGAGAATGCTTGAAGTCCCTATAATGCTTAAATGAATGATTGATAATTGATTGGATGATTAAGTGAATGAATGGGGGTGAAATTAGGGGAAAACCATATATTTATACTTGTTTATGCAAAATTTACCAAAAATACCACATCACAAGCCGACCTTAGGTCTTAGAAAATAATATCTTGCTAGAATTTTAAAATAATTTTGATTTTTGAGCCAAAGGGGACTCATTTGCCCCTAGTGGAGAATGGGTCCCACTTAGGCATTTTAAGTGGGTTTCAAAAATTAAGTGTATTAATTGATGTTTATCAATATTATTTTCAAAATTACACCTAAGTAAGGCCTGTAAGTGTAAAATGGGGCCAATTAAAGCATAAGGAAGGGTCAAATTATTAATGACAAGCCTAGAAAACGTGAAATTTTTCTACAAAACTTTACAACACTTGAAATAATGCTTGGTAAGTGATAAAAGAGGTTATTTAGGTGAAATATATTCAAAAGGTCCTGGAAAAGTGTAAAAGTGTGTTACAAAACTTCACAACACTTTTGCAAGGCATCATAAAATTATTATTGATTCACAAGGGTCCAAGACATAATGTGAATGTGTTGACCACATTACAACATTAAATCAAGACAACACTAGGCCAACATCTAGAAGAAGGACCCAAATGAGCATGGAAATGTCCAAAGATGCATTTTTCTACGCTACAGGATGTGGAATTTTTAAACTATCCTTTCTTTTTGAAACATATATTTCTTATTTAAAAAACAAATTTTAAAATTATTTATTTTCATGATTTATTTTTTAACTTTAACATCTTATTCTTCAATTATCACTTTCACAACTATACAATACATATATACACTTCCATAAATACTTATTTTTTCTTTGAAATCGTCTTTGAATTCAAAAAAAAATTAAAATATATTACATGTAGACCACTCAATTATTGCCAGTAAAGAAAATGAAACACTTACTTCTTTTATCAGAGAACATAAATTATTCTTTTAAGAATTTTATATTAATTATCTATAGTTATTATTTTATTTTATCCAATGAAATATCACTATTTTATCATCAAATTAGAAATTGGGAAAAGTCTTATCTACTTTATTCTCTCATGTATTGTCTTCATTATTCCACCAATTCACTATTGGATTTCTATGTTGGAAATATGGATCCACCTTATTGGAATATGGAACATGGGAGATGATACCCTCCTATTTCGCTAACATAACACTCAAAGAAACCCCTAGAGATCTCAAGCTAGGGATGAAATCAAAGAAAGAGATTTGTAATAGGGGTGTTCTAGGGTATGAAAAATGACTAAAGAGGGGTTCACCACCAAGCTAGGGCTTGGAAAGACTAATAAAATGTAAGATTTAATGACAAGACCTAATGATATGCAAAGCTCTACCAAATGACCTAGAAATGAATGCAAAATAGAACAGAAAGAAGAAGAAGAAAAGATAGGCATCAAAAAACTTGTAGAAACTTTATTGAAGACATGAAATGCTGAAAATGTTGAATTTAATGTCTACTAGGACTCATACACCAGTCTGGGTGATTTAGTCCCAAATTAAGGTTTTTGGGTAGGAACAAAAATCTAGCAAAGACAAGTCTGGAACTCCCTAAAAATTGAAAATTTCCAAAATAAAAAGAGGAATGATGAATGAACAATATGTAATTTTGCAACTCGCCAAATCCTATAAATAAAGTGCTGCAAACATGGATGATATTTCCATCCAATGGATGTAGATCTTGATTCTTGCTTGAATCATGAAAACATACATCACAAATGTTAGCTCAAAAATAAACATGATGCATAATGACTTTGACAGGATGCTTGAATGATGCTCTAAAACACTTGATAATTAGCCCTTGAATGCTCTTGTAAACTCTTGAATACTATTGAATTCTCTTTTAAACTCCAATTTTCTATAATGCATGAATACTCAAATTGCTAGGTCTCTTGTAAACTTTCTAAGTGAAAAATGAGTGAAATAAACTTGTATTTATACTTGTTTATGCCAAATTTCCTAAAGTTACAACACTAAAAGCTAAAATTAGATCTATGAGGATAAAATAACACCAAGAATTTGAATTCAATTTAATTTAAAGCCACATGCAACTCGTACTTCAAAAGTGGCGTATGAGTCCCATTGGAATAGGTTATGGGACACATTTTTCAAAAGATGCTTGGATTCATGTGAAATTCATATTGGGGCCCATAATTTAGGTGGGACCCATGCGCCAAGGTGGTGTATGAGTCCCAAATCACTAAATCTATGATATATACAATCCAAAAAGACATGAATTATGATTGGACGTTGGTTCATGTAAGGATTATCCTAAAAAAGATGCATTAATTAAGGCTTGTGGATGCAAAATAAGGCCAAATAAAGCATAAGAAAGCCCCATTTATTAATGAAACCCTAGATTAGAGTGAAAGTTGTGGTACAACACTTTATAACACCTAGAATAAGGTACCATTAAGTCCATTCAGTTTACAAGGGCCCAAGACCTAATGTGAATGTGTTAAACACACTACAACAATAAATCAAGGCCACATTAAGCTCAATTTAACAAGGAGGGCCCAAACAAATGCGAAAATGTAGTGTACATATTTTTTCATTAAATCTAGCCCCCAATTTAGTGAGAGGATGAACTTACTTCAAAATCACACTAAAGTAGACAAAATTACATCAATAGGGGTACAAGTGCGCCAATGTCGGCAAGATAGGATGACAAAGATCAAGAGGGACATGATCAAGGCTCCAAGATCAATATCCTATGGTAAACCCACATAGGCACAAAAGAACACATATGAAAATGATATAAAGAGAAATAAAAAGGTACAAGCATACACTGCAAAAGACATAAAGAAAAAGGAAAAAAAATGGGATCAAGAATTGACCATTTATCCATCACACCATGGGTCAAATCCAGGATATTTTTCCAAAAACTACACACTCTTTCTAAGGAAATGGAACTTTATGCTGTCCATAGGGTGAGTATATAAAAGGTGAGAGACATACACACATGACTGGTATGCACTTACACAAACAAGCAAGTGGCTATGGGAAATTCATGCCTCGGTTCGGCTTCTTGTCCAACTAGACCAATTTTATACCTCCTGATAACTTTGATAAGGTGCCACACAAAAATGAGCTTCGAGCTTCATATGCTTGGAACTCATGAACAAACAAGATGGCTCCACAAGCAAGCAAAGTGTGTTAAGAAAGGTGACCATATAACCAAAATTTTAAATGCAAGAATAGTCTAAGGAATGTTCAAAGGAGTCTTGCTTAGTTCCTGTAAGGTCTTAACTTAGGGAACATTGTGCCTAATGTCTCCAAGAGAGGACCAATCGAATAATAGAATATTCACAACTTAGGGGACATAGTGTGTCACATCAAATCACTAAGAGGAATGTAATATGCTAAGAGAGATCACACTCTTGAAGGATATCACACTCGATGTCACCAAAAAGTGAAAGACACATCGCATGAAGAAGACTACACCATGAAACATGAAATGCAAAAGAATAATGCCAATGTATGTCCCCACTTTAAAGAAATTGCTAAACACCATGTTGTGAGAAATTACATTAAAGTAGCAAGTGATAAATGCTAAAAATAAAAATGACATGAGAGCTTATTCAGTGTAGGATAGAAAATTGTCACTGCTAGGGTTTAGGACATAGGACAACAATCTTCTATATTTTAAATTTGAGGAAACCCTAGAAATCTCAATCCAATGAAGAAAAGGGAAAGAGATCTAAAAATACGACTATCTTAGGGTATTATTAATGATTAAAGAGAAGTTCACCACCAAGCTATCGATTGGAAAGACTAATGAAATGCAAGATCTAATGTTTAGACCGAGTGATGCATGAAACTTGAATGAATGACCTAAAAATGCAAGTAAATCAAAATAGAAAGTTATAAAATTAGAGGCATGCACCTAGAAACCTAAAGAGGCATGAATGAGGACTAGAAATGTTGAAAACACTCATTTTTATGTTGAATGGGACTCATACACTACTCTAGGTGCATTAGTCTTAGACTAGGGTGTTTGGGCCAAAACAGGAATTTGGCAATGTCTGATCTAAAACCCCTAAAATTTGGAAAATTACTATAATGGTACTCATGCCACAGGTGGCATATCAGTCCCACTAGGCCTTTTTGGAGGGTTAAGATCTGAATCAGGTCTCTAATCTATTCTCTTTCTACCACATGTTGTTTTTGGATCTAAAACCCTGATTTTGGACCTATAGATGACTTTTTGTGAAGATCACAACCTTGAAAATAAGGGGACAACTCCAAAAACTTTCTCCAAGCTTGTAATATAATATTCAAGGTATATTTGAGCTCCTAGACACCCAGATCTACAATCACACATCAAGGAGAAGAAATACTTGTCATTTTTCAGAGGATAGGGGTTTTCCTTGGTCTAACCCCTTTTAGGTAATTAAACCAAATGATGAGATAATGAAATAAGGGCATGAAACATGAAATATATAAATGAAACATGAACATTGATACCTTGAATGATGTCTTGTAAACCTACAATCTAACATGAAATGGCCATGAAGGATGTAGATCTAGATCTTGAACTTTTAGATAAATAATTCTTGTAAATCGATCTTCAATTGTACATCAAAACACTAGCTCAATAACATGTTTGATGATTGATAATATTGACATGATAATGGATCTTGAATTGCTACAACAATTGACAAAAAAATATTTCCTTGAATGCCTTATAAATGATCTTGAATGCTCCATTGGTGCTCTTGCAAAGTCTTGGAATGCTTAACACTTGAGTTCTTAACTTGATATCATGAAGGCTTAATGAAATAATGATATGAGACCTTTTTTATATAGGCAACCCATCCAAGTTACCATTTATTAGATCCCATAGGCTGACATTCATAAAATTTGAAATTAAAACACTGATTTCTTGCTCAAAACCCAAAAAAGGGGCCAAATGGAACTCATATGCCACCCCTGGCATATGGTTCCTAATTGGGTGGGAATAATACACCCAAGGTGGTGTATGGATACCACAAGACCTTTTTGGATAGAGAAGGTATCAAGGAGTTAAAAAATTGAGTCTATTTGTTGATCTTATTGGAATTTCAGTTGAAATAAGTTGTAGGATGCATAATATAGAGTCTTAGGGGCATATTAATGATGATATAAAGGCCACATATGTAGGAGGGATCAAAATTCAATGTGAAAGTGTAAAAAAATATACTTTACAACATCTAATTAAGGAAAAACTAGGTCTAAATAGCTTAAAAGGTCCCTAAATCCAATTTGAAAGTGTAAATAAATACACTATACAACATATTACAACACTAGATTAAGGCACCATTAGCTCCAAGGGCCCTAAATTTAATGTGAAGGTGTAAATAAATACACTTTACAACATTAAATCAAGACAAAGTTAGGTTTATTTAGCTTAAAAGGGCGCAAGACCTAATTTGGATGTGTAAAACACATCACAACACTAGATCAAGGCATCCTTGATTTTATTTTAGCATTAATCATTCCCAAATTAAGATAAATTGTACCATCAAGAAGGGTGTATGTTTTGTTCTCTTACATTTATCCCCCACTTTAGTGAGGGGAGGAACTTGCTTCAAACTCACACTAAAGTAGACATTCAAGAGGGAACGTCTAAGTGTACTAATGCAGATGGTGTAGGATAACAAGGATCAAAGGAGGTGGTCAAGCCCCTAGGATCCAAGATCCCACATCAAACCAACAAAGGCACAAAAGGAAACACACAAGGTGTATGATATGAAACAAAACAAGATACACAAACATGCAATGTCAATAGCTAAAAGAAAGAAAAAAAAACAAAAATAGGTGGATCAACCCTCGACTATTTCTCCAACATGATGTGGATCAAATCTAAGTCATTTGTCCAAAATTCATTCTCACGCTAAGGAAAAAAAATTCAAGTTGTCTATTGGGTAAGTAATCGAAGGGGTTGAGACACATACCCATGTCACCAGTATGTGCTCACAACACACATGAGTGGCTATGGGAAAGGCATGCCTTGATCAGCTTCCCGTCAAACCATACCAAAGTTATACCTCCTGATAACTTTCATAAGGCACCACGCAAAAATGAAATTCAAGCTTTGTGAGGCAAGAAAAGATTCATATGATTGAAACTCATGAGAAAAAAAGATGGCTCCATAGGAAAGCAAAGTCTGTTGTGCAAGGTGGCCATATAACATTTGTTGTAAATGCAAAATAGTGTAAGGTATGTTCAAAGAGACTTTTCTTAGTTCATGTAAGGTCTCTTCTTAGGGAAAATTGTGCCTAACGTCTCCAAGAGGGGACAAGTCAAAGAAATATCATTCTCTCAGAGGATATCAAGCACAATGAGACCACCAAGAAAAGGACGAATCATAAGAAGAAAGAAAATCACACAATAAAACATGAGTGTCAATGTATGCCCCAACTTTAAAGTGCTTTCTAACACCATTGTTGTGAGAAATTTCTTTAAAGTAGAAGAAAAATGAGAGCTTATTCAGAAAGCCCTATGTCAAGTCATATGTTTGTGAATGAAGATATGTCATGGAAAGGGAATGGGTTTCCCCCTAAACTCAATACATCACATGCGAGCCAACTTAAGGAATGCCATCCACATCCTAGGCTTACTCTTATATGTACATGAAAGGTGATCAACTAGCCAAAAGAGACAATGAAAAGTGACATATGAGGACAAGGCTACCTAACCCCTTGCCTCCACTTAGTGCAGGATAAGGATGAGCCGAGATGATGGATGAGAAACATGCTAGAGTGAAAATCAATATTAATTAGAGGAAAATGGTGCTGCAACACAAGGAAGAGTACCACAACCCTTAAGATGTTGAATTTGATTACTTAAAGCCTTACATTCATTCGTAGAATGACCATGAACTCTATGATATGCACAAAATGAAGTATTGTAGTAAAATTTATTTTGTGTTCTTGGAGGGAGAGATATCAAATGATCTTGGAGGCGTCTCGACAAGATACCCTCTTGATTCAAAGTTGAAGATGTTCCTTTATTTTGTGAAAAGCATCTCTTGCTTAGTACAAGATATCATACCTACATAAGTCTCTTTGGATTGCAAGATTTTGTGCTCTTCTTTAAAGGAAGGTGTAAAATCTATCAAATTTGAATCATAATTATTTTGCGTGATGAAATTAATGTTAAGTGAGGACTTCTCTATTTCTTTCAAAGGAGAACAATCAAGACCACTAGTGTCTATCAATTTAGGATGCACTACTATTAAGGTTAGTTTAGAAGAATCTTTTGTAAGAGTGTTGATATTGAGCGAAGGCTTGTTTGTCTTTCAAAGGAAAATAACAAAGACTGATAGTCTTTTCTTGCATGTGAGGCTCTATAGGGTTACAAATACCTTTTTCTCTAGCACCACATACTTTTCTACTATATCCAAGTTGTTTCATAAGTTTATAACCTTTTCCATAAAGCTTTTTCATTTCTTTTAGATTCAATGGTTGTTCATAGTCAGCTCCATCAATTTTTGTTGTGTAATTTGTTTTTTCTTTTAAAGTGGATGAGGTGGATGCTTTCAAAGGGTTGTCTAAATTTTGTGTTGGCATTACTACTTTTTCTTTTCCATTTTCAAAATATTTACTTATGATCTAGTATTCTCCCATGGATGTTTTTTTTAAATCTAAGGAACCCCAATCATCATCTAATAACTTTTTGTTAGTGTTTTCAAAGGATTTTCCTTATTTTTTTCAATGTTTAAACAATTGTTTGGTTCAGGGTCAGCTTTGATTGTGGACACTTTATTCTTGTAAATTATCTACTTCATTGTATGATGAAGAGTAGAAGGCACCCCATTCACTGCATGAAGCCATGGCCTTCCTAAAAGGAGATTATATGAAATATCATGAGGCATAACATGGATTAGTGTTTCTAATGTGGCCTTTCTAGTTGTAATAGGTAAAGTGACCACACCGAGTGGTCATTTCCCCATGTTATCAAATCCACTAATGGATAAAGAGGGAGGTTGAACTTTTTATTCATCTATGCCAATCCTATCCAAAAGGGATACACTACACACATTAAGGGTGGAGCCATTATAAATAAGGAGGATTATCTTTATCCCTATTCTATTCTAGGTAGCTATTATCATGAAAGTGTCATTTTGTTTTTGCACATCTAAAGGAGGGAGCTAACTTTGGTGGAAAACAATGTCGGCATTTATTCCTTGAATCATGGATACTATGTCATTTGGTTGCACATTAGAAGGGATATGAACTTTTTTTAAAGCACTTTGAATCATGCTAAGATAATGAGGGGATGCTTGAATAAGGTCACATAATTATATCTTAGCAGGAGTATTCTTTAATTGTTCAATAAGTTCATACTCCTTTCCATGAGGAGGACTCGGTAAAATAGGGTTAGGCATGATAGGATTAGGCAATGGGATGGATGTTGAAGGTCTTTGTATTGGTTGTGGATTGTTTCTAGTGTTTTTGATAAAGGGAAAAACAGATTTTGAAGGGATCCAAAACCCTAATACAAAAAGAGCAAGGCCGCAGAGAAAGACAGCATGCAGCCAACAAAAAAGATTAGCTCCACACCAAGACCAATCAAAATTTACAATTTACACTTTTCTTGTGGGAGCAGAGAACCATGTCAAAAGAAGGCTTAGAAGATTTAACGTTTTTTCCTTTAACTGTGATCCAACCTTCTTCCACTTTCGCCTCTTTACCATGCCAATCCAGCTCACAATTTTCAAGAGAATGAAAGCTAGCAGCAAGTGAAATAGGAGATTCATCTTGATTCCTTTGCATAGAAAAAGACTTCCCAGAAGATCCACTAGAGAGGGAATCTAAAACACAACCACCAGAAGTGGCAGACTTAGACTCAATAGGAGAAGCCCTAGCATCCTCGACAGATGAAATGATAGGAGTGGGTGTTCCAAGACCCAGTGATTTGGAAGCAACCACTTTAGAAAAACTCATATTCTGATCAAATTTCTTCTCAACCATATAATACTGTTGAGAGGCACCTTTCCACCAAGTAGTTGTCTTAGTTTTTTTCTCTAATCTGTAGTGCACAACTGCATGTCCAGTATTGAAGCATCATCTACATTGGAAGGGAATCCCTACATAATCCAAAGATTGGACCCAAGAGCCTTTAGAAGATTTAAGAATGACTTCAGCAGGTAGCCCTTTTGAAACATTTATTTCAACTAGAATGCGAGCATAGGTGGAATGAAGAATGTCAGAAGATTCATCATCCACCATCAAAAAATCACCAAGGGCATCACCCACTTCCTCCATAAGAGAGTCATGCCAAAGGTGAAGGGGCAGATTGGGAAATCTAACCCAAATCGAGAATTTATTAAAAGTTTCAGAAACAGGATTGAAGTCAGAATGCCAAGGTTTGATCATCAACATAAATTTATCTTCCCAGCTAAAATAATTTTCACACAAGATTACTTTTCTATCCTGAGCATTGTCAAATTTAGCACCAAAAAATCCCTCAGCCAAGGGATAATTGTTAACTTTACCCGAAATTAGAGGCTCCCATTCACTAGATATCCAGGAATGCAACTGGGGGAGGTTAGGCTAAAAACCTTTGAACCAATAGATCACTCCACAGAGGGAAAGATCAGCAGCAACCTCCTCAATATCTTCAACTGTTTCATCTTTCAGCTTTACTAAAATAGCACTCCTGACAGGGATAAATTTGCCATAATTCCCAGGCTTGGGTCCTGCAAAATTCGTGGCTTTAGCCTTAGGCCCAAACCCCATGAGTTTCCTTCCATCAGGAACCGAAGAAACAGGGCTAGCTCCTCCCTGACCACCGCCATTGGCCATTCCAAATGCCTGCAATACGACCCCAATACCACCATGGTCCGGCATAGGAGGAAGGGAACCATCAGACACCATAGTTGAAAGTCCGACTGCCGACGCTGCCACCGCTCCAACAATTGCATTAGGGTTTCCATTAGCAACCACAGATGCCTCCCGCACAGAGGAATCAAAAGACCATATCCCGCTCCCAGCCATTGTTGTCACTAATGCGTTGGGGTTTCCACTATGTTGATATTGGATTGTTTCTAGTGTTATATGTATGAGAAATGTTGTTATAACTATGTTGTTGTGACACAATATTCTTAGGTGGGTAAAGCATAAGTTCAGGTTTCTTTTGAGTTTGTGGTTTAAGTGAAGGTGGATAAATAATTAGAAGATTCTTAGGATGTCCCACATGGTATGTAGGAGGTTTGTTAATCAAGGGAGATCTACTAGACACTTGTGCATTCATAACCTCAGTGGTCATGGTTTGATGTATTTCTAATAAAGGGCAGTTTAGTGTCATATTTTCACCATCACCTACGGAAGCCAAATTATTATTTTTAATGTTGTATTTTCCTTCCACCATGATATCCCCCCTAGGAGGATAGTTTTTAGGAGAACTAAAAACTATATGTAAATGAAATTTAAAGGTTGGTTCTTCTAAAATAACTTCATTGCAAGAAGGGGAATGATCAATAGTTGAATTTTATTGTTCGTTGATGATGGAATTATCTTGTTCAATAAGGTTTTCCCTATGGGAAGAGAGAAACATAAGATTCTCATGAATTTAATCAATTGTATTTCCTAACATGGGTATGTGCAGGATCATCATGGAAAAAAAATGCCCTCACGTGGCAAAAAATTCAGAAAAATCAGAGTTAGGCAATTTGATGTAAAAATTTGAATAAGTTATCTATATTATTTCAAAAATATGTAAGAATAGAATCTATAGAAAATTGAATTTAGTTTCTAAACTACTAGGTTTATTTTAAAAACATATATATATGTATATATATATATTTGGTGAAAATTTGAAATTTCAATGCAGTCGTACTTAAATTTCAAGGATAAAAAAAGAAATAGGTGTTTGTCTAATCACCCTAACCACAATAAAATGATAATATTTTTTTATAATATTTTAGACATAAGTAGAGGACTCATGTTCGGATGTGATGCATATTTTTTTGTAATTTATTTCCAAGTAAATAATTAATTATGATTTATTTATTACAACTTTTAAAAAATATAAAAAACTCGTATGTCTGACCACCTTAACTTGGTCAAAACATCATGAAATTAATTTTTTCTTTTTTTAATCCTATACTATATGAAGCGTAGAATGTGATGCATGTTTTGGATTCCAAAAATGTGATACCGTTTGAAAGCTATAGATGTTTTTCAATCAGCCTATCAATCAGGACTTTAGTCGTAATTCAAATAGAAAATGAATAATAATTATTTGTTAAATTCAAAGTAAAGCATAATTTATATTGGTGGAAATATGAAAATATCCTTTACAAACCCTTTTCATTTCATCAATTTTGGGTTAAAAGAAAGTTGTCAACCATATACCCTACAAATACACATCATATTGCCACTTTTTGGCCCATCATGATCCAACACATACCAACATCAAAGTATCTTCCTCATAGCTAGGAGAGATAATAGGAGAAGAATGAATGTGATTGTCAAGATTTCCATTAATATCATTCTTTTGTCCCATAATGCCTTGCAAAATAGGATAGGTAGGGGCAGGATCATAAAGAGGGTTGTCATAGACCTTAAATATTTGATCATCTAACACCAACATATCCTCATCATTTATAATATCATCCTCTTTCACTAAATCATTCTCAAAAGTAAGAGGAGAATGGAAATTGGGTATGGTGATGTTTAGGAATTTGTCTATGATATCATTCTCTTGTGCTATAATATCTTCCCAAAGGGGACAAGGAGAAGGGAAAACAAGATCTTCATGATTCTCAACGATTGTATCTTATTTCACCAAGATACCTTTATCACTAAAAGGAGAGGTATCATGAGAAGAACAACTATGATCATCATGAATTCCCATGCTTGTATCCTCTTCTATCACATCATTCCCACAAATAGGAGATAAGAGGGGTTTTAGGTTTAAGGTAAGCATTAACATTTTCACTCTCTTGCACTAAGAGACTCATAATTAGGAAATGTATTGAATGAATGACTAACATGCTTATTAACTAACTTTCTCTTTGCAAACATGGAAAAGATAGATACCAACAATTATGAAAACTAATCTATGCAAACTTAAAATGAAATGTAAAGACCTAGAATGAAATCTTTAAATGCAATTTTTTAGATTTCAGGCAAGTTAATTTGCTAATTACAATATAAAAATTTGAAAATGAAATGTTTTAAATACAAATTTGGAATTGAGAATGCACAAAATGAACCAATTTGAGCTAGATCTAGTGAAATGCATGTAACAAAAAATCAACCAACTGAAATAGATAACCAATGATAGCAAACATAAGTGTAGAAACAAGGTTTTTAATGCTATAAAAAGTTATTTTCAGGCTGATCTGGGACTAATTCTCCTAGAGGGGCATATGAGTCCTAGTTAGGGTCTTTTAGGGGTTAAAATGTTGGAAAATATACAACACAAAAATCCCATAAAGTAGGAAAGACAACCTATATAGGGACTAAATCTCTTAGGCTGGTGAATGAGTCTCGAATTAGAGTTTTTGCACCATTTTCAACAAATTCCATGTGAATGTTGCATTTTCTAGTTAGGATGATGTCTAGGCTAAGTGAAAATGCAATTTTTAGATGAAATTCACTAATGCAAGATGTAAAAATGTAACCTATATGCACTTTCACTAATGTAATATTTAGAAACCGTAGATGCCAATTAACTAATGCAAACCCTATTGCAAAGTTAATGCAAGCTATATCTAGAATAATGATGCACTCCAAATCAAAAAGTGAAATTTTCTAAATATAGGTTCACCAAAATGTAAGAATTTTTTTTGTTGCTAGGGTTTAGGACATAGGACAACAATCTTCTATACTTTACATTCTAGGAAACCCTAGAGATCTCAATCCAATAAAGAAAGGGGAAAGAAATATGAAAATAGGGCTATCTTAGAGTATGCTTAATGATTAAAGAGGGGTTCAGGACCAAGCTAGGGCTTGGACCTAGTGATGCATGAAACTTGAATGAATGACATAAAAATGTAAGTAAATTAGAACAAAAAGTTGTAAAATCAGAGGCATGCACTTGGAAACTTGAAAACACTAATTTTTATGCTGAATAGGACTCATATGCTAGTCTGGGAATATCAGTCCTAGACTAGGGTTTTTGGGCTAAAACAAGAATCTGGTAATGTCTAATTTAAAGCCACTAAAATATAGAAAAATATTGTGATGGACTCATACACCACAAGTGGCGTATCAACTCCACTAGGCCTCTTTGGAGGGTGAAGATCTAAATTAGGTCTCCAATGTCATCTCTTTCTGCCACACCTTGTTTCTAGATATGAAACCCTAATTTCAAACCTGTAGATGATTTTTTTTGAGATAACAACCTTGCAAATGATGAGACAACTCCAACAACTTTATCCAAGCTTGTAACCTAATCTTCAAGGGATCTTTGAGTTCTTAAACACCTAGATATGCAATCACACATCAAGGAGAAGAAATACTTGTTTGTTAGAGGATAGGGGTTTTCCTTGCTCTAACCCCTTTTAGGTACTGAAACTAAATAACGAGATAATAAAATAAGGACATGAAACATGAAACATGAACAATGGTAGCTTTAATGATGTCTTGTAAACCTAAAATCTAACAAGAAATGGCTATGAAGGATGTAGATCTAGATCTTGAACTTTGAGATAAACAATGCTTGTAAATGGATCTTCAATACTACATCACAACACTAGCTCAATAACATGCTTGATGCTTGATAATATTGACATGATGATGGATCTTGAATTTATGCAACAAGTGATGAAGAATTATGCCCTTGAATTCCTTAGAAATGATCTTGAATGCTCCCTTGATGCTCTTGCAAAGTCTTGGAATGCTTAATTCTTGAGTTCTTGACTTAATATCATGAAGGATTGGTAAAATAATGATTTGGGACCTTTTTTATATAGGCAATCCATCCAAGTTATAGTTTATTAGATCCCACTAGCTGACATTCATAAAATTTGAACTTAAAACCTCGATTCTTGTTGAAAACCCTAAAAGGGAATCAAACGAGACTCAAATGCCACCCCTAGTGTATGGGTCCCACCTAGGTGGGACACATATGCCCAAGGTGGTGTATGGGTCCCACAAGACAGTTTTGGAGAGACAAAGTGTTAGGGAGTTAAGAAATTGAGTCTATTTATTGATCTTGTTAGGGTTTCAATTGAAAAAAGTCTCAAGATGCATAATATAGGGTCTTAGGGTCCTGTTAATGATTATATAAAGGTCATAAGTGTAGGAGGGCTAAATTCAATGTGAGTGTAAATAAATATACTTTACAACATCAAATTAAGGTAAAATTAGGTCTATTTAGCTTAAAAGGGCCCTAAATCCAATGTGATTGTGTACAAAATATTACAACACTAGTGGGAAACATATGCCCAAGGTGGTGTATGGGTCCCACAAGACAGTTTTGGAGAGACAAAGTGTCAGGGAGTTAAGAATTGAATCTATTTATTGATCTTGTTATGGTTTCAATTGAAATAAGTCTCAAGATGCATAATATAGGGTCTTAGGGTCCTGTTAATGATTATATAAAGGTCATAAGTGTAGGAGGGCTAAATTCAATGTGAGTGTAAATAAATATACTTTACAACATCAAATTAAGGTAAAATTAGGTCTATTTAGCTTAAAAGGGCCCTAAATCCAATGTGATTGTGTACAACATATTACAACACTAGATTAAGGCACCATTAGGTCCAAGGGCCATAAATTTAATGTGAAGGTGTAAATGAATACACTATAAAACATGAAATTAATGAAAGTTTTGGTTCATTTAGCTTAAAAAGGGCCCAAGACCTAATTTGGATGTGTAAAACACATCACAACACTAGATCAAGGAAGATTCTTTAAGTTCATTTTAACATTAGTCATTCCCAAATTAAGAGAAACTGTACCATCAAGAAGGGTGTGAAATTTCTTTCATTGCATTTGGAAAGACCTATGCCAAGTAATATGTTTCTAAATGAAGCTATCTCATGAAAAAGGAAAGAGAGGGGTTGGCCCCAAAATTAAACTCCAAACACATGAGGGATTCATGGATTTGGGGTAAGAATTTTCTTGCTACAATGTTTTTATAGAGCTCAGGATTGCCATCATTCCCCAAATACTTATGGAATTGGAAGAGTGACACAAAGAGAGAAAAAACAAAGAAAACAATTTCAAGTCAACATGGAAGATACATGAATGTCTCGATGCCATGCATCATCCCCAAAAGGAAAACACAAGACAAAGAAAGGATAAAAGGAAAATCTTTTGGGTCAACATGGAAGAGACATGAATGTCTCGATTCCTTGTGTCATCACAAAAATGAAAAGACAAGAGAAAGAAAATATTAAATACTTATGACATAGAGAGGAATGTAGGTACAAATAGAGGAATGTCACAAAGAGAGAGAGAGAGAGAGAGAGAGAGAGAGAGAGAGAGAGAGAGAGAGAGATCAAACATAACAATACAAGCGATCACATTATGCACATGCAATCACATAAATAAAAATGAAGAAGAAATAATTTAAAAGACTAGTAAGGAACATGTAAGTCAACCTCTAGCAAGTCACCTACATCCCAATCGTGTTCCTCAAATACGAAAGGTGGGAAACTAGCCAAAGGGACAATGACAAGTGTATTACTAGGATAAGGCTATCTAATTCTTGTCCCCATTGCATGCAAGACAAGAATGAACCAAGGTAGGTGAAGCTTAAAAGAGATCCTTACATTTTGAAATGATTTGAAATATGCATATTACATATAATAGTGAGAATTGAAATACCCTACAACTATTACATGGCAAGGAGTACATGGATATGATTCAAGGAACTATTTCTATAATATCCAACTTTTTACATATTTTTTGTAAAGCACGACACACATTAGTACTATGTCTAATAATTCTATGATATCGACAATGCGATGTGTTTGTATTCTTGGGATTTGGAGATCAATGTTATCTTATGGGTGGTAATGTTATAAGTCCTTGGTGTGGAAGTATCTATAAATTCCTTTCAATTACATTTGGCAAGTAAGGGAATTGTAGTTTCTTTAGTTTGTAAATCCTTCTTTGGTTACTAGATTCACCAATTCCTCGAGTTAAATGTTGAGGAGGAGAACCTAAGGTGATCCTCTCATCCTTATCATCGTTACGAATCATTGGTTGTTCTTTAGGAATGAGGACACTCATATTAGGAGCGGGATCTTGATATCCTAACCCTTTAGTATATTCAGTTGAAATTTTCTCTAAGGGTTGATGAATTTCATGTTCACTTGTTGTATCACATCGTTGTTTACTCAAGATCGTGAATCCTTTTCCATATGTCTCTTCTAGATTGGTGCCAGTGTTGGTCACTTTGTTAATGTAAAATGGTTTTTTTTTTTATTAGAGGAACTAGGTTTTCCTACTATAGGGAACTTAGGCTTAGCTTGTATCTTAGTTTCATGATGTAAGTAACCGAACATCTCAAGCGGTGGTATTATAAGGATTTTTGGTTGTTCCATGGATGGACAAAAGGATGCATTATTTTTAAGGTTGTTAAGGTAATTGTTTAGGAATTTATTCACGTTGTCATCATCTTCTCTAATGATGTCAACATCACAAGGAGTACATGCATTAGGAGTCGAGTGAGCATGAGTAAGTTCAATTTCATTAGGGTCATTTCCAAAAGCACAACTTGACACATCCACTAATGATTTTAAGGACATCCTAAGCTTACCAAAGCACATATTCATTGTGAAAATGTAATGCAGTAACCTAGAATGAAATGTTTAGATGCAAATTTGAAATCAGGAAATGCACGAAATGAACCAAATTAAGGTAAATGCTATGAAAAAATAGAAACTCTACAAACTAAAAAAAAAATCTAACAACAATCTGAAACACAAAAATAGAGTTTTATTGCTAGAAAATATAGTTTAAAACGTGAAACAGGACTAAATCACCCAGAGGGGCATATGAGTCCTAACCATGGTTTTTCAAGGGTTTGAATGTTGAATAAAAATCACCATGGAGTACCCATAAATTAGGAAAACCCACACGTACTAGGACTAAATCGCCTAGAGGGGCGTATGAGTCCTAGATTAGGGTTTTTGCACAAATTTAAAAAAAAATTCAATGAAAGTTAGGTTTTTTGGTTTGTATGATGTCTAAAATTTAGTTCAAATGTAGATTTCAAATTAAATTCAATTATGCAAGATGCAAGGATGTAATCTATATGCACTTTCACTAATGCAAGATTTCAAAACCCTAGATGCAAATCAACTAATGCAAAACCTAATGAAAAGTCAATGCAAGTTAGATCTTGGATGAAGATGCACTCTAAATCATAATTAAGATGTTCTAAATGTAGATTCACCAAAATGTTATGTTGGAAATAGGGTTCCACCTTTTTGGAAGAGGAACAAGGGGGATGAGACCCTCCTATTTCGCTAACATAACACTCAAAGAAACTATAGACACTAAAAATTGTCCTAGGCTTGCAACTCTTAGATTCTTCATCATTTCCCATTTCCTCTTTTATTTTATAAATTCATATGTCTTCTATTAATTAAATAAAATTTTAATTATTTAATTAATTCATTTCTAATCTTTATTCTTCCTTGACTAATTAAATAAATTTTATTTATTCAATTTGGTCCAGTCTCTTCAATTTTGAATTAAATTATTATTTAATTCAAAATGTCCTCTTTGTTGCATTCTTATATAATTAAATAGTATATTTATGATTTAATTATTCATTGGCCACCTAGATTAAATAATTTTTATTATTTAATTTCTCCTATCACCTCTTTGTCCATACCAATCTTATCTTCCACACCAAGTCTTTATCTATCCATGCCTCAATTAACCTCCACCCTTGATTAAATTATTTACAATTTAATCTTGACCATAAATCCTTATATTTTTTCCATAACCCTATTCCATACCCACATCTTTCATTCTTGGCCATACATTATTGACATTCAATCTTAGCCTTTCATTCAAAATTTTCTTTCCTAGAAAGACCTTGTAATTTTCATTTATCATTCATCCACATGCTATCTAGAGTTTACATGAGCTTAGGTGATCTTATGCTATCAACATCAAGTCAAGTGTATCCATAGCTATTTAGAATCTTCAATATTTTTCTTTGTCATTGTCATAGGCCATTATTGCATACTCAAAAATATGAGGGTAATTATTATTTTCAATCAAAATGGAGAAGTGCGACGAAGGTGAATCAATGGTGGCATGAATATTTGGTAATATTTCTTTATGTTTTATGTCTTTATGCTTATTTGTGCTTCTTGTTTATTAGGGTTTGATTTATATGCTTTATAGCCTAACCTTTAAAATTTTAGCCCTGATTTATATTGTTGAACCTGACATGATAGGACAAAATTGCATAGATCATATGAAAATTTCTATTTTGCAAGTTACAAGTACAAATCACCACAATCGCAAAGGATAAAATGACACAATCGTGAGGCCGAACTACATAACTATTTTACATAGGGAACATTTATAGTTTCCTTTTAATTTCTCGGTTTGCTGTTGGATCTAGGTCATTCAACTTTTCATGTTATCAAGCTAGCCCTAGCTGCGTATCACATTTGTCATTATATTGTCTTGTTTTGGAAATTTTTTTGTCATTTTATAGGCCCAGGTTATCATGCTGCAACTAAATGTGTTTTGTTGCAATCAATTTTTTGGTTAACTATGTCTGACATTGACCCAAATTGCAACTCTTTTTGTGAACTATACTCAACATCCAGAAAGTCACAATCATAATTCTTGAGACACATTTTCTTCTATCTATGAGCCGCATTTGTGATTTTTGTGATGCAATTTCCTATTTCTTTAGAATTTTAATTTTCAATCAAAATTTTTAGTTTAGGTCATCCACAGTTCATAGCATAGGTATTTTCTATTACTAATAATTGATTTCCAGCATGTGGCATAAGTGGAAATGAGATATTTCACTTGACATTAGCTATTAAATCATCTTGTCTTCTTTTCATTCACTCATTGGATTAAAATTAACCTTTCATTCACATGTCATTGGGATTAAATTTACCTTAATTTTTATTTCACTCATTGGTTTAGAAAGAACTTGCATCTCACTCATTGGTCTAGAATTAATCTTTGCATCAAGTGTCTTTTCACATATTGCTTTGAAGGCTAAAAAGAACAAGTGTTTTCATTATCTTATGATTTGCATTGTGCTTCAAGGTGTGTATGCACTTCTCTCACACCATTTGGTGATCTTGAGAATCAAAAAAATCTTTTGATATTTTGTATAATCACCCACACATTTGGATTTTGGAATTAAAACAAACCCCATGTGGTTGTTAGGAAAAGATGTTGTGTATTCTCTCTACTAGCACTTCGTACAATCTTGGATGATCAAAAAAATAATCCTTCTCTTGCTTTTGTTACCTTTAGAGGGGCCTACCTCAAAAGAGGGAATGAATCCAACCATTTTTTCACTTGGGCTGGTATATAAAAGGATAAGTCTAAACCATCAAGTCCTCACGATGGTCTTTTCCCTTGTCGTATAGTGTCACTCGAAATAGGGTACCTACTGTAAAATGTATAAGATCCCCTCGTAGAGTAATTAAAGTCTTAAATGTCTTGTTGGATGCTTGCAGAGAGTCGTGTCCTTGAGTATTCACTACGAACCTTTTTTATAGTTGCCAAAATCCCTTTCACTTGCTAGCCCAAGAACGGTCATTCTCAAGCCACCCCACATCTTCACTAAGCATGTGTAGAGGCAGAAATTCCTCTTTGGGTAACTGAGACTTGGTGAGCCTAAGAAGTGAGTGACGTGGAGGGGAACTAGTGCTACCAAGTCTCTAGCTATCTACCTAGTTTAAGTGGTTGGAGAAATCTGTGTGAGGATCTAGCAGGTGGTATCTCTTAAGAAGTTATAGGTTGTGAAGTGTGTTTACAAGTGTATTATACACATTTAAACATCTTACACATTCAGTCTAGAAAAAAGAAAATCATTTTTAGACTATTTTTTGTGTTTTCCAAAATTGAACATCAAAAAATTATTTTAAAAATTTATCAAAAATTGGTCAAAACTAAGCAGCATACATAGAAAACTGCAATTGACTATCCTGAACCGCAACTGCCATTTTAGAAAATTGCAATTGAGTGTGCTAAACCACAATTGAGACTTCAAATAACACAACTACCTAAAGCCAGAAATCTTGAAGAAAAATGAAACAATGTCATTCGTCAATTGATCTTGAGTATAACCCGAGTCTTTAACCAAAAACTTGTAAAACTTCTAGTCACGATTCAGCCATTCATTCACCATTGCATACCTTGAATACACCTTGCAAAACATTAAAGAATATTCTAGCTTGCATAGACCTTGTTGTGAACCTTAGTTTTGGAAACCTATCAGATTTGATACTAGTTCATAGAGATTAGATCAAAAAATTTCTTGACTTCAACCTTCCATCATCTTTAGTCCTTTTCTCATATAGGTTGGTTCCTCAAATCCCAAGGATATTTTAAGACCACCTTTCTCAACCTTTGTTATTTTATTCACCATCATCTTTGAAGTCTTGATATTGTATATTTGTGACCTTGGTTGCCTTGATTTGATCTAGTAACCTTGCTTTGGTATCACTATAGGGAATTTAGTATTCATCATCTTAATTTGCATTACCATTTCCACTTGCATATCATTGGAGCATATCTTAGACACCATTTTAGACACTTATGTATCAAAAAATAAATAAAAAAATATAGACACCTTGCATATACATTGCCATGGTTTAGACATCATTGTGACATTACTTTATTTACCTTTTCAAATTTTGTCACTTTGAATTAGTAACATGGAATTGTCCCTAGGCATATCCTTGCATAGTCATCTTAGGCATCACTCCAAGTCATCTTCATGACCATCCCATTTTCCAAGAATTACATGGTTAAAACTAGGCCATAAAGGAAAAGAAAAGACATGGCTTTCACACAAGATAATGAGTTTGTCAACCCATTTTCAAATTCCTCACAAGGAGTACCTAGACCATACAAGTCCTTATTGGAGAAATTTGTCATGAGACCAAAATGGAAATATTGTGGTAGAAGAAATAGTCTGCCACATAGGATCCTAAATTTGCCTCTTTTGTGGATGAATTTTTGGGACATGACCATCAATGCTACCAAGCCAAACTATTCACAGAGGGTGCCACATTACCTCCTAGTTTTAATGTCAATACATTACAAGCCTCATCCACACCTACTAATAAAACTCAAGGAAACAACACAACCATATCTAGTGGATCTATCCCACAAGTTAGTACATCCATACAATCAGGAGGAACTACACAAGATGTGATGATAATTCACATCTCCCTATTCGGAACACAAGGCACATCACAAGAAATGACATTCACTATAGGAGCATCATCATCGATTCCATTTAGTAAATCACACAACTAAAAGGCCTAAATTAATTATCAACACCAAAAATTCCATGCCAAGTGTGACAAATTCCATTCCAAGCATAACAAGTGCCATACCAAGCATTGGAATTTCACAACATATCACTACGTCACAAACAAGACATATACCTCCACATGGAAACTAAGGGTATTTTATAGAATTTGGAAATCGTCATGGTCATGCTTCTACAAGCTTAAGACATACCCAGTCCAATACCCTCCATAACATCCATATTGCTAATCAACACATACCAAACTATAACACATCACACATATACCAAAACAAAATCCATCCTACACCCATACATTAAACCAAAACCTATCTCATAATATTGGATGCCAACATGGCTAGGTAGACCCCAACAATACACAAAACACATCATTAACCCAAGTGAATTTCTTGCAAACACAATTTCTAGCCCTACAACAACAAATGGACAACATGCAAATGTCTAGAAAAAGACCTACTCAACAAAAGATTTGTGTCCATTTCCCTTTGACAAGAGTTTATATATGCCACCCTTCCCGCATGGCTATTTCATACCAAACTTTCCTAAGTATAATGGGAGGCATAATCCTATTGAGCATGTAAGGGAATTTTCTAGGACTTGTATTGACATTGCATATGATCCTACATATCTTATGAGACTCTTTCTAGGAAGTCTTACTGGCATAGCATTGGAATGGTTTTCTCAACTCCTGAATGGCATAAAAACATGGGGTGAATTATCTAAAAATTTTATCGAACACTTCACCTTTAACATTGACAATGAGATCACAATAGCCACCTTATGCCACACTACCCAAGATGAAGGGGAAAATTTTGTCACCTTCTTGTAGTGATGGAGAAGTCTGGCTAGTCAATGTCTAGCTGAGATACCAAAAAAGAAAAAGGTCACCATGTTCCTAGAAAACCTTAATTCAAAATTGAGAATTGAACTAAGAGTACAATGTTGCACCTCATTTATTGATCTGGTGGAAAAAGGCATCATCCCCAAAGAATATCTCATTGACAAAGGTGAAATCAAAATGCCAAGTAAGAATCCAAATTCCCAAAGCACTATAAATGAAAAAAAAGAATATTGGGACCAAAACAAAAATGTAAGGTGTTCCAATGATGGAATTGTCAATGCTAAGACTGTGCATGTTGGTCATATTATCTCAATTAGAGGGTCCAATTCATCCAACAATGCACCAAGAACCATTGATCAAATTGCTAACACTATCCAAAGCAGAAAGAAACCACAAACTCAAAGAAAGTTCCCCAAACTTCAATATAACCTTTACCAGAACCAATTGAGTTAGTATTCAAATAGCTTGTACAACACAATGTTATATAGTTAACTAAACCAAAACAATATGATCCTGGAAAATTTATACCGTCTTGGTCGGATGACAACACCTTTTGTGATTACCATTAGACCAAAGGATATAATCTATCACAATGCTGGAAATTTAAAAATATCATACAAGACCTTGTGGAAAATGGCACTATTGAACTTAATGGGAAACAACAACCATCCTCAAACAATGATCAAAAAGTATTTTTTGATCCATTGCATGATCATGGGAAAGGAAAAACCTCTAGCTTGGGTAGTAAGACCAATAATAATTTAGAAAATTATACCAATTCCAAATATGATTATAACCATACCACCATCACAAACCATATTCGAGCCACTGATGAACATGTCAATACTATAACCATAAAGAAACCGCTTGAGTGTGTTGTCAATACCTGTCACACTAAGGTGACCATTCAAGGCCCTCCCCCTCGACCATAACCATAGTCTTCAAAGTCTCAATATAATTTTCTTGATCAATTGGGGAAGACTCCTGCACAAATTTCTATCTTATAATTGTTGCGTATATAACCTAATCATCGAGCCATCCTTGACAAATATTTACAGAACACAACCATCCCCACTAACCTTGATGTCAATAATTTATAGGAGATGGTGGGCTACTTGACCAATTCCCATCATGCCGCCTTTTCAGAACAATACTATTCAACCAACAAGAAAAACCATAATGACCCTTTGCACCTCAAAGTTCTTGTCCATAAAATAAAATTCAAATGATCTTGGTAGACGAAGGAGCTAGGTTAAAAATTTGTGCCTTGAAATTGGTTAACATGTTAGGCTTCTTGGAAGCATGTGTAGACACTACCAAAATCATTGTACTGTAAGCTAGCTAGTGATGACTCTCTATTCAACTCATCCAACTCAAATTGACCCAATTCAAGCAAGGAAAGAACCCTTGCAACACAATTCTCTCAACTTATTCCAAACACTTACCAAAAGGCTTGTAGCCCTCAAACACCCACCTTTGGAGATATCTTTTAGAGAAGGTTGTACAGAGGCCTATCAAACACCACAAAGACTTACCATAGAACCCAAAACTACATATCAAAAGATACAATATGGTTTCTTTGAATCAACATTCAGAATCAATAGACTGCCCCTATTTTAGGCTTCTCAATTAGCCCTCTTTTACAAAGGAGGTCCCTCCTAAACACCAATTTTTCACTCAAATTATCTTGATAGTCACTAAATGTGATACAAAACACCAAATTCCATGATAAATTCACAGATTCAAGTCCTCTAGGACGTTGTTCCATCAAACCCTCACTTTACATTCAAAAGCAGTATAGTCTATTCAATTTCCTATCACCCGGGCTTTCCTAACTCCACCAATGCATCCAAAACCTTACATATACCTTGCACAAACTCACAAGTCCATTACATAGACAATTCCTTCACTCTTTTGTCAAAACTATACATAGACACCTTCATTTCACATGGGAAATCACTCAATTTTACCCTAGGGCATCATCCCAATTCACACAACTTGTCTCCCCTGACCTAAAAACCTTAAAAAATATAATCTACCCTTAAATAAGTCATTCCACCAAGATACAGGGTTTAATAGTAGGTGGAATGACTAAATCATTATTTAAACTTCAATCAAACCATTCACTAGCCTTTAATAGGAAATTTTCAAAAATTGACAAGAACTCTCTCAAATCTAGATATTAGGCACTCAAACTTGATTCAAAAGGAATTTAGAACATGCTCGTACTAAATACAATTAACTTCAAAGCATAACATAGGTGTTGGATCTCAGTTGTTTTTATAGTTTGTCCTTGATGTCAAAATCCCTTTCAGTTGGTTCTCTTTGATGATCAGTCTCAGTTTGGATCTTTATGATTTATTATGGCACTACTTTGATGTCTTTGAAAGATGGTTTCTTTGTCAAGATGGTTCTCTTATCATATTAGGCTTACACATATCGGCATGAGTATGGCAGGGTCTCCCTGATCCACTTTGAAATGTCTATGTTGCCCATTAGCAAGACATTTCTGATGTCATGGCGATTGAATTTAACATACATGCTACTTTCGGTGTGACATTGATAGTGGTCTTGGTGACAGAAGAAAAGTCTATCGACATGACGTTTGTTCACTGCTGAGAGGTATTAACAAATGATTCGGGTCTCACCAACTAATACATGAGGTGGTGCATAGGCATAAGAAATCCCTATCGGCATGATGTTTCATCTAGCATTTTGTGTCTTGGCGACTGACACAAGAAAGTTCATTTTTGAAAGACTTGTCTTTTGTTTTGGCGACTAAAAGTGATCTCTATCGGCATATGTTATTTCATTGGTATGTGGTCTCAACAATATTGGTATGTCACACCGATCAGAGATTAAAATGGAAACTCATCACCAAGAGCTTAAGGCTTCGGCATGAGGTTATAATGAATATGCAATGTGACACTGACTGATGGTGGATGGATGTGTATCGGCAAGAGTCAGGGTTTTCAAAATAGGTCTCAGCGAAGTGGTTTTGTCTCACTAACATCACATATGGGATTCACTTCAGCCAGACTTGGAGTATTTGGTTTAGTATCTTAGTGAATTCAAATGTGTCTCACTGATCATATGCATATGGAGACTTATTGGTAAAAATAATGGCTATCGATATAATGTCTTGGTGAGGTTTTCTTGTCTTGCCGACTGACAACGTAAAGGTATGCATCTCGATGAGAGTTTGTGCATCGAAGAAAGGTCTTGGCGAATTCAATTTGTTACACCGACTGAAAACATAAAGGTAGTCTCTTTGGTAAGAGCTAGGGGTTTTGGTGAGAGGTCTCGGCGAGTGACCTTCAGTCTTGCCAATGGAACATAAAGGGACTTCGTTGGTATAAGTTCTGACTTGTCTCAATGACACTGGATGAAAGGGTGAGCTCAGGGTGTTTCGATAAAACAAGGGGTAATCTATATGATGTCTCCCCAACTATGAGTTGTCTTGGCGAAGGTGTATGAAAGGCTTTCAATGAAAGGTTGGTAAAGTCTCAGCGACTCATAATGGATAAATTCCTTCGGTGACACATAATGAAATCTACATAATGTCTCCCCTACAACAGTATGTCATAGTGACAAACAAAGGGATGACTGACGGCGATAAAATTTCCTTTGGCATAAGTATTGAATTGTCTCAGCGACATAGGATGAATTGGTAACTTTCAGTATGACTCAAGCATTCTACGAGAAGTATCCCCGATGATGGTATGCTATAGTGACCCTCATAAGATAGAAGGATGCTTCAGTGAGAAAACCATTATGTTACATTGAACACAAGTGGATGAAAGTCTTTCAGAAAGGCATGGTGTGCTCTACAGGAGGTCTCCCCAATATCATAATATTATAGCGAAGCACACAAGACAAAAGGTTTCTATCGGTGTGAGAACATTAATGTCTTGGCAATCTATTGTGAGCTCAGGGCTTTCGACAAAACAAAGTGAATTCTCTATAAGGTCTGCCCAATAATGAAGGGTCATGGCGAAACAAAAGGAACCAAAGTATGATTAACGATTGAATTTCCTTCAGCATACTTGTCTGGATGTCTCAACGAACGTTTAAAAAAGACTCTGTCTCTGTGGCCAACATGTGATTTTCTAAGTATAGTTGCATGGCAACATCTTTGGTTGGGATCGAATCTCTGGAAAAATATTCTCTGAGAATTTTAGAGGATATGATTTTCTATTTGTGGGTTGTCATGACTTTGATGAAAATATTTCTATTACAATTTGAAATCTCCTGATTCAGCACAAAAATTAAAAGCTCTATGGATAGGCGTTACTCTAATTTTTACCATCATCTACAGATCATTATGAATCAGCTTCATATTCTAATAATAGCAAGAGAGTTTCAAAATCTTGTGAAAAATGCTTGTTGAAGATTTCTTGATAACAGACATACTTGAAATGTATATAAAAACCAATGTTGAAAATTGTGAAGGTGTTGCTAGCCTATAATTCTAAGAGATAGTTACTTTGGTCGTATCAAGAGATGTATTGAAAAACTTTGTAATACAAGAGTTGGATTCCTAGATTATTAGAAGCAGAGTGTTAATGAACTTAATTGTAAACAGAGAGATCCTTTGATATATTATTATTGTAATTCTGAAATCTAAGTAAGGGGTTGGTGCTCCTTGAGTTGGTGCTCAGAAATTTAGCCTATAAGGCATTGTTAAAAGTGGTTTTTGAAGATTAAGCCAGTAAGGTAGTTTAGGAGTGGTTTTTCTACCCCAGGAGGGTTTTCCACTTGACAAATATTTTGTCTCATTGTTCTTCTATGTGCTCTCTATTTTTCTGTGTTGTTGTAGTTTCAGTTCACTGTTGGGCTTATTATTGTTCTCAATTCTGTTTATGAATGATTACATTCAACTCATGAATGCATTAATTAGAGTAACATTGAGATCAAATATGAGCTATGTTTTGGGAAATGCAAGATATCTCAAATCATATTTTCATAAGTTGTCAAATAGACTGAGTTAATGTTGTCATATCTTTGTGCTTTCAAAAGTGATTACTCTACTCTATTGTTGAAAGAAAAGGAAATCAGAATGAAAAATCATTGTCAAAGTTGAAATTTTTTTGACACTAATTCACCCCCCCTCTCAGTGTCTTCCCATAACTCCAACAATAGGTTGTACAAGTCGTACAAATCCAAAAAAGTGCTCAATAATAGTAGAATTTGTAGAAACTCATTGTATTTGATATGGAAGATTCAATTACAAACTTCAACAAAACATGTATGAGCCTTGAAGAGGCTTTATAAAGTTAGTCCATTCAGATTATAAGCAACAAACACCTATAACTTCCCTTTAAACTACCATGACCCTTCCTATTCTTCAAAAGTTTCATTTTACAATTTCTTGCTTCACTGACATGTTTTTCATTTTTGCAACTTTTCCTAATTTGGAACCAATGACTCAAAAAACCCCAAATGACATAATAGATGGTCTCATTAGACCTTATTTAACATAAATAGATATTATTTACTCTAAACCACCTAGACTCTCCTATTGACCAACTTATCAAACCTTCAAATGATCAATTTTGACAATAAGTCTTAGGTGCTCCTGCACCATACAACCCCATAGAAAAACAACTCATGTCACATGACTTATGCATTGTCACAATTCCTCCATGATTCCACATATACTATGGTCTACAAACACTTTCCATTGGTCCATAAACTGTGATCTTCCAATCTACCCTGCATCCTTAACCTTGCTTGCACTTGAATCTTCTTCATCTCTATAATCAGACCTGATGGTGGTCTTTTATCTGCTCCTTGACTCAAACCTAATTATATTCTTTCATCTATACCTATAAATTTTTTTTTTTTAGAAATCCCTTGAGTTTTCTTCTTCTTTATCTCATCTCCATGCTTGTAATTTCCCTTAACTTCTTGACCACTTTGTCCTCTCTTTACTGTCTTCAGTCCTACTGTCCCATTAACATCTTGTACCACTGTATTATCAAATTTATCACCCATTGTACCTATAGATTCCATATTCTTTACAACATTACCTTCAACCAAAGGGCATACCATGGTTCCTTTCAAAATATTTTCATTCCAATTTACTATCAACTCCTTCAAACTTGAATCAACCTTCACATCTACTGTCAAAGCTTTCTTCGACTTTGAATTGACTACAACACCCATCTTTACAAGTTCCTTCTTTCCACACATGATTACCTTAGCCTTACCTTTGTCATCTTCCACAACTGGAGTCAAAACAAATTTACATCCATCTTTCTCTATAGTGTATGTGTTTTCTCTCCCATCATACAATGCATGCATGTCATACTGCCAGAGCCTACCTAAGAATAAGTGGCAACAACCCATGGGAAAGATATCACAAACTACCTTTTCTTTATAGCCTCCAATTTAAAACTCAACCATGACATCTTGTTCATTGGCCAAAAGAGAGTGTCCATCACTCAACCAAGACACCTTATAAGGTAACTCATGAGGAACTTTTTTCAAATTCAATTTGTTAACCATCTCACTTGACACCATATTTTCAGTAGAGCCTAAATGAATAATAATTTTGCATACCTTATTCTTGCACTTACATGTGGTCTTCAAAAAGGTTCTTTCTTTGCAATGGTTTCATCTCCTTTTCTGCCTTCAATATGGTCTTCCTCATCATCAACATTCACCTATCTCAGGAGTAGCATGTAAACATGTAGAATGGTTACTCTCACACTCCTTTTCTTGTACTATTTGTGCTCTCCTTTCAGTCCTCTTTTCTCCACTATTTGATGAACTACCAAAATTTTTAGGAAACTTCCAAGAAGGATGACTATATTCATTACAATTATAACATGTCCTTGCAAAAACATTTGAATTTCTACCACCATTGAATCTACCTCTAGAACCCCTAAATCCTCCTCTTACATCAACACATTTCTCCTTACCTTTAATTGCTTCTTCTTGTTCCTTAAATGGCTGCCTTGATGTAGGGATTGATCCTCTCCCTCTTGTGCTTGTACCTCTTTCTCTAACAAATTTCTCTTTCCTTCATTTGATCTTTTCCTCATGACCCTAATAGCTATTGAAAATATTCTTCAATAGTCTTTGGGTTAGCAACAACCAATTGATTCATCTTGTATATTGAATCTAAGGCCACCTAGATATCTAGCCACTTTTTCAACTTCATCTTCATCCCTTCTTGACCTTATACTTAGTTTGTAGAATTCATTAGTATAGATCTTAACATTTATATTATTTTGCTTGAAACCTTGTAACCTTTTATACAATTGAACTTCATAATCTTTTGGAGGAAACTTACCTTTCAGTTTTTGTACCATCTTGTCCCAAGAAACTATTCTTGACTTTCCTTATTTTCTTCTTTCTTCTTGCTCATAATACCACCATAGAAGAGCATGACCTTTGAGTTTAGTCTTTACCACCTTCACCTTTTGTTCATCTGAAATGTCTTCACTCTTAAAGTGGTTGTCCATAGCTACAATCTAGTCAAGAAACTCTTCTTCATTTAAATTTACACCATTTATAGGAAGATCAACCTTTACCTTCATTGAATCACCTTTAACTGCTTTGAGCAACTTTTCCATTCTTTGATCTTCAAGGTCTAACTCCTCATCAACATCTTCATATTCTTCATCTTCCTCCTCTATTTCACTCTCTTCATTCTCATCTCTTCTTTCCTTTTTCTCCAACAAAAAAATCCTTGCCAGTATATCCTTGTGTGACTCTTGACGCTTAGCATGCTTCTCCTTCAATTCCTATAACTCTCTAGGAACACCAACACTCTTCAGAAGCATCTTCACAAACTTGTCTATTCACCTTCCAATCACTTTTCTTCAAACCTACAAAATTTAACCACAAGAGACCTTGTCCTTGAGCTTTGATACCACTTGATGTAATGAAGATGGTGATGACTCTCTATCCAACTCAAATTTACCTGATTTAGGCAAGGAAATAACCCTTGCAACACAATTCTCTCAACTTATTCCAAACACTCACCAAAAGGCTTGTAGCCCTCAAACACTCACCTTTGGAGATATCTTTTAGAGAATGTCATACATAGGCCTATCAAAACCAAAAATAATTACCACATAACCCAAAAAAACACACCAAAAGATCCAATATAGTTTCTTTGACTCAAAATTGAGAATCAATAGACTACCCCTATTTTAGGCTGCTCAATTAGCCCTCTTTTACAAAGGAGGTCCCTCCTAGAAACAAAATTTTCAATCAAACTCTTTTTAAATTCACTAAATGTGATACAAAACACCAAATTCCATAATCAATTCACATATTCAAGTCCTCTAGGATGTTGTTCCATCTAACCCTCACTTTACATGCAAAAATACTTGGGTATATTCAATCTCTTATCACCTAGACTTTCCTAACTCCACCAATGCATCCAACACCTTACATATACCCTAAAAAATCTCACAAGTCCATTACATAGACAATTCTTTCACTCTTTTGTCAAAACCATACATAGACACCTTCATTTCACATGGGAAATCACTCAATTTTACCCTAGGGCATCATCCCAATTCACACAACTTTTCTCCCCTGACCTCACAACCTTATAAAAAAAATAAACCCTTGAAGAATTCATTCCACTGAGATATATGGTTTAACAATAGGTGGGATGACTAAATCATGATTTAAAATTCAATCAAACCGTTTGCTGGCCTTTAACAAGAAGTTTTTAGAAAATTGACAAGAACTCTCTCAAATCTAGATATTAGGAACTCACACTTGATTTGAAAGGAATTTAGAACATGCTCATACTAAATGTAATTAACTTCAAAGAATAATAGAGGTTGTACGGGCATTATGAATCTAGAAAAGTGCTCAATAACTATAGAATTTGTAGAAACTCATTGTATTTGATATGGAAGATTAAATTACAAACTTCAAAAAAACATGTACAAGGCTTGAAGAGGCTTTATAAACATATTCCATTCAAATTCTAACCAAAAAATGCATATAATTTCCCTTTAAACTACCATGACCCTTCCTATTCTTCAAAAGTTACATTTTACAATTTCTTGCTTGACAACATGTTTTACATTTTTGCAACTTTTCCTAATTTGGAACTAATGACTAAAAAACCCCAAAATGACATAATAGATGGTCTCAATAGACCTTATTTAACATTAATAGATCTTATTTAATCCAAACCACCTAGACTCTCCTACTGAACAACTTATCAAACCTTCAAATGATCAATTTAGACAGTAAGGCTTAGGTGCTTTTGCACGACATTGTTATCAAGGCATATCAAAATGAAGATAAATCATTTAAAGGAGTCATAACACTTCATATCATAGTTTTTCCTATGGTTATGGATACCACTTTACATGTCTTGGACCTAAAACTCTCTTACAACATACTTCTAGGCTGACCATGGATCTATGCCAAGAAAGCAATTCCATCCACCTACCACCAATGCCTTCAATTTTCAAATGAAGGCACCAAAATTACAATTCCTGGTGATCCCAATCCCTTTCAATATTGTAGTAATTTGAGAGGGACTAATCAATTCCAAGTGCTTTGTCAACAATGATTCTTCATCTTCCACTTCGTCACAATACATTAATCCATCTTCATTGACTAAAGAATCTACTTCATCTACCATATCATCGAACCCCAAGGTACAAGTCCATGATATGTGTGTGGTGAATATCGCATGGACAAGCTATAGATAAACAATATGCTAATGTTGTTGAGAAGGTTCAAGCTTCTAATAATGGTGTCAAGATTGCTTCAAAATGTGCACAAACAAATGTCCGTGCTTGGATTGAAACTTTCTAGGATCCTAATGATACATCCTCCTTTACCCTATCTGCTTTCACACAAACCTTTCATGTCCATGATAGCCCCATGCTTGGCCAGGATATCTATGATAACCCACATTTTGAACTTGATCCTACTGAGGATATCCAAACATCATCCTTCCCTACCACCTATCCTAGGTTAGGGTATGTCCCCCCTACTTTCACCTCTGCTAAGTCACCTTTCCAAGTCGCCAAGGATGTGAAAGCCTCCATTGATGTGAACAGTATCAAAAAGGATAGTCCCAAAGTCTCCATTGATGAAATTACCCTTCCTCGTCATCCACTAAACACTTCTGTCACTCCATTCATTTCATCCATTCAACTCATATCCATCTACCTCATAGACATGGAACAATGAGTCTTATCCTAAGAAAATAACAAGGGAAAAGATCAAAAATAAAAAATAAATGTGCCCTCTTCAAAATGAGTCCATGAATCAAAAGACGTGATGAAAAGAAAAGTAAAACAAGAAAAGTATTCTATCCAAAATAAAAAGCTATTAGACCAATCAAAATTACAAGTCAAGAATAAGAAAAAATGTCAAGACACATCCTCTAGCCAACATAAAAAGCTATTGGATGAATAAAAAATAAAAATAAAAAGTGAAAATCACAAAGCATTGGTCTCCAAGAATGCTCCTCCACTAAAAATCACTAGGGAAATCTATCAATGCAAAAGGTCAAATAAAGAGGCTTTTGATGCAAGGTCTTCATCTCCATCACTTTCACTCTTTTTGTACATTCTATTTAGTCCATCCCTATTCACCTATCCTATCACCTCCATTGGTGATGCCTTTCAATTTATCTTTGATGATGACCCCTTCATGTACTCTAGCTCATCAGTGACCCAAACTCCTTTATTCTGAAGCCTAGTGACCCACATAGTTTACACATTAGGGATAATACCATATCCTCTTTCATTTGCCACTTCTATCATCTATCATATTTTCCACTTACATTTCACATCCAAATTAGGTCCTTTTTTCGATCATGGTCATCCAAACAAGTTCAAGGCATCCCCACAACATATCAGTTCTACACAGCTTTCGAAAGTCTTGTTTTAACAAAAAAAATACCAAAAAAAAAGAAAAATCAAAAAAATTGTACCTTGATGAAAACTTGGCAAACAAGCATCTTGGTAACGCCATTTTTTTTTTAAGAAAAATAGTAAAGAGAAATCATTCATCCAATAGTGAAAACCACTTTGATGGTGCTTTAGATAAGTACCATGGTGAAAACCTAGAAAATAGGTGCCATGTTTAGTTGACTTTGCTGCTTTGTCTACCATTATTCAATTTGATTTTTCACAATCATTCATTCTCCTCATCCATAATAAATAGTGGTCCTTTCCATGACCCAGAACAATTTGACATTATACATCCTTTTTCTCTCCATAACTCCTATCGCATTCCATATCACCTATAATAAATTGGTCCTATACTCGACAGGGGGAAAATACTTGACATATATCATCTTTGGATCCTATACTTACTGTTAAGAGGTCATTATATCCAAAAAAGACAAAAAAATCAAATATCCCCAAAAAGAAAAATAAAATCATAAAATCTTCAAAATCCAAAAAAATCAAAACATGTAAAAAACACAAAATCATCCAAATAACTTGCAAAAATCCCAAAAAAAAAGTCAGTATCGAGTCGTGTCAGTCCAGTCCACTCAAACTATGTTTCCTCTACAACTAAACGTAGGAAAGGCCATCTGTCGATGTGCCCCTAAGGCATTAGGCCAGTCCTCTTAGGTTGGTCAAATAAAATCATGACTAGGTCCTTTTTAAATAAAACAAAGTCGTATCATTTTGAACTATGAGGTCTTCACACATTGTTATGTAGGCAAGGCCATTTGTAAATGAGCCTCTGAGGCCACCTAGGCTAGTCTTTTAAGGTTTGTCGTGTTAGTCACAATAAATGAGAAAATTTCAATTTGGACACAAAAAATCATCAAAAATCAAACAAGTCACACACCAACAAGACAAAAAATTCAACAAAGTCACTCATTCAAACCAAACAAATTGTCAAAACAATCAAACTATTAAAACAATCAACATATTTCTTATATAGGATGTGACATTATCATTTAATCAAACATCATCATTTTCCTTATATAGGGGGTCACATGATCGAAACTAGACTCACGTCTTATACACCATGTTTCTTTCTTGAAACCAGGCTTGTCAAATAATCAACCCATCAATCACCTAGTCAATTAAATGTCAAACAATCAAGTTTTGGCAAATACTCTGAATGGCTATTGACCTTGTGGTTTGTTTTGACATATCTCTTTTGAATTTTCTTTGAGCTGGGTTACTAGCTTCCTCAAGGTTGTCCCATGAAGGATTTATAGGAGCGATGATGTCTCATGACTCTTTTCTTTGATTGTTGTTTGTGGATTGTCTTGACAAAAAGATTTGGGCAACTTTACCCTTAGTACGAGTTTAGACATTCCTTGTCTGTGTCTATCTATTTTGCAAGTGGATGACCTTGCACACCTTGGTCTATCTCATGCCATGGTGTTTTTTGTCAATTTATGTCATTTTAATGCCCAATGTTGATTAATGCAATGCCTATTATGTATTTGTAAAAATATTGAAGATTTTTCTATCATACTAACATCCATGTCTTATGCGCTAGCATTTCTTCCATCCACATTGTGACAGAGTCCTGTGACACAAAAAAACACATATCCTACATGTATAATCATGTTAGAACATCATATACACATCATATCCATACATAGTGCATCATATACATGCGCATCAAAACATCCATGACATATAGGCATATAGGCATACATATAACTATTCATTTGCATTCATAATCATGAAACATATAATAATCCGTTTCATCCCATAATCCTAAACCATATAATCATTCATAATCATTAGTCATGACCATTTATCATATTGCATATATGTTTACATTTACATCACATAAACATAAAATGGCATCATATCTCATCATTTATGAGCATCACATACATTTACATGGCATAAATAACATCATAAATATAAATGCATACATCCATCATAAAGAAATCATATATAAGGTATCACCACATAGGATCATTGCATCATCATATCAACTATATAAACATCATAAACACATCATCCATCACATAACATGCACATGATAAAATACTGCACATCATATCATCACCACAAAAAATCATATATATATATTACTCAAAAATGTGTCACAGTATAATGTCTTAATGTATCTCCCAAATAAGAGCTTGCATGCTCAATGGACAAAGTACAAGTGTCAAAATCCATAAGTCAAAATGGGGTCTATCCTGAGCTGCCATGCTCTCCAAAGGGTGATGGTCTCTCATAAGGCCCTAATACTCCACCATTGCTCTCTCGCTTACTACGAGACCGAATTTTTGATTGTCTACTATGGGACCAACCACTACTTAGTGCCACGGATGCACTAGGTGCCATGCACTCAACTAGGACTACATCTGCATATATATCTCTATAGTACTGCTCTCTCCTCCCCGATCTAATGTGTGCATGTGTTGTGTTGACAACAAATCTTGTGAATGCAATAGTGAAATTTATAACTCTCTTCTCTACATCCTAAGCCTAGATCACTTCCATATCCCTCTTTGATCGTAGAGTGCTATGCTTTATGCAAAGTCCATCTCTCTCTACCTGTATAGTTTGGAGCTCAACCTCTAGAGCCTATATCTTGGTTCATAGATCATATTTCTCCTAATCCCTATCCTCCTCCCCACCCCTAGCGGGTATATCCTTGTACCCTCATCTCCATGAATAATCCTCTCTCAAAGGATCTACTCCTCGCCCATCTCATCCTCCTCCTCTAGCTGCTCCTACCCCTCATGCCTCTCCATCTTTGGCTACTCCACCTACATCACAACTATGTTTGCTAGTACATAAAGTTGCTCCCCTATTGGCTACTCTCCCTCCATCTCCATATCCTACCTGATCCCCTCTTTCCTCTCCTCACGTCTAACCTCCTCTTGTCTCTCCACATCCCTCTCCTCCTGTCCCTCCTCTTTGATAGGAGAGAGTGACTTTTATTTTCTCCTCAATCTTCATCATTGTCTCCTACCTCCACCTCCACCATCTCCCCCATCATTACCTCTACCATCTCCTCATCCTTTGTCTTCTCTCCCTCCCCCTCGCTGCACTATAGCTGTTGGTTGCTCAATATCTATTAGTGATTATGGCCTATGTGCCTACCACCAATAATCATACTCAGTCATCGCCCCTGCATTTCTTGGCCCACCTCTTCATTCCAATGGAAATTCTTGTAATCCATCTATGCCGTACTCAATTTTCACAACTAGAATCATTGGACCCCATGATGCCACCTCTCTCGATGATCAAGAAAACTTTGTAGTATCCTATGCAATACCCTACTACTCACCAAACTATTGAAGCACCCTGCTTGGTAAATACATGTCAATGATATGTTGGGATTAGACCGTCCATCCAATTAGGTATCTGGGCTGCTGACACCACTACAAATGTTGATCCTCATTGGTACACTATGCGCAATCCCTCCAAGGTCTCGAAATGAAGCTAGTCAAAATATCCAAACCATTTTTCCAATACCCCACATCCTCGACATGGGTCTATGTAACTACACCTCTATACTTTTATACATATGGTACATTGGCTCCCAACTGGTAACCAACTGGTGAACAAAACGTGACAATGTGTGCCCAAGTGTAGACTATCAAAATTGTAACACTAGAGCTCATTGATTGTCCATTGTGATAGGCTATGTCATGCAATTGAAAATATAACATCTCCAGTAAACATAGCCCCCATACATACAAAGTGTTCTTGGCCATCATCCCTACCAACATATCACCCCACCTAACTAGAAATCCATGTCCTCAGCGGTCTGGTATAACAACCTCGATAGTCAGTGTACACAACACACAGTTAAATCACTTGTACCTCGATCTACCAAGGTCACCCACCTAATCTCATATCGATCCACTCCTAGGTCCCTAACGTCCTCATAAACATATTATCTAGTCAATGCCCAGTATCCTCACCCTAGATCATATTTGACCCGCTCACCTTAGATCATTAGTCTAAGGATCCTATACACATCCTCTAATGTGATCATGGCCTCTCCCGTCGGCAGGTGAAATGAACATGTCTTTGAATGCCATCTCTTGGCCAGTGTAGTTAGCATGCCCCTATTTTCCCTAATGATAGGCATAAATGTCACATGGTACAAGGCAAGATGCCACAACCTATGTTTTTTGATGCTGATCAACCGGTCCCATAATCAATATGTGTCTGGTGATCACGACTCTTGTGTGTAGATTAGATCAAGACTAGCCTATGGTCAAAATGATAAACAATATGTCAGTTAAGCAGATTACCTAAACCTATTTCGAAAATTTCATAACAAGAATTTAATCTTACACTATGGAAAAATCTTTACTAGTCAGTCGCGTCACAAAATTTATCAATTATTTCATTCCCTCACACTTGCATTGTATGCTTTCATAGATGCATCACAAGGGAACGATTGTGTGCAACCCCTAATCACATGTAGCCTAAAACTATAGTTGCATAATTTCTAAAGCAATGGTAGTAACCCTATTCAATTTCACATAACTACAATCACTTGCATCACACCTTCGTAGTTGCATTTTAGCAAACCAAAAATGTGTCAATTCCTATCAATTGTGGCACAAAAATTCAAAACCTAATCTACCCTAGGCATGTTCTAGACAATTGTGTTGAATCGTAGGAAATTGGGTCAATTGCAATAGCACTTGTGGCTAACACAGAACAACACAATTGGCTATTAATTTTTCCTTGTGCCTAGAAAAGCATTAAATGAAAAATTGACAAAGTGGGTTTATAGATACTCATTGGTTCTCCTGTGCCCTCTAGTCATTTGAAGGTCTACACACAGTATGCTCAATGCTTAGTGTGGGGAATAGGTAACATCTTGGCTTAGAGTTCCTCAATCTCCAATCTCCAAATGTGCAAACGAGTCCTTTTTCCCTCCAATTTCCTATTTATACCTCCTAAAAATTAGGGTTTTAATAGGGTTTGTGTTGGCTGCACTTGGTCAAAGCCTTGAAACTTCATTCTTTCCACCTTGAAGGTCCTAAAACTCATTTCTTTCACCATCATAACATTCTTTCCTATTGCACTACAGTTTCTAGGGGGATGAATACCCGACTGATTCTTGCAATCTAAAAAAAAAGATTCTTGCCTATTAATTTGACTTTTTGGAACAATTTTCAATTTTTCTAAAATATTTTGGAAAATTTGCAAAAAATTTCCAAGGGGGCATAAGTCTACCTTGCTATCATTGGGGAACATTTTAACTAAATTTTCTTTGACACAATGCAATAAATTGCATTGTATCAAAGAGACTAAAAATTGTCCTAGGGCTACAACTCTTATATTGTTCATCATTTCCCCTTTTGTCTTTTATTTTCTAATTTCATATGTCTTCTATTCATTAAATAATTTTAATCATTTAATTAATCCGTTTCTAATCTTTATTCCTCCTTGATAAATAAAATTAAATAAATTCCTATTTATTTAATTTCTATGTCACTTTCCACTATAATTAAATAATTATTTTAATTATTCATTAGCTTTTTCTCTCCTAAATTAAATAAATTTTATTTATTTAATTTCGTCCACTCTCTTGAATTTTGAATTAAATTATTATTTAATTCAAAAGGCCCTCTTTGTCACATTCTTCTATGATTAAATAATATCTTTATAATTTAATTATTCATTGACCACCTAGATTAAATATTTTTGATTATTTAATTTCTCCTATCATGTCTTTGTCCATGCCAATCTTATCTTCCACCCTACATCTTTATCTATCCTTCTCTCAATTAACCTCCACCCTTGATTAAATTGTTTATAATTTAATCTTGACTATCAATCTTATAATTTTTCCCGAACCCTATTCCATACCTACATCTTTCATTCTTGGCCATTGATTATTGACATTCAATCTTAGCCTTTCATTCAAAATTGTCTCTCCTATAAAAGACCCTATCATTGTCATTTATCATCCATCCACAAGCTATCTAGAGTTTATATGAGGTTAGGAGATCTTATGCTATCTTGCTATCTTGTTATCAACATCAAGTCAAGTGCATCCATAGTCATTTAGAATCTTAAATGTTTTTCTTTGTCATTGTCATAGGCCATTGATGCATACTCAAAAATCTGAGGGAAATTATTATATTCAAGAAAAATGGAGAAGTGCAATGAAGGTGAACCAATGGTGGTATGAAGATTTGGTAATATTGATTTATGTTTTATGTATTTATGCTTATTTATGGTTCATTGTTTATTAGGGTTTGATTTATATTCTTTATAGCTTAACCTTTAATATTTTAGCCCTAATTTATAGAAACCCCTAGATATCTCAAGCTAGGGGTGAAATTGAGGAAAGAGAACTGCAATAGGGATGTTCTAGGGTATGAAAAATGACTAAAGAGGGGTTCACCACAAAGCTAGGGATTGGAAAGAATAATAACATGCAAGAGTTAATGACAAGACCTAATGATATGCAAAGCTCCACTAATGACCTAGAAATGGATGTAAAACAAAATAGAAAGAAAAAGAAGAAAAGAGGGCCATTTGAAAACCTGTAGCAACTTGATTGAAGAGCTAAAATGTTGAAAATGCTAAATTTAATGTCTATTGAGACTCATATAACATTTTGGGAAATTAAGTCCCAGATTAGGGTTTCTAGGCAGGAATAAGAATCTGGAAAAGACAAGTCTGGAACTCTTGAAAATTGTAAATTCCATTGTACTAGGGAACATACGCTAGAAGTGGCATATCAGTCCTACTTGACTCTTTTAGAGGATCAAGATCTAAATCTTCTCTTCAATCTCTGCTCTATCTTTTCAACCTGGTTTCCAAATCTGAGATGTTGAATTCTACTATGTAGATGTCCTTCAATGATCTTGCAGATGATGTGACAACTTTGAACACTTGAAAACTTTCCTCCAATCTTGCTCTTCAATGTGTCTTCAACCTAGGTCTACAAATCACACACTAAAGAGAGGGGAAAATGTTTGTTTGCTAGTAGAAAGGGATTTTCCTTGGTCAAACCTCATTTTGGTAATCAAACCTTGTAATGAAATCAAAATGAAAAGGAGGAATACTGAATGAACAATATGTAATGTTAGAACTCACCAAACCCTAGGAGTAAAGTCTTGTAAACATGTATGAGATGGCTCCAATGGATGTAGATCTTGATTATTGCTTGAATGTAATAGATATTAAATTGAATACTTTCTTGAGTCATGAAACCCTACATCACAAATGTTAGCTCAAAAACAAACACAATGCAGGATGACTTTGACATGAAGCTTGATACTTGAATAATGCTCTAAAACACTTGATAATCAGCCTTTGAATGCTCTTGTAAACTCCAATTTTCTATAATGCATGAATACTCAAGTTTCTAGGTCACTTGTAAACTTGCTAGGTGAAAAATGAGTGAAATAACCTTATATTTATAGTTGTTTATGCCAAATTTCTTGAAATTACAACACTCCAAGCTGACATCAAATCTAGGAGGATAAGATCCTACTAAGAATTTGAATTTAATTTAATTTTAAGCCACACGAGACTCATACACCAGAAGTGGCATAAGAGTCCCATTAGACTAGGCTATGGGACACATTTTTCATGAAATTCTTAGATTCATGTGAAATCCGAATTGGGGCCTCAAAACTTAGGTGGGACCCACATGCCCAAGGTGGCGTATGAGTCCCAAATCACTAAATTCAGGCCATACAATCCAAAAATACATGAATTATGATTGGATGTTGGTTCATGTCCAGATTATCCTTAGAAAGATGCATTAATTAAGGCTTGTAGATGCAAAATAAGGCCAAATAAAGAATAAATAAGCCCCATTTATTAATGAAATCCTAGATTGTGAAAGTATGGTACAACACTAAATATAACACCCAAAATAAGGTACCATTAAGTCCATTTAGTTTACAAGGGCCCAATATCCAATGTGAATGTGTTAAACACACTACAACACTAAATCAATGCCACATTAAGCTCAATTTAACAAGGAGGGTCCAAACAAATGTGAAAATGTAGAGGAGTACAATTTTTGTCATTACATGGATTAATTAATAAAATCACCCACTGATTAATTAGTCATTAATTATTATTAGGTTCCTTATTACATTAATTACTTAAATTAAACTTTAAATAAGTTCTTTCTTATTATTAAATTGACATATTTATAGGTCAAGTTGTCTCATTGCATAGGATTAGTACACTTGTCACAATCTAATCAAATCCTTATATATGTTTTGTACTTTTTATTTTATAAGCATTCATTATTATATTGTAATAATTTACATTTATTATTCAATATAGAAGGAATATCATATTCTTGTTTGAATCAATAATTCTCTCTTGGTTGCATGAGCATAATCAATTTTTGATCTATCCTATGTGATAGGAATTTTGGTTGTAGGTGATTTCTGGGAGTTGTGGGATCCATTATCAACTCCAACATGATAGCAGAGCATTAGATTTGTGGCATCCTATTTGAATTATGAGAGATATGGACTTGAAAGAAAAATCAACTCATTCTAGAGAAAATGTGGACATCATTGTTAAGTCTAGAATAGTAAAAAACCTAAATAATGCTTATTAAATTATTCAAAATCAAACAATTACAAAAAAGAAAAGTTTTTAATGGGTTGTACAAATCTCGATTTGTAGAGTCATACAGATCTATATAGTTATATTGGATATGTGTTGGCTCCTATACAATTAATTATTCATTGTTCAAAAAAGGGAAAATAAAAACAAATCTTTTGAAAAATGAAAAAAAAAAAACTTTTATTACCGCATTGGGTACAATTTGTACCCAATAGTAGTGCTACTGACAATTGACAATGGGATTCAATTACTATCAACAACCTATTTAATTTTTGCACGATGACCATTTATTACCACGTGGCTACTTACCCCTCACATTCCCAACTCGTTGCCCAATAGGTAGACAAAAGTCTCGACAGGATCAAAAAAATATGGCAGTATATTCTTTGTGTGGCACATAATCTATGGGAATTGGAAATTGTTGATTATAGAATCTTAAAAAAAATCAGCAACATCACATTGATGTCAATAGAGCAATTAGTTGTATGATCCCTCCAAGCCCCCATTTTCCCTAAAGGAGCTATTTATTTATTTTTAGCATAAGTTCGACATAAAATGTTAAATCAAGAAAATAAGATATCATCAAGAAATTGGTTATATGTACTTTTTATTGTTGTAGGTATTATAATTAGATTTTTCTCCTAGTTCATTATATTCTCAGTCAAATTCCTATCATCATTTTCTACTTCCAAGATCATAATTTTTCAACTATATCTCTATTTTTGATGATTCTTGCAACACTGGAAAGCTATTTTAGAACTTTTCAAATCCATTCATACACTTTTCCCAAAATCTTCTCTAGGTACATTTTATTCATTTTTTATGATTTCATATTCTGCTTAATTACTTGTGAATCTTAATACCTGAAAAGGATATTTTTGTGTGAGATGAGTTTATTTGATCTACTTTACATATAATGAGGTTACCAGTCTCTATTTTATTATTTGAGGAAGTAGCAGGGGTTTTTTGTTCATCCTTTTACATGATCATCTTGGAAAAGGATAACTATGAGTCTTGGAGAAATGACATCCTAACACATCTCAAGTGGCTTGATATTTTGACTTATCTTCATGAAAACATACCTACACTAGCCACACTAGGGATTTATTCAACATGGGGTATTATCAATTATCATGTTGTAGGAGTGATTTGTTCTAATTTTGATCATGACATTATGTGTGATGTATCAAACATTGATTGTCCCCACACACTTTGGACTAGACTTTAGGAGATCCATGGAGACCCTCATATCTCTCCATTCCTAGAGGATCCTACTACACATTTTCTTATTCATCTTGTAGGTGTAGGTTACATACCCTTTTATGATAATAATTTATAGGAGCTTCATTATATCCTAGGTCTTGCATGTTTTTATGGTTTAATACTTTCTTAATGTTCCCACTCTTCAGATTGAGACCCAATCTCCATATTTTGTTATTTTTGATCAACTTGGCATTGCCACATCCTTATCTCATATTGATTTAGTGCAACAAGAATGTTGAAAAAGAAAACTAAGAGGGAAGGGGGGTGAATCAATTGTCATAGATTAAAATTTTAATTCATTCACTGGAAGTAATCCTTAACAATGCTTAACAAATTAAACATTAAATGCTAGTGCAGAAACTGGAAACCATCACACAAACACAATAACACTAGATTTACGTGGAAAAACCAATAAGGTAAAAACCACAATGAGGATTAACTCGCACTATAGAGAATATCAAAACTGATTACAAGAGGCTCACTATCTAAGAAACAAGGCTCACTGCCAAAACAAGGACTCACTAGACCCATAAAATGTATTCACTATCCAACATGGCTAACAACCCGAAGGGCTCACTACCACAGAGATACAAAGAAGATAAAGAAGAATTGTTATAGAGAGAGGGAAATCTCAATGCAATATATAAATCCACCATAGTTCACTCAAACCACTTGTAGACATGCATGAATGATAGAGTGTGCCTTCATCTCACTGCTTCTAGAAACTCAACATTTAGGCTTCACATTAATCTTCCATACTTGCATCATACACACACACACTAATTCACACTTATCTCTATTCTCTTTACACTCTTGTCTCTATTTCCTTTGTTCTCGCTCTTCTTCTTTGCTAACTCATTCTACATTTATACCATCTTCAACTTTGAAACATATCCAAAGTCATCCATCCAAATTCAAATTCAAATTAGTTCAATGCCCAAACACCCTAGGGTGGAATTAGAATGATGACAACCCAAACACACACTTCATAAGGACCCAAATAGATCCAACATACTTCATCAATTCTATTTTAAAGGTAGTATTCCACACAAGGTTGGCCAAACTAATGTAAAACACATAGAACAATTAAGCACAACATTTCTAAATACCAAAATTATCTTCAGTACAATCAAAACTGCTCAGCTATAGAACCGCAAGTCATAAGACTTTAACAAAGAGAAATATGGACCAACAATATTTCTCCTAAACCTCAACTAGAAAGACAGAAAACCATAGTTCACAACTAGTGAACACAACTCACACTGTACAATGAATCAACAACCAAAAATCTGGATATAGCAGCTTCTAACAACCATGATCAACATATCTGAACCACACAAACATAGGAGCAAAATATGGAGCAAAACTTGGAACAACCATTGAACATTTGCAACATAACTTCATTAGAATTTTCTCAATATCCTTGACATATACAACCAATAACCTTCATCCATGAAACTAATGAAAACAACAATCAGTTGATAAACAATTGACCAGTTGACATCAATGACAACACCTTCATTCTTTCCATTCTTGCAACAAAGAAATCTGCATTCTTCCAAATAAAACTACTTGGGATTCATATCTTGTAGACATACCATCCTTGTTTGTAGATTTGAAGGATTAAGTTGAGGACATTCATCTTTTCTTTATTGACAAGCACATCATCATTGTTAGACCACCATAATCTTCATCATCTTTGGAGCTTGTTCTATATCAACCTTCACAAGATTATAGATTGACATCATGTCTTTTTCACACGTGGACATTTGAGAATTTTTTAGAGGTACGCATCATTTGGACTTGGATTCTTGATTCTTTCATCTTTTGGGAATGGCTTTTTCAATCACTAGTGATTTATTTCTTCCTAAGGGGATAAATTTTGTTTGTAGGTAGCGGATCATGTTCTATCTTTAGGAACTCATCATTGGCACAAGATTTCTTTCTTTATGGGAGGATTCATGTCCTCATTTTCTCTCTCTTACTAGGAGGGACATCTATTGTACTTATGAAAAAAGCTATCCTTGGGGGGTCATATTGAGTCCTTTGTGTATCCTTTCACTAGTGTAGTTATTTTGTTTTCTCACTTTTGGAGAGGAGCTTTTTTGCATGTGGTTTTCTCATTTTCTCTAGTTATTAGAGTTTCATTTGTTTGTACATGGGTACCTCATCAAGCCTTGTAATTGAAACCCATCCATGCATCCATTATTGCATTTTTTAATCAATTAAATAGTAACTAGTTTCTCCCCAAATTGATCTTAAGGGGGTGTTGGAGTAATTAGGAAAATTACTTAATAATTAATTGGTCATTAATTAAATACCAGGTCTCTTATTGATTTAATTATGAAGTCAAACTTAAGAGTATTTTTTAATTATTAGATTGGTCTATTTATATATCATTTTGTCTTATTGCATAGGATTAAAACAATTGTCACAAACTAATCAAATCCTCATATAAGGTTTATAGTTTTACTTTTATAAGCATTCATTATTGTACTTTGTAATAAATCAAATTCATTATTCAATACAAAAGGCATATTAGATGCTTTTGTGGATCAGTCATTCTCTCTTGGTTGCATGAACATAATCATTGCTTTGATCTCTCGTATGTGATAAGCATTTTGACTGTAGGTGATTTCTGGGAGTTGTAGAATTCACTAAAGTGCCCTAATCCTATGTAAAGAGACAACTTGACCTATAAATAGCTCAATCCAATAATTAAAAAAATCCTAAATTTAGATTAAGTAGTTAAGTAATAAGAGACCTAATAATTAATTAGTGACTAATTAATCATTAGGCGATTTTTCCAATTACTCCAACATTGACATCTAATCTATAGCATTGACACATCACAAGAAAAAATAGTATCTTTAGGGTGGGATCACATTAATGGGGGCTTTCTATGAAATTTTAGTGGGTGTTGTTGAGAAATATTTGAAATATTTTCAAATGGGTGGTCTCATGAATTTTGTAGTTCTGTTTAAGCTTCAAAATTTATGGAAGCTAGTGGTCTCATAGATTTTATTGTTTTACATATTAAATTCAATAGAATAGATAAATATCAAATAAAATAAAATTTGGTGAAAATTTAAAAACTCTAGATTATTAACAAGTGGTAGAAAGAAAACTAAAATATAGGAACTACTATTCTAAAATATTCTAATTAATCATACATAGTATATTCTAACCTTAGACATATATTTTATGACTGTACATTTCTTTTACATTATGTTATGCTTACCCACTAAAAATAAAAGATATAATTAAAAATCAATTAAAGTTAATATTTTTTAATAAAAAGTAAAAATATTCCTAAAAAGTAGCCTTCAATTGAAAGGCATATTTTATCTAATGAAAGATGACTAATTTATTATTAAATTCTAGAATTGGGGAAAATCTAATCCGCTGGATTCTCTGCTATTCAATCCGTCTACATCTAAACTGTAGCAACGGCACATCACAACAAAAGGCAGCATCTTTAGAGAGGTTTTCTATGATTGCCCGTTTCTTATAGGCTACGCAATGCTTACCCACTAAAAACACATAATATGTGAAATTAGAGGCCACTAATTCAAAGCGGATAAGTTTTCCAGAAACTGGGAATATGACGTGATTGGACGTCTCGTGGAATCCGAATTCTTCCTACTGGCTTCGCGGATCTAAGTATAAGTTTACTTTGATTAATTATCTGCATCAACCATAATTTTAGTAAATTAAAAATAAGGTGTTTCAAAATAATAATGAACGTGTAGGGAATAATAAGTTTTCTGTACAAATAATTTAAGATTAAATTAATTAATAAAATGTTATAGCCTGGTTATTCTATGGTAATGAATTGGATTGTTATATAAAAGTATTTAGTTTTATATTTACTGTTAATTTTATCATGAGAAGTGTTATTAATTGATTTTTCTCTTTATTCATATTTTAGAATTTGTAAACTGAAAGTTGTTTCAATTGTTAAAACAAGTATGCTTCATTTAGAGTCATTTTTGTGCCCACAAAAATTATCTGTCTTCTAGATTTGAACCATGCCTATAAATTCAAAACACCTAGGCATAGAAATGTCTTGGCAAATTTTGCACTTTAAATTCTTCTTTACCTTGATGTTTAGAACCTTAAAATAAATTATTAGCAATGTTTAGGAACTCCTTCGGGAGATTGTTGGGAAAGGGTTTTCTAATTCTATCAATTACTTAGGTTTTAATACAATTTTGGAACAATAATTGAAGACATGTCGAGTATTCATGCACAATATCCATAATCGATGTATATGCAAATATCATGTTGATGCTATATTTTTATAGTGATGGGATGTATAATGAAGTTCTAATGTTATATTCTAGATTCTACGCAATCATAATAAATTATGGTTTTGATCTTTTAGACAACACCCTTGCATGCAAATTGTTTATTTTCATGTTTATGCCAACTCGTAGTAGCTAAATTGAGAGGGGTTCACTTGAATCATTTCATTAAGGAAAACTTGGTTAAACTATGCTCATATTTAAAGAGAAATGTATAGGTTATTCATTCTTTAACATAACATTCAACCCCACTTTGACTTACATGATATCTACTATAAAGTTCTATGTCAAAGTAAATAAACAATCAAGATGAAATTAAATATTCGTACTCATATAAAGGATATAAACAAGGTTAATGATTTTGCATATTATCCTCACAATAATGTTTATAAAAAGAAGTAAAATTGGAGAGAGAGGGAGAGGTTAGTTTGTCTTAATGCTTGTTTGACCTTTTTTTTTTTTTTCTCTTCATATTACTTTCCAATATTAGAGTGGGCTTTCTAACATTTCAAACATTTATTACAAAATATTTTATCATATCTCATGTTTTAATCAATCATTTTTTTGTAATGGTATGCAAGATTTATCCTTCAAAAATTAATACTAAAGTGGTAGGGATTAGAGTGAACAAATGTAACGATTTAGGAAGAGTTGGATACTATTTAACTTATAACATAACCCCTTCCAATAAAAATTTAAAAAAGGTAATGTGAGAAGAAAATTATTTATATCCTCCTTTGTGTTCCCAAACATAATGCAATTAAAAGGCTCTGCAATGCCCGATTCGGGGTGCTCCATAGGGGATGGCACAACAAATCTGGCACAAGGTGCTAGATTTTCTAGTCCTAAACTTGTTAGATTTTTATTATTTAATGTTGATGAAGGAAAATCCCTCACTTTTGGATGACACACATCATTCCAAAAAATCTTATAAGGCCAAACCAATTGATCATTTAAAGAAACCAAAGATTTGAAACCTTGTTGCACATTTCATTGACCTAATTTTGTAAGAGCCCAAAGTAACTTATCACATTTTGATGAATTTGATGAATTGATTGCTAATATAAATGGTTTTGGTTTTAGTGATAACATGGTTTAAGGTTTCCTATTGAAAAATACAAGTTGACATTGTAGTGAATTATTAATTCAAGGTTAAAATTTGGCCTTTCGGGTGACTTTGGTGTCAATTGTTTCAAAGTTTATATTAATCAATTCATGATTTTGTGTTTAGCATTAATGGTTTTAGAAAAATATGCACACTTTTTTGAAATACAAACATATTTTTAATTCAAAATAGAAATTTCATTAAATCTTGATATTAAAAATTCTATTTGAGAAGGAAAGGTCAAAACCTACCTCAATTTGATGGTTACAAAGGCTCAAAGAAGTGTGAGCCATATACACAAAAGTTATTTTAGATAGTGGAAAAGGGTAGATTGAAGAAAAATAGAGCTCATAAATATATCAACCAAAATTAATTTGTTCAAAATGATTTTAAAATAAATTTTTTTGTTGTATTTTTTATTTTGGTCAATTTTTTTATCAAAACCCTCATGTAATTTAGGAACCATGCAAAGTTTGATAATATTTAGGTGAAATAATTTTGGTGAAATATATATTTGGCCGAAACTATTTTGAACAAAACCTTTGATTTGGCCTAAAAATTGACACAACTATAGCTTTTATTTGCCCATGGATAAACTAAAGATCAATATCAATAACTTAGATGTGTGAAGCTATGAATAGCTTAGGTTCAAGTTAATTTCAAATGGGTCATCCCACAATAATACGTCCCAAAATTGAGACATGAAAATTTTGAAGGCATTGGGGGAATTTTCGAACTACCTTCGCGGTAAGTGCACCAAGATGTGATACAAAAAGGGAGTCTTAAGATGCAACTTTTCTTCTCAAATCAACAAAGTATTATATTCGACAAGAAAATGAAGATATTTATGCTCAAAATTTGGAGATGCAATAATAACAAGAGTTATAGTGCTCCAAATTTACTTTCTAAACTACTATTTAAAAAAAAAAAAATTGTGGTGAAGATTAAGGGTTTTGAAAATGGGGATCACACAAATTGGTCCTATTTGTTTTAAAACATAACATAGCATCTAGTGTGCTCCTCCTAAAATGTTAACTTTTTTAAAAAATTCAAAAATCCCTTCAATGGGAAATTATCTAACACCATGTACTTAATGCTAGATTTTTTGGATAATTATTTAATGAATATATGATTTTTTACTAATTTTTGAAGTGGACACATCTTGAAAAATAGAAAATTGATCATGCTCCCCCTAAATTTTTTGAAAACTAATCAAAAGTAAATTATATTTTTTTCAATATGTGAAGAATTGAGTCTAGTTTTTAAAAATGTAATTTGTTTCAAAATTTGATGAATGAGTAAAAAGCTATACCCAAAATACCACATGTTGGTTTTTGATAGAAAATAGACACACTAGCAAAAGAAATTAAATATGAAAACCTTAAAATAATCAAAACATGAAAATAAATGGTTAGATAGCTAAGAGAGAGCTTAACGCCATAGTGGTATTTTTATAAATTTGCATTGAAACCTGTGAAGACTTGATAGAGAGCATTACCCAAAATGTGTGAATTTGTTTTACCTTTTCAAAAAAACATGTCTTTGGCATGAAATGGTCATCCAATCCTTTGGGGTTGGTATTTCCCAATGCAAATCATTTAGTGAAATCCAAATGAAAATAAATTTTTAGAATGTTAGAGCCAAATCCTTTTTCTCTCTCTCCCCCACTTTGATTAAGGCTTAAAGTTTAGGGTTTACAATTTATGATGGATAGTTGAGGTTTTACCTTTCAATCTCTCTTTTCCCCATTACCTCTCTACCAATACTTCTCTTTCTCTCTCCCTCTCTTCTCTCTATCTTCTCTCCCTCCCCTTTATAGGTCTCTCCCACCCTCTCTCCCTCTCTACCTTTCCTTCCCTCCTTATCCCCACTTTTATTCCAACATTCCTACCTTGAGTGTTTAGGGTATAAGATATAGGGTGTAAGGTTTAGGGTATAGGGTTTAGGGTATAGGGTTGATGGAATTGGGTTTATGGTTGAGGGTAGAAAGTATCTATTTAGGGTTGGGGGTATAGGGTATATGGTTTAGGGTATGAGATTGATGGTATAGAGTATGGGGTTGACGGTATAGGGTTGAGGGATAGTGTTCGGGGATGAGGGCATATGGTTAAGTGTATATGGTATAGGGCTTATGGTTTAGGATATTGAGTATATGTTTGAGGGTATTGGGTTTATGATTGAGTGTATAAGGAATCTATTTAGGGTTGAGGGTTTAGGGTATAGGCTTTAGGGTAAAGGTTGAGGGTATAGGGTTGGGGATTGAGGGTGTAGGGCTAAAGGTATAAGGTATAGGGTTAAGGGTATATGGTTTAAGTATAGGGTTGAGGGTATAGGGTTGAGGGATAATGTTCAAGGTTGAGGGTATAGGGTATAGGGTTCAAGATATTGTTGCATAGGGCTGATGGTATAGGGTTAATGATTGAGGGTATAAGGTATCTATTTAGGGTTGAGGGTATAAGGTACAAGGTTGACCGTATAGGGTTGAGGTTGAAGGTGTAGGGTTTATGGTTTAAGGTGTAGGGTTAAGGGTTGAGGGTACAAGGTTAAGGGATAGTTTTCAAGTTTGATGGTATAGGATTAAGCGTATAGGTATAGGGATTAGGTTTTATGATATTGGGTATAGGGTTTAGGAAATAGGGTTTACGGTTGAGGGTCAAAGGTATCTATTTAGGGTTGAGGATCTAGGATATAGGGTTTAGGGTATAGGGTTGAGGGTTGAAAGTGTAGGGTTTAGGGTTTAAGGTGTACAATTGAAGTTTGAGGGTATAGGTTTGGGGGTATAGGGTTAAGTGTATATGGTAGAGGGCTTAGGTTTGAGTATATTGGTTATAGGGTGGAGGGTATTAGGTTTACAATTGTAGGTATAAGGTATCTATTTAGGGTTGAGAGTTTAGGATATAGGATTTAGGGTATAAGGTTGAGGGTATAGGGTTTAGGGTATAGGGTATAGTGTTGAGAGTATAAGGTATAGGATTGAGGGTATAGGGTTTAGGGATTAAATATAGGGTTGAGGGATAATGTATAGGGTTGAGGGTTGAGGGTGTATAATTTATGGTTTAGAGTATAAGGTCGATGGTATAGGGTATAGGGTTGAGGGTTGAGGGTGTAGGGTTTAGGTTTTAAGGTGTAGGATTGAGGTTTCAAGGTATAGGGTTGAAGAATAATGTTTAGGGTTGAGGGTATATGGTTATGTGTATAGGGTAGAGGGATTAGGGTTTTGGATATTGGGTATAGGGTTGATGATATTGGGTTTAAGGTTAAGGGTATAATTTAACTATTTAGAGTTGAGGGTATAGGTATAGTATTTAGGGTATAAGGTTGAGGGTATATGATTGAGGGTTGATGGTTGAGGGTTGAGAGTTGAGGGTTGAGGGTTGATGGTTGAGGGTTGAGGGTTAAGGGTTAAGGGTTAAGGGTTGAAGGTGTGGGGTTGAGGGTTGAGGGTATAAGGTTGATGAACAATGTTCAGGGTTGAGGGTATAGGGTTAATTGTATAGGGTATAGGTATTAAGGTTTAGGATATTGGGTACAGGGTAGAATAAATCTATTTAGAGTTGAGGGTATAGGGTATAGGGTATAAGGTTGAGGATACATGGTATAGGGTTGAGGGTTAAGGGTACATAGGGTCTAGGGTTAAGTATAGGGTTGAGGATTGAGGGATAGTGTTTAGGGTTCATGGATGGTGTTTATGGTTGAGGGTACAAGGTTAAGTGTACAAGGTATAGGGATTAGGGAAATCAAACTGGTTATGAAGGTGCATGGTTTAAGAGTGTAGTCATTGATGTTGGACCTCTCAATTCATGTGATGGTTGTCAACTTATCAGTGTCCAGTATGATGCATTGGAAATATAATACACTATACCATTAAGAGAAAGCTTGTATCATAATCATTTAATTCCAATACCACCTCCAATTCCATTACCCAATAATTTAGCCATGGGTGATGTTATGGAAGCATTTTACAATGATTGTTGGTGGTGTTCCATTGTCCTATATTTCCCATCAACTTCTAACACTCCTCCACAAGGTTACTTTCTTTGTTTTCCAAACACCATAACCTGGGGAAGCTATGAAGCTAAGGAACTCCACCCTATCAAGATGGTTCATAGGTAGGTGGATCTTTCCATAGGTAAGTAAACTTAACATCTATCTAAATCTCCAATATGTTTAGTTTACTCATAGTATACTGATAAACTATAGTCAATCATGCCTATATTTTATGTTCATTGTTGAGGTACTCATAAATGGATATAAATTTTCTTTAACTTAAAATTATTATAATGTATGATTTACTATTGAGGTCCTCCTAAATGGATATAAATTTTCTTAACTTAAAATTATTATAACACATGCTTTACTCTTGAGGTCCTCATAAATGGATATAAATTTTCTTAACTCAAAATTATTATAGCTTATGGTTTAACTATACAACTTATAGTACTATTGAATTTGATGATGGATTTGTGCTAATTCTCAGCATGAGGTTGAGGGTTGAGGGTTTAAACTTCACAAATCAATCCACTAAGCATTCTCACATTCTGACACACATTGATTCTCATATTATCTTGAAACTAGATGAAAAAGAGGATGGATTAAGTGGGGTTGAGAGAGTGACTTAAGGGGATGCAAGTGGATGGATTAATGAAATATATATGAGGATATGGATTAATGGGTATTAAGAGGATTGCTTAAGGGGTGTTGAGTGACTCAAGGGGATGCAAGTGGATGGATTAAGGGTAGATATATGAGGTATGGGTTAAGGGGTCCTAAGAGGATGGCTTAAAGGGTGTTGAGAGAGTGACTTAAGGGGATGCAAGTGGATTGATTAAGGTGTTGAGAGAGTGACTTAATGGGATGCAAGAAGATGGATTAAGGGTAGATATACAAGGATATGGATTAAGGGGTCCTAATAGAATGTCTTAAGGGGAATTAATAGAGAGACTTAAGGGGATGCAAGAGGATGGATTAAGGGGTTTTAAAAGGGGTTTTAAGAGAATGGATTAAGGGGATATGAAATTAGGTATAAACTTTTTATAAAATGACAATGAATTAAATTTAGTTTTATATTTCTACTATCAATTAGATGTATCTAGAACTATATATAGTTACCTGTCTCTAGATTCAAATTCCATTGTAATATATGTGCATGTCCTCTCTTTTTTGTAAAGAATCTAGTTTTGGGAGACTTGAAACAAAAAATGATATAAAAATTTAATTATGAAATGACTAAAGACAAATATATATATATATATATATATATATATCAATAAAATATATATACAACTATATACTTACCAATATATATTTACTACGTTGTACCATCTGTATCCTCTCTTTTTTGTAATGGATCTATGATTGTCTCATGATCATCCATTGAAAGTTTCCATAAAAATTTATTAGTAGGCCTCCCTTGATATCTAACTAGTTTTATATTGGTTGCCAAAATCAAATGTGAATAATGTATAATATTCTTGTGTCTTTCATAATCTTCAAATGCAAGCAAGCCATTCTTTCTTATCAAATATTTTTTAATCCAGGTGCCAACAACAACCACTCAACCAATTGGATACTCAAAGTTGTCATCATCCACTATAGGATGTACCAACTTATTTTTTCTCTCAACACTTATAGCCAAACAATAGTTCATCCCCTCTTCATTCCCCTTAGGTACAACAACAACATACATATGTCCTACAAAAATAAATAAAGAGTGACTTATATTTAATTCACATATAAACATGCATAAATATAAAATTCAACTCAATAAATAATGTACCTTCTTGTACAATATCACAAACATGATCATAATCATCTGATGCAAACACTTGATTATCTTCAATTGTTATTCTATGTTGAACATGTGTTGATGTAGGTGTTAAGTCTCTTTGTTGCCATTGTTCGACTCGTTCCATATTTTCACACACCTCTTAATCACTTGCAATACAAAATTGACAAAAGCATGCCAACTCCCTTTTCCATATTATCCATGTGTTTGCATTCTAAATCTTAAACAAATACCATTTTGTAGATCCATTAATTTTTTCACAACCTTGTTGATAAAAAATATCATTTTCTTCAACTAACTAAAAGAAGTGTTGAATTATTGAGATCTCACTTATTCTTGCATATTTAATTTGGTATTGCAACAATCTACAACTACACGTGCATCTCTAAATTTCGTAGCATCCTAAAATTTTAGTTGCTCTCTAGCAAGAGCTCTTTTCACACATGCACCTGCTCCATCATGTTCTCCCTTACCATGACCAGCTTAAAAAAAAATCAATATGTGCTAGATATTATTTTCCTTATGAACTCTACATAACCAATAAAACATTCTAGCATTTTTGAATTGACCCATGCAATTATCCAACCATATGAGATGTTCTAGAATTTGAATTTCTCTCTCTTTTAATTTTTTATTAGATATATCAAGACAATATTGAACAAACTCAGATGAATGCAATCAATTATCACATACATAAAAATGGTCCTCTCTCTATGTCGTAGAAAAAAGTACCCTTTGCTTGACATGAGAATAATTCATGATAAATGGATTTAATGAGATCTTGATTTAGTGTTGTGAGGCATTTTATGTATCCACACTAGGTCTTGGACCCTTGCAAATCAAATAGAATGCTTTTAACAATGTCTTGTAAAGGTGTTATAAAGTGTTGTAAGATGCTTTCACACTTTTCTAGACTTAGTGAGCCTATTTCTCCCTAATTCAACATTATAAAATATGTTTAATAACATTATCACATCAATTTAAAAGGCTTGTGAATTAAACTTAATGTTAAACTAGTGTTGTAATTTGTCTTGCACATTCACATTGGTTCTTGTGCCTTCCTAGGCTATGTGGACCTCATTTTAGTGTTGTAAAGTGTATTTAATAAAACTTTCACATTGATTTATGTGTTCCAAGACCTATTTGAAATTGACATCATCATTAATAGTCCCATATTAACCCATATTGTGCATCCCAAGGCTTAAATTGAACAAATACCTGACAAAATTTCATTTTAGACCTTATTTCCTTATCTCTTGGCATCTGAGCTATCAAATTGGACCTTGTCGGACCCATTCGTCATGCATGGTAATTAGTCCCATTCAGGTGGGGCCCATTCACCATGTGTAGTGAATGAATCCCATTTGGCTTAATTTTGACCTTTGAGTGGGAAAAAGGTGAAATTTGAGTTTAATATTGCTTCATGTCGGCCTGTGATGAGGTATTAATAGGTAAAATAGGTTAATTGTCCATAAAATCACATCTCTAAACTCATTTTTACATCCATTAACTTAATTCACATATTCATCCACTAATCTTTCACCCCAAGTCAAGCAACTTAGGGTTTTATCATTGCAAGACATCAAGAAAGTTCCTAAAGACATTCAAGGGATGAATCTTCCTCCATTGCTATAGAAATACAAGATCAACATCATGGAAAGGTAATACATTTCATTATTTCATGTTTCATTCTATTCTTTCATCATTTTAGTTTAAATACCTGAATGGGGTATGACCACGAAAAATCCCCATGCCCTAACATTCACCATTTCTTCTCCTCTTCTTGTGTGTTTGCATATTTAGGACTCTTGGAAGCCTGGAAATCATTGGAGATCAAGTTACAAGGTTTATCATGTCTTCTCCTCATTCAACAAGTCAAAATATAAAAAAATCATTTTCAAACCTATAAATTAGAGTTTTAGAAGCAGACACCTGTAGGAAGCTAAAGTGCAGATCAAAAGCTTCAGAATCCACTTTTGAAAAACCAAAAATTCAAAAGTGGACTCATTCACCATGGGTGGAGAATGAGTCCCAATCTAGGGTCAATTTTGAGTTTTCTACATTTTTGAGTACCCTTTTGTCATAAACGGGTTCTGGCTGAATTTGGTAGAACTAGGATTGATTCACCCAAAATGAAGAATGAGTCCCTCCAGGCCTAAAAAGCAGCATCAACAATATTTCAAATATAATTTCTAGTCTTCATCAAGGTTCTAGGTGCACACTTTCAATCTACTTCATTTATGTTGCAGTTTACTATTCATTCTTAGGTTATTTTGCATTACACAATGTGTTTTCAAACAAGTCATGTTTCATAAGTTTTGTATGCTTAATCAATCAATCTTATCAATTGGATACATATATAACATTCCATTTAGCCTAAATAACATCATACATAACATAATTTGAATGAAACCCTTAGCATTTTTGGCCCTACCTCTCTCCTTTTAGGTGAAAAAACCCTAGAAGAGCTAGAGAAGAGCATGGTGCTAAAAATATACGGTTCATTTTGGTGAACCCACTTTTTAAAAACTTACTTATCTGATTAGGAGTCCATAATCATAGATCTAACCTTGCACTGATCTTGCACTAGGGTTTTCATGAATTAATTTGCATGCTAGGATTCAAATTTTGTATTCATAAAAAACTGCATTTAGGTTGCATTGTTGTTATCTAAATTCATTTAGATTTTCTAAAATTATGCATTTTTCATTTAGGTCTGCATCATAGCACTCAAATAACATCAAAATCAGTTAAAAAATTCTGAGAATTCTAAAAAAATGTCCATACTGGGACTCATTGACCACCCTGGGCGAATCAGTCCCTTTTGACCCCTAAAACTATGTTTTATAGAACTCAGAACTCTATGTTTCAGCTTTTGTTTGGTGCCTTAAGCTACCTATATCAGTTAGTTGCATTTCTATAGCATGCATTTTGTTAAATCTCACTTCAATTATCACATTTCATGCATTGTTTAATTTCACTTTTGCATTCACAACATTTCATTTTCGAATTGTTGCATTTTACAAACAAAAAAATAGCTTACTTAAAAATTGAAAATTGCATTTCCTTTTAAGTCATTGAATTTTACTTTCCTTCCTTTTTCATCATAGCATGTTTTCTTTCAAAATATGTGGCTTTGATTTCGTTAATAGTGGATTGTATAAGTACAACATTCCCTCTTATGAGTTCACTTTTGATTACCATAATGAGGACTTTAAGAACCATGATCGAACCATTGGTACAATCCTTAATCTCACATTTCCCATTGGTGTGAATTGTAATGTAGATGATCATTACACACATACTTGTATTTCTCCCAATACCTCTGGGTATGTGCATGATCTTCATTGAAAAAATAGACCCTTAAGTGGTAAAAAATTTAGAAAAATCAGAGTTAGGCAACTTGACATAAAAATTTGAATAAGTTATCTATATTATTTTAAAAATATGTAAGAATAGAATCTGTATAAAATTAAATGTAGTTTCTAAACTACTAGGTTCTTCTTCTTTTTAAATCTATTTGGTGAAAATTTGAAATTTCAATGTAGTAGTACTTAAATTTTAGGGAAAAAATAAGAAGTAGGTGTTTGTTTGACCACCCTAACCACAATAAAATGATAATATTTTTTTATAAGATTTTAGATATAAGTAGAGGACTCATGTCCCAATGTGATGCATATTTTTTTGTAATTTTTTTCCAAGAAAATAATTAATTATGAATTTTTTATTACAACTTTTAAAAAATATAAAAACTCGTACATCTGACCACCTTAACTTGGACAAAAATTCATGAAATTCATTTTTTTTTAATCTTATAGTATGCAAAGCATAGAATGTGACACATGTTTTGGATTCAAAAAATGTGATACCGTTTGAAAGCTATAGATGCTTTCCAATCAACCTATCAATCAGGACTTTAGTAGTAATTCAAATAGAAAATGAATAATAATTATTTATTAAATTCAAAGTAAAGCATAATTTATATTGGTGGAAAGCTGAGAATCTCCTTTAAAAACCCTTTTCATTTCATCAAGTTTGAGTAACAAAAAAATTGTCAGCCACATACCCATCATATCGCCACTTTTTGGCTCATCATGATCCTACACATACCCCTCTCCTATTAGTCACAAAGGTATCTTGGTGAAAGAAGTTGCAAGCATTGAGGGTCTTGATTCTCCAATTCCTTATTCCCATTTGGACGATGTTAGATAACAAGAACATGAGATGATAGACACATTCCTACAAGTGACTTTACCAAGTCTCCATGGTCATGAAAATCACTATTGTCCATATTCTAATATATCCCTCCTCGATGTAAAGAGGATAGGTTGGTGTTAGAAAATATCCCTATTACAGATCATGAAACCAGTGATCCCCCCTTCCTTAATGCTCCTCCTATTTTGGAAAATCTATTTGAAAATCATAATGGTCCTTCTCTCGATGCCTCCCCCACTTGTGATGAAGCTACCTTACAAACCTCAAACGTAGATGAACATATTACAAGCTCTCCTAGTATGGTAGATAATATGGAACAAGAGAATGCAACCTTAGAAACAACCAACAATCAAATATAATCCTCCCCTAATCTCCCCACTATCAATAATCCAACACATTCAACCATTAATAACTCCCTTAGTGGCAATGAAGTTATTTTGGATGAACTAAACCTTAATTTTCATGAACATGTGGTTTTTTGTTCTCCTAAGAACTCTCCTTGTAGGGAGGAGATTATGACCCAAGACAAAGATAACATTCCCTTCAAAGACAATGAAGGCTCTCACTTGTTATGGGATATTAACATTATTCAACCTAAACTCATCCTTTATCCCCCTTCACATAAACCTTCACCTAAACCCAAGTTTACTTTTTAACCACCATCACACAAACAACAACCTCAACATAAACCTGAACTCACCCTCTATCCACCTCAAACTAATGTTTTGTAGCAACCGAGTTATATTTACCATTTCTCATACATATAACATTTGAAATAATCTGCAACCAACCCCACCCTCCTTACCTTTACCCAATCTACCTAGTGCTTGTTGTTACCTCCCACACACAAAGGAGTATGATCTTGTTGAACAATTAAAGAATAATCTTGCAAATATTTCCCTTTGGGATTTACTTTAGAAGTCACCAAATTACTACAGTATTCTTCAAATAGACTTACAACTAATTTCCATTCCTGGACTAGTACAATTCTAAATGATATGGCAACTTTAACCCATAGCACAAATCTTGACATTACTTTCCATCAACATGAGCTCCCTTATTTAGAGTTACACAAACAAAGTGACACTTTCATGATCATTGCTTAATACAATTGGATAGGTATAAAATGAAACCTTACTGATAATGGTTTTTCCCTTAATGTGTGTAGTGTGAATCACCTTGATTGATTAGATGTTCACAAGTCACAAATAAAACCTGATTTCATATCTATTCTAGGATTTGATAATTCAGCAAAGAAACCACTCATTGTAATGACTTTTCCTATTATGGTTGGAGTGGTTCCTTTGCAAACTCCTATTCATATCATGCCTTATGATCTTTCGTACAATCTTCTTTTAGGCTGACCATGGATTCATGAGATGAATGTAGTTCCTTCAACCCTTCATTATATAATGAAATATGTCTATAACAATAACATTTATCAAGTTGAAGCAAATCCCAAGCCTGAAAGTTGCTTGCACCTCGAAAAAGGATCTAAAAGTCCTTTGAAAATATTTATTCCAACATCCAATATAGAACCTCTTGAAATAGAAAATAATAATGCAGAATTGGTGTCTAAATTATTTGGTGATGATTGGGGATTCTTAGAATTAACACCATCATTTATGGGCGAATACATATTCACACAAAGGAAATATGAGATGCAAGAACAGCCAACCATCATGTCAACACAAAATTTGGACAAACTTTCAAAATAAACTGCCTCAAACACTTTAGGTCACAAAGAAGAAAACTACACAACAACCTTTGAAAAACACAATAACAAACAACCACCTGATTCCACATCAATGAAAAAAATTTATGGAAAAGGTTATGACCTCATGAAATAACTTGGCTGTAGTGGAAAAGGATGTGGTGCTCAAGAACAAGGTATCCACAATCCTATAGAACCTAACACACAACACACAACTCATGGTCTTGGTTATTGTCATTTGATTGAGATCAACTAGCCTTCACTCAACACCAACAATCTCACACAAAACACTCCTAAATCATCCTTAACAACTAGTGATCTTAAACATCATCCTTTACCAAGCATGCAACACATAACTACACCTTTACTTAATGTCAATGTCATCTCTCAAAATGTTCATGATTTGAATTCGTTAGATTGTATACATTCCTATAATGGGAAAAATACAATCTCGCAATCTAGAGACACTTGTGTAAGTATGACATATGTACACTACTAAGCAAGATGTATCTTTTAAAAAAACCACACGACCACCTTCTACTATTGATCAAGAGGGTATCTTTTTGAGACTCCTCCAAGATCACTTGATATCTCTCCCTCCCATAACTCAAAAGTAGTGTTATTACAAGACTTCATTTTGTGCCTATCATAGATTTCATGGTCACTCCACTATTGAATGTAATGCCTTGAGTCGTAAAATACAATTTTTTTAGGAGTTTGGTATGCTTCCCTATGTGGGGGAACCTCATTACTCTAATTTCTATTGATTTTCACTCTAGCATGCATTTCATCAATCATTTCAGCTCACCTTTGTCCTACACTAAGTGGGGGCAAGGGGTTCAATAGCCTTGTCCTTGTATGTCACTTTTGGTTGCCTCCTTTAGCTAGTCGTTAACCTTTCATGAAAACATAAGAGCAAGCTTGGGATGTGGATGGCATGCCTTAAGTTGGCTTTCATATGACATACTTCTCTCTTTCATGACATAGCTTATCAGAAACATATGATTTTTCATAGGGATTTCTAAGCTCATGTCCACTTCTTCTACTTTAAAGAAATTTCTCATAGTACGGGTGCTCACAATTGCTTTAAAGTGGTGGCATACATCACCACTCACATTTCATTATGCAATTTTCTTTTTCTTGTGATTCCCTCTCTTGGAAGCATTAGGTATAATGTTTCCTAGGATGAAACCTTGCAATTTTCCTCTCTTGGAAACAAGATGATATTTTTTCACTTATCCTCTCTTGGAGAAATTGAGCATGATGTTCCCTAAGATGAGACATTGCACAAACTAAGAAAAATCCCTTTGAACAATCCTTACACTATTCTGAATTAACAATGTCTATGAGTGGCAAGCATATTAAGTTTTTCTTACTTCATAGAGCTCAAAATTTTTTTTGGAACCTTATTAAATTTATCAAGAGGTATAATTTTGATATGGTTGAGCGGGAATCCCATCTAGCGGCATGAATTTACCCATAGCCACCTTTGTGTTTTTGAGTTCATACCAACTAGCATATGTTTCTCACCTTTTGGGATTTCTCACCCCGCGAATAATCAAAATTTTCATGGAACTAGATTGAGTATGTTGTGTACTTCTTACCCTGCAGGTGACATGATGTTCTATGGCCCCAGAGTGACTACATCTTTTTAACCTTGTCTTTCTTTCCTTTACCTCTTTCCATTGCATGATTATGTATCTTGATGATTTGACTTAGGATCTTTGATCTTGGGGTGTTGCACAACCTCCTTTGATCTTTTTCATTCTTTGTCATTTGCATCTATACATGAGGATCTCTCTTAAATGTCTATATTAGTGTGAGTTTAAAGCAAGTTCATCCTCTCACTAAAGTGGGGGCTAAATGTGTTGTAGAAAAAAGTACCCTTTGCTTGAAATGAGAATAATTCATCATAAATGGACTTAATGAGACCTTGATTTAGTTTTGTGAGGCTTTTTATGCATCGACACTAGGTCTTGGACCCTTGCAAAATGAATAACATGCTTTTAACGATGTCTTGTAAAGGTGTTGTAAATTGTTGTAAGATGCTTTCATGCTTTTCTAGACTTAATGAACCTATTTCTCCCTAATTCAACATTATAAAATGTGTTTAATAAAATTATCATATCAATTTAAAAGGATTGTGAATTAAAATTAATGTTAAACTAGTGTTGTAATGTGTCTTGCACATTCACATTGGTTCTTATGCCTTCATTGGCTATGTGGACCTCATTTTAGTGTTGTAAAGTGTATTTAATCATATTTTCACATAGATTTTTGTGTCCCAAGCCCTATTTGGAATTCACATCATCATTAATAGTCCTATATTAACCCATATTGTGCATCCCAAGGCTTAAATTGATCAAATACCAACAAAATTACATTTTAGATCTTATTTCCTTATCTCTTGGCATCTGAGTTGTCAAATTGACCCTTGTGGGACCCATTTTCTATGCATGGTGAATCAGTCCCATCTAGGTGGGACCTATTTTCCATGTGTGGCAAATGAGTCCCATTTGGCTATATTTTGACCTTTGAGTGGGAAAAAAGTGAAATTTGAGTTTAATATTGATTCATGTCAGCCTGTGATGAGGTATTAATAGGTAAAATAGGTGAATTTACTATAAAATAACCTCTCTAAACTAGTTTTTACATCCATTAACTTAATTCACCTATTCATCCACTCATCTTTCATCCCAAGTCAAGCAACTTAGGGTTTTATCATTGCAAGACATCAAGAAATTTCCTAAAGACATTCAAAGTCTCAATCTTCCTCCATTGCTAAATAAATCCAAGATCAACATCATGGAAAGGTAATCCATTTCATTATTTCATGTTTCATTCTATTCTTTCATCATTTAGGTTTAAATACCTAAATGGGGTTTGACCAAGGAAAACCCCCATGCCCTAACATTCACAATTTATTCTCCTCTTCTTGTGTGTTTGTAGATTTAGGACTCTTGGAAGCTTGGAAATAATTGGAGATCAAGTTACAAGGTTTCTTAAGTATTCTCCTCATTCAACAAGTCAAAATATCAACAAAAACTCATTTTTAGCCAATAAATCAGAGTTTCGGAAGCAGACACTTGTAGGAAGCTAAAGTGCAAATCAGAAGCTTTGGAATCCACTTTTGAAAATCCACAAATTCAATTTAAGTGGACTCATTCTCCAAGGGTGGTGAGTGAGTCCCACTCTAGGGTCAATTTTGAGTTTTCTGCATTTTTGAGTACCCTTTTGTCATAAACGAGTTCTAGCTCAATTTGGCAGAATTGGGACTAATTCGCCTAGAATGGCGAATGAGTTCCTCCAGGCCTAAAAAAAAGCATCAATAGCATTTCAAATTTAATTTTCAATCTTCATCAAGGCTCTAGGTAAATTTTTAGTCTGATTCATTTCTGTTGCAGTTTACTATTCATTCTTAGGTTATTTTGCATTGCACAATGTGTTTTCAAACAAGTCACATTTCTTAAATTTTGTATACTTAATCAATCAATATTATCAATTAGCCACATCTGAAACATTCCATTTAGCCTAATAACATCATACATAACATAACTTGAATGAACCCCTTAGCATTTTTGGCCCTACCTCTCTCCTTTTAGGTGAAAAACCCTAGAAGAGCTAGAGAAGTGAATGGTGCCAAAAATATGTGGTTCACTCTCAAAAAATTTCTATTATCTTCTCTACTATCATCTACATTTCTATAAACAATATGAAAAAATATAGCTACTTGCACTGAATTATAATAATGTGATTGAATTTCTTCTTGTGGAGAAAGAGTATAATTTTCAACAAAATCAACAACTGACAATATAGTTCCAATTGGGAATGTGTTTCTACATAAACAAAATTGATTATAAATCCAATGAGCATACTGAGAGTGTTGAGCATATTTAGGTACAATCTTATCTTTAAAATATTTAATAAATGCATGCACACTAAATTTTTCCACAATTAGCTCACAATGTTTTCCAGTTTTTCCATCTTTTAAACAATACTCAACATTTTTAAATGTTTTTTGCATCCACTAATTTTTGTCCAAATTCATCTAAACTACTTTCATGCATACATTCTCCTAAAAATGAAAAGTTACCACATCTATCACATTCTCTAGAAATATACATGCTTTTAAATAAAATAAGTTTCCATTAGAGGGTTCACAAATAAACTTGCTATAAAATCTTTGATTCTTTTAGGTGGCATATTAATACCACAAATATCCTACACAATTTGGTTAGCATGCAAAGTGCATCGTATATATCGAAAACTATCATAATAATAATGAAATTGTACATGAGTCTTACAACAACAAGAGATTCATCGCTTATTAATTCTAACATACCAAGGTTTGAACATTTCGAATGATCCTTAACTTATGTTAATATTCAATGGTAAGATTGAAGCATTTATTTTTTTTATATATAATTCAGTTTGAGTCATATCTAAGAGACGCTTTGGATGAGGTTCATGAATTTTGGAACCACCCTTAATTTTAAGACATCTCTAGTGTTAGGGATAGTCTTGTATTATCATGCCAAAATTTATTGATTAAAGATTTAATTTCATTAGTTAATTTCATGTCTGATTTTGGGAGTCTACCACTAAAACTCCAAAATTTCTTAATTGGATGCTTTTCAATACTTTCTTTTCTTTTAGAAGCTCTTATCAAAGTTTTAGGATTTACTTTTATACATTTACTAATCTTAACATTCTTTTATTTGAAGTTTCTTTATCAACTAGAGCAATTGTTATTGCATGATGAGCTGCATTCTTATCTTTAGATCAATTTTTCTTACCTATAAAATTAATAGCATTAGCAACACTAGATATGACTTGTTCTACTGAATCATCTTTCTTTTTTGGTTTTACAAAAATACCTAGTTTTTTCATCACTTTTCTCATTTTTGACATTCTCATCAATTGCACCATGAGTTGACATTGGAATACTAATTTATTTCTATAAAAAAATATTTTCTATTTTCTATTTCCATAAGTTCTAATTTGTTTCCAAGAAACTTTACCACGAAGGTTATCGAGCACATCTTTTTCAATTGTAAAGAAAACATTTTCACCTTCATCCATACAAGGGATTTCATTTTCATTCACACAACGTGACCTTCCATTTTCATTTTCAAATGTAAAATGGATTTCATTCTCATTTTCATTCTCATAAGACATAATTTCATCATTTTTTTTGTTTTTGGATTGTTTCAACCATAGAATTATTGATACCATCAGTGGTGTATCCAACTTCATCTAAACAAGCAATATCAATATTATCAAGACTTGGGTTTGAAAACATACCTAGATAGATTGTTTGAATAGGTGCATTTTCCATATAATTGGGAGGTGGATTTGAAGACATACCTAAAGTTGTTTGCATAGGTACTATCTCCACATCATTCAAAGTTGAAGTTGAAGGCATAGTTGGGTTTTCCTCCATAATTGCATTTTCTTCCATATTCACCATCTCCACATTTGTATCATCTACATTCATTTCATCATTCATGGATTCTTCTTGAACATTCATGGAAATAGATGCTTCCAAGTTTTTCATTTGACGAATCATTTCTCTTCTATCCCTTTGTGTTTTCACCTCCATTTCTTTATTTGCTTGAATTTCTTCGAGTATCATTAACTTTCTACATTTCTTCTTTCTCTTTGCTTTGATCCCATGGTTACCAAACCCTCTTTGATGACAAAAAAAATGATTCAAGTAACCTATTTTCAAATTTCCATCTCCTTCAAATATTCAAATAAAACTATGTAGTATGAAGATCCTTTCTTCTATAAACTTTCAAATACAAAAACATCATGAATATATCCAAAAGTTCTCTTTTCCCAAATCTTCTTGTATTTGATTCCACTTCAGAAAATTCAACATGTACTTGTATCTTCCAACAATTTCAATAGAATATGCCCTGTACAAGACAAATTTGCAATTAAAAAATGCAGAAAATGGTGCTTTCGGACCATACTACAGAAAAGGAATGTTGTGGGAAAAATGTGTTTTATTAGTATTTTCCAAATTAGGAAAAATGACTATATAAAAAATGCGTACATGTTATAAAATTCATACGTGTTCTATTTTGGGAACACGTACGCACTATATAGTGCATACATGTTACCTTTACCCAATGGGTAAATAGGTATGTTCATGTTTGTGTTATGAAATGCATACACATTTGATTTAAATAAAATGTATGCGCTATTTAAAAATTGAATTCCCAACCCACATGTAGCCTTGATTTTAGGCTCAGGAAATGCTTGGCAATCTGATCCTTAGCCTTTGACTTGCAACTAAAAAACTAAGGCAGATTTAAGAAGAATGTCCAACTTTGGCAATATGGCTTATGGACTTTTTTTCTGAATCAATCTATAAAATTAAAACCCATTAGAGAACGCACTGTCTAGTTTCTGAATATATATTTTTTATTAAGATTGTATTATGTTATGTTTTAATTAATTGATAAGAAAACTAGTCCTTAAACTTGAAATGTCAGGGTTTTCTTGTTTTTCAATAACTTTTTTATTGTTTAAGTTTCTTGTAAAAAAATTATATGGCATAAATCTTCAGAAAATTCTCTACACAATGAAAAAACAATTTAAAAAGTGTTTAGTTTAGGTCCAATTATGTTGTCCATACACATTGGTTTTTAAAAACAACAATTAAGGCCAATAAAAATTCAATAAAAAAAAATCAACAAATAATTACAAAAAAATATCTTCATCAATCTTCATGTTGTTAGCTCTCCTTCCCAAAAAGGAATTAGCAAAATAATTTTATTTGGGCCAAAAAGTGGTGTCTATACACATGCATAGTATGGTTAAAAAAAAGAGACTTTTAAAAAGTGGTTTTTATAGATCCCTATCAAAATTTGATTTCTATAATCTAGGTATTTGAATAATTTACATATTTGGAAATTAGATTCAAAATTCAAATTTTCATATTATTGACTTGATTTAAGATTCATTGTGTAAATGCTTCAATTTTTTAGTCCAGGTGTGAAAATTTCTGAAAAACAACAAAAACACTTCCACTTTTTGAGTTTTTTGTGGACCCAACTTCTTGCATTAGCCCGAAAGATAGGTCATTATTTTTCAAGATGTCCAAACAGAGTTTTTAATAGCAAAAATAAGTAGAAAAAAGATAAGATGATTAAGAAAAGTTATTATGTTAGAGAAGATGCAAGTATTTATGATGATGAATCTAATTATAGAGATGATGATGTTGATGAATGATTGTTCATGGATTTAAAAGATGAATATTTTTCTACTAACTTTGAGAGATATGTGGAAGAAATCCCTTTGGAGACAAAGGATAATATTGAAGGTACTTTATTATCTTCTTTCATGCTAGACAGGAGAAGAAATATTGGATCATTGATAATGGATTCTCTAATCATATGAATGGTGATGAGAGTAAGTTTGTTAAATTTGAAAGGTAAATGTGTTAGATTTGGTGATGATACATCTACTAAGATATGTAGAAAAGATTCTATTAATTTTGATGGCAAGCATAATATTGATGATGTTTCTTATATTAAGGCTTTAAGGCATAACCACCTGAGCTTTGGACAAATTCTTAGTAAAGGATACAATCTCATGTTTTAGGATGATGGATGTGAGATCAAAAAAGGATCCAAAAATAAAGTTTTTGCTATAAAAAAAAGATGGAAATTTTTATCATCATAAGGGTGCTAACAGTCATTGCTTTATGACATTGATTAATGAAATCTGGCTCAAGCATAGAAGAATTTTTCGCATTAAATTTGATATCCTAGTGAGGATAAGTTCAATTCAAGTCATGAGAGATGTTGAATAGGACAACTAAGAGGGGGGGGGATGAATCAGTTGTCATAGATTTTAACTTTCAATTCAATTACCAAAAATAACACTTAATTTACTTAAATGATTAATCATCAAATGCCAATGTAGAAAATCAAATCTAACACATAAACACAAGAACACTAGATTTACATGGAGAACCCAATGAGGGAAAAACCACAATGAGGATTAACTCACACTATAGAGAATATCAAAATTGATTACAAAAAGGCTCACTGCTTGAGATAAGGCTCACTACCTAAAATAAGGACCCATTGTCTGGACTCACTGTCCACAAGGCTACAACTCAAAGATACAAAAGATGGCTAATTGCTAGAATACTAAAGGTATGGTTTACTGCCAAAAGTATGAATTAACAGAATGCACCTTCCTTATGCCGAGTTCAATTCCAAATGAAGCTTTATACATGTAGTAATCCCTTTTGGTAGTCGCTCAATAATTTTTCTCTATTCTATAGCTGTTAACTCAAATACACTTTATTATCTTCACCTGCTTCACTCATTTGTCTCTACTTTCTTGCTTTCTCTTCTTTTTGTCTCTCTATCTGTGGTGTATCTATATGCATCTTTCTTTCAAGTTTTCTGAAGAGTCTCATATATATATATATGTGTGTGTGTGTATTTTATTTATCAATTAGGCTGGCATCATATAAGGTTAACACACTTCTTATGTCGGCCAAAAAATCCATAAAACATAATTAGTCCACATAATACATTGCGCATCCTAAGTCGGCTAAGATCTTTGAATATCAAAATCATAGCTTGTCTCACAGTAGAGGCCAGACCTAAAAAACCAATACACCAGACCAGACAACATACCAGACAACATATTACAGTCATCTTCGATAAGAAATAGCTTTCGATAATGATCTCATATATTCAATACTATGTTGACATCAATGACAACCTATTTGAAATTAATGACAACCATTTGATGCAATCCAATTTCCAACAATCTCCCCCTTTGTCATTGATGTCAACATAAGACTTGAAAAGCCAACAACAACCTTTGTAATTCTTTTGATGAGCTGAAAATGATTTTCATTCTTTCGCATGCTTCCTCTCCCCCTTTGACATCAATGGAAAAGAAAAAAGATCTATCTCCCCATTACTTCAATTTTTTTTACAAAAACAGTCATAAAAAATGATATCAAAAATGGTTCTTTACCTTAATCCTTCTTCCCTTAAAATATCTCTTTGTATTTTTCTTTTAGTTCCAGAAGAAATGTCTTGTAGGAATCCACTGCCAACCTAATGTTTAAACAAATGGTGTTCTTTTCTATTGAATCAATTGTTTCTAGAAGAGTATCTGTGATAGTGATGTTTTGTTCATTTTTCTCAAATTCCACTAGGAGACTGAAAAGTTGTTCCAATATTGACTCAATTATCTCTTTAACTTTCCAAAAATTATTCACAATACCATCATTCTGTACCACAATGACTACAAGTTCAGACTATAAGGAATTGATCCTTTTCATCTGCACTCCATCCCTGTCATTAAGGATATCATATGTTTTTCCAAAAGAATTCAGTTCAAGCTCAATAGAATCAATTTTTTCTCTATAGTTTCTGATAGTAGTAGGCCACTATAGACAATACCTATACACACTATTTACACTGTTGATGCATATCTTCAATTAATTATTCTCTCAATCAATTTATTTTGTGCATTATTGTATATTTCTTCCATGAACAATTGAATTTTTCCTTTTTGGGATGTATCGTTAGGTGATTGTTCCTTTAGTCTGTCTTCAATATACTCAAACAATACTCCAATATTATCATTTGTCTTCAATATTATCATTTTTCTCCAAAGGGCTTTCCTCCACATATCTCTCACAGTTAGTAGAAAAATATTCATCTTTTAAATCCATGAACAATCATTCATCATCATCATCATCATCTCTATAATTAGATTCATCGTCATAAATACTTGCATCTTCTCTAACATAATATCTTTTCTTAATCATCTTACCTTTTTTCTACTTATTTTTGTTATTAAAAACTCTGTTTGGACATCTTGAAGAATAATGACCTATCTTTCGGGCTGATGCAAGAAGTTGGGTCCACAAAAAGCTCAAAAAGTGGAAGTTTTTTTGCTATTTTTCATAGTTTTTCACACTTAGACTAAACATTTGAAGCATTTACACAATGAATCTTAAAAAATTCAGTAATATGAAATTTAGAATTTTGAATCTAATTTCCAAATATGTAAATTATTCAAATATCTAGATTATAGAAATCAAATTTTGATAGGGATCTATAAAAACCACTTTTTAAACGTCCCTTTTTTAACCATACAATGCACGTGTATAGACACCACTTTTTGGCCCAAATAAAATTATTTTGCTAATTCCTTTTTGGGAAAGAGAGCTAACAACTTTTCAGTCTCCTAGTGAAATTTGAGAAAAATGAACAAAACATCACTATCCCAAATACTCTTCTAGAAACAATTGATTCAATAGACAAGAACATCATTTGTTTAAACATTAGGTTGGAAATGGATTCTTGCAAGACATTTCTTTTGGAACTAAAAGAAAAATACAAAGAGATATTTTAAGGGAAGAAGGATTAAGGTAAAGAACCATTTTTGATATCATTTTCGATCACTGTTTTTGTAAAAAAATTTGAAGTAATGGGGAGATAGATCTTTTTTCTTTTCCATTGATGTCAAAGGGGGAGAAGAAGCATGTGAAAAGAATGAAAATCATTTTCAGCTCATCAAAAGAATTAAAAAGGTTTTTGTTGGCTTTTCAAGTCTTGTGTTGACATCAATGACAAAGGGGGAGATTGTTGGAAATTGGATTGCATCAAATGGTTGTCATTAATTTCAAATAGGTTGTCATTGATGTCAACATAGTATTGAATATATGAGATCATTATCGAAAGCTATTTCTTATCGAAGATGACTGTAATATGTTGTCTGGTATGTTGCTTGGTCTGGTGTATTGGTTTTTTAGGTCTGGTGTCTACTATGAGACAAGCTATGATTTTGATATTCAAAGATCTTAGCCGACTTAGGATGCACAATATATTATGTGGACTAATTATGTTTTATGGATTTTTTGGCCGAAATAAGAAGTGTGTTAAACTTATATGATGCCAACCTAATTGATAAATAAAATATACACACACACACATATATATGAGATTGTTCGAAAAACTTGAAAGAAAGATGCATATAGATACACCACAGATAGAGAGACAAAAAGAAGAGAAAGCAAGAAAGTAGAGACAAATGAGTGAAGCAGGTGAAGATAATAAAGTGTATTTGAGTTAACAGCTATAGATTAGAGAAAAATTATTGAGCGACTACCAAAAGGGATTACTACATGTATAAAGCTTCATTTGGAACTGAACTCAGCACAAGGAAGGTGCATTCTGTCAATTCATACTTTTGACAGTAAACCATACCTTTAGTATTCTAGCAATTAGCCATCTTTTGTATCTTTGAGTTGTAGCCCTGTGGACAGTGAGTCCAAACAATGAGTCCTTATTTTAGGTAGTGAGCCTTATCTCAGGTAGTGAGCCTTTTTGTAATCAATTTTGATATTCTCTATAGTGTGAGTTAATCCTCATTGTAGGTTTTCCCTCATTGGGTTCTCCATGTAAATATAGTATTATTGTGTTTATGTGTTAGATTTGAGTTTCTACATTGGCATTTGATGATTAATCATTTAAGCAAATTAAGTATTAGTTTTGGTAATTGAATTGAAAGTTAAAATCTATGACAACTGATTCACCCCCCCTCTTAGTTGTCCTATTCAACATCTCTCATGACTTGAATTGAACTTATCCTCACTAGGATATCAAAGTTAATGCAACAAATTCTTCTATGCTTGAGCCAGATTTCATTAATCAAAGTCATAAAGCAATGACTGTTAGCACCCTTACAATGATAAAAATTTCCATCTTCTTTTTTATAGCAAAAACTATATTTTCGGATCCTTTTTTGAGCTCACATCCATCATCCTAAAACATGAGATTGTATCCTTTACTAAACATTTGTCCAAAGCTCAAGTGGTTATGCCTTAAAGCCTTAATATAAGAAACATCATCAGTATTATGCTTGCCATCAAAACTAATAGAATCTTTTCTACACATCTTAGTAGATGTATCATCACCAAATCTAACACATTTACCTTTCAAGTTTAAAAAACTTACTCTCATCACCATTCATATGATTAGAGAATCCATTATCAATGATCCAATATTTCTTCTCCTGTCTAGCATGAAAAGAAGATAATAAAGTACCTTCAATATTATCCTTTGTCTCCAAAGGGCTTTCCTCCACATATCTCATAGTTATTGGAAAAATATCCATCTTTTAAATCCATGAACAATCATTCATCATCATCATCATCATCATCATCTCTATAATTAGATTCATCGTCATAAATACTTGCATCTTCTCTAACATAATAACTTTTCTTAATCATCTTATCTTTTTTTGTACTTATTTTTGTTATTAAAAACGTTGTTTGGACATCTTGAAGAATAATGACCTATCTTTCGGGCTGATGCAAGAAGTTGGGTCCACAAAAAGCTCAAAAAGTGGAAGTGTTTTTCTATTTTTTAGAATTTTTCACACTTGGACTAAAAATTTGAAGCATTTACCCAATGAATCTTAAAATAAGTCAATAATATGAAATTTTGAATTTTGAATCTAATTTCCAAATATGTAAATTATTCAAATACCTAGATTATAGAAATCAAATTTTGATAGGGATCTATAAAAACCACTTTTTAAAAGTCCATTTTTTTAACCATACCATGCACGTGTATAGACACCACTTTTTGGCCCAAATAAAATTATTTTGCTAATTCCTTTTTGGGAAAGAGAGCTAACAACATGAAGATTGATGAGGATATTTTTTTGTAATTATTTGTTGATTTTTTTTTTGTTGAATTTTTATTGGCCTTAATTGTTGTTTTTAAAAATCAATGTGTATGGACAACATAATTGGACCTAAACTAAACACTTTTTGAATTTTTTTTTCATTGTGTAGAGAATTTTCTGAAGATTTATGCCATATAATTTTTTTACAAGAAACTTAACCAATAAAAAAGTTATTAAAAAACAAGAAAACCCTGACATTTCAAGTTTAAGGACTAGTTTTCTTATAAATTAATTAAAACATAACATAATACAATCTTAATAAAAATTATATATTCAGAAACTAGACATTGCGTTCTCTAATGGGTTTTAATTTTATAGATTGATTCAGAAAAAAAGTCCATAAGCCATATTGCCAAAGTTGGACATTCTTCTTAAATCTGCCTTAGTTTTTTAGTTGCAAGTCAAAGGCTAAGGATCAGATTGCCAAGCATTTCCTGAGCCTAAAACCAAGGCTACATGTGGGTTGGGAATTCAATTTTTAAATAGCGTACATTTTATTTAAATGAAATGTGTATGCATTTCATAACACAAACATGAACATATCTATTTACCCATTGGGTAAAGGTAACATGTATGCACTATATATGCGTACGTGTTCCCAAAATAGAACACGTATGAATTTTATAACGTGTACGCATTTTTTATATAGTCATTTTTCCTAATTTGGAAAATACTAATAAAACACATTTTTCCCGCAACATTCCTTTTCTGTAGTATGGTCCGAAAGCACCATTTTCTGCATTTTTTTATTGCAAATTTGTCTTGTGCAGGGCATATTCCATTCAAATTGTTGGAAGATACAAGTACAGGTTGAATTTTCTAAAGTGGAATCAAATACAAGAAGATTTGGGAAAAGAGAACTTTTGGATATATTCATGATGTTTTTGTATTTGAAAGTTTATAGAAGAAAGGATCTTCATACTACATAGTTTTATTTGAATATTTGAAGGAGATGGAAATTTGAAAATAGGTTACTTGAATCATTTTTTTTATCATCAAAGAGGGTTTGGTAACCATGGGATCAAAGCAAAGAGAAAGAAAAAATCTAGAAATTTAATGATACTCAAAGAAATTCAAGCAAATAAAGAAATGGAGGAAAAAACACAAGGGGATAGAAGAGAAAGGATTCGTCAAATGAAAAACTTGGAAGCATCTATTTCCATGAATGTTCAAGAGGAACCCATGAATGATGAAATGAATGTAGATGATACAAATGTGGAGATGGTGAATATGGAAGAAAATGCAATTATGGAGGCAAACCCAACTATGCCTTTAACTTCAACTTTGAATGATATGGAAATAGTATCTATGCAAACAACTTCAGGTATGTCTTCAAATCCACCTCCCAATTATATGGAAAATGCACCTATTCAAACAATCTATCTAGGTATGTTTTCAAACCCAAGTCTTGATAATATTGATATTGCTTGTTTAGATGAAGTTGGATACACCACTGATGGTATCAATAATTCTATGGTCGAAAAAATCCAAAAACAAAAAAAATGATGAAATTATGTCTTATGAGAATGAAAATGAGAATGAAATCCATTTTACATTTGAAAATGAAAATGGAAGGTCCCGTTGTGTGAATGAAAATGAAATCCCTTGTATGGATGAAGGTGAAAATGTTTTCTTTACAATTGAAAAAGATGTGCTAGATAACCTTCGTGGTAAAGTTTCTTGGAGACAAATTAGAACTTATGGAAATAGAAAATATAAAATATTTTTTTATAGAAATAAATTAGTATTCCAATGTCAACTCATGGTGCAATTGATGAGAATGTCAAAAATGAGAAAAGTGATAAAAAAACTAGGTATTTTTGTAAAACCAAAAAAGAAAGATGATTCAGTAGAGCAAGTCATATCTAGTGTTGCTAATGCTATTGATTTTATAGGTAAGAAAAATTGATCTAAAGATAAGAATGCAGCTCATCATGCAATAACAATTGCTCTAGTTGATAAAGAAACTTCAAATAAAAGAATGTTAAGTAAGATTAGTAAATCTATAAAAGTAAATCCTAAAACTTTGATAAGAGCTGCTAAAAGAAGAGAAAGTATTGAAAAGGATACAATTAAGCAATTTTGGAGTTTTAGTGGTAGACTCCCAAAATCATACATGAAATTAACTAATGAAATTAAATCTTTAATCAATAAATTTTGGCATGATAATACAAGACTATCCCTAACACTAGAGATATATTAAAATTAAGGGTGGTTCCAAAATTCATGAACCTCATCCAAAGCGTCTCTTAGATATGACTCAAACTGAATTATATAAAAAAGAATAGATGCTTCAATCTTACCATTGAATATTAGCATAAGTTAAGGATCATTCGAAAAGTGTAAACCTTGGTATGTTAGAATTAATAAGCAACGAATCTCTTGTTGTTGTAAGATTCATGTACAATTTCGTTATTATTATGATAGTTTTCAATATATACGATGCACTTTGCACGCTAACCAAATTGTGTAGGATATTTGTGGTATTAATATGCCACCTAAAGGAATCAAATATTTTATAGCAAGTTTATTTGTGAACCCTCTAATGGAAACTTATTTTATTTAAAAGCATGTATATTTCTAGAGAATGTGATAGATGTGGTAACTTTTCATTTTTAGGAGAATGTATGCATGAAAGTAGTTTAGATGAATTTGGACAAAAATTAGTGGATGTAAAAAACATTTACAAATGTTGAGTATTGTTTAAAAGATGGAAAACTAGAAAACATTGTGAGCTAATTGTGGAAAAATTTAGTGTGCATGCATTTATTAAATATTTTAAAGATAAGATTGTACCTAAATATGCTGAACACTCTCAGTATGCTCATTGGATTTATAATAATTTTTTTTTATGTAGAAACACATTCCCAATTGGAACTATATTGTTAGTTGTTGATTTTGTTGAAAATTATACTCTTTCTCCACAAGAAGAAATTCAATCACATTATTATAATTCAGTGCAAGTAGCTATATTTTTTCATATTGTTTATAGAAATGCAGATGATAGTAGAGAAGATACTAGAAATTTTTTGAGAGTGAACCACATATTTTTGGCACCATTCACTTCTCTAGCTCTTCTAGGGTTTTTCACCTAAAAGGAGAGAGGTAGGGCCAAAAATGCTAAGGGGTTCATTCAAGTTATGTTATGTATGATGTTATTTAGGCTAAATGGAATGTTTCAGATGTGGCTAATTAATAATATTGATTGATTAAGTATACAAAATTTAAGAAATGTGACTTGTTTGAAAACACATTTTGCAATGCAAAATAACCTAAGAATGAATAATAAACTGCAACATAAATGAATTAGACTGAAACTTTGCACCTAGAGCCTTGATGAAGATTGAAAATTACATTTGAAATGTTGTTGATGCTTTTTTTTAGGCCTGGAGGAACTCATTCACCATTCTATGTGAATTAGTCCCAATTCTACCAAATTGAGCTAGAACTCGTTTATGACAAAAGGGTACTCAAAAATGCAAAAAACTCAAAATTGACCCTAGAGTGGGACTCACTCGCCACCCCTGGAGAATGAGTCCATTTAAATTGAATTTGTGGATTTTCAAAAGTGGATTCCAAAGCTTCCGATTTGCAGTTTAGCTTCTTACAAGTGTCTGCTTCTGAAACTGATTTATTGGGTAAAAATGAGTTTTTGTTGATATTTTGACTTGTTGAATGAGGAGAATACTTGAGAAACCTTGTAACTTGATCTCCAATTATTTCCAAGCTTCCAAGAGTCCTAAATCTACAAACACACAAGAAGAGGAGAATAAATTGTGAATGTTAGGGCATGGGGGTTTTCCTTGGTCAAACCCCATTTAGGTATTTAAACCTAAATGATGAAAGAATAGAATGAAACATGAAATAATGAAATGGATTACCTTTCCATGATGTTGATCTTGGATTTATTGAGCAATGGAGGAAGATTCAGACTTTGAATGTCTTTAGGAACTTTCTTGATGTCTTGCAATGATAAAACCCTAAGTTGCTTGACTTGGGATGAAAGATTAGTGGATGAATATGTGAATTAAGTTAATGGATGTAAAAATTAGTTTAGAGAGGTTATTTTATAGTAAATTCACCTATTTTACCTATTAATACCTCATCACAGACCGACATGAATCAATATTAAACTCAAATTTCACCTTTTTCCCACTCAAAGGTCAAAACTGAGCCAAATGGGACTCATTTGCCACACATAGAAAATAGGTCCCACCTGGATGGCACTGATTCACCATGCATAACAAATGGGTCCCACAAGGGTCAATTTGACAACTCAGATGCCAAGAGATAAGGAAATAAGGTCTAAAATGTAATTTTGTTGGTATTTGATCAATTTAAGCCTTGGGATGCACAATATGGGTTAATATGGGACTATTAATGATGATGTGAATTCCAAATAGGGCTTGGGACACAAAAATCTATGTGAAAGTATGATTAAATACACTTTACAACACTAAAATGAGGTCCACATAGCCAATGAAGGCATAAGAACCAATGTGAATGTGCAAGACACATTACAACACTAATTTAACATTAAGTTTAATTCACAATCCTTTTAAATTGATGTGATAATTTTATTAAACACATTTTATAATGTTGAATTAGGGAGAAATAGGTTCATTAAGTCTAGAAAAGCGTGAAAGCATCTTACAACAGTTTACAACACCTTTACAAGACTTCGTTAAAAGAATGTTATTCAATTTGCAAGGGTCCAAGACCTAGTGTCGATGCATAAAATGCCTCACAAAACTAAATCAAGGTCTCATTAAGTCCATTTATGATGAATTATTCTCATTTCAAGCAAAGGGTACTTTTTTCTACAACACATTTAGCGCCCACTTTAGTGAGAGGATGAACTTGCTTTAAACTCACACTAAAGTAGACATTTAAGAGAGATCCTCATGTATAGATGCAGATGACAAAGAATGAAAAAGATCAAAGGAAGTTGTGCAACACCCCCAGATTGAAGATCCTAAGTCAAATCATCAAGATACATATTCATGCAATGGAAAGAGGTAAAGGAAAGAAAGACAAGGTTAAAAATATTTACTCACTCTAGGGCCATAGAACATCATGTCACCTACGGGGTAAGAAGTCCACAACATACTCACTCTAGTGCCATGAAAATTTTGATTGTTCGCGGGGTGAGAAATACCAAAAGGTGAGAAACATACGCTAGTTGGTATGAACTCACAAACACAAAGGTGGCTATGGGAAAATTCATGCCGCTAGATGGGCTTCCTGCTCAACCATATCAAAATTATACCTCTTGATAAATTTAATAAGGTTCCACAAAAAAATTTAAGCTCTATGAAGTAAGAAAAACTTCGTATGCTTGCCACTCATATACATTGTTAATTCAGAATAGTGTAAGGATTGTTCAAAGGGTTTTTCTTAGTTTGTGCAATGCCTCGTCTTAGTGACATCATGCTCAATGTCTCCAAGAGAGGATAAGTGAAAAAATCTCATCTTGTTTCCAAGAGAGGAAAAGTGCAAGGTTTCATCCTAGGAAACATTGTACCTAATGCTTCCAAGAGAGGGAATCACAAGCAAAAGAAAATTGCATAATGAAATGTGATTGGTGATGTATGCCACCACTTTAAAGCAGTTGCGAGCACCCGTACTATGAGAAATTTCTTTAAAATTATTGTTTACAAATGGGGAAGGCTCTACTTTAGCAATTATTGTTTAGCCTTCCCCATTTCTAAAATAAATCTTATATGAAATGCCATGTCACATACCTTATGACAGGGTCGAATATAGTATGAATTAGAAGTGCCCTTTGATCTCTTGTTACCTTTGTTAGGGCTTCAACTTCTTTGTTCTTCACTAACTTCTTTACTAGAATGTGTCCATTATTGCATAATCTTGTTATTGTTGTGATTGCTTCCTTTGTGATCTCATAGAGTTTGTTGAAGATCATCTGATCACCTTCAATTCTACTTAGGACAAACCGAACAATGTCCACATCCGAAAAGTATGGAAATTCACTCCAAATATCTAAACTGTTGTGCCCTAAATTCTTAACCTTTTGTATTTTCTCAACTGAAAGGAAACCCTTGAGATTTCAAATATTTTCATGATTAAATTCATCAATTTTCAATTTACTTGGTTCATCTTTGTGTGGATTAAATACCACCATTACTTTCAACTCCATTGTTTCAACCTTGTTCTCTATTCTTGTGCTTTCCAATATCCTTAACTCCTTAGCTCATATGATTCATAATGTGAAAAGTGATGACTTAGTCATCCTTATTTAACTTGTCATTTTTACAGTTTCTTTATAAAAAGGTAATTTATTGCTTATGACATCATCATCTGTTCTTCAATCTCCTTCTTAGCCAATGTTGTCAGATCAAATTTACCCTAATTTTGTATTTATTTGAGAAACACTATAATCCAAGAGTATCTCTGCAAATGTCCTGATTTGCATCTTTTTTGTCAAAATTTTCTTCAATGTCGTCAGAATAGAGATTCACATCACATATCCACGTGTCTTTGCATGGCACCTCATATATCAGGGGTTTTCTAGATTTTTCTATCACTACTCCCCTTGAAACCATTACTGGGTTCAGTCCTTAGAAGACTATTTGCACCAAATGCAGATATATGGTTATTTGATTTATCCTTGTTCTCAAGTTCTTCCATCTTTCTCCATTTTTTTTCCATTTCTTGCTTTACTTCTTCTGGATCTACCTTGTTCACTGGATTGTTCTTTTGTACTGGATTTGGTTTCTTTCCAACTTTACTTGTGCAAACTTTTCAGATATGTCCTGGTTTATTGCAGGTGTAGCATTTACACATATCCAAGATCAAATGATTTGCTTTTATCTTTATCCTACATTGATTATCCTTGTGTCCAAATATATTGCATGTGTAACAATAGCTTCAAAGGGATTGAATTCTTATATTTTTATAAAATTTGTTATCATCATATCCTAACTCATTTTATTGTGGTTCATCCTACTTTTGCATTCTATTTCTCTGTGTTTAAATTTATTGCATGAGAAAAAAAAGCCATTAAAATATGGGTACCTTTGAGCATTAGGTTGTCAGATGGGTGTCCTTTTAGCATTGATCCTTTGATTATTGCCTTGAAATTTCCTTTGAAAAGCTATTTTAGTCTTTGACCTTTGTCCTTCTTTAACTCCTAGACCACCTTTATCCTTTGTAGGTTTTTGAGATGAAATTTACTCATCAAGCATTGTAGAGCTTATCTTGAACCTTTCTTCATGAGCTTTCATATAGTACCCCTCCATTTTGCTTATGTTTTCTATTAGCATGTTTTCACTTTGATAGACCCTGGTACTTTGTTTTGATGTATTAATTGTTGACTTTAGAGCAATGGTGGACTTATTTTGTGATGTGATGATACATTGTATGGTGGTAATCTATTCTGACATGCTTTATGTTAGTATAGATGTTTACTTCAGATGTTACTGCTATATATATGCTTTGTGTAGATTAATTGTTATTTATTTTGTTAGTTTGTTGTGATATTGTATTGGTGAGGAGAACAGAGTTGCATCACTTGCTGTGAGTGCCTTGTGATTTCAGTGATTTTCTCCTCACAGTGTGTTTGAATCATGGATTATATATATGTATGTTATTTGTTTGATTGCACGATTGCAGGTACATGACACCGACTCCACCTAGTTTCACAAGTCTGAGCATGTCCAGACTCAATAGTAATGTTGATTGGGAGGTAGTAACAAGGTTTTTCCTAGTCTAGTCTCAAACCCAGTCACAATATGTCATTAGTTTAGGTCTGGTATTTTTAGTTGTCTCATCTAGTTTGTTTCGATTATTTGTTATATGAGGTTCATTTTGTGAATTTAATGTTAGATTAAAGTTCTTTATAATTTAATGTTTATTTAAATTATTTTTAAATATTGTAGATAAAAGCTTCATATTTTATTTAATTAATTAAATTAGTTATTGGTAAAATAATTTTAAATAGGAATTAAAATATAAAGGAAATTTATTTTTGAATTTTAAATTCTTTAATTCTGTTAAATGGAATAAATTCTTGATAATTGAGGAAAGAAAGTATCTGTGAGTTTGTTAGAAGATATTTTTCTTCTTTTCCATGTGTGTTAGTGGAATTTATTGCAAATTTCTTGTTGAGGATTCTCTCGGAGAAGATACTATGAGATTTGGGGAAAACAAGAAAACACTTCATGGGAAATAAAAAAAGAACAGAGAACTGTTGGAAAAGATTGTGAATTTTATTGGGTTTTTTATTTAAATTTCTGGAAGAAGTTCTTGGGTACATTTTTGTTATGTGTTTGCATTCTTTTGGAAGTGAGGATTTGAAAAGGGCTTTGGAAGTTACACGCAGTAGGTAGATCTTTTCTTCATCGGTCAATTTCAAGCTATAGGAAACAAGTTCCTTATTGTTTATTTATTCAATTTATTTTCTTTTGAAAAGATTAGCCGTGTAAAGAATTAGTTTTGTGGAAGTTTTGTTAAAATGTGTTAATTTAAAAGATTGTCTAAGGAAGTTATTGTGTTTGTAATCTTCTGTTCTTCTTGGTAAAATATTATGTAGAAAATTTGTTACCTCTTTGTGTTATATTTCAAAAAAAGATTTTATAGTGAAATTAGAGCAACCCAAAAGATTTATGTTAAACAAAAGAAACCTCTATAAAATTGTAAGTGAAACTTAAAGATTAATTTGAGGAAATGGAAACCTCTGTGAGGAACTTTTCTAAACATTTCCTATAGGGAAGATTTTGGTAATTTGAAATGAAAATTCTCTGTTGATGAAATTGAAGATCTTAGACAAAATTTGTGATAAAATGTTAAATTTCTCTCAATTACCTATAGAAAACCCTCTCTCAGAATATTTGCCAAATTATAAATATTTGTTTATTGATTAAATTGTAAATATATTTATATATATATATATATGTATATAAATGTTATATATACATATACATATACAAATCTACATTTAATATTTTAATTTGGAAAGAATGCTCAAAGGAAATTTGTCAAAAAATTTGTACGCGATTTAAACTCGCAAGGTTTCAGATTTATGTTTGCTATAAAGAATAAAATAAAAAAAATTATGTTTGAACGGCCGTAGGGGCTACCCCATGGCTGCCCATGAGGGGTGATGGTTATGGAGGCAGCCGACATTGCCCTCACAAGCAGTGCTTAGGCTGCCAACACAGTTGTGGCCATTATGGCCGGCTGTGAAAGCAGTCGTGGCCAATAGGGTCGACTGTGAATAAACCAGTAAATGCCCTAAATTATATTGGCCATATTATTTATGATTTTGATTTTCTTTATTGATATACGGATTTTGAAATATATTTAATTTAAAACTCAAATATTATATATATATATATAATTATATATATATGTATGTATATATATACATATATAATTTCAGGAAAATGATTAAGTGTTAAATAAGATTTCTTTTAAAAAATAGATGCATGTTAAGTATGAGATCAATTAGTTTTAACAATAAGATTGAAAGAGGAAATTTGGTATTTATTTTTATGTGAAATTGAAAAGGTCAAAATTAGATTAATTGTTGCAATTTATTTTATTGTTAAGAAAAGAACTATAATCAAGTTGATTTATTTTCATGCTATTTCTAATTGACTTGATTGGATTTAGTAAATCCTAAAATTAGATTCTTATTATCCCTGATTTTTTTTAAGTGGTTTTCTCTTTTATTGTGCAAATTGGGGATTATATGTGATTTCAAGTCTTCCAGATGTGATTTATTAATGGGAGTTAATTTTTATAATGGTTTCATATTTTGGAAAAACTAGGGTAGTGCACATGGTTTTGTATGGTTTTTAGACAGTTGGTTCTATGAATAGGTTGTGATGTCTGTTGTTATACGTTTGGTATTTGATGTTGGTTTATGTGGACCATGTCTACCTTAGTTAGTGGATTTAGATTCCTTGTGTTATTTTTAGGGGAGTGGCTCTTTATGAGGGCCAACACATAAAGTGGTGCCTGGGTAACTCATGTAGAGTTAGTAAGTCAGTGAAAACTAAATCAACACATTAGGTAGTCTAAAACCTTTAACTAGATTAATAAGCCTCACTCATGGACTCAAGGGCTAGTTCAGACTTGGGAATGAATCGAGAAGGCCTAGAATGGAAAAATCAATATCTTGTTAATTTAAAAGATATTCAATACCACAACAGATTGCATGTGGGGCCGAGTTTCGTAAGAGGTTACCAAGGTAACCCAAGATGGGGGTCAGAACCTAGGAAGAAACACCAGGGTAACCTATGCAACATTGTGATGACACTCCACCTATAATAACAGTATCCTTGTGAACTTAGTATTCGATTATTTAGTTCTAGAAGCAATGTAACCAATAAGTTAAGCTTGTACTTGTATAGTTTGTCTATGGTTTTTACTTGTGTCTAGGGTTTGAGGGTTATGTCTAGGGAACCTTTTTACTATCTCCTAGCATGGGGGATGGACCTACAGGTACCACATGGTTGGGTGGAATGTGCACCTTACTCCATTGGGTCCCCAGTTCTTGTTCGTGGCAACGAGTACTTCTTGGATGGAGAGCTTGTATGTGGATAAATGTATTTTCTTATTTGTATCAGTGGAAACTTCATATATGTATCACTCCTCAATTGTTAAGGAGGTTAACTTTTGTAATATGTAATTATATACTTTTATTTGGCCTACCTCATTTGGAAAATGAGTACTGTAATGTGATTTCAAATGCAATGTAAGAAAGAATCATATTTTCTCTTTATATCTTTAATGATGTAATTTATATGTTATTCAATGTATTCTTTTAAGTTTATGAAAATTAAATACATGCTATGTTAAATACTATTGTCATCTATGGGATTTTCAAGTAGTGTATCATTGTCTTACTTAGGGAATGTTTGCAATTAGTTAAGTAAATGTTTATACTTTAAAAAAAAAAATTATTACACTTTCATAGATATTGCAACATTCTTTAGGTTACAAGATGGGGCATTACATTTCACTTTTTCTAGATTAATTGTAATGGTTACTACTTCTTGCTCAAACTTATCACATTTTTATTTCTTTTTGTTGATAATTTCTTTTAAGAATCCTTCCTCTACCTTGCCTTGTTCAATTTATGATTTTAGATTCTCTTCCACTCTTTTACTTTCTTCAAGTTTCATTCTTAGATTTTCAACAATCTCCTTCGCTTCCTTTAGTTCTTGGTTAACTTATTTATGTTTCAACTTGAACTTTTGAATATAATTTCTTAGTTTTTGAATACATTCACCTACTTTCTTGACGTTTTCTTTAGATCTTCATTCTCATAATATGAAGTCTATATTCTTAATTCTTCTTCCAATTCAAATCCCTTCACCATTTAATTCAACCTTTCCAAGATCTCCTTCACGTTGTTAAACTTATTCCAAAGGACCAAGCTCTAATTCCAATCGTTGAATAGGAAAAATGAGAAAGGGGCATGAATCAATTATCATAGATTTTAACTTTCAATTCAAAGACTGGAACTAATACTTAAACTGCTTAAATGATTAATCATGTCAAATTCCAATGTAGAAACACAAATATAATGCATAAACACAATAACACCATATTTACATGGAAAACCCAATGAGGGAAAAACCACGGTGGGGATTAACTCACACTATAGAGAATATAAAAACCAATTACAAAAAGGCTCACTGCTTGAGATAAGGCTCACTACCTGAAATAAGGCTCACTGCCTAAAATAAGGACTCACTATCCAGACTCATTGTCAATAGGGCTACAATAGGGAGATACAAAAGATGGCTAACTACCAGAATACTAAAGGTATGGCTTACTACCAAAAGTATGAACTAATGGAATACACCTTCTTTGTGTTGATTTCAGTTCCAAATGAAGCTCTATACATGTAGTATTGCCTTTCAGCAGTCGCTCAATAATTTTGCTTTGATGTACAGCTAATAACTCAAATACACTTTATTATCTTCACCTTCTTCGCTCATTCTTCTCTACTCTCTCACTTTATCTTCTTTTTATCTCTCTATCTATATATATCTATATGTCTCCATCTTTCTTATTTTTTGGAGAGTATCATATGTATGTGTGTGTATTTTATTTATCAATTATGTTGGCATCATATAAGGTTAATAAAATTCTTATGTCATCCAAAACATCCATAAAACATAATTAGTCCACATAATATATTTCACATGGTAAGTTGGCCAAGATCTTTGAATATCAAAATCATAGCTTACAGTCTCATGGTAGACACCGGACCTAAAAAATGAACACACTGGACCAACTAGCATACCAAACCACATATAACGGTCATCTTCAATATGAAATAGCTTTTGATAATCATCTCATATATTTAGTGCCATGTTGACATCAATAACAACTTGTTCGACATTAATGACAACCATTTGATGCAATCTAATTTCCAAAAAGAGATCTACCAAAGATTACAAAGCCTATCAATGTTGCTTGCAAAGAATGTCAAATTGGAAAGTACGAAAGGAGAAGCTAAAAATTCAAAGAAGAATCTACTATTGGATTGTTAGAACTATTACATATAGATCTTTGTGGTCCTACAAGAGCAAGATTTTTTCAAGGTGATAGGTATTTCTTGTTATTAGTTGATTATTATTCTAGAATGACATGGGTTACTTTTTTCAAAGAAAAATCAAAAGCTCTAGATAGGTTTAAAGATCAAATTTTGGTTGAGAATGAAATAGATATGAAAACCAAATGTTTGAGGTCTAACATAGGTGGATATTTCACCTCCAACGAGTTTAATATCTTTTTTGAGAATCATGGCATAAAGGGGATTTTTTTTTCCCGTAAGACTCTTTGGAAAAATGGAGTGGTTGAAAGAAAGAATGGGACTATTCAAGAAGCTACAAGAACAATGATGAAAGAGGAAAACATAACATAAGTATATTGGAGAGAAGAAATTCAAACTACTATTTGCATACTTAATAGAGTTCAAGAAAGAGAAAATAGGACGAAGAATCCCTATGAGCTTTGGTATGGAAGGATTCCTACTATAAAGTAGTTAAGAGTGTTTGGAAGAAAATGTTCTATCAAAAGAGATGAAGATAACTTAGGAAAGTTTGAAGCAAGGTCTGATCAAGGTATCTTCCTTCGATATTCTACTATAAGCAAATATTACTGATGCTACAATGAGATATTGAGAAATATTGTTCAGAGTGCAAGTGTCAAGGTTGATGAAGGTTTACAAAAGAATTCAATGATGATAGATGGACATGAATTAGATGATTCTTGTTACAGAGAAGAAGAAAAAGTTGAAGAAAAAGAAATACAGATTGAAGAGGAAGAAGCTCTGGAAAAGACTCCTAAAAATTACATCATTAAAGATATGGAAAAAGGTGTACTAAAAAGAAGGAAAGTTGATGAAGAATAAGTAAATCTATTTTTACTTTATGAAGTTGAACCTAAAACAATTTGTGAGTCATGCAAAGATGAATATTGGATCAAGGCTATGAAAGAAGAATTGTTGCAAATTGAGAATAAATAGACTTGGGAAATTTTCCCAAGACCTGCAAACAAGAATGTGATTGGAAGTAAGTGGGTATTCAAAATTAACTAAATGAGAATGTAGAATTGGTAAGAAAAAAGGAAAGGCTTGTGTGTAAAGGCTACTCACAAGTTGAAGGAATAGATTTTGAGGAGACATTTGCTCTGGTGTCAGAAATGGGAGCTATTATCATGTTTTTGGATTTTGTAGTAGGTAAGGGTTTCTAATTTTATGAAATGGATGTGAAGTATTCTTTCTTGAATGGAGAATTAGAAGAGGTATACATAGAAAAATTGGAAGGATTTCAGTTATCAGAAAAATAAAATATGGTTTACAAATTAAAGAAGGCATTGTATGGATTGAAGCAAGATCCTAAAGCTTGGTATACAAGGTTGGATAGATATTTGATATGTAACAAGGATTCAATATAGGTACTGTAGATAGAAAGCTTTACTTTAAAGTTAAAAAATATCAAATCTTAATTGTGGTTGTATATGTTGATGACATAATATTTGGAGGCATTGAAGATATTGGTAAGAAGTTTAGAGAGAAAATGTAGAAAAAGTTTGAAATTTATATGTTTGGGGAGATGAATTTCTTCCTTGGATTACAAATAAATCATAAAGATAAAGGCATTTTCATTTCAAAATCAAAGTATGTCAAGGAAATGTTGAAGAAATTTAGAATGGAAGATTCTAAACTGGTGTACTCCTATGGTTATTGGTTGCAAGTTGAGAAAAATGACGAATCTCCTAAGGCTAATCAAAGAAGTATAGAACAATGATTGGTGGAATACTATTGTAATCAAGGGAAAATCCTAAAATTATTAAGTGGGTTAGCACAATAACAATAAATTCCTATGAAATAACAAAGTACAAAGGAAGTGATGTGAAGACAAAAGGGATAGTGTTACCCTATGTCTCCACCTTCCATGATTGACCTTTGTTACACCTCCTAGCTTGCAGATAAATAAAAATGCCCTCAGATTTATGTGAGCAACTATGACTAAAGACTAATCCCTATGCAAGTGTTGAAGGATTTGCAAAAAATAAAATGACCCTACAATGGACTAAAATGCCTATGACTGTAAGTGACTATAACCCTAAGTTGACAGCAAATTGACATAGACCAAGAGTGCAAAATGTCAAGAGAGCAAGAGAGGAGCAAATGAGATCAAAATTGCCCTTTTATGAAAACTGCAATTTTGAACGTGTGGCCAGGATGAAAAGATGACAAGAACCCTAAGATCAATGATCAAGATTAAATGCTGCTGTGCATTAGGGTTAGGTCAAAATTAGGGCAAAAGGTAAGAATGAAGGGTGGAGATTGAATTATAAAATAATTCAATCAACGGTTGAAATTAAATGAGAAGTCAAAAGTCAAGAATTAATTTGGAAGATAAGGCTGGCACGACAAAGAGGTTGCTGGGGAAATTAAATAATAAAATTTATTTACTCCAGGTGACCAGTAAATAATTAAATAATATAGATATTATTTAATTATGGAGGAATGTGTCAAAAGAATTATTTTGAATTTAAATAATGATTTTAATTCAAAATTCAAGAGAATTGGCTAAATTAAATAAATCAAATTTATTTAATTTTAATGAGAGAAAAAGCTAATGAATAATTAAATAATTAAATATAAATTATTTAATTATAGTGGAAGGTGGACAGAATTAAATAAATAAGAATTTATTTAATTTTTAGAAGAAGGGGACTTAATTAGTGACGTAATTAAATAAAATTTATTTAATTAATCAAGAAGACATAAATGACAAAGGGAAATTAAATAAATTATGAAATTTATTTAATCAAAGGAAGACATAAATAATTATTGACGTATTAAATAAATAAATAATATTTATTTATTTAATAATCAAGGAGGAACAAATGACATGAATTAATTAAATAATTATGAATTATTTAATTAATAGTCGAATGTGGACCAAGGACCTAATTAGATAACCTAATTATGCTAGGACGAAAGTGGTAAAATGAAGCTTGCAGGCTTAGGTCATTTTTAGGTGTCTACATTTTGCCCCTCTTTGTCATAATGTCGCTTGTCGCATTGTGACAAAGAAAATAAGTCAAGAATATGCCCCAGTGAAGGTACGGAGTATTCCTGCCCCCTCAGAAAATTTTCAAATTTTGGGTCAGCGGCAGAAAAATTTGCAAAAGGTCTCGATAAATCAATTTAATGGCTAGAAAAACAACGGCGCAGTCGGTTTCAGATTCTGACCTGTTTAAAGCAACTTACGGGGAGGTCAAAGGTGCAGAAATGAGCCTCCAGTACTGACTGCAGTTGAAAAATGTCACTTTCACCCTATAAATAAGTGGTCAAAGGGGTAAAAGTCAATTCACTTTCACTATTCGCCTTGTAAATCCTGAGAGCTCAGAGCGAAAGACGCAGCAGCTACGATGGTTATTCCAGTGACAGAGCACTGCGGCGAGATCGTGAGGACCTTCAGATGGCCAGAGGGCTCAGGACCAACGGTATGTACCCTAAACTTGCTTTGTCATTTTCTTGATTTATGTGTTTTTTAATGCTTTCTAGGGTAGTGAACGAATGCGCCGCGATGCATATGCGTTCGAGTAAGCCGCAAGTGACTTCGCGTTCATCGCATTTGATGCATCGCGACGCAAGTGCATAGTTAAAACGAGCCGCACCGGCGGTTTGCGCCGCATTCGATATTTGGTGTGACGCAAGTGCTTAATCGAATCACATTTGACCTCTCAAAAGCCGCAATCGCAATGTTGCGACACAACTGATTATTTGAATGCCGCAAGTGAAATGTCGCGCCGCATTCGCAATGTGGCGACACAAATGCCTAAATTCGCGACGCAAGTGTAATCCAGCGACGCACTTGACTTGGTGCAACGCATTTGATTTTTCGAACGACGCAGTTGTGTTTTTGAGATGCAATTGCAGTTTTGCAACGCATTTGCCTTTTTTTTTACTTTAACTTGTTTTGATGCTTTCATGCCCTAAGTTATTTTCCATGACGGTCACAGTTGTCCAAAAAGGTGCTAATGCAGTGTTCGTCTTTTTGCCGAGGCAGCTTGCCCCTATTTACATGAGGGAGAGCAGACCAAGGACCTTTCGGTTTGGCGATCAGCTAGGCCCGTGAGAGCGGCGACGACTAATGAGATTCAGCTTATTCCATGCTGCATTCATGCCCGCCATTCAGGCGAACAGGGGTTTGCTGATGGCGCTGTGCGAGAGATGGCATTCGGAGACCTGTTCCTTTCACCTGCCGATAGGTGAGGCTACCATCACTTTGGAGGATGTCTACCGTATCCTCTGGATTCCAATTCGAGGGGAGCGGATCGTGTATGATCCCCATCATGGGGAGCAGACCTTTTGGGCATACTACTAGGATCAGGGTGTCGGACTCGGCATTGAGGGTTACGAGATCCATTGGGATTTCCTGGCGGAGCATTACAGTCGCTTTGATACATTTCTGGCCACTCTGATCGGTGGGATTTTGGTACCTGACCGCCGAGGACACGGATTTTCGATTGGTTGGGGGGATGTCATGGTCGGCATGTGGTGAGATAGGACAGTTTACGCATGGGGTCCCTGTTTGCTGGGGACACTTTATCATCAGCTGCATGATGTTGTGTATAGGAGAGGAGAGAGTATCTCCTGTGGGACCACACTGATGATGATCTGGGCATGGGAGCATATTGCCATATTCCGCCCTCCTATCGACATACCACAGCTGGCCGAGGGGATGCCTTATTCGTACTATTATGTCGGTGCATTACAGCAGACTCATATGGGTGAGACGGGGTGGTGGCGACATCGGATTGACACCATGGTGACTTTCATCTGGAGACCCTACAAGGATTGCGAGGCATGGGATGATGAGGATGATCATCTCAGTTTTTGCAGGCAGTATCGATACCTCATTGGCCGGACAGTATAGACATCGCTGATTATTGAGATGTACCTGCACAGCGTGTACTGAGACAGTTCGGGGAGCAGCAGGATGTACTGATGGGGACAGCAGAGTATGCCTGATCGTCGAGAGAGTATGCATGGGGGCCGGCCATCCCAGTGGCCTTGGCGACGCAGCAGATTGACAGGCTAGTAGCCCAGGCTTGGTGTTGGAGAGGTGGAGCAGCAAATCCAGGTACCACAACAGCCTATGATCTATGGTGGCAGGCACGCCGACCCGTGCCATTGACAGATCCTGACGAGCCAGCACCAGTTGATAGGCGGTCAGTGATTCCACGAGTTCCACGAGCCAGATGAGGGGGCAGAGGCAGAGATGGGGGCAGAGGCGGGGGCAGGGATGGAGATGGAGGGAGGGGTGGTGATGGAGGGAGGGACGGAGGCAGGGGTGATGATGGAGGGTGAGTTGGAGACGGAGGCGGGGGTGATGATGGAGGTTGAGGTGGAGAGGGAGACCGGGGTGATGATGGAGGTCAAGGTGGAGAGGGAGGCTGTGGTGGGGATGGAGGTCGAGGTGGAGATGACGGTGGAGATGGCAGGAGGCGACGACGGGATGGAAAGGTACCAGGTCATAGGTTGCGACAGCGCGTGGCGAGGGTAGCATTAGATGCTATCCCCAAGGTCGGTGAGGAGGTGGAGATGGAGGAGCAACCTAGACAGGAGGGAGAGGGCGAGGGGAGACAAGAGGGGGGGCCAAAGGTGGGGGGATAGGAGGAGGAGGTCAGGGCACCAGAGGTGGATGTGGCCGGGGAGGAGGAGGCGGAGGGGGAGAGACAGGAGACGGAGGTGGCAGGAGAGGAGGAGACGGTGGTGGCAAGAGAGGAGGACGATGATGATGATCTAGAGGATGAGGCCATCGGTGAGGCGGAGAGACTCCTGAGATGGCAGATGGTGGAGGGTGAGGAGGAGATACCATCCTCAGAGTTTCCACCGGATGCTACAGCTGATCAGCGAGTGACCGATCTGCAGCAGAGACTAGATGCTAGCCTGGCACAGGTGAGATCCCTACAGTCAGCATTGGAGGTAGCCCGTGTGGAGCGGGATCAAGCGGTGATCCGTAGCAGGATTCAGTGCGATGGTGTACAGAGTTCGCGGCCCTATGTACAAGACCCATAGGGGACATGGCTCAGGAGTTGGCCAGGGTGAGCACGAGGCTAGGGCAGTACAGGACATTATATGAGCAGGCAGTGCCACCAGAGTAGTGAGATCCTACCCTGTCTTGATCACAGACAAGGACATGCAGTGGGCACAGGTCGGGTAGTGGCAGTGGTACTAGGAGCCACAGAAGTGTCGGAGGGTCAACTTCCACAGGACACACATCAGGCCACAGATCACATCACTCCCGCAGGCATACTCCGAGTCATCATTCGGGGCACAGTCAGGGTTCTATTGGTTCAGCTCAGAGGTCAGTACAGGGTCAGCCACCAGTGACGGATCCTACCGCTTCTCAGAATCCAGTAGCAGTGACCTCACAGGTGTTCCCTACTGTCACGATGATACCTTCATTCGCAGTTCCCTCATCCTCACAGCCACAGGGCACTACAGGACCATCCATTGCTTTAGAGCCAGTGACAAGGCCTCAGCCACCACCACATTCTTCACCCCGAGGGGATGATGAGAGCCTACCCTAGGGGCATATTTGTATTTGAACACACTATGTTTATTGTTGAGCCTGCGAGCTCCATTTTTGGGATATCCATTGACTCTATCCTGTGACATTGCATATTTTTTAGATGATATTTATATGATGATGCAGTTTTGATGCGGCCTATATGTGTTATGTGATGTTCTATGCATTATGTGTGTATGATGTACAATGCTTATCTTATGATGCCATTTATGTATTATGATGTCTATTTGTGATTTTTGATGCCATGATGATGCAATATTCGTATGCTTATGTTAATGATGTGCATGATGCATTTATGTAAAATATGCTATGATGATGATTATGTTAATGCAATGTTTATGATTATGTATATGATGTAATGCCATGTATGATGTTATTTAATGCCATGGATGATGTATGTATGGACCTAATGCAATGGATATATCATGTATGCACTTATGTTTTTGAATGGCACAGGATATCATCGCAGGATGGATGAGAGAAGATGGCGGGACCGATGAGAGAAGATGACCAGAGAAAAGAGAAGACCTATGAGAAGATACAAATCCTTCAAAACTTTACTATAAGACTTTTAATATTCGTTGTTCTTTAATCATCATTGGGCAAACTGTTGTAATGATCAACAAACACCAAGATATGACATAGATCTAGGTGTGCAAGGTCGTACCATTACCCAAGACAGAACAGTCACAGACAAGGATGATTATGACTCATACCAGGAGCGTGCTTGCCCTAGTCTTGTCGTCATAATCAACCACAGGCAGAAAAAGACAATGACAGATCATGAAACGTCGTTGCTTCTCTAAATCCTGTTGCCAGGACATCCTTGAGAAACTAGTGACATGATTGCCAAATTACAAAAATAAAGTCTCTATCATGATATGTCGTTGCTTTTCTAAATCCCAAGATCAGGATCTCGCTGAGAAGCTAGTAGTCATGCGTGTCAATTGTCATGCTACATCGCTGCTTCTCTAAATCCTGCTTAGTGGGATCTCGCTGAAAAACTAATAACATGATAAGAGATGAAAAGACAGTTGCCAAGTGTTTGTCAAGTGCATCTGGATAGCCATTGTTCTGATGCCAAGGTGTCATGTTTGACGATGTCAAGATGTCTGAGTGTTTAAAGTTTTGATGACCTTGAAAATGTCGAGACTTGGTGAATTCAAGAAGGACACATCCTGAATGATGCCGAATGTCGGGAGGATTTGATCCCTAATGGTCGTAAGGGGTCCCTCAAAATAATGACGATGCCTAGGAAGGACACATCCTAAAGCATAAATGACAGAGTTGGTTCTTCAGAAGGACTCATCTGAAGAATGCTAATGTCAGGAAGAGTGATCCTTAGATGTCAAGAGGATCGCTCGAAAGGTCAAATGACGATGACGATGCCTAGGAAGGACACATCCTAAGGTGTAAAGGACAGAGATTATCTTTCAGAAGGACTCATCTAAAGACTAACCAAAATTTGATAGTTTGAGTAGTTATAATGATTTGACTTGTTTTGACTTGTGTTTGACTAAGGTTGACTTGTTGTGACCGAGGTTGACTTGTGTTTGATTATATGCCAATGTTGCCTTAATGAGATTGTCATGTTGAATAAAAGATTGCTTTACTTTGTTTCAGGAGTTTTCCCATTTGTAAATTGATTGAAGATTTTTGACGTGTGTGCTACTGTAGTGTCATGAACCCTAATGGACTGACCTAGTGCGGCCTTGGGGGCTCATTGATAGATGGCCTTGCCTACGTCATACACTCAAAGACCTCGTAGTTCGACACGACCAATGACTTTGTCTTGATGACCAAAGATTGCGCCATGATTTATTTTGACAAACCTAATAGGACTGACCTAATGTCTCGGGGACTCAAGTATGAGTCTTGCCTACATAGCAAATGTGCAGAGACAACGTAGTTTGGACAATGACATGGACTTAGTGATTTGATTGACTTAGACCAGAGATGACAGTGCACTTGTGTGTCTTGAGCGGTCAACTGTTTTGCTTGGTTTTCTTCAGGCCGTTTTATGATTTTTTTGTCTTTTAGGACATTTTATGTTTTTGGTCTTTTTTTAGGACTTTTTATGATGTTTTTATCTTTTTTTTAGGACATTTTACAATGTTTTTGGTCTTTTTTCAGGACTTTTTATGATGTTTTTTGATCTCACGTGTCATCCACTGCAGTCGCATGATAATCATTTTTCCCCCAGTCAGGTATAAGACTTAGCCATTTGCAAGGGATACGGATAAGATGTTGTTGACTTGCTGGACAAATAGTCGTCAGGACTTGATGTCAATCGTTCGTCCACTAGGACAGGTAGAGTAGGATGTGACGGTGACTTGCGGAATAATGGCGAAGACAGCTTTCATCCTAAGCCAAGTTTAGACCAAGTGACAATAGATGGTAGAGCAATGATTGATTACGCATGGCGCCTGTTTGCCAAGTTTTCACCATGGTACTTGTCCAAAGCGCCTGTTTGCCAGGTTTTCACTATTGGACGAATTATTTTTCTTTTTACTATTTTTGTGATTTTTTGATTTTTTTGGTGTCACCAAGACGCCTGTTTGCCAGGTTTTCATCAAGGTGACGATTTTTTTCCATTTTTCAATTTTTTTGTATTTTAGGGTCTTCCAGCTTTGTCCTCTGATGCTATGCGTAGAACTTTCAGAGGTGTAAACTGTTGATGGGTTCAGTCAATTGTTCCCCATCTGGAGTCGCCAGTTGATATGCTCCAGAACCAAAAGAAGATATGATGATATATGGACCCAACCAGTTTGGTTCAAACTTTCCTGGCTTTTCTCTGTTGCTTGATTCTTAGGGTTCTGCATGAGAACTAGGTCGCCAATGTCAAACCTTCTGACCATGACCTTTTTATTGTAGCTGCGACAAAGGCAATTTTGATATGCCTGGAGGTGATTCAATGAGTTTTGTCTTCTTTCGTCCAGCATTTCCAGCTCGTGCAAGCGTGATTGTCGGTATTCCTCTTCATTAGCTAGACCCTTCAAAGAGACCCGTAGCGAAGGAATTTCGACCTCAATGGGTAAGATGGCTTCCGCGCCAAAAACCAGGGTGAATGGGGTAGCTCCTGTAGGCGTACGAATGCTAGTTCGGTAAGCCCACAGAGCAGGGTTAAGTTGTATGTGCCAATCGCGGCCAGCGTCATTGACAGTCTTTTTAAGGATCTTGATAATGGTTTTATTCGACGCCTCAGCTTGGCCGTTTCCTTGGGGGTAGTATGGGGATGAAAAGTGGTGTTGGATATGGAATCGCTCACATAACTCACGTACGTCTTGGTTTTTGAACGGACGTCCGTTGTCAGTGATGATGGACTGTGGGAGGCCATACCGGCAAATGATGTAATTGAGGATAAACTTTGATATTTGTTTGCCAGTAATGTATGTCAATGGAATGGCTTTGATCCACTTTGTGAAATACTCAGTGGCGGTGATAATGAATTTATGGCCGTTGGAGGAAGTTGGATGAATCTTACCCACGAGGTCGAGTCCCCATTGAGCGAAGGGCCACGGAGAAGTGATTGGCCGAAGTTCCTGTGCTAGAGCATGGACCAAATCACTATGGATCTGACACTTGCGATAGGTTCTGACATATTCTATTGCATCTTTTTCCATTGTCGGCCAATAATATCCAAGTCTCGTTAGTTTCTTAGCCAGAGTAGGACCGCTCGAATGAGATCCACATATACCATCGTGCACTTCTCGTAAGGTCGTACATGCTTCATCGGTGTCAAGACATCTAAGGAGGGTACTGTCGAAACTACGGCGGTATAGGGTGTCACTGATAATGGCATACCTTGCGGATTTTCTAATGAAGGACTTCCTTTGGTTATTGGATAGGTTCGATGGAAGGGTGTGAGTCTTTAGATAGTCATAAATGTCCTGATACCAAGGAGAGTTGGGACCAACAAGTTCACAAACCATTTCCGACTCTAGGATATCATATGCCGGTATCAACAGCTGTTCTACTAGGAACTCAAATTGCGACACATTTTTAGGGATGTCCAAGAGAGAACTAATAGTAGCCATTGCGTCTGCTGCCTTATTCTGTACCCTGGGGATTTGTTCAAAAGACACTGATTGGAAGTATGTTAGGAAGCTATCCACCATCCTCTTGTAAGGAAGCAACTTCTCATCCTTTGTTTCATAGTCACCATTCACTTGTTTGATTACTAGCTGGGAATCCCCGAATACAAGCAATGTCTGAATTTTCCATTTGATTGCCAACTTGAGACCTGTAACTAGTGCTTCGTATTCGGCGATGTTGTTTGTGCAAGGGAAAGCAATTCGAAATGACTTAGGAATTGAATCCCCTTGTGGTGTGATGAATAAGATTCCAGCCCCTGAGCCATGACCAGTGTGAGACCCATCAAAATACAGCTTCCATGGTGTTGCTGGTTTCGTATGGAAAATGGACTCGTCAGGAAAGTCAGTTACCAATGGATGAGAGGCTTGCATTGGCACATCTGCCAGTTGATCTGCTATTACTTGCCCTTTTATTGCCTTGCGTTCAACATACTGTATGTCGTACTCACTTAGGATCATAACCCATTTTGCCAATCGGCCTGTTAACGCTGCTCGACTTAATAGGTATTTCAATGGGTCAATTTTGGCAACTAGTTGTGTCTGATGATTGAGCATATAATACCTTAGTTTTTTGGCTACAATGACAACTGTGAGGCATGCACGTTCAATGTATGTATAATTCAACTCATAACCTATCAGTGTGCGGCTGATGTAGTAGATTGCTCTTTCTTTCCCTTCATGATCATTTTGAGCCAGTAATGCCCCCAGTGCTGAATTAGTGGTCAAGATGTATAGAATTAATGGCTTTCCATGAATAGGCGACATGAGGACTGGTGTTGATAGCAGGTAATCTTTGATTTGCTGGAAGGCCTGTTGACATTTATCTGTCCATACGAAGGGGACACCTTTGCGTAACAGATACTGGAATGGGTGGCACTTATCTGCCAATTGAGCTATGAAGCGGTGAATAGATTGTACTCTGCCTTGCAGGGTTCTGAGTTCACTGATCCCTCTAGGTGGGGGCATGTCTATGATTGCTTTAACCTTTACCGGATCGACCTCTATGCCTCTTCGGGAAACTATGTACCCCAATAGCTTACCTGACGTAACCCCAAAAACACATTTCTTAGGGTTTAACTGCACCTTGTACTCTTCTAGTCTCTTGAAAATTTTGTCAAGTACCTTCAAATGATCTTTCCTTGTTGCTGATTTGGCCAATAAGTCGTCTACATAGTCTTCCATTATATTGTGCATCATATCATGGAAGATCGTGGTCATAGCCCTTTGGTATGTGGCACCTGCATTTTTGAGGCCGAAGGGCATGACGTTCCAACAATATGTACCCCATGGGCAAGTAAATGTTGTTTTGTGTTGGTCCTCAGGAACAATGTGGATTTGATTATAACCCGAGAAACCATCCATGAGGGATAGCATCTCATGTCCTGCAGTTAGATCGACTATGATGTCAATGTTGGGCAAAGGAAAGTCATCCTTTGGGCATGCTTTGTTTAAGTCCCGAAAATCTGTACATACCCGAATTAGTCCATTTGGCTTTGTCACCGGCACTAGGTTGGAAATCCATTCAGCGTAATCTATAAACCTTATGAATCTGGCATCCAGTAATTTCTTTAACTCGGCCTTAACCAATAGAGCAACTTGAGGGTGCATTTTACGCAACTTCTGCTTGACTGGTTTAGCATTGGGTACTAGTGGCAGATGATGTAGAACCAGTTTGGGGTCCAATCTTGGCATGTCAGCGTAGGACCATGCAAAGTTTATTTTCCGTTCTGCAAAGAATTTATGAAATTCTGGTTTCTCTTCATCTGTCAATGATGCCGCAAATAGGACCATCTTGGGGTCTTCTGGAGTTGAAATGTTATCCTCTATGGTTTCCTCAACAAGCATGGCCGATCTCTCTTGTTGCACAGGGAGAAAGTCCAGTCCTCCATCTTTGGGCGCCTCCGAGAGGTTTTCACCCGTAGATACGTCCTTTTTTATACTATTTTGCCGTCAAGAGGTGCCTTTTGGTTTTCACCTAGAGACATTTCATTTTTTACTTTATTTTTACTTTTGCGACTAGAGGACTGAACCGTCTCACCAAAGTATGCCGCACAATCCAAATCAACAGTAAATCCTGATATGTGGTCCCCACTGGGTATGCCCTCACGTAATCCCATGAATTCAGCAATGGCTTCATCATTTTGGAATGTGTCTAGAACTGGCGGTCCTTGTTGGTCCCAATCGACTAGTTCAGGGTAGACTAAGGAAATGCCATCGTCAAGGCTAGTGAATTCGGGTGAGGATGCCGATAGCATACAGATGGATGCGTTGATGTTGTAGATGAGGTTATCATCGTCCAACTCGACATCGGACTCTATCCAGTATTCTCCTTCACTAGTGTCATATTCGTTGTCATAATAAGGGGTGAAGGTTTGAGAGTCCTGGTTATCAACGTCATCTGATACTTCAGATAGATTAAACTGAGGGGGTTTGGATGGTGGTTGTTGCATGTCAAGAGACGTGGTAGTGGAATTTTGACTGTTTGGTGCCCGCTCAATTTTGAATGTTTGCCAAAATTGTTGTTCAGAGGTCAATTCCCCTTGTTCGACAAACAAATCATCAAGACAACAGTCACTTAGGGATCGTTCGGAGCCAAATTCCCACTCGTGGGAGTCTGTTTTGGTTAGATATTCCCTAGTAGTCTCAACACTTTCAGAAGCATGTACTCGCTCACTAGAAAGTTCATGGGTACGTCGATCGTCATTGTCGAGTGATCCAAACCCTAATCCAAGATACTTCAGAATTTGGAAAGTTTCTATGTGTTCTCTTCGACCAGTTTTATTTTTGCCAAGGCCACTAGTACCATCGTAGCCTTTAGCCTTCATGATATTGTAACCCTTTCCATATTTCTGGACTGGTAGTGGAGGTAGTGAGACTGTATCCTGGTGGATCCATTCTGTGATGTCGGTAAGGTCTTCCTCACTCATGTCTCCCCACTTGATGAAAACTGTATTGGGTGGAACTTTAAATGTTTCTTGCGGTTCCATTCTGAAACATGGTCGACCATATATCTTTGGAGGAGTGGGTATTGTAGTTATGTTGTATGTTGTATTTAGTTTGAACTCTCCGCAGCTGAGGTCCTGGATTTTATTGGTTGATTCAGTCTTAGGGTTGGTAGAGGGTTGTGATATGTCAGAAGACGTGGATGGAGTGGATGTGGAAGATGACCCAAGCATGGAAGGGTCGATGTACTTGGACGAGGAGCCAGGTGCTTCTTGGTTAATAGGTACTTGGTTTTCGGAGATACCCCTTAAATTGGTACAATATTGGAAAGGGTCGGGGTCTCCATATATGGTGACTTCTGTACGATCAAAAGGGAACTTGAGGCATTGGTGGTATGTTGACGGAATGGCTTTCAAAGTGTGGATCCATGGATGGCCAACTAAAATGTTATATGGTAGTTCCAAATCTAGGACCTGGCAAGTTGTGTCGACAATGAGTGGTCCCACTCTGATAGGGAGAGAGATAACACCTCGCGAAGAGCGTTCCTCGTCATCATATGCTTTGATCACTGTGCTTTTTGTTGGGTCTACGCATGCATCAGAGAATCCAAGAGCCTTAACTAGTTTAAGGGAGCATATATTCAACCCTGCTCCACCATCTATTAAAACTCGTCTAACCTTGTGCTTGTGGACAAAAACTTCTATGTGTAACGCATCGTTGTGGTTGGTTTTTTATGATGAGTAATCCTGATCTGAGAAGGTGACATGGTGCGGCGTGGTGAGATATCCCACCATAGTTTCAAACTGATTGACATTGATGTCCTTTGGGACCGACGACTCTAAGAGAGTTTTATCTAGGATTTCTTTGTGTGCGGGAGAAATACGAAGTAGCTCAAGGATAGATATTTGCGCAGGAGTCTTTCCTAGTTGGTCAACGAGATTGAACTGACTTTTTGGTTTTCCCTGTTGTGGGGTTGAGACAGGTTTTGGTTGTTTAGCTGATGGAGCTGGTTGTGATTGCTTAGCAGATGGGCCTCCTACAATAATCTTGGCTTGTCTAGGGGGAGGTGGACCAGCTATAGTGACCTTGCCACTTCGCGTAGTAGCATTGCACTGTGGTACTCTCTTGATCGTGATGGTGTTGATGTACTCATCGTCCGTTCTGACATTATTTATTGTTGGTCCACTAGAGTAATCGTACTTGACTCGGGTGAAGTTAGCGTGGTTCTGTGAACCTGAAGTGGAAGCATTATGGGGACCATGATCCTGCAGTGGATTCTTGTGGATAGTATGATCCGAGTTGGAATTGAATTGCGATCCACCTACTTCGATGGTGCGATTTTCAATAAGGTCCTAGATTACGTTTTTTAGTTGTCTACAGTTGGAGGTTGTATGCCCTTTGACTCGATGGTATTCGCAAATTGCGTTGTCATCCCACCATGCTGGTTTGAATTGTCCGGGGTCATAAGGTTTTATTTTCGGAAGTGTGATGACCCCATGTTGGATGCATTTCTTGAGGACGTCTGCAATGGGTTCACCTAAATTGGTGTATGTGCGACCCCTAGGGAATTGTCTTGGTTGACGATATTATCCTTGACGGTTTTGACCATTTTGACTGTTCGAAGGAGTATTGTGGGGAGGTGTCAATGTCGTTGTTGGTCTATTTTGTTGTTGTACCCCTTTTAGAGCCAATACGGGACTTGCGGTCTTGGCGTCTACAACACCGTCGTTTGTAACATGTTTATTCTTGACCCAATATTTGTTTTTGTCAGCGGGTGGGTTGGTGTTTGTGTTTTTGGAACCATACCTTAGTTCTCCCTTTGCGATAAGGGCTTTCTCAATTTGGACCCCCTTTCCCACTAATTCTGTGAAGGTTGTGCAACAATGTATTTGCAATGCAAATTTGAGGGGCCCTAGAAGTGTTTGGACAAACATGTCAACCTTTTCCCTTTCAGGAATGTCAATGTGACATCGACTAGCGAGGCTTCTCCATTTTTGAAAGAACGGGATAAATGTCTCACCTGACTCTTCTTGTGTGAGATTGCACAAACTAGTGATAGAGGTGTCCATGTCAATGTTGTATGCGTAATTTTTTATGAACCTTCTTTTGAGCTCATCCCATGTCTAGATATCTTTTTGCGTTGAAAACCATTCAAGGGCTTGACCCGCCAAACTTTTGGAAAAAAGTCTCATCAAGTATGTGGGTTCGTAGGCGATATCCATATAGTTAGTTGCGAATTCGCGAAGATGTTCAATGGGATTTGTGTTGCCTTTATATTTAGTGAAGTTGGGTGACACATATCCTGGCGGAAATGCGGGCATACGTAAGTTTGTGTCGAATGGGTATACGTCCAAGTCATATGATATTTCAGATTTCCCACCTGTAATGAGCATGTTTTGCATTTGCTTCGCCATATCCCGCACTGTTGCTTTGAGTTCATCTATGGTGGGGTCATTTACATTTCCATACATTGGATTGCCTGGTACACCATGTGTTCCTGTGTGAGTATAGGTGTATTGTGGCGGTACGGGTTGTTGTGGTACATATGATGTGTGTTGTTGGTATTGGAAGTTGTGGTTAGGTGCATGTTGATGAGTGTGAACGTTGGATGAATATGTTGGAATGTGTCCCCCAGCTATGCATGTCATTATTTGGGGGATGTTGTGACCATGAATGTTATGATGTATTAACGATGTCATGGGTTGAGTTATTTGGCCACTTTGTGTGAATTGCTGATTTTGCACAAGGGGAGCATTGGTATTTGTACCTTGGGAGGTAGTGACGTTTGACTGTGTTGTCATGTTAATGTTTTGTTGTTGTCCTTGTATAAAGATACGTCCTGTGGCTCCTCCCAAAGGATGTTGTGAACTACTACTGAATGCTTTTGTGGAAGTTGTGTTCATGGTAGTAGATGTAGTTGTCAAGGGGGAGTTGTGATGACTTGATGATGCCCCCGTGGTATTTGCTGTTGTGATAACAGGAGGATTGGAATAATTTTCCGATGATGTCAAGGAACCAAGAGTGGTTGTATTTAATTGGGGTAGTGTTGTGGATGTTGTGGATGATTGTGATCCCCCAATAGATGTAGCGTTTATTGTATTGGAGATGTTTGTGATGTTGGATGTGGTATGCAGTGTCATTGTGTCAAAAGGGATGTTGCTTGTAGTATTTAGGATTTGACCACTGTGTGAGATGTTATGAACATTGTTGGCATTAGGGTCATGTAATGTGTTAATGTCAAATCCTGGTGGTAACCTAGCTCCTTCACTCAAGAGTATAGCTACGAATCTGTCCCTATCGTGACATGCTATTGTTTTAGCCAACTGATAGGCCTTTGGGTCTTGTGTCAATGCTTCTATGTGTTCTTGAAGGAGTTGACCGTTTTCATCTCTTTGCATGTAGCACTCGAATGAGTTGTTAGGTAGGGATTGTGTTGTCACTAGAGGTTGATTGTCTAGATTGGTAAAGGGATCATTCGCGGTCCAGTTTGAGTCATGTGGAGGACTGTTGGGATCTTGCCTAAAGTTTTCCATTTGTCTTTTTTGCTTTTGAAGTCTGGTTTCGACCATAAATGAGCTTGCTCAAAGGGGATGTCCACTAAATGCAAGTATGACACTAGGTGAAATCTAAGGTTCAAACTGACGACTAAAATGACCACTATTTTTTGGATTTTTGTGAATAAGGTATGCAATGTGGATGCAATGTAAGATGAGGCTATCTAAGCACTTCTAAGCTTGAACTTTGTTTTTGATTTGGACTGCTAGAGGACTTTGTTGTTAATGACAAGGTGACAAGATGACTAATGAGTCTTCCTAACTAGACTTTTGAGTTGGAAGAAATCTCACAAAAGAGGACAATGACTAAAAGGATGTTTGATAACTTGGTCCAAAAGGGTCTAATTTCGAAAACAATGATTTTTCCAAGGGGTGCTTAAGATTTGCCTACTCCTAGGTATGCAAGATATGAGCCTAGGGACAACATAATGTTTGAATGTATGATATTAAATGGGGTGAGGTATGAAACCTAAGGTGATCAATGCAAGCTAAGGGACAAAACTTTGAGCAATTTCAAATTGGGTTTCTGGCAGAATCCTTCTGATGACAGAGTTTGATAGATGGTTGATAGTTTGGAGGTCTCTGGTTTCAACTTTGCAGTTTAAAAATTTTGACAGGCAAATGCGTCTCAGTTTAGCAATTGCGTCGCGGTTTAGCAATTGCGGTTCAGTTTTTCACTTGCGGCTTTTTGACTGTCAGATGCGACTCGGTTTATCAGATGCGGTTTTCGGGTTAACAGATGCATCGCGACGCCTACAGATGCATTGTTTAAAGATTCAGATGCGGTTTGTCAGAGCGGTTACGTTTCAGAATGTCATTTGCAGTTCGACAGATATGACAGTTTTGTTTCAAAGTGATTTTTGTGGTATGTTGATGGAAGTTTTTGATCTGTTTGATGACTGTTTTGTTTGGACTATGACAAAACCAGAATGCACTTGACAAACACAGCATTTTAAGGGATAACCAAACACACATGAGATAAGCACAATCCTAGAAAGGCCACTAGGTCTTGGGTTTGTATACTTGATATAGCCCACTAGTTATACCCCGGATTGGTGATGAACACCTTTCCTTCTCGAGAGCGGATAGCTTAGAATTTGGTGGCATTGGCTCCCCTCCACGGCTCATTAACGTCATTCGAGCACACCAAATTTGGATTCATTGGCTAGTGACATCCCAAGAATTGCTATCTCTACTCAAGGGGATCGGTAGTGAGTAATCTTCGGGCATGATACTGTACCCTGCACTATATCAAGCAACGACCAATAGAATGGTTGGACACTAAGACAAGAGGTGTTTAATTCGGGCATTCCGTTCGTGGGGCGTGATCCATGCGGCGAGAGTCCCCTTTCAGATCCATCTGGTCAGAACCACGCTTGTGATTCTTGGGCTTTCCCCAAGAACCCACTTTTCTATACCAGTTGGAAGTCCCTCGGTGTCAGGGTGCTACCGGTCTGAGTCGTCCTGGGGTGAGTACTTTTTCCCACCAGAACAGGCCCAAGTTCTAGAGTCGGTAACTGTTTCTCTTACACCTAGGATCGCACGAATGTGCAAGGGGAGAGGATACTCCGATATACCGAATCGTGAAGGGTAAATTAACAAAAAAGAATGGGTCTAGTTTTCTGATCATAAGGTTTTCACCAAGTGAGAGCATACTCACCTACCACTCCACAAGCACACTCAAGCATGAAAGACATGATTCTTTTTAAAAGCACCAAATTCAAAGTTTGCTAATCTAGAAATAAACAAGCATGCTGTTTGTTTTCCCCTTCTTTGACATGCAAATCTGCAAACATTGAGTTAGTAGTCTTGTATGTGATGGTCTTGGACACACGAAAAAGGATCGCCACACGCTACAAGAAACTATTAGTAACACAAAATATCTAATCTAGTTAACATGCAGGAATAGCCAACACAGAAAAAGACAGAAAAATAGAAAACTAGAAAATAGAAAAAACCCAAAATTTGGCAATTAAAATCTAAAAACTGACAGAAAAAGTTTACCAGGAAAATGCAGCGCGATATTACCAGACAGATGCGGCTCGGTTTTTCAGATGCGTCGTTCTATTCTACGAATGCGGCTCGGAATGTCAGTTGCGTCTCTATAATTGGCAGTTGCAGCTTGTCAGAACAGTTGCATCGTTTCTGTCAGCAAATGCGTTGCAACGTTTGCGGTGATTCGTACCAATATCCTGCAAAACAACAGAAAACAACAAAAAACCCTACCAAAATAGAAAGCCACTACCAGAAAGGATTAGTGACAGAAAACCTAATCTTATTCAACATGCAGGAATAAAGATAAAATGCAGAAAAACATAAGATTAGACAACCCGAAATTCAAAAATAAAACCCCAAACTGGAAAGAAAAAATGTTATACCAGACGGATGCGGTGCGAGTTACAAATGTGGCTTTCAGGGTTTCGGATGCGTCTTAGGAATAACAGATGCGTCGTTCGGTCCGTCAATTGCGTTGCGACAGGTCGATTGCGGCTCTACGGTTGTCGTGTGCGTCGTGATGCATATGATGCGTCACACTATTTTTAAAAATTTTGCGGCGATCCATACCTGTACCTGCAAAACAATAGAAAACAACAACAAAAAAATGTATGAAAAGCCGAAAAAACAACGTCGGGTTCACCAATGTAATCAAGGGAAAATCCTAAAATTATTAAGTGGGTTAGCACAATAACAATAAATTCCTATGAAATAACAAAGTACAAAGGAAGTGATGTGAAGACAAAAGGGATAGTGTTACCCTATGTCTCCACCTTCCATGATTGACCTTTGTTACACCTCCTAGCTTGCAGATAAATAAAAATGCCCTCAGATTTATGTGAGCAACTATGACTAAAGACTAAGCCCTATGCAAGTGTTGAAGGATTTGCAAAAAATAAAATGACCCTACAATGGACTAAAATGCCTATGACTGTAAGTGACTATAACCCTAAGTTGACAGCAAATTGACATAGACCAAGAGTGCAAAAAGTCAAGAGAGCAAGAGAGGAGCAAATGAGATCAAAATTGCCCTTTTATGAAAACTGCAATTTTGAACGTGTGGCCAGGATGAAAAGATGACAAGAACCCTAAGATCAATGATCAAGATTAAATGCTGCTATGCATTAGGGTTAGGTCAAAATTAGGGCAAAAGGTAAGAATGAAGGGTGGAGATTGAATTATAAAATAATTCAATCAACGGTCGAAATTAAATGAGAAGTCAAAAGTCAAGAATTAATTTGGAAGATAAGGCTGGCATGGACAAAGAGGTTGCTGGGGAAATTAAATAATAAAATTTATTTACTCCAGGTGACCAGTAAATAATTAAATAATATAGATATTATTTAATTATGGAGGAATGTGTCAAAAGAATTATTTTGAATTTAAATAATGATTTTAATTCAAAATTCAAGAGAATTGGCTAAATTAAATAAATCAAATTTATTTAATTTTAATGAGAGAAAAAGCTAATGAATAATTAAATAATTAAATATAGAATTATTTAATTATAGTGGAAAAGATTAGACAGAATTAAATAAATAAGAATTTATTTAATTTTTAGAAAGAAAGGGACTTAATTAGTGGCTAATTAAATAAAATTTATTTAATTAATCAAGACATAAATGACAAAGGAAATTAAATAGAATTATGAGGTATTTAATCAAAGGGAAGATAAATAATTAGTGGCAGTATTAAATAAAATAAATAATATTTATTTATTTAATAATAATCAAGGAGGAACAAATGACATGAATTAATTAAATAATTATGAATTATTTAATTAATAGTCGAATGTGGACCAAGGACCTAATTAAGATAACCTAATTATGC
>VDFB02193867.1:167592229-167670958 GCA_007258455.2 Sequoia sempervirens
GCATTCTTTGTTGGATGTAGATTAATGTCATGGCTAAGAAAGAAACAAGATTTACTCTCTATCTACTACAGAGGAAGAGTACATTGTAGTAGCATCTTGTTGCACACAGGTTTTGTGGATGAGATAAATATTGAAGGATATTAAAGTAGTATATGATGAACCAGTTTCTATCTTCTATGATAATTCAAGCGTAATTAATATTTCAAAGAGTCTAGTAATCAATTCAAGGACAAAACATATATCAATCTGGTATCACTTTCTAAGAGAGAAGGTTGTAGAGAATGAATTAAATCTTGATTATGTGCCTAGAAAGGATTAGGTTGCTGATATATTCACTCAGGCTCTTCCTAAGGATACATTTGAGTATCTTCCAGAGAAGTTAAGGGTCGTTTATCCTCCTTTGAACTAGATGCATAAGGAGATGCATCAATCCAGTGGATTTCAAGATCCATTCTTTTGTTTGGAATAATGTTAGCGAATACCTCTTAGAGGGAGTAGGTAGTGGCACTGCTAGTTGTTGCAGTCATGAGGAGTAAGTTTTATCATTGTGCAATGGTTTTTGATTAGTGCAATATGGTGTGTGATCCTCAGGTTGAGTATACTAAGAAAAGAAAGTTGTAGAGCAATTATGTTAATTTCAAAGGAGAAACATTAGTGATACAAATAATTTTTCATTTTCCATTGATGTTAAAGGGGAAGAGAGATTCATGTGAGAAAGAAGATAGTTAAAGGAGAGAGTCAGTTAAGGGAGAGAGAATAGTGTGAAAAAGATAAGTTGAAAGGGGGAGAGTGAGTAATGAGAATGAAGAAAAGAAAATAGGTATGGAGTAGAGTTGTTGAGTTTGTTGATGGTTTTTCACATCCTCATGTGTTTCCATCAATTACAAAGGGGAAAATTGTTGCAAGTATGAGAATATTGGTATTGTCATTGATGTCAAAAAGCTTGTGTTGTCATTTGTGTCAATTGTAGGAGAAGGAAGAAAATCATTTTTGAGGTAGATTTTTGCATTGATGATGCTTTGATTAGTTGCATTATGTTGTCATCGATAAGCTACTAATGTTAACCTCTAGTATTTATTTGATAATATTCTATCTATGGATATATGGTTGAGTTGCTATGTTGAAGTTGGATTGGTGGTGATGAGGAAGTGATGAATATGATAAGGATGTATCTCCAATGCTTGGTTTCCAAGTTCTTTTTAGAAAATTTGATAGAAAGAGGAAGTACTGTGTTACGGTGTTATTTTTTATTACAGAGTAGTATTCTAATGTTGCTCTGCATTTATTCTAATATGAAGATCTTCCTATGGATTTTAGATATATTGATCAAAGGTGTTCAAATACATTGTATTCAAAATTTGGTGTGCTAGATTGTTGTGCAAAAGAAGTGGTATTCACTAGTGTGTGAATAGTGTATTACAGATGTGTTTGGGAGATATGTTTTTTCTCCACGTTTCCCCGTAAAGTGGTTTCAATTCTTGTGGATTTGAAGGTGTGTTAATGGTGTTTGTATCTTTCTTCAATTGAAGTGGTTTGAAGTTTTTTGCTTTGGAAGTTAATTTCTTAAGTTGTAGTGTATTGCAAAGTTGTTTGAGTGTACTAGGTGTGTACATTTCTTAGGTGAAAGTTGTTGCAAAGGAGTTTGTTGGATTTTTAGGTGTTTATGAAATATTCTAGGTTATGTTTAGGTTAAATTTTTTGTCTGTGAGGTTTTGTTGGATCAAAGGAAGCATGTGCTTGAAAGTATAATAGTGTTAACATGGGTAACAATTGACCTTGGTGTTTACACTAATTGTGGTGGATGTTTATTGTTTTTAGAAGTGTGTTTTAGCATGGTGTTATATATTTTCATCCCAAATACGAAATGGTGTGGTCCACTTTCACTTCTATTTTCTAGGAAAGTGTTTTGGCGTTGACCTAATTTGAATTTGTGTGGTTGAGGTGCATAGCCAAACTTGGAGAATATTTTCAAGGTTGAGGAGGATATAAATATGAGTTGAGGTGTTGAGGGATGTGAAGATAGTTAATTAAGATGCAAATGATCTAAAGTGCAAAGTATTAGAGTGTGAATTTGAGAAGTCAACTGTGAGCTTTCATGTGCTAGATCATTGGATGCGGTGAGTGAAGGTTTCTACAATTCTTCGTTTATGTTGCAAAGGAGTTGATGATATTGCGATGGATTCCCTTATTGCATTGAGACAGATTTCTCTATGTAACATTCTTCTCTGTCTTCTTTTTCTATTCTGGCAATAAGCCTTTGGTAGTAAGCCTTTCCTTTCCCTCTGATACTGAACCCTATTGTATTTGGTGTTGATGTTACCTTATATTGTGAGCTAATCCTCACCATGGTTTTTACCATCTTGGATTTTCCACATAAATCTAGTGTTCTCTTGTGCATGGTTTTGATTTTTTTTAGTTTTAGTTTTTTTTATTTTCATGCTAAATCCTTATAACACATTAAGGGTTGATTAAGTTAATTTGGATGTAAATGTGTATGATCATTTTTAAGGTTTAAGGTACAACTGATTCACCCCTATCAGATGTCATATGCATTCAACAGTCATACACACAGTAGACAATGACACATTTTATAAAGATGGGGAGGAATGTCGTATACCTAGACCCTAGTTGGAAAATTATGGTATATACTTCACTTGATCACTATCATTTTGTTTCTTGTTTTCATTACATCCGTGTTTAGAAATAATTTTGTATGCAAAACCATAACATGCTTCCAACTCAAATGAAGATATTTTATCTACATTCTTTTGAGAAAGATTGGTTTCTTCCCTAGCATGCAAGTGCTTTTTAAGATTTTTAAAGTTAGACATATTCCTCTCATGAGGGATAGGAGTTAAAGATCCCTCATCACCATCATGGGGTGATTTTTTTGAATCCATTGATATCGAAGACACAACACCAGATTCTTTAGATTGTGATATTTGTACTCTCCTATAAAGGAGGGTGTAAAATCTAATGAACCCTAACCATTATCTAAGATTTCTTTTTTTAGGTGAAAGATAACTAGAAGTATCATCAACATGTATAAGTTCTAATTTTGAATTTGGAATCAATATATTAAGAGAGTTGGAAGTATTATGTTTGGATTTGGCTTGTAACTTATAAATCTCTTCGTCTACTTTAACATTGTACATATCTTATTATATTTATACTTCATCTCATAGTGAAGAGTATACAAGACTCGCTTCATGGCATGAATCCATGGTATACCTAGGAGAAGGTTGTATGAAAGAGACCCTCACATGATATGGACAAGAATAGAAAAAACTACAAGTCCAACCTCAATGGGTAATGTGATCATTCCTAGTAGTTGCTTACTAGCATTTACAAAGCCATGAATATTAACATCATTGAATTCTATAAGATTCTTATCCACAAAAAAATTATTTAAAGGAAGTGAATGCTACAAACATTAAGACCTGCTCTATTTTCCATGAGAATACACATAACACCAATTTCATTATTGGTCACCTTTATCATTAATGATTCATGTTTATTTTGGATATCAAGTGAGGTTAATTCATGTTGAGGGAATGTAATATCTAACCTTATCACTTACATACAATAAATGAGGCAACTACATCACTTGGTTTAACAAAAAATGGGACATCAACATTTTGTAAAACCTCTTAGAGAATCCTATTGTATGTAGGTGATGCTTAAACCAAATCCCAAAGGGAGATTTTTTCTAGAGTATGACAAAGTTTCTCTTTACCACTACACTGAGGAATACTATATGTGTGAGAAATTGTGTGATAACTTGGTTGTTGTGACACATACTTACTAGTGAGTTTTCTTGGAAAGTTCAAGATAGTGTTAGAGGGTTTACAAGGTTCTATAATGGGAGATGAACCAATTGTTACTTGTGCATTCATAACCTCAAAGTTGAGTTATGTACTTGTTGATGACCTTCTATTGAGGGAGGATCTAATTTCAACTTAGCATCTTCATCTATTCCCTCTATCATGCTATCTTTTTAAACTAATGTATTAATGATTTCATCCTCCTATGCCACAATATCGTCCTAAGTAGGAGAAGTATTTGGAGAGAAACAAACAAGATTCTTATGATAGTTAATAATTGGATCCCCTAACATCACAATACCTTCTTCACAAGTGGGTGAGATATAAAGAGAGGAATAACTATGATTTTCCATGATTTCATCCTCTTGCACCAAAGTGATCTCACAAGAAGGGAAGGTGTTGGGAGGTGAATGAAGATTAGGAAAAGTGATATTAAGAAATGTGTTAATCATTTCATTTTCTTTTGTTAAGATACTCTCATAATTAGGAGGGATATTATGAGAATTTCTATTATGATTTTCATGAGTATCAATGATTACATTTGTTGAAATGTTAAAATCCTTAGTGGACAATCTAGGTGAGATGGAGTGCCGAAGGGAATCATCTAACATGTCAAAGTCATCACAACTAAAGGGCTTGGTAAATATGCAATGCGCGTGTGGAAAGAGTTATAGCATAATAAAATACTATGCTTTTCTGAAGTTTAATCATTAAATTTTAATTGTAATCTAGATTTACACATGTTAAGGAAAACTAGGAGTGAAAATAAACTAATATACTTGATGCAAGAACAAATCTGGAAACCAACTTCTAGGTATGAAAACTGGCAATAAGTAGTAATCTATTTTGGAGATCTCAAGCAAGTTTTGGAGTACTAGGATGCCCTAGAGCCTCTAATTCTTGTTCGGGTTTTTTATGAATTTTTTTTGTTTTAGAGGAACTGGTGACATGAACTAATTGTGTGATGGTTTGCAAACCTAGATTTAGAATTAATTTTGTTGCTATTTTATAAGTTTCCAAATTGTGTGATGTATTGTAACAACATATGTTTTTGAATTTTGTAAAAAATGAAATGCAATTTATCCCAATTATGCAATGTTTCCAAAAATACATGCAATGCACCTACAAATCTAATAATCTTTGATACTTAAATGCAACTCTTTTTTATAAATGTGCAAAAAATGAAGAAAAATGATATCTTTCTTTAAAATGCAATAACACGTTTCCAAAATTTCAAATCAGATGTTTCTAAGAAGAATCGGGTAGAGAAGACATAGACAAAGCCACCTATAGGATGATAGAGGTTCCCTAGGGAATTTAAGTCCCTAATAGGGGTTCACAAAAATTAAAATCGACTATTTATTAGATTTCCTATAGGTTTTGTTTCTATGTGCAAATAGGTTTGAAAGTGAAAAAAATTCTAAATTTTGGTGAATTTATTATTGCGAAATTGAGTATGCAAGTGTGCAACAATATTGCAAATGCTTGGACAATAAATGAAAATGTTGAATACAAGTTTCAGATCTAAGATGCAATAATTGATTTACTCCAAGATGCAAAATGATGATTTGAAACAAAACAATGCATTTTTTCACTTTTTGACCTAAATGAAAAGATGCAATTTTGAATGCAATAAATAATTTAAGATTTTAATGACCTAATGAATGCAATTTGAATGTAGATATGATCTTAAATGATTGAAATTGAAACATATCATACAATATGAGTCGCAATTTTTATTTTATTTTTTAAATTTTTGTGCTTTAATGATGCAAAAAAAACCCTAAATGAGAAATGAAAAATAATACAATGCAAGGGTTTGAAAGGTTTTCAATTTCAAAAGGTATATGATGTTAAAATGTTGCATTCACCAAAATATAACTTATAAAAAAGGGAACCCTAAGTTTGTTGCATAAAACCTAGGATCAATTACCTCATTTCTCAAAGGTATATTAGAATGCAAATCAACAAGGTGAATAAATCGGCTTTCAACTGTGAAGGGGAGCCAATCAGATTAGAATCTACATTCTTGGGGCCTTGAAAATGATTTTTTATGATTAACCCAATTAGACTATATGGCCTAGTATGAAAAATGGAAGATGCCAATAATGCATAGAATGAAACAATAGTTTGGAAAATCTAGGAATTGTATAGTGATGTGTACCTCCCCAAAAAATTTGGTTTCAGGGTGTAGAGGAATTATTAGCCCAAGGGTGTATGAGTCATTATAGGGGTTTCCTACTCAATTTTTGGGTCTCAAAGAAATTACAAGAGATTCAAATATTGTTCCATCTCTAACATAATTATGACAGCATAACCCCTATGAATGACTCTCCTCCCTTGACTCCTCTAACATAACACCTACATATATAGACTATATAGTGCCTAGGATATAAATTTCCTCATACCCACACTTATACATGAACATGCAACATGAAAGGTGCCACATGCAACATGCACATGCAAAAAAACACCTATCAAAAATCTGGGGATCCACATTCCAAGTTAACTCAACTAGGAATAGACACCACATGAATTCCCAACTCCCCTTACAAATGGAAACTTCCAATCTTGGCTTTTTAAAATGGGCACCAACTTCTACAAAAGTATGAATCACCTCACTTGTCAGAAGCCAACTTTCTGCTGACCCACCATTAAGTTAATGTTGGGTCCCACTAATGTACACATGTCACTATAGTGCATCTTTGAGATGTTTTTACAAAATCCTTTCTCCAAATGAGTTCCCAAGTGACAAGTGGCACTATATCATGCTTCTCTTTGACTTGTAACCAATCACTATGGACTTACTGCCAAGTCCCACAAAGTGATTTATCAACTATTATAGTTGGCAACTTAGGGTATATCAATATTTGCACAAATATTTATCCCAAAAATAATGCTAGGACTCAAAGTTTGAGACATATTAATCTTAGCATGTATTTATATGTATGTGCATTTTTATATATATCTTTATATGTGTATGTGTGTGTGTAGAAATTTAACATTACTCAATATAATGATTGATATTAATTGACTAAATTGTTAATTTGATCAATTTTATTAATATATTATCTAGCTATTAGATTAATTGTTAGGAAATAGGGTTTAGATTCTAGTGTTGACATGGGTTAGGATTTCCTATTAATAGTATGTAGTTTAGATTTTAGCGAATTACTAATTTGGGGTTAACCTTTTGTGTTTAGGATTTAGGGTTATCTTAGGGTTTATATTAATCAATTTAGAGTTTTATGCTTAAAATTAATAACTTCACAACAAAGTTTATATATACACACAAACATATTTTTTAAATATAATGTTTAAAAAAAATAAAAATAGAATTTTAATTAAATTTTGTATTAAAAATTTATTTTAGAAGGAAAAGTTAAAAATCTATGTCAAACTATCGACTACAAAATCTCAAAGAAGTGTGAACCATGTACACAAAAGCTGTCTTAGAGGGTTGAAATGGGTAGATTCAAGTGAACATGAGCTTCTAAAATGTGTTTGGCCTTTTTTTTCTTTGTTAAATGATTAGAAATATTTTATTTTTTAATTTATTTCATATTTTTTGGTCCTTTATTTGATGTGGGCACTACATGAGATTCGTCATTATTTTAGTGGAACACTTTTAAACAAATATATATTTGACTAAAACACTTCTAATCAAAACATTTAAGTTGACCAAACAATTGATAAAACTTTAACTTTCACCCATCAATAAATTAAAAATCAAAATTAACACCATAAAATATGTAAAGATATGATTAGATTAAACTAAAATTAATTATCAACATTTTAACCAAAATCTACCTTATATAATAATTACAAATAAAACAACCTTTAGATAAAAACAAACAGTACTACCTAATTATTTAGTTTTGACCCTTACAAGTAGTAATCAGAAGAAAACGCATAGAAAGGACAGACTTGACATAGATAATGGTAGATTCCACAATGTGAACCACAAATTCAAAAGAAAGATGAAACAATTATTCATGTGCATCCAAGCAACAAGCTTGTTGGACAAGATATGAGAATATGACGGGATTGGACGTGTCGTGGAGTTTAATATGAGTGGAGTGTCCCACATTCCTTCTTTTCCTTCCTAAAACACTAAAAGTGCAGCACTGGTGTCGGTGATGGGCACAGACGTTCGGAAAGGAAGACGATGTTAAGCCCAAAAATATTCCAAAGCTATTCAAACGACTGTCTTTGCCTTGTTTTCCTTCTTATTCATTTGTTCTTTGCGCATTCTCAAATCTTATCATAAATAGATAAATTTCTTTAACTAGATTATCCACTAATTTTACTAGTAGGCCATAGATAGTGGCATTATAGCTATATTGTATCATATCAATTTTGGGTAGTATTTGAGTGGTGTTAAAAACCTTGTCTACTTTTTATCTTGACTTATGAGTTCTTTATGGAAGTAAGGGATCAAAACTTGTAAACCTTTCACATACCTTTCTCCATATCATGAGATGAGAGAAAAAATAGATTAGAGAAAAAATGTCTGTGATGCCCAACCCAAAGATGTTCCAAAAAAATAGAGGATGCATTGCAAGAATAATGAGATGAATTGAAAGAACAATATCCATGTGAATTAGTAGGTATTATCAATCTATTTTCACAAACTTTTAGAAATCTTGAAAGAGATTTCAATTCATAGCCATCTGGTGGTCACATGTTACATACTACAAGTTAATCTACAATTTTTGCTTCATTTGAAGGAAAGATAAATGTGGATGTCCTAGAAAACTATATAATTAGAAAAAATAGACCAAAATATCAATATTAAACATTAAATATTGATCATTGAGTGGAAAGTTAAACCTTAAATTTTTACCTTAAATCTTAAATGCTAGCATTAATAAAAACCCTAAATATTGAACCCTAGGCCTTAAAACATGAATCTTGAACAATAAACCTTAGCATCAAACCATGTACACAAATAATTGAATCTAAATTCTATAAAATGAGTGCTTAATGTGCATACTAGTAAATTTTAATGTTAAACATTAAACTCTCAACCCTTAAATTTGAAAGCTAGATCATAAAATGTAAACCTTAAACCATAAATGTTGAATCCTAGGGCTTGAAAATTGAACACTAAATAATAGACCTTGATGTTGAACCCTCCAAATACAAAAATAAATAAATAAAATAAAATATGAGAAATAAGCATATACTACATCCTAATAATTTGTATTAAATTTTAGAACCTTAATAATAAAAGCTAAAAATTTCTATGAATGTTGAACCCTAAAGAATGAACTATGAACCTTTAACTCTAAATCCTAAACTCTAAATGTTGAACTATATATTTCTATTCTTGAATCTTGAACAATGAATATTAGCACTAAACCTTGTATACAAAAAATAAATCTAAATACTAAATGTTGAGCATTAAAGATAAGCCACAAAATATCAATGCTATATATTAAATTGTAAACCTTTAACATTGAAAGCTAATAACTGAGTGTGAACCCTAAAAATTGATTCAATCAAATGATTGAAGGGAAATCTAAGCCCTAAACATTAAATGATGATCATCGAATCTTGAACATCAAATAGTTGGTAGTATATGTTGAATGATAAATCTTAAATAATAAATTGTAAACATTGAACACTACACCTTATACATTTATCCATGAGTCTAAAGGTTAATTATAGGCCCTTGAGGGTATGATGCTAAGTTTCTCTTTCTCCTTTTCTTTCTTTCTTTCTCTCTTTCTTTCTCTCTCCCTATCTATCTCTTTTTTCTGTTTATCTCTCTTTTAGATTAAGATAGAGATAGAGAGGAGAGGAGGAAATAAAGAAAAAAGAAGAGAGGGAGAGGGAGACATATAAAGGTCCAGAGAGATATATAGAAAGAGATAGAGGGATGGATAAAGAAAAATATATAGAGAGGGTAAGAAATGGATAGTGATATGTATGTATGTATGCATATATGGAGAAAGATAGGAATATATATATACTTTAAAAATATAAACTAATTTAATTAGTGTCAAATTATTAAAACTAAATAAACAAATATGTTTGTGCTTTTTCTTTTTTTTCATGGGTCAATTTATAAATGATTAATAGATTGAATCTAATATGAAAATTAAAACAATTTGTAGATTATATCTATTGATCTATCAATATATTTGTTTTTCTTTTTAAATAGTGATGCAAAATAAGTTATATTTACAAAAAATGCAAAAAAGTAAGAAAATGTTTCACTTTGCAGATAAGATAACAACTCTAACAAAGACATATGTTAGTGCTAAGGGATTTAAGAACTCCTATGTGTCTTTGATCACAAACCCCTTCTTGAGAAGGAATGTTCACCTCTGTGGGAAATTATGGAATGATGTGGATAGTTCTAATTAACTTGTACTTTTATGAAAACACAATAGCTTCTTATTGGACTACTAAAATAAAAATAAATATAACATTCCACATATTGTATCAATTATAGTAAACAAATGATGTGCATGAGTAGCGAAGTTCGCTTGGGCCACGGGTTTGCTCCCCATTCGTTTTGAGTTCAACTTTGAGGCCTAGGATTACCTGATGTGCGTTGTTTGCAGGTGATTGTGGGCATCCTCAAGGGATTAGTCTTGCCTTAGGTTGCCCCTTCTTGAACCTGAACTTGACAAAAAACGTAAGTCTAAGGCGGGTTGGACTCTGGGCTGGATCGTGGGGATACGCTTGAGTCACAAAAACAAAAGAAAATTTATACTAAACAAGCAACAAATTTTTTAAAGACAATCTACACTAATGAGTTATGGCATCCTCTATGTAAATTAGATTTATGTTTTCTTATTTCTTTTTAAAAGAATAGCTCTATATACTTTTTTAATAAATTTTTTAAATAAATTTTTTTAATGCATTTTACCAAAGAAAATAGCTTCTACTACATATAAAATACTTTCTCACTTTCTTGATGTTACATCAATAACTCCCCTATTTAATATATATTTTTTCATTATAATTTTATATAAAATAGTTTATTTATTATTAACTTTTAATTGTAATAATAAAAAATGTTAAATTTCTTTATGATAACATTTTTTTCATTTTTTTTAAAAAATATTTATTTATATTAAAAATGTTATTAAATACTCTATTTTGTATGCAATAAAAATAATTATTTTTCGAATTATGTTAATATCTATTGATTTAAATATAATATTAATTAATATTTTTTTATTGAATCATATATTTATTTATTTTTTATTTAAATTCTGTTATTAGTTAATTGAATTCTTACTGCAGACTTCACATTATTTTATACAAATATCTTTATTGTCGTGATCGAAAGATATTAACATGACTACCAGTCTTCGCATGTAATACACTCCACAAGGAAGGAGAGCTTAAAAATATTCTCGCTATTCACTGCAAACACAGTACAATTATCATCAACCATTCGTACTATTCACTGCAAACACACTATTGTTTTGTTCACTCAAGTTTTCTTGTTGGACAAATAAGTACTTCTATTAAGCCTTCAAAAGACTATTACATTTACCCTTCCATATCCTCAAACTTCCATGGACATAATTAAAGCCGTATCTATCCAGTCATCAGATGCAATCAATTCTGAGTGTTAAGTGCCTCTCAAATGTAGTTTGTTTGTTGTTTTTCAGCTTATTTTGATATAGAGTATTTGCGAGTCTTTGAAATAGGCTCAGGATTTGATTCAAATTTATATCTCTCTATTGTTTGGCAAGTAACATTTAATCTGTTCATCCATATCAAGATAGAGGAATGGACAGAAAACTGTACACCGCACTTACATAAGGCAACTTGAAGGCACTTACAAGATTGCAAAGTAGCGGACTCAACATTCTGCAACAGCTTACACCCACAAGGAATACAGCACTCCATGTGGCAGCATATCATGGCCACGCACAAGCTGTGCGTATGTTGCTTCAGGTGATGAATCAAGACGTAGAGGCCGGTAACCAGGGCAGCCATGAATTTCTAACTGCTAGAAATGAGGAAGGTAACACCGCGTTACACGAAGCGGCCATTGGAGGACATCGTGAGTTAGTAGATGCCTTATTGGAGCATCATAGTAATCTGACCGATATAATCAATAACGCCGGGGAGACCGCTCTGTTCAAAGCTACAGAGGAAGGTCATAAGAAAATCGTTGAGAAACTTTTGCCTCTCACATCTTCCCCATACCACAGGAGGACATCTGATGGCCAAACGCTTATGCAGTGCGCCATCTATAACACACACAAAGGTATCCGAAACAAATCTCTCAATCTTTTTTGATAATAACCTATTAAATACAATCTTCGAAACAGTAGCTCCTTGTAACGAAAATCTTTCAAATGGTGCAGGTGTGCTTAAAACTCTCATAGCTGTTAATCCAGATCTCCTTCAACAAGTTGATAATTTAGGAAGAACACCATTGCATAACGTTGCTTGTCTCAGTGGAATATCGTATATTGGTAAGATTCTTTTAGAGAAAGATAGCTCTTTGTGTTATAAAGTAGACAACAATCAGCAATCAGCACTTCATATAGCAGTCAAAGAAGGAAACCTGGATTTGGTCATCAAGATATTAAAATATGCCAAAGATTGCATTGAGATTGTGGATAATGAAGGCAGAACAGCTCTACACATGGCTGTTGAAAATGCAGTAGAGATATTTGACAGAATTTCAAGGAAAATAAAGATAGATTTAATGTGTAGTATTGGAGATTCAAGTTAGAGTAGTCAAGTGAGACAAGGCTTATAAACAAAATGTAGTCAATTAAGGGTAAATTAACAAAAGAGCACAACTCTTTTGCATTTTATGCTATTCAAGCTCAAGGAGGGTGATCATAGAGATTAACTGGGATAATTAAAGAGAAAAACAAGTAACACATTTAAAATTTTAGCAAATCATACTCTATGTATCAATCTACCCATATAATTTGTTAATAATATAATTGTTACATATGCTAGATTATTGATACAAGACCAAGTAACATCTTTTAAACCAATAAGAAGCCAAGTATGCAATTAAGAATGCAAGAAAAAGTTACCTCCCAAATGTTATTGTAGTTCAAGATCATATGTCATACATGATTGTGATACAAAATTCTAATGTATAACTCTCTAAAAATGCTTACAAATATTAGCTCTTATAAAATATAGCAAGGTTTATTGCTAGTGTGTTATGCACATTATTAGAACAACTAAGACTAAGAAAATATGGAAGAAGCAATATATTTGAATTTTTTCTTCAAAGTGGTAGAAGAATTGGATAGAAAAGACTAGTGTGTTGATCTTAGCTAGGTGACAAAGTCAATATCTAAATTTAGATACAAACATATGTGTAAATCTAAAGACTTTTAGCATAATGTGAACCAAGAGTAAGCAAAGAACTAGGTATGTACTTAAAATCCTATAATATTCATACAAATGTATTCCTAAATCTATTAAGAACTTTAATAAACACAATTACTATAAAGATTAATATATTTTTAGAGATATTCCATATATTATAATAAAAAGATTCCTCAAAATAATTAAAATATATTTTTACAATTCTTTCAAATATCACTTGATTAACTAAAAGAACGTGCTAACAAATGTTACACTAATGACAATATTCCTTAAAGTATCTTAGACAAGCATTGAGACACTAGGTCTATGAGAGGTTATAAATGCAAGAACCTTCTTTGATAACTTATGTAACATGACTATATAAAAAAAATTATCAATAGAAAAGAAAAGAAGACTATTGATCACACTTAGAATATAAGATACATAGAGTTGTGTATAAATAGTAATTCAATCAGCCACATTACTTCTAGTGAATTCACATATATACTTGGTTTATGCAGCCCACTAGTGTGTCACAATTGTAGCTCAATGGCCTCCTGATCCATTAATTTAAATTCCCTTTACTGTTTATCAACTAGAAACAACAATCTAATAGTTCAAGCACTCAACTCATGATAAGCCTAAAGATGCATATAATTATCCTTAAAGAAAATAAATAATTCCTATAAACTTTGATATCATAAATCCCATGCTACAAGAACTTTAAAAAAAAAAATCCAAATTTGTCTTGATTTATATGGAAATCAAATCTAGATAATGCAAATCATACACACATAACAAATACTGAAACCCAGATACCCTAGAACACTACACAAAGTCTATCACAACATTTGATATCATAGGGATTTGTGTTGAATTCATAGTTTAGGAAAGACATTAGGAGTTAAATTTCCATATTTATAACTTTCAGATACCTCCAATTCTAGAACATGACATAGGAGATAATGTTTTTTTCTCTTCAAGTCCTTCCCCATCATATCTTCATACAAGAAACCACATGAAGAGCTCTTTTCTACTGTAATCAGTGTGCTTCATCTCCTTGAGACATGTTTTGATTGAAAAATCTCCTTAAAAAATCCCAACTTTCATTTATTCCACATAGATACCCACAAATACCATAATTTTGTTATATCCCCTCAATTTCATTCTTAAATCAATGACTATGGTGAATTGTTTTCATACTAATGGTTAGGTATATAGAGGAATAGAAAGAGTTGCATGTTCTTGGTAAGGCTATTCTTTATTCCACATACAAATGAACACATAGCTCATTTCCTTTTTCTTAAGAAAGATTCAAAGGCCTTTGTTCTCCTCACCAAGTATAAATTATCAAGACCACCATATTTTTCAAGAAAAAAACACATTTCATCTTTTCATTCACTCAAGTACACATGTAGTCCCTAAGTACACATGTAGTCCCTATAGAAAAGTCCATAATTTTCATTTAGATGAATACATTTTTTTTTATCGTACTATATATACACAATTGAACTCTTTTATATCACTATGTTCAAAACTAAGTTTGATGAAAAAAAAAAAAAATCCTTAATGTTTATCAATTCCACCATTTGATTGAGAAACTACCAAGAAACTCCCTTGGTAGCCTTTATACTACTCTTACTACTGAATATATTCCCACAAATATGCTAACTTGTATCATATTGGCTCATCAATTTATAATATTATAGTGCTCAATATGTGCCCCATTGGGTTGTGGCCAACAAAATAATGTCATTTTTCCACCACATTCTTATTCATTCTAAGAATATGGTTAATTATCTTCATACTAAGGGTTAGGGACCTAATAGAATAGCAAGACTTGCATATGCTTTGTAAGGATATTCTTTATTCCACTTACAAATGAACACATAACTCATTTACTTTTTCTTAAAGCAAATTGAAGGTATGTGTTCTCCTCACAAAGTATATAGTATCAAGACCACCAACTTTGTGAAGTAAAATACACATTTGATAGCATAATTCACTTGTACACATGTATGCCCTAAGGAAAATACCATTTTTTCTTACCTACCACCTTTACACAATCAAACCCTTTTATATGAATATGTTCAAAACTAAGGGTTGATGAAAAAATAAAAGACTACCTTAATGCATTATCAATTCCACCATTTTAATGAGAAACTACCAAGTAGCTTCCCTAGCATCCTTTCTACTACTCTTACTAATAAATATATTCCCATTTTTTTTTCTAACTTGTATCACACTACCCCATCCATTTATAATATTATAGTGCTAAATGTGTGCCCCATTGGGTTATAGAAAAAACCAATGTCATGTTGACACCCCATCACAATCATTCTAACTACATTCCAAATATCTCTCATAAGCCAATGAATATGCCAACATGCATGTTGATTTACCAATTACCACCTACCACATTATTACACCATGACGTTAAAATTTTCACCAGCTAAATTATATCACCTACATGAAGAATCAAAACTTACCATTGTTGAACTCCTGGGGATATTATATATTAAGTATATACAACCCAACGTTGAACTATAATTGATCCATAACTCAATTCTAATTGTTACTCAAACAAAATAACATCACTTAAGTTAGAAGGGTTATTAGTAATGTGTTAGCCTTTAAATATGAATAAATGTAGTGGTTTTAATCAAAGAATTAAGAACTAATTTTATAGAGGATACACAAATCAAAGAATAATTTCACACATGTTGCCAAGAATATAAAGTTTTACAACTATAAGAAACATCATTGAGATGAAAATGGAAAAATATAAATAGACACATGGTCACAACAATGGAGAAAGGAATACCTCTATACATAACGCATTAATAGGTATTTAAAGACCCTATTTTATATAAACTAGAGTAATATCACAAGAGGGTTATATAATAAAACCAAGAGTTAAAAAAGAGATCAAGCTAGAAATGTGTCCACAATGGCTCTAATTAACGATGTTCACCTACAATAGGTGTAGTAAGAATGCAAATAATTCTATAATTATAGACCAATCAAGTAGAAAATGAAACAAGTTGAAAAAAGTGAAACAAAAATAAGTTCTGAAAAGAGGCAAATAGAGACAAATAAACACTTTATTATGAGAAAAAATATAGTAAAACTTGCACAAATAAAGATAAAGGGTTAGAATATGTATATTATGTAGTGTAAACAATGTACACATTTACATTTTCACACTATGTTTGAATCCCCTTAATTAAGCTTCTAATTACCTAAATTATGCATTCCAAAGCCTTATTATTCTTGTTTTTTGAAAGGGAAATCTATATTAAACAATTGCTAACATTAATTAAAACACGTTGGAAATTTGGTCCTTGATTTAGGTCCTAGGACTCATTTTCCCAAGGGTGAATGGGTCCCCTTTAAGTGTTAGGACTCAATTTTTAATATGCTTTTGGTGGCCTTTTAATGATTCAAATTCAAATTTCAAATGTTAGCTTGTGGAATCTATTTTTTGAGAAATTAGATAATCACCTATAAATCCATAGTTATTTTATCAATTCAAAACCTATCACAGATAATACTATAAATACACTGGTGAGGGATCATCTATTACTACTAGTAAACAAAAACCATCATCTTTGAAGGTTGGCTCAAAGAACAAAAAGGAGAAAGAAACGATTGATATAGGGTCTAGTGAAGAGGATCTTGAAGAAGTTCCTCTAGTAAGAAAGAAAAGAACAAGGGTCTCATCTCACACTACATCTACTCAATAGGAGGTTTCTCCTGCTCCTTATTCATCTCCTCCACATGAAACCCCTTTTCCTTATCCCACTCGCTCTCCCACTTGCCCACATGAACCTCCTCCATCTCCTCCACCATATAAAATTCCATCTCTACTTGGACACCTTCTCTCCCTCATGTTTCCACTTCTCCAATTCCTCCACCTCTGGTATCTCCATCAAGTGATTCCTCCACCTCTGGTATCTCCATCAAGTGATGTTCCTCTTCCTCCTTTTCAAGAAAAAGAATAAACTCTCTCAAGAGTAGAATAAGCTTAGTATAGAGAAAGGATTCAAGAAGAAATAAACACAAAATTGAAATTTCCAATAGAGGAAGTTCATATGGAAGAAGTTCTTGTTAAGGGGAATATAAAAAAGAAACCCAAGGAAATATAAATTGAACCAAATAAAGATTAAAAATAAATAATAATATAAGATACAAAGCAACATGAGGTAGAAGTTGAACAAGATAACTCTCTAGCCACACATAATGAGCTGAAGTAAATATTTCTCCTCAAAGGGACCTCTCTTCAAATGTTCCTATAATGACCTAACCCTTTCATAAAGTAAAAATTTATTAATTTTACACCAACAAGTAAAAGTAACAAGTAATAAAGTTATTGCAATAATTTATTTATTTTTCTTTTTATTGATAATTTCCAAACAAGATGAAATATATTTCAACATGCAATCCTTTTCTTTTCAAATATACATCAGAGTAAGAAAGGATACAATTACATACATAGCTCCTGGAGATTTTGAACAAATAGTAGTAAGAAGGCCTAGGAATCTTTCCTTTCAAATCTTGGTTCTTTGGTCACCTGCTATGGAGGAGAACCATCACTATGGCACTTTTTCGTGAACCATAGACTCTTAATAAGGTTCCAGGCACATCTATAATTTGATAGATGGCCCTTCCCTTTGACGAAGAGATTGGTAGAGTAACCGATAACGACAACTAATTGAGAATAGTGTTTTGTCCTACATAACTAGATCCTTTAGTAACACAACATTCTCAAACTAGTATGTAATACGAGACCATGGTGAACTGACAGTGTAGTCTCAAGAATTGCATAGTCTAAGTGGATGTTGTACATTGCACTACTTTGGCCAAAATGTTTCATTCCGTATGTTCTACTGAGGCTGATCTATCACATACACTATTCAAGGCTGATTTGACTTGCAGCTATCTTTACATAGGTATTATCCTTCAATAGATAATCCATACCTAGACATCCTACAACATACTAAACTACTAAGATGAATCTTCTTAACAAGTAAGTACACAAGCTCCCTCCCTTACCAGAATTCTATCCTAGGCGTAACACAATCTTTTTTGAGTTAAACTAATAACTTAGCTGGTTGAACTTTACTTGACTCTTGCATTCATTCCAACCTAATCAATATTAACTAATGCAAACAACATTTTCCTATTATGGAGATCTTACGAATGATGTATAACATAGCTAGAATGAAACTTTCTTAGAGGACAAACATATTCACTTCCTATGCACAGAAAGAAAATACAATTCAAGAAACATTATAATTCTTTTCAAATAAATAGTAGAAGAATATCCAATGCCTGTATTTTCTATTCCTAGATGGATGAAAGAGCTACCTTCACTATAGCTCAATCTAGTTTCTCCAAATAATTAGGGCATCGCTATAGAAATTGACAATTATTCCTCACAAAATTCCCTCTTCCCACACTCAAAAATAATGATCGATAATGATGAATTCCTTTGGCAGAATTTGTCCCACACATATATTAATGAACTCTTAGAAATGTAATAACTGGTTGCAAATGATGTTCACATAGAATTTGAATACTGGATATATATATTGTTCACACAAGAATTGAATACTGGTTGCAAATGAAGTATAAGGTAATCTCAAAATACAAATAACAAAAGCTAAGAAAGATAATGAGAATGGTGAATGAATACGATTTAGAAGAGTTGGGAAACTATTTATAGTGAGCCTAGCCTCCTACATTCCCTACGGCCATGGAATGTGAATTGACACCACTTCCATTTGAAACATTCAACCTAGAGGTGGCGCCAATCCTAGCCCGTATTCATCAATGGATAAGGTGACTCAACTTTCAATTTTGCAACATTATGAAGACTGACTCCAAGAAAACACATGGATAATTTCATAAATCAACACCTACATAAATTGCTTTTAGAGGTGGCACCAAACTCATAAAATGGTGGGTTTCATATTTCAAAGATGAAATCAATTGTATTTCTCTTACACATCACCAACATCGACTAGTTTCAAGGTTGAGTCGATGAAATTCATTTACTATGTTGGATTTATTCTAGCTTTAGATTCTAACTTGGCCAAAATATTTAAACACATTTTAGGATTTTATCGCTACATGCTCATAACTAGTTGATGCACAATTTCACATAGAGTCTTATGTGTTTCAAATTTGAATTCATTCATGTTAATAATTTTTGCCTTTACACACCAAAGTCCAAATATATGAATTGGAATATTTATCAATTTGAACTATTTATTAAATTGGCTTATTTAAGCAATTTAGTAATAATTTGATTTCCCCAAATTTTTTATTTGTGAATCAACTCATTAATTAAGTCTAAATAATTTGATTTTCCAAAGCTGAGAATACTTTGAACTATATATATTATATATATAGTTATAATTTACATACATTAAACATATATATGTATATATATATATATATATATATATATATATATATATATATATATATATATATATTTTAAAATACCTTAGTATACATATATGTATTAATATAACTATAATATATATATATAATATTTAATATATATATATACATGTATATATATATTCATCAAATTTATATATTGTGAGCTAGTTAGCACACATCCGATATATATATGTAAATTTAGAAGATAATAATAATAATATTAATATCCACTTTATACAAGATGTGTGCATATTTACATATTGTATGATGGTGAAATCTGTAACTTGTCAAAACCTCCAACATGTTAGCATGGTTAGTTTAAAACAAAGCAAATAACATCATCTCTATGGAATAATAAATCATGTTAATCATGCAATAAAATGAAACAATGGAAACCAAATAAAAGCATATAAAAACATTAAATTAATCCTATCCCATAGTGGATTGGTGCTATTGTTGAAAAGAGCCCTTTCCCAATCCTTGCTTAAGCTAAATGATATGATGCTATGAAGATGGTGGAGTGATGATGAGCAAAATCAATTCTCCTAAAAAGAGTGACTTTACATGAGTGATTGTGGAGATGATTTGTGGAGTTGTGGACAAAATCAGTTCTCAAATGAAGAGAGTGACTTTGCATTAGCTTTGTGGATGATTTGTTGAAGAATGATGCCTCTATTTGTAGATTCTCAGATGCTAAGAGTGCCAAACATGGAGGATGTGGGACTAAGATTGGACCAATAGGAAGAGGCCACTTGTCAAGTTGTGATAGGATTGAGGATGTGCAAGATTTGGGAAATGTGCCCAAGAGGGGGAAATTTCAAATTTGAATTTGTGATATAAATGTTGAGTTTGACTTGTGCAAGGGACATGTAAGAGACATGTAAGACCTATTAAATGCCTTGTTGGATGTACCTTTCAACTTTCTTTTGAATTCAAATTTGAGGGAATATTCCTCATGGATGCCATGTTGAGTGAAAATGATGATTTTAATAAATCAATAAATGGATTTATTGGTGCAAGTGGCAAAATCTAGAGAATGCAAGTGGTTAGAATTAGCATTTAATCATGGTTAGATAGTTTAATTATGATTAGGATGTTTTGATCAATTTGACTCAAATATTTGGATTTATTGAAATCAAAAGGGGATGGGATATGCATTATGATTTAATTAAATGAATGTTTGATTTATTTGATTAAAGGGTTAATGATAATGTTTAATTAATGACCTTAGGAGATGGAGATTAATGAGATTACCTGATGAATGGATGAAGGTGAACTTGATTAACTGATGAATGGACCTAATGTGAATCCTAGTTTACTTGATGAATGAACTTGATTGAATACATAATGTTAATTTTGCATGTCTACATTTTGCCCCTCTTTGAAGCAATGTACTTGTTGCATTTTTTCAAAGAATAAACTTGCCACAATCAAAATTAAAAAATTCCTAATTTTTCGGATGCCCCAACGGAAAGAAGTGCATTGGTACATTGCCCCCTCGAGAGATTGGGCGAAAAAGGTTCAATTTGAGGGTCGATCTCACGATAAAGAGGTTCAAAATGGATGGTTATGGATGATGATGCAAATGAGATGGTTTTAAGATGCTTAGAATAACAAATCTATGTTATCCTAAACAACTTAAATGATGATATGATGTGATGATGGATGAGATGGATGATGCAATATGCTATGATTATGAAAATGTATGATTTATGCAGATGCTTAGACTTAATAGATCTATATTATGATGATGATATGCATGTGAGATGATATGCAGAATATTGATGGTTTGCAAATGTAGGATGTATGCGCAATGGATGCATTGGCAATGCCTTGGTGATGTTATGTTAGCGCAGAAATGAGATAATGACAAGAGGATCCAACAAGTTTGTGATCTAATGAGACTTTATTAGAGATGATGATGATGATAGATAGATGATGATGATAAATGATGATGATTTTCTTATCAAGGATTGGGATTTTAAAAGGGCTACTTACCTTATGTTTGATAACACACGTAGATATGATGCATCAAGGTATAAAGAACCAGGATGGTGTTGTACCTAGTGCGATGGACTTTGACTCACCAAACAGATAGGAGTATTCTTGTTCACACTTTCCATATGGAAACCTTGCTAGGACGTACCTAACAAAGCAAGTGTTCGCCAAGTTATTTTACAAGAATGTCCAACAAGCATAGCAAACAAAAGATAATGATCATTGCTCCATTCCTATCTCTTTAAATCCTTCGTTTGGATATCATCGAGAGGTCCTTGGAATGAGGGAAATAAGATAAATCAAAAGAAAAGATCAAGTACACAAGCAAGTCAATGTTCTTCATATCTCTAACCAAAAGGGATTTGTTTTGATAGGATAAGAATCTGAGGTGATATCCAAAATGATGCCCATTGTCAGAACGATATATCCTAGGGCATGCATTGTATAGGATGATGATGATAACATTGTTGAGGACGCACAACAATGCAAGGATAGTGTTAAGCAACACAATGATTGAGATGTTGATGGGATTGATGATGATGATATTGTTGAGGATGCACAACAATGCAAGGATAGTGTTAAGAAACACAAGGATATCCTGAGATGATGATTTTTTGATTGGATTTGATTGATTAGGATTGATGAAGCTTGATTTGGAACAAAAGTTGTTTGAATGATTTGATGTGACATTTGAAGGGTGCGTAGATGTGACTGATATTGATTATTTGGATTGATGTTCGATGAAAGATGAAGACTGGTAAGGAATGTCTTCTCGTCAAAATGCGCCATGGGCTAGTGATTTGGATTTTGGATCACAAATGCTTTGACCAATTTGGTTTCACATTTTCCAATGTTCTGATCGCCACATAAGTTAGAGAATATAGATCAAGATTTATTCCCAAAGTAAGATGTAGATATTTTCCCTCAGTGTTTGGCAATGTATGGAATGTCATGGGTGGATGCTTGGATAGGTGTATGGATGGATGGAACATGAATTATCTTGCAATAAGGTAAGGTGTTTGGATCAAGAAAGCTCATTGGATAATGCTTCATGTCTCAGATAATGCTGCATAGGATAAGCTCAATGAAAATGGCCCATGTCAAGATGTTTACCATAAGCAAGCATAAAGTGTGCCCCAAACTTTCATCAAGATCAAGATAACTTGGATGAAAACGGATTGGTTAAATGGTTTGTGGATGAATGGATTTATTATGGATGGGATGAGATGCTTTCATCTGAACTAGTGCATGTAGATGCTCAATTCTACACACGACCCCTATTTTCCAGTTTTTCGTCATGGTCTTGCCCAAAGCACCATCATAGTGGTTTTCACTAGAGGATGATTTTTTTCTCTTTACTATTTTCAATCCTTTTTCCGATTTTTTTTGGATTTTCATTTTTTTTTTAATTTTTTTTTGCTAAAAGATTTTAAGCTTATGTTGAACCACCTAGTAGTGTTGATGTAGATGCACTTGTCATAATTTGACATCGATATCCTGCTCGAAGAAGTTTCTTTGCTAAGATACGTGCACTTGAATACAACTTTTGGGATTACTGATCTGCTTCATCGATATTGGAGTTGACTTTGTCTTTTTGCACATGTCGTGATAGATTTCCTTCTAAATCCTTATGATGAAAGGTTGTTGCCAATATATGGTCAATGTGAGAATTGGATATCATGTGTGGAGGCATGGATGGAGTGTGTTTAGGGATAAGAGTTGGATTGGTTGACAGCTTGGAATCTTTGATTCTCCAAACTTGGGAAGATGAACAATGATGGGTGGATACGAAAGTGTACATGGAATTAGAACCAACTGCTTGATATACCTTGTATGTTGCTTGAAACTCCTTTTTCTTTTGTGGATGTCTTTGATGGATACTTTTCCCTCTTTTATTTTTCCTCATAGTTTCTTTGATTGATGGAGTTTGATAGGGATGATCTTTCTTTGTATTCTTTGGTATCCATTTGTATTTTATTTTTCCATTATGCTTCTCAACTTCTTTTGCTTTGATAACGTTCTTTTTCCTTTGATGTTGGTCCCAATTCGTGTATGGGGTGATGGGTGGATGAAGATTCATGATGCAACTAGTTGTAGTATTGACCGCGGTTTCATCATAAGGATTCTTTATGCTCCCTATTTCAACGTTTACTTGAGACGAAGTTTCCCCCAGTATTGTGGAAGTAGTACCTTTATGCTTTTATTTTTCCTGTTCTGAGATGTCTTGTTCAGTAAACATGCTCTAACAAATGACTATTGTAGATGACATTGTTTCAATTTTCCACTTTGCTAACTCTAGATTATCCTATTCTATTTGACTTGTTTCCTTGAGTGGATAATGTTGGATATCTTCATACATGATTTCTTCAGTCTGAATTTTGGATATATATGAACCTAATGTCGACAACTTTGTTTGATTGTAGGAATCAATAACCTGATCTTTTTGTGTGACAAAATCTTGTTCTAGATGAGGATCATCTACCTGTCCATCTGTAGAAAGCATCTCATGGGTAGATGGAGGAGTATGTGCTACATGGATATGATCATCTTGCATAGATAGGAGAGTTTCCATTAGATCATTGTAGTATCTTGAAGATACAAATTCTTGATCTTGAATGATTTTGGAGTTGCTTTCGACATGCTTTGGATCAAGTTCTTGACATGGATTAGTTTCAAAGGATGGATTTCTTACAAAGGGTTCTTGGATGTTTTCATTAGACATGGTAAGTGGTTCAATATCCTCAAGTGTCAGGTTCAGGGTTCCTTTAGTATCTGTAACCATGAGGTCGAAGGTGGTCAACATGTATTGGAAAGGACCATTGCTAGACCTTAGTGGAAGATGTTGATCTTACTTTGGAATAAATTCTTGAGATATGTCCTCTAACTCATAAGATGATGTAGAGACATTTTAAATATGATCATAGGTCAATGGATCATGCATTATGTCAATAGGATCAAATAATATTAACACTCCTTGAAATAGATCACTAAAAAGTGGCTCTTGATGTATGGTGAGTTGATCATCGGATGGGGTGGAAACATCTTCAAAGGTGCTCATTGATGGAGAGACCTTGATCATTGTTTTCAAAAATTGTGGTGAAAAAGTTTCCAATGTTTTCAACTATAGGGTCAAATGATGTTGATATTTCTTGAATTGGATCATTGTTGGTTGGTGGATTTTGATCATGATTGAAAAGTGACTCTTGACATATGTTGATTTTATCATTGGATTAAGTAGACATAGCTTCAAGGTGTTGAGTGATGGATTCATCTTGATCCTTGTTCTCAATAGTTGTCATTTTTTGTGTTTGTGCTTGTGTTTGTTGGGTAGCTTGAGAGGCTTGTTGCACTTGTTGCACTTTTCTTGCTTGTTGCATGGCTAGATATTGTTGGATGGCCTTTTGGTAGGCCTGGTGAGCTTTTAGCACGATGTCATATCATCTTGCTGCATTTTGTTTTGGTGGTAGTGGTGGCAGATTCATAATTGTATTGGATGTAGTGACAAGTGGTTGAGATACGCTTGGAGCGATCATGATAGTGAGGGGTTGAGATATGATGGGTGTGATAGGGGTGGTTGGAGTGATTGAGGTGATAGGAATGGTTGGAATGACCAAGGTGAAAGGTCCTTGGGAGACCATATTTTGATTTGGGATCAACGTTGTTGTTTGATTAGATGCCATCCATTGGTGTGATGTCGAAGGTATTTTCAAAGGTTTCGATGTGATGGATTGATTGGTGCTAGGTGGATTGATTTGGATAGAGTGATTGGTTCTACGTAAAGGGGGAGGCCCTAAACCAAGGAATGATGTAGGTAATGGTGGTGGAGATGTCTCTTGGTGCAATGACTCAACTATTTTTGGTAAGTGCAACAATTTGATCTTGCCAAATTTGTTCTTGATTTCGATCTTGACTCCCTTGATATAGTTGATTTGGCTTTTGTTTAAGCATATTTGGAGTGTGTATTTGTGTTTGATTTTGGACAATGTTCTGATTTGGGATGATGTTCAAATTTGGCATTATGGGTTGAAATTGACCATTGTTCATGTTTGGAATATTCGTATGATTTGCAAATGTATCCATCCCAAAGTTTTTTGAATTCATGTTTCAAAAACTTGTGCTTCGTACATTCTCATTTGGCTTGTAGGGATTTGGTGGGATGACATTGTTCGTTTGAAGGCTCATGCTTTGATTGTTCGATTGAAAGACTTGTAGGTTTGGATTTAGATCTACCATTGGGAAACGTGTTCCAATCTTTGATTTGGGTAGACTCACAATTGTTGTGCCATTAACATTTGTAGAAGGTAATGATCCCATGTATGGGTTGTATAAGTGTGATTTTTGATAATCAATTGGCTTTGTAAGGCTTTGAAAGTTCAATTGATTTGGATTACTCATGATGTATGGATCAAGTTTATATTCCATGCTCCTCTTGTGTTTTGACCTTGTTTGTAAAAGTGACCTCCAAGGTTCTTAGGACTTGTTAGCTCTCAAAAACGCAGGCTGAATGCCTCAAGAGGCTGCCAATCTATTGATATGCTTTAGGGTAACAAACAAGGTCAAAAGAATTCAACCTTCTACTCTTTAGGTGCTGCTAAACCTAGGTAGGTGCACCTCTTTTGAATGAAGTAGACTTAACTTATGATTATCCTCTTACAACAATTTGTTCACAATGGCAATTGGAGGCAAACAAATGAAAAAAAAAACTTGAAAGTTGTAGCACTATTCTAATCTAAATCCTAAAATATTGAATGCTTAAATAATAGATGTAAAGAAACTAAATGAATCCAAATGATGAAATTGTAGAGACTACTGCTTTGTTGGGTATGCGGAGTCAAAAGAGATCAAGATGAGCAACACTCTCTAGAGAAGACATAAAATATCTGGCATACATTCTGTTTACAACTTGTACAAACATACAATATTGTAACTACTAAGTTCTACTTTAATAATCCAGACGAATCTCTTTGATTACTGTGATCAACAAAAAGGATTTAATCTTTGCTTGAAAGAACCAATTGATTAATCACACAACTATAGCAAATGTGTATTGATAAACTGAACATAAAATTGTTATGTCAATTTAAACAACTAGAGAGCATCAATCTTGGAGACAACTTAGTAGTATTTTCATTCAATTCAACAAACAATTGACACCAGAGAAATGCAGCAACATCAACTGATTTTCATAAATACCTCCATTATGAAATCATGTAATAATAGTCTCTGATCTGATAATTTTATTCTACTGTATCTACTTGTAGTGTATCGAATCTCTAACAACCGGTGCCTCAATTAGAATCACAAGATGCCTATTTATACACTAGCATGAGAAAAAATATCATATTGAAATCACATGTTGGCCCAGCACAAAATTTGGGCTCAAAATATGTCATCTTGCAACGGTTCTCAAGTATCTTCATGTCAGCCACAAGATTTGTATTTCAGTTATTCATTAGTGAGACAGTCGGCGAGACATATCGCTAACCATGCCGAAGGAAATTCAATTGCTAATCATCTCATGTTCATTGTGCTCGCATTCGTTGTGACATGTCTGAGTTGAGGAGATATCATGTAGATCAATTTACGTTTCCCCGAGAGTGCTTTTACCTTTTGCATGTCACTGGGACCTTCAGTTCATCACATCGAGTTCACTGAGTATCCCTATGTTTCCCCTATATTTTGTTGTAACACTGTGATATCGAGGAGACAACATAGCGAACCTACAATGTTAGGCCGAAGGTCCTTTATTACTTCCAAGTCACTGAGACATAAGAGGTCTCACACCGAACCATACCTTTCATTTCATTTGCTTTGATATAGCTCATAGATATCGAGGAGACCTTATGTCGATCATACAATGTTTCATTGAAGGCACCCACTTATTCATATGTCACTGTAACAACCCCATTTTCATGCTAACAAAGCGACCTCAGCATTCCATTTGGTGAGACCCCAGGCACCTCGCCAAGACCACACACTGAAACAAATAGGTCACACCAAGTAGTTATGTTTTGTTCTATTCACTTTCGCCAAGAAATTTTGGCTTTCTCATTGACAGAGACCTCATCGTGTTATCAGTGAGATATAATGATGTCGGGGAAACCTCATGTAGAGTGCTCTTGTTTCACCAAAAGTTACCCCGAGCTAGCCCTTTGTTCACCAAGAGAAAACAAATCTCACACCAAAGGCCATTTGAAAGAACCCTTATGCTCCATTGAGTAAGACATATGCATGTCGCTATGACCCTTCAGCGAAGACTTACGTTTGGCCGAAGAGGAGACACATACGAAGTGTCAGCAAGACCGAAGGTCACTCACTGAGACCCCATATCGATAGCCCAACTTACACCGATATGCACCCTCCCACCACCGGTCGGCAAGACAATGTGTAATTTTTATGACATACTCTGAAGGAAAGTGTCTCACTGACGAGCCTCATGTGTAATATCAGTGAGACTGAAGGTCATTCGCCAAGACATTTCATCAAAGGAAAACTCCCACCGATAGGCTCCTCCACGGTCGCTGAAACATCAAAAGAGTCCTGCTGACAAACCTGTAGTATATAAATGTTAGCATAATAACAACATAGGTCAGGGAGACATTCAAGGACCTATACCGATATGGACCAAAAGGTGAAAAATGAAGACATGGATGATATATGGGACAAATATGAGCCAAAATATGAGCAAAAATATCATGAAATGAAGAAAATATGCATAAGGAAGGACTCATATGGAGACTCGGGGGTATGAAAGATATGCAAAATTATCAAATTTTAATAGTTCCAATAGTGGCTCCATCTGGGGATGAATGATAGTAAGATCATTGCAAGGAACCAGAATCTTTGGGTGAGTAGACCAGACATAAAATGATGAACCAATGAGCAGAGATGGAATGAATGGAAATGAAAATGAAGCATGAAGGAATGAATGCAAAATGAATGCAAGAAGGAGGTGAATGGAAAATGAGAGTGAAATGGAGATGGAAAAAATCCTAAACTATTGTGCATGGAAAATAATTTTAAAGAGGATGAGCAAGAGTTGTCCATGCACTGGCAACCCTTAATCCTCTGTGTTGCTCAAGAGAAGAAAAGCTTCAAGAATTTCCCATGAACAGAGAATTCCTGATCTTCACCAGCCATATTCTATAAATAGCATGAGTCTTCATCCTTCTTTCCAACAATAACAAAAGGTCCCAGCCATAAGGCTTCAAATTTACCATGCTTTCCTTTCTCCTGACATCTTACATTCCACATCTATACCAAATCATTCTCTTCAAATTTTCTATCATTTTCTTTCTTGTCAAATAGATATTTCATTTGTGTATGTAACTTCATGTTTTGACTTTGGGCCACTCTTCTTACTTCACCAAGTTCAGCCAATTGCTCCATTCTTTCCTCCATAGGTTTAGGGACATCCAAATCCTCCTGAAGGACAAACCTGTAGATTGGTAATAAATTCTGCAGAGGCATCCTGGCTTGTGCTCCATACACCAATTTGAATGGGGATTTTCCAATTACTTTTTTCACAGTGATCCTATCAGCCCACACAACTAGTTTGAATTTTGAATCCCAAGCCTTCTTGTTCTGCCCTAGCATTCTCCTTATAATTTTCAAAAGACTTTTATTGCTAGACTCTGCTTGTCCATTAGCTTGTGGATGGTAAGGAGTTGCATAAGAAATAGTAATGCCATACTTATCACAGAAGCTTTTGAATTCATCTGATCTGAAACACATCCCATTATCTGTGATCAACCTCATTGGTGTACCAAATCTGGTGATGATGTTGTCCATCAGGAAATTATTAACTACCTTACTTGTAGCTTGCTTAGTTGGGATTGCCTCTACCCACTTAGTAAAATAATCAGTGGCAACTAGTATCCACTTGTGTCCTCCACTTGAATTTTCTTGTATCTCTCCAATGAAATCAATTCCCCATTGATGGAAAGGGGCATCAGCCTGCAAGGCTCAAAGTGGCAAAGCACCCTAGTACTTCAATTTTCTAGAAAACTTTTGGTAGGCCTCACATTTTTTCACATGTGTAAAAGAATCATTAAAAACCTTTGGCCAATAATAACCTACCCAGAGAATTTTGTGTGTAGTTGTCTTTGCTGAATAATGTCCTCCACAAAATCCTTCATGCATTTCTTTTAGAACATGCTTGGCCTATGACTCATCCAAACATAATAACAATATGCCATCCCTATTCTTCCAAAAGAGATCCCCATCCATAAAAACATATTTGGATGCCTACAACTTCAAAGTTCTCCTCTGACTGTCACTCAATCCTTTTGGACACTTCATGTATTTAAGATAATGCATGATATTAGTATACCAAGGAGTGTGCTCAATGCTTGCAATTGCAATCCCTTCTACATTATAGACTTGACTTGCTTCAGTATTTGATTATGCCATCAGCCTAGCCAAGCCTTGACCTCTTACTAGCTTAGTGATTTGTATCTCCATGTCAAACTCTTGAATCTTGTTGATCCATCTGTATCTTTTCCCTATAATTTCAGACTGTGTTAGAATATCCTTAATAGCAGCATGAGGGACATAAGCAATCACCTTCGCTCCAGCAAGATATGGTCTGAATGCTTTTGTGGCCTTTACCAATGCAAAATCTTGTTTTTCTATTATGTCATACTCTAATTCAGACCCCTGTAATGATTTACTAAAGAAAGAAACAGGTTGTTCATGACCATCATTATTCTTTTGTAACATAACAGCAGCAATAGTATGCATTGAAGCAAATGAAAAAATATGAAAAGGCTTTGCAAAATCTAGAGACTTAAGTACATGAGCCTCCTTGATGGCCCTTTTGATAGATATAAAAGCATCTAGAGCTTCTGTAGTCCAGTCCATTTTCTGTCATTTCTTCAACATTTTTGTTATGGGTTGAATGATCTCAGCAAAATTAGAAACGAATCTCCTAACAAAATTAATTTGTCCAAAGAATGATTGTATAGCCTTGACAATTTTTGGAACATGAATTTTATCAATAGCTTCAACCCTCTTAGGATCTATCCTAATTCCCTCTTTTGAAACAATATGTCCTAAGAGCTTACCCTCTGTGACTGCGAAATGACACTTCTTTGGATTTAAACTAATACCATATTCAAGAGCTTTAATAAATACCTTTTCAAGATGTTGCACATGGTCATCCATCTTCGAATAAGCAATCAAGTCATCCTGGTATACTACCATGATAACATTGATCAAGTCTGCAAATGCTACATCCATGGCTCTTTGGAAAGTTGCTCCAGCATTTTTAAGGCCAAATGACATTCTTATATATACATATGTTCCCCAAGGAGTTGTGAATGCTATCTTGTATTGCTCAGATTCCTTGACTTTAACCTGGTTGTATCCTGAAAACCCATCCATCATGGACAACATTTCACACCATGTTACCTTATGCAATATAGCCTCCATATTGGGTAGAGGATAATTATCTTTGAGAGGTGCCATGTTCAAATTTCTAAAGTCCACACATAATCTGATATCACCATTCTTCTTTCTCACAAGAACCAAATGTGAAACCCACATTGAGTGCCTGATTAGTTTGATAATTCCTCCATCTCTGAGCTTTGTCAATTATTCCTGCATCTTAGGCTCCAGTTTTGGATTTATAGGCCTTTGCTTCTATCTAAAAGGATTGGTGTCTAGCTTCAATGGTATTTCATGCTAAAATAAATCCTCCCTGTATGCTTTCATATCTTCATAAGACCATGCAAAAACATTCTTGTATTTTCTCAATAACTCTATCAGCATTCTTCTGATTATAGGGCTTATCTTCTTGCCTATTGATGAGGGTGCAGCCCGAGACACAAAAAATAACCAACAAACAAGAGAATAATTTTATTATTTATAAAATGGAGTTTCTTACATGTAGAGGATCTCAAATCCCCAAGTTCTACAACACATGCAAGCTACGGAAAGCTACAGGATAACCCTTTCGCAATATGCGAGCTTGTCCCCAAAAAGTTACCCAAAAATATTAGAAACCTGCCTATAAATAGAGCTCCCCCTTAGTTTGAAGCCAAAACAACATTAAAATTTGAGTTTAGTTGGTTTGGCACCGAAAATTACAACTTGAAGTTCAAATTTCAAAAGAACATTTGCAATTGTATCTTCTAGAAAGTGCGCCAACTTCCAGGGGCCATAACTTTTGATCTGGGGCTTCGATTCGCAAACCATTTGAACCGTTGGAAATGTCTCGAAGTCAAGAATGTGCTTGAAATTAGCTACACCAATTTCAGAAATTTTTAGGGCCATTCCAGAAGCTCTAAGTGCCTCAAATCCAACTTGGAAGATTTTTAGGTGCAAATCTAGGAAACTAAAACTGCAATATCTTTCAATCCAGGAATAGAAAATAAAAACCGTAAATTGGGAATTTCATTATGACAAAAAGGGTATCCAAAAATGTAAAAACACCTAAAAACTGAGAAACTTGAAATTTAACTATTTTTGGGTGATGAAAGATTGGCCTTACACCACTGGATGCTCCTGCATCAGACACCCAGGGTAATCTGAGAAGTGACCCCGTCACGTCTCAGATAGTTGAGGAAAACCCAACTTGTCAACCACTGCCTTAGATAACCAGGATGAATCTTCCACAGGCCTTCCTCTCCATTTCACCATATATTCTTTATACTGCCTATTTCTAGTACTCCTTCCCACACGACTATCCAAGATTTCCTCAATCTCCTCTTTTCTGAAGTAGGTGCTGGAATGCACTGTTCATCATTGGTACTTCCTTTGTGCCACCTTCATGATACTTTTCAAATCTGAAATGTTGAACACAGGGAAATGTTGAATCCATCTGACAACTCTACCTCATATGCATTCCTTGAATCATGCCTCTTCAAAATTTTATAGGGACCGAACTTCTTCATCTTCAATTTGTTATATGTTCCCACTGGAAACCTTTCTTTCCTCAAGTGGACCATCACTTCATCACCAATCTGAAACTCCTTATACCTCCTCTTCTGATGTGATTTGGCCTTATACTACATATTCATCTTGTTAATATGTTCTCTTACCTTCTCACGTATATCCTTGATGTGTTCTACAAAATCTTCAGCTTTAGCACTTATTTTCTTCTCTTAATCCATCTTCCTCAATTCTAGAGTTGTTCTGGGGCTACCTCCATACACAATCTAGAATGGTGATCTACCAGTGCTTCTGTTGACAGAATTATTGTAAGAAAATTCTACCTGTGGTAAGATCAAGTCCCATCCCTTGGTTTTATCTCCTACCAAACATCTCAGTAGGTTACCCAAACTCCTGTTAACAACCTCTGTCTACCCATCTGTTTGTGGATGTTGTGCAGAACTGAACTTTAGTTCTATCTTTAGCTTCTTCCACAAGGTCCTCCAAAAATACCCCATAAATTTTGTGTCACAATCTAAAACAATACTCTTTGGCAGACCATGTAGCCTCACCACCTCTTTGAAGAACAAATCAACAATGTGGACTGCATCATGGGTCTTTTGACATGGAATGAAATGTGCCATCTTCGAAAACCTATCAACCACCACAAAGACTGAATCATTCCCTCATTTTTTCCTTGGCAAACCAAGAACAAATTCCATAATTATATCCTCCCATGGCCTCTCTGGTATAGGAAAGGGCTGGTATAAGCCTGTATTCTGGCTCACTCCTTTAGCCATCTAACATACCCTGCAACTTTATACAAATTTCTTCACATCTTGTGACAACTGAGGCCAATAATAATGCTCACTAATAATGGCAATGGTCTTATCTTGACCAAAATGTCCTGCCATTCCTCCATTATGCTTCTCCTTTATTAGGTTCTCCCTCATGGAACTCCTCGGGATACACAATTGACTTCCTTTAAATAACATGCCATCCTGAATTATGAAATCCAGCCACCTTGTCCTGTCCACTGTAACAGGTTCCTTGCAAGCTTTCCAAGCCTCTGCAAAATCAAGATGTTCTGCATACAGTGTCTTGAGCTCATTAAACCCAACCACTTCAATCTGCATCTTTGTCATCAATGTATGCCTCCTACTTAAGGCATCTGCAACCCTATTTGACTTCCCACTCCTATGTTTCAAAACAAAGGTATAACTCTACAAAAACTCTACCCATTTCATATGCCTCTGATTTAATTTTCCTTGACTATTTAGGTACTTCAAGGCCTGATGATCAGTATATAGAAAAAATTCCTTCAGCAACAAATAATGTCTCCATTTCTTTAATGCTTGAAGTATTGCATAAAACTCTTGATCATATACAGAATACTTTCTCTTGGCATTATTTAACTTTTCATTGAAATAGGCAATGGGCTTACCTTCTTGGCTCAATACTGCTCCACTGGCATCACAATCCACCTGAAACACCTTGTTGAAATCTGGGAGGCCTAGAACAAGTTGCTCTGTCACCTTTTGCTTCAACAGTTCAAAACTTTTTTCCTCTCTAGTGCTCCACTTGAATTCTTTTCTATCCCCTCTTATTGTTTCAGTCAAGGGTCCACAAATACTACTGAAGTTTTCTAATGAACTTTCTATAAAAACTAGCCAAACCATAGAAAGATCTCACCTCGATAGAAGTTCTTGGGATAGGCCATTCCAGAATAAACTTTACCTTCTCTGGGTCCATCTTGAGACCTTCTGCTGAGATAACAAACCCCAAGTACACTAACTCCCTCTTCACAAAACTGCACTTCTTTAGATTAATCAACAATTTCTCTTCTCTTAACTTCTCAAAGGCTCTTCGAATATGCATCAGATGCTCATCCAACATCTTACTGAAAATCAAAATATCATCTAAATACACAATAACAAAACTTCCCAGAAATTCTTTTAGTACCTTGTTCATGAGCCGCATGAATGTGCTTGGTGCATTGGTTAGCCCAAAAGGCATGACTAGCCACTCATACAGGCCCTCTTTGGTCTTGAAGGTAGTCTTCCATTCATCTCCCTCTCGAATTCGGATCTGGTGATATCTACTCTTTAGATCAATCTTTGTGAAGTACTGAGCTCCACTCAAACAGTCCATCAGGTCATCCATCCTTGGCAGGGGAAATCTGTACTTGATTGTTACCTTGTTTATGGCTTGGGAATCTATACACATTCTCCACTCCCCATCCTTCTTTGGTGCTAGTACTGTAGGTACTGCACATAGACTCAAACTCTCCCGTATCAAACCCTTTCTCAACAACTCTTGAACTTGTTTGTTCAACTCCTCATTTTCTGCTAGAGTCATTCGATGAGCTGCTTTATTTGGCAAACTAGCTCCAGGAATCAAGTCAATCTGATGACTAATCTTTCTTATTGGTAGTAAACCCTCAAGTACATTATCAGAAACAATATCCTGAAACTCATCCAACATCCCAAAAACTTCATCTGGAACCTTCTCACTATCCTCATTACTCACTCTAGGAATCAATGCATAACACACATGCTCATGCTTCATACCTTCTAAAAATTCCCTTCCATCTACATAACAAATTCTAGCACTAGTGCATACTTTTTGTTCGGTCTCCTTTAGGGGTTTCAACTTGTGACGAACCCTATCATTTCTCAAGGAATAAGTGTTTGCATAGCCATCATGTATAGCTCGCCTATCGAACTGCCACAGCCTCCCCAACAACATGTGACATGCATCCATGGGGATGATATCACAGAGTACCTCATCATGGTAGCTCCCAATCTTAAACTTTACTAGGCACTGCTCATTGACCAAAACTTTGTGGTCTTTTTGCAACCAGGCAATCCAATATGGATGCGGGTGCCTTTCCCTCTTCAACTTCAACTTTGTGACCATCTCCTCTGACACTAGATTATCGGAGCTCCCACCATCGATAATGACATCACAACATTTTCCTTCACACTTGCATCTTGTGCAAAACAGATTCTTCCTCTGTTCTGGTTCCTTTTCCTCAATCACTAGGGCTTCTCCCCTTTCAGCATCATCTAAATGTTCAGATTGGGCCTCCTCATCTACATGCGCAACCCTTCCACAACCTTCTAGCCTTTTTTCTGCCCTTCCTTGGTGTTGTGGACATTCATAGGCTCGATGCCCTTCTTCACCACACTGGAAACACGTTCCTTTGAAACCACCTCTTCCAGATCCTTGTCCATATCTCCCTCATCTTCTACCTCTTTGATCACCACTATTTTGATCACAAGGGCAGTAGAATTTGTCATTCCTTTGGCTTTGGCTGGTACCCACATCTTCACTTTTCTTTTCATCATCATTTCAGCTTCCTGAAGGTCTGCCATTTCCCCTTCCACTTTGACCTCCTCATCCTTTTTGCTTTCCATCAAATCTTTTGTTCATCTTCTCTTCCACCTTTAGAGCAAATTGATACACATCCTCAATGGTGGTCATTTTGACTAAGCTTAACTCCTCCTGAATGCTCGGTTGTAACCCATTAAGATATTGGGCTACCTTCTCCTTATTGGCCTCTGTGTGACCCGTTCTGATGATTATCTTGTGAAAATCTTCAGTATATTCTTTCATAGATCTGCTTCCTTGCTTCAACCCTTGCAATTTTTTCAACAGATCTAACTCGTAGTCCACTGGTATGAACTGCTTCTTCAGTTTCTCTACCATGCAATCCCATCTGGTGATCTTGAATTTTCCTCTTCCATTTCTTTCCAACTCGACCTCTTTCCACCAAATACTAGCATGGCCCTTTAGCTTCATTTTTGCAAACTTAACCCGATCTGGGTCCTCTATTTCCTCATACTCAAAATAATTTTTTAGCTCATTGATCCAGTCGATCAACTCTTCCGGGTTCAGACTTCCAAAATAACTAGGGACTTTTGCTCTGGGTCTTTTCCCAATCTTTGAAATGGCCCTTATTAGCCGCATTTGGTCTTGATCAATTGCTTCTTCTTCCTCTTCTACATATGAACCTTTTTCCTCTCCTTCATCCTCACTTTCCTCCCTTGGGTTTAACCCTCTTCTCAATTGCTCTTGTAACACATCAATCTGTCTCTGGAGGGCTACCAGTGCATCTCTTCCACCAGCATCTTTACCACCTCGACCACCTCTGGCACCACCCCGCCTACTAGGAATCACTCTTGGAGGCATCTTTCTTGACCTCGACCCACAACCACGGTCCTGGTGTGAACTACCTCACAATCAGCAACTTGTCCACATGCTCAAGAAAAACCGCTCTGATACCACTTGATGAGGGCACAGCCCGAGACACAGAAAATAACCCACAAACAAGAGAATAATTTTATTATTCAGAAAATGGAGCTTCTTACATGCAGAGGATCTCAAATCCCCAAGTTCTACAACACATGCAAGCTACAGAAAGCTACAGGATAACATTTTCACAATATGCGAGCTTGTCCCTAAAAAGTTACCCAAAAATATTAGAAACCCACCCATAAATAGAGTTTCCCCTTAGTTTGGAGCCAAAACAACATTAAAATTTGAGTTTGGGCTATTTGGTGCTGAAAATTACAACTTGAAGTTCAAATTTCAAAAGAACATTTGCAATTGTATCTTCTAGAAAGTGCGCCAACTTCCTAGGGCCATAACTTTTGATCTGGGGCTCCGATTCGCAAACCGTTTCAACCGTTGGAAAGGTCTCGAAGTCAAGAATGCACTCAAAATCAGCTACGCCAATTTTAGAAAGTTTTGGGGCCATTCTAGAAGCTCTAAGTGCCTCAAATCCAACTTGAAAGATTTTCAGGTGCAAATCTAGGAAACTAAAACTGTAATATCTTTCAACCCAGGAATAGAAAATAAAAACCATAAATTGGGAATTTCATTATGACGAAAAGAGAATCCAAAAATGTAAAAACATCTAAAAATCAAGAAACTTAAAATTTAACTATTTTTGGGTGATACAAGATTTCCCTTACACCATTGAATGCTCCTACATCACCTATGTACACCTTTCTTGGTGCTATTTCAGTCCGTAGGTTGACTTCTTCAACATCTTCCCTTCTGATTTGTGTTTGCTTCATGAGAGATTGATCACTTCCAATATACATCATTTCCAATGCCACCAAACCTTTATGAAGCTTATTCATTTTGAGTTGTAATGTTTCCTTTCCAAACACCGTTTGCTTCCCATCTACTTCTTCAACAAAAGAATTAAAGTTAATTTCCTGTGCTTCATATTGATCTATACAATGAAGAAAATTCAGAGGTCAGTATCATCATTGAAGACCTGCCAACTATAAATGTTGTCAGGAATAGCAAGCCTTGTTTTGAACTCAATCTGTGATACCCCAGCCAATGTAATATCATCTCTTTTGAGTGCCACATTTGCTAAGAAATCAGCCATTATGTTCTTTGATCTATCAATCCACTCAATTGAAAACACATCAAACAATTCAATTGTATGTCATACAACATTCCTATATTATTTTAATCTTTTGTGCTTTGTTGCATATTTTGATTTGATATGTGAAACAACCAACTTAGAATCGCCCAAAACAGCCAGCAACTTGATTTTATGTTTTACAGCTATGTTCAAGCTTGTCAATAAAACTTCATATTCTGCCACATTGTTTGTACATTCAAATGTTAACATAAATGAATATTTAAAAGTAATACCTTCAGGTGAAACAAATAAAATCCCAACTCCATTACCCTCTTGGCTGCAGGCTCCATCAAAATACATCTTCCAAACACCATTGCAATTATGTGTAGCATGTTTTTCAATTGGATCACTATTGGTTAATTTTGGCTGAGCTGGTTCAATTTTAAAATTCCCAAGATCAACATCATAAAAATAATTGATCTGATTCTGTGGCACACAATCAACAAGTTGATTCATTATTGGCTCCCTATACAACTTGACCTCTTGACCACCCACTAGAATTGTAGCATAGGATAGATCAAATTGAACATTTCCACCAACTGTTGTCCATTGCCTTGATAAGAGCATCTCAAATTGAGGAGTATCTATCACTGTTATGTCTATATTATAAGCCACCTGTGGATAAGTAGCCAGTTTGACTTCAACATCTTTCATAATACCAACCACAGGAACAAGCCTATTATCCATTGCATAACACTTGCCTCCAGTAGTATCAATCCACATGCCAAGCTGCTTCATAACTCTTACTTGCATAATGTTTATAGTAGCACCAGAGTCTATCATGCAATTCTTTAATAGTTTATTATTGCTAAGCAACGCAGTGAAAAAAGGATCAACTTGAGGGGGAGTTGATAATAAATCACTCAAGCAGACTTCAAAATTATTTATTTTCTCCTACCTACTGACTTCTTTAATAGCTACTTTGCTTTTAGAATTCATACATTTTTCATTTCCACTTGTTATCAATTTAACAGTAGTATCCCTACACTCTTTAATCTTCATCATCTCAAGTAGTGGAACATACATTTTTACTTGGGATAACGCTTGAGTGAAGTCAAAAGAAGAGCTCTCCACCTTAACAGTCTTTTTCAGTTCTGGCGCATCTCCTTTGTTTTCTTCCTTTTCTTTTTTATTAGGTTGGCTAGGCGCTTGTGTCTCTTTATGTAATTCCTTCACTTCCTCCTCAACTTCCTATTTTTGGATAGGCTTATGTTCATCTTTATCAGGCAATCTCTTTTCTGGCTTCCTCACAGTTCCTTGTGTTTCCTTCTGATCTTTCATAAAAATTTCCCCAGGAACAACTTCAACATCATTTACTTTTATGTTCCTCAACCAGTATTTACTTCCCACTTCCTCAATTGCAGCAATAGTTATTCTCTCTATTTCATCTTTAGTAAGTCTCCTCACATTGCATTGAGCAAGTGCTTCAACCAAATGTAGCTCAATATAATCTTCATTAGAATCATAAAAGACCTGCTGTTCAACCATATGGACATTGTACTTTTGATTTGAAACATCATATTCATAGCTTTCATCCTCTGAAGATGAGTATCTTTCCTCAATATGGTGAGAAATATTTGAAGTCAAATACACTGTGTGATCTTCTCCATTGTTTTATGTTAACATTCCCTCCTCTTGCAATCTTCAAGCTACAACACAATAATCTGGGGAATGTGGCTAATCACAAACTTCACAGAAATAATTATCACTCACCATATAAGTTCCCTTTTTGCTCAATGGATCAGGAGTCTCTTTGTTTCTAAGCCTAGTTGTTATAGGTTTTCCATCCTTCCAGTCTATATTATAAGGAAGATCATGTAACCTCGGCCTTTTATTTTTGTTCTCATTTCTATATGTATTTTTCTGTCTATATTGATAATTATTATTTTGCTGAGAAGGCCTTGGGTTGTCTCTTTTATTGACTATACCAACAGCCTTCCTGTTGTTTTCAATTGTCAATGCAATCTTCTGTGCTTTAGCTAGATCTCTTGGAAATCTATTTCTCAGTTCATACCCTATTTTGGGATCAAATGCATTGAAATAAACACTTAAAGCTACAGAATCTGGCAACCTTGATCCAGGAGGTACCTTAGTCTGCAATTTGTTGAATTTTTGGTTGAAATCATAAACTGAGTCATTTTGACTTTTCTGAATCCTCATCAATTCATGAAGAGCTGCATTTAGTGCATTCAAATTCCCATATTGCTCTAGGAATCAATCTTGTAATACTTGAAGAGAATTAATTGAATACGTTGGCAAGTTGTTAAACCAATCCCTAGCATCTTCAATAAGTGACATCATAAACAACCTCATGTGAAAATCTTTATGTGGCATACCTATGTCTTGAATGAACACATTGAAATTTCTTAGATGTTCTTCAGCAGTGACTGCATTGCTCCTTGTAAACTTGGGAACCAGACCTCTCCAGCTACTATCCATAGGGTAAGGGCATAGATGGAACCCTGCCAAATCAAACTACCTGATCATTGTTGCATATTGGTGAGGGGGAGGGATAGGTGGATATTGATACTGATGCATAGGATTATTGTATTGTGCATTATGCTGAGGGATGTGATGTTGACTAGGAGGTGGATCCACATTTGTATGTTGTGTAGGAATATGAGGCGAATGATTTGGCTGCTTGTGATGATTTCCCATTTGATGGTGAGGAGATACAGGTGGACCAGAAGGCCTTGCACCATGATTTCCCTACTTATGAGGTGGCACATACTTTGGGGGGCAATCAACTGTCTTAGCAATGTTTTGATTTTTCTGCAATTCAAATTCTTTCATTTCTTGTATCATCTGGGCCTTTTCCTGTTCTTCTCTCTCCATCTGAGATTCAAACCATGCTTTGACTTCCTCATAAGTCAAAGATTCATAATCAGTTTGAGAAATCTTATTCTCATTAATCTGGTTTTGATCATTTTCCATCTTCTGATCATATTCATGCCGAATTCTGATTTATTTAGGCTCAAGTCTAGCTTCAAACTCAGCATGTTTCTAAGGATCGAGAGAAGGGAAAGGATTTCTTTGATCTTCTTGGGTACAAGGCTCAATGCTTGAATCATCTCTCCATGTATCATAGCAATTATATGTTTCACAATGTGCTCTTGGTGCTTTTCCTTTGTCTGTTATGCACATGTCCTCATTGATCATCTTTCCTTTATCAGCTCTATCATCTTTGTGTGTCCACTTACTACTGCTAGTAGGGGCTCTAGTATGACCTCCCTTGTACTGAGATCTTCTTCCATTCATGATGAATAGCTATAAATTTTTTGTCAGAGTCGCTAGTCACTTTTATCAAAATGAGAAAATACTTGTTGTTTCTTATTCCCACCGGAGTCTATATATAGTTCCTAACTCTATGATTAAGGCCTTGATTCTAAATGTATCCCCAGTAGAGTCACCAAATTGTTAGCTATCAAAAACGTAGGTTGAATGCTTCAAGAGGCTGCCAATTTCTTGATACTCTTTAGGGTAAGAGACAAGGTCAAAATAATTCAACCTTCTACTCTTTAAGTGCTACTAAACCTGGGTGGGTGTACCTCTTTTGAATGAAGCAGACTTAACTTATGATTATCCTCTTACAACAATTTGTTCACAATGGCAATTGGAGGCGAACAAATGAAATCAAACTTGAAAGTTATCACACTATTCTAATATAAATCCTAAAATACTAAATGCTTAACTAATAGATGTAAAGAAACTGAATGAATCCAAATGATGAAATTGTAGAGACTAGTGCCTTGTTGGGTATGCAGAGTCAAAAGAGATCAAGATGAGTAACACTCTCTAGAGAAGACACAAAATATCTGGCATACATTTTGTTTACAACTTGTACAAACATACAATACTGTAACTACTAAGTTCTACTTTAATAATCCAAATGAATCTTTTTGATTACTATGATCAACAAAAAGGATTTAATCTTTGCTTGAAAGAACCAATTGATTAATCACACAACTACAGCAAATGTGTATTGATAAACTGAACATAAACTTGTTATGTCAATTTAAACAACTAGAGAGCATCAATCCTGGAGACAACTTAGCAGTATTTTCATTCAATTCAATAGAGAATTGACACCAGAGAAATGCAGCAACATCAACTGATTTTCATAAATACCTCCATTATGAAATCATGCAATAATAGTCTTTGATCTGATAATTTTATTCTGTTGTATCTACTTGTAGTGTATCAAATCTCTAACAACCGGTGCCTCAATTACAATCACAGGATGCCTATTTATACACTAGCATGAGAAAACATATCATGTTGAAATCACATGTCGTCCCAGCACAAAATTTGGGCTCAAAATATGTCAGCCTGCAACGGTTCTCAAGTATCTTCATGTCGGCCACAGAGACCTCATTGTGTTATCAGTGAGACATAATGATGTCGGGGAAACCTCATGTAGAGTGCTCTTTTTTCACTAAAAGTTACCTTGAGCTAGCCCTTTGTTCACCAAGAGAAAATAGATCTCACACCAAAGGCCATCTAAAAGAACCCTTATGCTTTGTCGGTAAGACAAGTGCACGTCGCTATTACCCTTCAGCAAAGAATTATGTTTAGCCAAAGAGGAGACACATACGAAGTGTTGGAGAGACCGAAGGTCACTCGCCGAAACCTCATATCGATAGCCCAACTTACACCGATATGAACCCTCTTGCCACCGGTCGGCAAGACAATGTGTAATCGCTATGACATACTCCGAAGGAAAGTGTCTCACCGATGAGCCTCATGTGTAATGTCAGTGAGACCAAAGGTCATTCGCCAAGACGTTTCATCGAAGGAAAACTCCCACCAATAGACTCCTCCATGGTTGCTAAAACATCAAAAGAGTCTTGCTGATGAACCTATAGTATATAAATGTTAGCATAAAAACAACACAAGTCAGGGAGACATTCAAGGACCTATGTTGATATGGACCAAAAGGTGGAAAATGCATACATGGATGATAAATGGGACAAATATGAGCCAAAATATGAGCAAACATATCGTGAAATGAAGAAAATATGCATAAGGAAGGACTCATATGGAGACTCAAGGGTATGAAAGATATGCAAAATTATCAAATTTTAATAGTTCCAACAGGAATAATGATGAGACAAAAGATGACAAGGGTGAATGATATGAGTGTTTGAACGTTTAGGAACTTTGAATCAATGCTAGACTTAGTGTTTGATTTTGATTGGTTTTATTGGATAATGAACTTGTAAACCCCAAGATGTTAAATGTGATCTTAGGATAAACTTGTTCAAAGGATTGCTAATTCAATTAAATGTATGAGAAGGATGCATTCCCATACACCTAACTAAACAAGGTGATTTTGATTTGGATGATTTACCCAAGTCTAGAATGATGTTTTCAAAGCTCTAAAGTTGTTTGGGATGGGATGATAAATGTTTGTATGAATGAAAAGTTTGATTGGATCCTAAATGAACCTAAGAAGGACTTGTTTACAAGACCAAGATAGTGAAAAACATGCTTTTCTCTAAGAGTAATTCGAAATCAAAAGACCAATTTTTGCATGAAAACCATATGATCAAAAGATTCCAAGCACATATGTGGGGTCCAATTGAGTTAATCTTTTCTTAATGGATTCGTTTTACCACAAACATACTCTTGATTAGCTTTTGAATCTAGATGTCTAATGTCTCAAGTTTCCCCTTATCCCACAAAGTGTATTATGTGGAAACCAAGGAAATTTGAGGCAAGAGTTACCTAAAGTTGACCTTAGTAGGAGCAAATTGAGATGAAATCCAAATGCTTAGAAGCCTCTAAGAATACAAATCCCAAGGGCAAGCAATAACATGTGAATTTGTTCAAGGATATTTGCTTCTCCTAAAGGGTTTGAGATTTTATGCTCATGTTGAATGTTGGTTTTCAAATGTTTTTGATTAAAGCAGTGTGTTTTCAAACCACAAGCAATATGACGTCCTAGCTCAATTGGTATGTTTTTCTTAGTGTGCTTGCCTCGTTCCCTTCATAGAAGAGATGATTTTACATGTAACCAAGGACAAAATATAAAGGTATGTTAAGAATGAAGTCTTAACCTCTATATTTCAACCAAGATCGGACATGGCAAGTAACTTCTTGGAATCTAAGTTCCAATGCACCACTTTGATAAACTCGCTCAATGGATCAATTGGTAACTACAAAACAAGGGTTCTAGTTCGGTCTTTCCATTCATGGAGATTAACCCATACGATGAGAGTCCCCTTTTGGATCCATCTCGTTAGAATCAACCGCGTGATATTGGCGTTTCTTCCAATACCCACATTTATATCCCAGTTGGAAATACTCTTGGCTTTAGAGTGTTACCGGTTGAGTCGTTCCCTTGGGTGAGTACTTTTTCCCCAAGGCAGGCACTCTAGTATAAACAAAAGTGAGTAAAGAAAAAATCTATAACTCGATCAATCTTTGACGACTCAAAGAAAGAGAATATACGCGATGATGCTCTACTCACACTCGCACAAGATGTTCAATTTTAAACCCAAATCAAAGTGTGTATGGGAAATTATTTACACAACTTAATGTCACCAAAAGCCTTTTGATTCTCAAGATCGTCGTGAGGTGCAAGAGAAGCGCATACGTCTTTTGATGATATTACTTTGTGTAAATAATTACAAAACAATAAAGGCACACATTCATTTTATCCTTCAAAGCAATGATTTGATTCGTTTTAAAGCACCAAGCTAAATGTGAAGTTGATTTGTTCAATTTTTAGCCTCAGAAAAAATCTAGCCAATGTGCCTAATGTTCATTTTAACCCTTTTCAATGAAAACTTGAAGTACTCTTTTTAAACCCAAATGAAAATTACTGTCCTAAAAATGAAAAGATAACAATTTCGTAAAAAGTGTTTAAACAAACACTAAAGTGTTAAAGAACACTTTAATCTTCCCAAGACATCATCTTCATTTCTCCTCCTTTCGTTTTTGTTCTTCGCTTTCCTTCCTTTCATTTGACACCTATATATATATAAAAGAAGAAAGAAAGGATAGTTATGTGGGGACTTAATAAAAGAATGATTACACATACAATCATATGTAAAAAATTCCCTTAACAAAAGAATGATTACACATATAATCGCATTCAAAAACTCTCTTAACAAAAGGAATGATTTCAAGTGATCACACCTACGACTAAAGGATTGTTTTAATCATTAAAAGGAAATAATGATTTCAAATGGACATCCCTCTTCCAAAATATTTTAAAACAATTCTACCTTTTTAACATATTAATCAGAATCCTACTTTTTAAAATTCAAAACTCCCCTCATTACCGTTGCTTGTCATACTTACCAAATATCGATTAACTATGCCCTGTCATAATCCTCCATATTTAAAGCTCTCAGTTAGTGACCTACCTTGCATATGGATTGCTTCACCTATGTACCGTGGGTCTATGGAGAGTAATGATACCGCCAACAAATTTCAAGGTTTTCAGTGATTTGACATACAACCATAGAGACATCTGAAGTATGGAGGAATGAGACCATGAGACGTCAATCAAACACATTATCTATCTTAATAACTTAAAAACTTCCATACAAAGTGCTGACAAACATGGCGGGTTAAGATTAAGCACAAAAAGAGCAGCTCTATGGACAATATGAAGCTACCAAAGAGGAAGTTGTATATTTTTGTAATGGAAATTACAGAGCAAATGCAAGAGATATATATGAGGGAGGTAGAGAAGCAAACCCATCAACCACAAATTTTTGGAAGGTGGGTATGTGCAGGATCATCATGGAAAAAACAGGCCCTTAAGTGGCAAAAAATTCAGAAAAACCAGTGTTAGGCAACTTGACATAAAAATTTGAATAAGTTATCTATATTATTTCAAAAATATGTAAGAATAGAATCTGTATAAAATTGAATGTAGTTTCTAAACTACTAGGTTTATTTAAAAATAAATAAAATCTATTTGGTGAAAATTTGAAATTTCAATGCACTAGTACTTAAATTTTAGGGAAAAAATAACAAGTAGGTGTCTGCTGACCACCCTAACCATAATAAAATGATAATATTTTTTATATATTTTTAAATATAAGTAGAGGACTCATGTCCAGATGTGATGCATATTTTTTGTAATTTTTTCCAACTAAATAATTAATTATGAATTTTTATTACAACTTTTAAAAATATAAAAACTTGTATGTCTGACCACCTTAACTTGGTCAAAACTTCATGAAATTTAATTTTTCTTTTTTTAATCCTATATTATGTGAAGCATAGAATGTGATGCATGTTTTGGATTCAAAAAATGTGATATTGTATGAAAGTTATAGATTTTTTCAATCAACCTATCGATCAAGACTTTAGTCGTAATTCTAATAGAAATTGAATAATAATTATTTGTTAAATTCAAATTAAAGAATAATTTATATTGGTGGAAATATGAGAATCTCATCTAAAAACCCTTTTCATTTCATCAATTTTGGGTAAAAAAAAAGTCATCAGCCACATACCCTACAAATACCCATAATATTGCCACTTTTTGGCCCCTCATGATCCTGCACATACCCAGGTCATTCTATATTTGCAAAATTTTATTGTGGACACTATCACGCACCCCCTCCTTATATTCATGTTCAACCTTCTGTAGTACTCTTCTGACTCAACACTCAAATCCATCCACCCACTGACCTCAGCTTGATATTCACGCTTCTCACCTCTAAGCCTGGTTTTGACTACAGAGGCTACGTAAAAGCCCCACCTTTGAGATGTTTTGGATATTCCTAGGTGACTAGGAATTGGGTGATTTAGGAATTCGCATCAAACCAGATCTAGAGAATGGGACAATTACTATAATGGATAAATGTCATTAGTATGACCAGAGAAGAACTAATCGAATGTCTTGGAACTATAACTCCAAGTGGAACCAAAAGGATTTTACAAGTTTTAAAGGAAAACAAGGCTTGTTCTTGACAAAGGAAGTGACATATTTTTGCAAATGTAAAGAAGACAATTTACTAATAAATGGAGGCTACCAAGTGATGGTGTGGCTGACATAGGAGATAGCGTGGAATAAATGCAGAATGGCCAACAGAGATGGTGTGGCTGATATAGGAAACAACATGGGATATCACATGTCTGTCAGGTGAACAAGGCCCGAGTTTATGAGGGGTTACATGGGTGCCTCTGTTCATTATACCACGCCTTCACTTCACATGACTAAGTATTAAACAGGGAATGGTGAGTTGTAGCCTTCAATCAAAGGGTAAAACATCACTATTTTCTATGACGCCTCCAGCAAATGTGTAGTTGTAAGATATACAAAAAATTGAATTGTTGGAAATGCTTTAGGAACTTTTGAGTGAATCATGTATCTGAAGATGTAATTATAAATTCCAATCTCTATGCCAAAATGGAAACCTGGAAAAAAGTATGGATGGACCCCACTACTCTATCTTAACAAAGGAACACAATACAATGTGGGACAACCTATGCCTTTAATGTGAGAAAAGATACCCCAAACCAGCCCGATTGAGAGAACATGTGCTAAAAACCAACAAAATGATTGAGAGACCGGCATACTCAAAAGGTGGAAGATAGTTCAAAGTTACTATTATTATGTGGATGCATAGACAAGGCACGTGAACTATTTGATAGTCTATTGCGGAAGCATAGACAAGGAGCGTGAACTGTTGACAATGTTTTTTATAGATAAGGTGTGTGAACTATTTCGATCGAATTCCTCATGAGGATGTGGTCTCTTAAAAATCCAATGACTCTAGTAGGGACCACGGGAATCAAAACTAGAAACTACAAAATTCACCAGTGGAGTGTTAGAGAGAACTTTCTCAACAACTATTCACAATATTGGAAGAGAGTCACTTGGCAGCTCATGGAGCAATGCAGTAGACTTTGACAATACATTGATGAACTTACCTGACCTTAGTTCAAATAAAAGAAAAACCAGGCTTAAGTGATGATGGCTAGTCTAAGGAACTCGAAGGGAAATTTTATGAAAGATATATGGAGAAGCGAGATGCAAAGCTTTGGGAGGAGTCAATCACCAAACAAGCTCAGAAGAAAGCCAAACTCAAAGCTATGCAAGGAGCTTTTGAGCATATAAAGATGAATTGGTTGCCAGAAGCACAAAATCCTTTGGAAAAGCAAGATTCCATCATCTATGATTCCACAGTGAGCCGCTTGCTGAGTGCAGATTTTGAAGAAAATTCCATTAATAATGTGCCCAGTTCGATGTCCATAAATCTATAGTCATATGCAGTGCGAGTCTATCTCTGTTAGCTAGTATTAGATTCAAAGTATCGATGTGGAAGTTGTGCATGATGTTGACAATGGGAAGATGAATGATTGTGCTGTGAATGAGGTGCTTTTAGATCATATCAATGGGCCAGTAATTAATAGCTTTCAAAGACTTCTAAAGCTAATGTAATTGGCCAGTGTACGAAGAAGACAGAAGACAGATAGTAAAGAAAAAAAATCAAGCAAATGCACTTGTCAGGTATAGACACACAACAAAATACGCAGAATGCATTTATATCAGCCAACTGATGAATGTCAGAATTTAAAGGATACCTCAAATTCTCACGTTATGGAAGCTTAAAAAAGTCTTAGCATTCGATCAGGATCCCTAAGAAATAATGCGTGTGAGATAATGAGTAGGCCTAAATATCTATTCTTTTTTGGAAACATTTCATCACTCATTAAATATAAGCCAATGCATTGGGTAAGTCAAGTACACGGCTGTTTAAGCATACAGTAGACCTCAAAAAATCTAAAGCAATCAATTATAGCTGAAATACACAATATTTGAAACAATAGATATTAGCATGGTGAAATCTACAACTTGTCAAAACCTCCAACACGTTAGCATGGTTAGTTTAAAACAAAGAAAATAGCATCATCTCTATGGAATAATAAATCATGTTAATCATGCAATAAAATGAAACAATGGAAACCAAATAAAAGAATATAAAAACATGAAATTAATCCTATCCCATAGTGGATTGGTGCTATTGTTGAAAATAGCCTTTTCCCAATCCTTTCTTAAGCTAGATGATATGTTGCTATGAAGATGGTGGAGTGATGATGAGCAAAATCAGTTCTCCTGAAGAGAGTGACTTTACATGGGTGATTTTGGAGATGATTTATGGAGTTGTGGAAAAAATCAGTTCTCAAATGAAGAGAGTGACTTTGCATTAGCTTTGTGGATGATTTGTTGAAGAATGATGCCTCTATTTGTATATTCTTAGATGCTAAGAGTGCCAAACATGGAGGATGTGGGACTAAGATTGGACCAATAGGAAGAGGCCACTTGTCAAGTTGTGATAGGCTTGAGGATGTGCAAGATTTGGAAAATGTGCCCAAGAGGGGGAAATTTCAAATTTGAATTGTGATATAAATGTTGAGTTTGACTTGTGCAAGGGGCATGTAAGAGACATGTAAGACCTATTAAATGCCTTGTTGGATGTACCTTTCAACTTGCTTTTGAATTCAAATTTGAGGGAATATTCCTCATGGATGCCATGTTGAATAAAAATGATGATTTTAATAAATCAAAAATGGATTTATTGGTGCAAGTGGGAAAATATAGAGAATGCAAGTGGTTAGGATTAGCATTTAATCATGGTTAGATTAGTTTAATGATGATTAGGATGTTTTGACCAATTTGACTCAAATATTTGGATTTATTCAAATCAAAAGGGGATGGGATATGCATTATGATTTAATTAAATGAATGTTTGATTTATTTGATTAAAAGGTTAATGATAATGTTTAATTAATGGGTATGTGTAGGATCATCATGGAAAAAAACAAGCCCTTAAGTGGCAAAAAATTCAGAAAAATCAGAGTTAGGAAACTTGACGTAAAAAATTGAATAAGTTATCTATATTATTTCAAAAATATGTAAGAATAGAATCTATAGCAAATTGAATGTAGTCTCTAAACTACTAGGTTTTTTTTTCTTAAAAAATCTATTTGGTGAAAATTTAAAATTTCAATGCAGAGTACTTAAATTTTAGGAAAAATAAGAAGTAGGTGTCTGTCTAACCACCCTAACCACAATAAAATGATAAAAAAAATTATAATATTTTAGATATAAGTAGAGGACTCATGTTCCAGTGTGATGCATATTTTTTTGTAATTTTTTTTCCAAGTAAATAATTAATTATGATTTTTTTATTAAAAATTTCAAAAAATATAAAAAACTCGTATGTCTGACCACCTTAGCTTGGTTAAAAATTCATGAAATTCAAATTTTCTCTTTTAATCCTATAGTATGCGAAGCATAGAATGTGATGCATATTTTGGATTCAAAAAATGTGATACTGTTTGAAAGCTATAGATATTTTTCAATCAGCCTATCAATCAAGACTTTAGTCATAATTCAAATAGAAAATGAATAGTAATTACTTATTCAATTCAAAGTAAAGCATAATTTATATTGGTGGAAATCTGAGAATCTCCTTTAAAAACCCTTTTCATTTCATCAATTTTGATTTAAAAAAAAGTCATCAAGTACATACCCATCATATTGCCACTTTTTGGCTTGTCATGATCTTGCACATACCCTAATGACCTTAGGAGATGGAGATTAATGAGATTACCTGATGAATGGATGAAGGTGAACTTGATTAACTGATGAATGGACCTAAAGTGAAACCTAGTTTACTTGATGAAAGAACTTGATTGAATGCATAATGTTAATTTTGCATGTCTACACATATATATACCTATATATACCTCTATGTGCACCTATATATAGGTATACCATATTGATGCATCTATACAAGCATATCCATTTTCCACATATGCTTGTATCAATATGTATATACATATGTATATGTGTTCACACCTTATTCACTTACATCCATTTACATTACCATCATATTGATAGGTGTGTACATGTGGTATCTCTATACATATGCACATATGTATCATTATATCCTCCTGACATGCATGTGAATATATATAAACATACTTCCACCTACATCTTACCTATCCATATGATCATAATATCATAAGATAAATCTTAGAACCCACATAGATAAACATCACTTGCAAATGCACACAGAAGTAAAAAAGACTCCTAATGCAAACATACAAGCTAAGGATGACTTACCTATAACCCATACAAACTGACTTAGTTCACTCAATCTAAGATGATGTGTGTGTATGCTGAGATAGATTACTTTACCAATTACCTAACCAAGCTCCTCTCCCAAGTGATACTTCCCCTCCACCTAGAGGAATGGTGCATATACCTACATCCACTAACACATGCTCTCAATAGTCAAATGTTCATAACATAAGCAGTATACATAATTATATCTAAAGTTAGAATAATCATAATCTGATAACCTTATAATGCAATATTTCACCAACAATAACATTAATTGAAGAAACACTAAATGAGACAATCATCAAATGTGAAAACACTCATATTGATAACAAGGTACAACATATTCTATTCATCTTCATAATTCTTATTACAACCATTTTACCCTATGTAGTAATAGTAAGTAGTAACTATACAATTGGGGTGTAACATACTCCCCACCTTATGAATCATCATCCTCGATGACCTAAGGTGTTAGTCAAAGTATAAAAAATCTAACACTACTTTATTTATCTTTCTCAAAATCTTTAAGAATGTCTAGAATTTTTTCTTGAATTTCCACATAATCCTCCTAAGTAGTCGGGTCTTCTACATACCGGTCCCATTGGACTTTGCACTATGAAATTTTATGTTCCATTAGTGAAGCTTACAAGTTTCTAGCACCTTGACGGGCTCAAGAGTTACTACTCCAAGATCCCTTACCTATAAAGTAGTCCAATCAATTACATGATTATCACCTAGTATATACATTTTAAGGTAGGACACATGGAAAACATTATGCATTCTAGCAAGAGCTAGTGGCAAAGAAATTTGATAGGCTACATGATTCACTTCCTTTAGAACTTTAAAATGTCCAACATAACATAGAGCTAACTTAGAATACTTTCCAAATTTAATGGACATTTTGTGAGGTTTCACTCTCAAAAGTACTTTGTCACGTAAACCAAAATTACGGGGCAAATGCTACTCCCTTAGTATCTAGGTAACTTTTCTATCAATTGTTAGCTTCTTCTAACCTTTGCTTAATAACTTTAACTTGTTCATCCATTTTAGCTAACATTTCTAGTCCAAGACTTACTTGATCCTCAAGTTTATCCCAACTTATAGGAGTTTGACACTTTTCACCATACAAAGCTTCAAAAGGAGCCATCTCAATTCCATAATGATATGATTTATTATAAGAAAATTCGACTAAGGGTAAGGGTATGTGTAGGATCATCATGGAAAAAATAGGCCCTTAACTGGCGGAAAATTCAAAAAAATCAAAGTTAGGCAACTTGATGTAAAAATTTGAATAAGTTATCTATATTATTTAAAAAATATGTAAGAATAGAATCTATAGCAAATTGAATGTAGTTTCTAAACTACTAGGTTTATTTTAAAAAATATCTATTTGGTGAAAATTTGAAATTTCAATGTAGTAGAACTTAAATTTTAGGGAAAAAATAAGAAGTAGGTGTCTATTTGACCACCCTAACCACAATAAAATGATAGTATTTTTTTATAAGATTTTAATAGATATAAGTAGACAACTCATGTCTCAATGTGATGCATATTTTTTGGTAATTTTTTTCCAAGTAAATAATTAATTATGATTTTTTTATTACAACTTCTAAAAAATATAAAAGATCATATGTCTGACCACCTTAACTTGGTCAAAACTTCATGAAATTCAATTGTTTTTAATCCTATAGTATGCAAAGGATAGAATGTGACACATGTTTCAGATTCAAACAATGTGATATCATTTGAAAGCTATAGATGTTTTTCAATCAACCTATCAATCAGGACTTTAGTCATAATTCAAATAAAAAATGAATAATTATTATTTATTAAATTCAAAGTAAAGAATAATTTATATTTGTGGAAAGCTTAGAATTCCCTTTAAAAACCCCTTTTGTTTCATTAATTTTGGGTTAAAAATAAGTTGTCAACCACATACCCTACACATACCCATCATATTGCCACTTTTTGGCCCATCGTGATCCTGCACATACCCATAAATAATTCTCACTTATATTGTCGATCCATGCTATACACACTAAGTAGGACTCCTCCATTACTTGGTTTACCCTTTCATTTTTATCATTCATTTCTAGATGATATGCTGAGCTAATATTCAATTGAGTCCCTAGTGCAAAAAATAAGGTTTATCAAAACTTAGAAGTTATGTGTGCATCCCTATCAAAAATAATCTTATAAGGAATCCCATGCAATCTAAACACTTCTTGCAAAAACTTCCTTGCTATGACTGGCTCTCCATCAGTTAAGTTCCTGGCATAAAATGTGCCACTTTTGTAAGCTTATCCACTACCACTAGTATGGCATTATGCTTATTCCTTGACATAGGTAGTCCTTCCACAAAATCCATACTTATAACTTACCATTTCCTTTCTAGTATGTCGTGTGGATATAGCAAACCCATAGGATGATGATACTCAATTTTCACCCTTTGACACTCAAGACACCTAGCCACAAAACTAGCAGCATCTCCTTTCATTCTCTTCCAAAATTATAATGGTTTCACATTACCCATCATTTTTATCACTCTTGGATGTCCAAAATATGGTGCTTCATGTATTTTCTTTTGTACCAGATTTCTCAATTCCTTCACAATAGGTACATACATTCTACCCTTGTATCTAAGTAGTCCACTAGGTTCAAATTGAAAACCTTCATACCTAGAATCATAAGGATTATCCATGAGTTATTGATTAACCTATAAGTAATACTCATCATCTTTGCATATTTGGAGTACTTTCCCTTTGAAATTAGTTTGAATTGCTACTATAGAACCAATATGTCATCTTTGGCTTAATGCATCGGCAACCCGATTCTCTTTCCCCTTGATATAACTAATATTAAAATCATAGTCAACTATCAACTCTAACCATTTGTTCTATCTACCATTTAGATTCAGTTGAGTAAAAGGCTAATTTGAACCCATTATGGTGAGTTTTTAACTCAAAGGGTTTCCCTAGCAAATAGTGCCTTCACATTTGCAATGCATGAAATAAAACTACCAACTCTAAATCATGTGAGCCATAATTCATTTCATATGGTTTGAGCTTCCTAGATTTATATACAATCACTTGTCCATCTTGCATTAGTACACATCCTAATCCTTCTCTGCATGCATTGGTGATAACCATGAAACTTCCTTTAGGATCTGGTACCTTTAGGATTGGTGTGGTGGTTAGTCTATTTTTTAGTAGGTCAATGCTTCTTGACTCTTCTCTTTCCATTTGAATCTCTTTCCTTTCTTCTGCAAGGAAGTTATAGGAAAAGCGGTCTTAGAAAAGTTTGTGACAAACTTCTTGTATATCCTGGCAAGCCCATAAAACTTCACTTCTGACACATTTTTGGGTATAGGCCATTGAATTACTGCTTTTCTTTGTTGGATCTATTGTAATCTCTTCTGCTAAAATCACATGACCCAAATAATGTACCCTCTCTTGGAAGAATGTACACTTGGAAAGTTTACCATGCAACTTATTCTTTCTCAACCATTGTAGGACCATTTCTAAGTGCTTGCAATGTTTTTTCTCATTTCTAGAATAAATTAGGATGTCATCTAGAAATTATATCCTACCAAGCCCATAAAACATCACTTTTGACACGTTTTTGGGTATAGGCCATTGAATTACTACTTTTCTTTGTTGGATCTACTACAATCTCTTCTGCTAAAATCACATGACCCAAATAATGTACACTTGGAAAGTTTACCATACAACTTATTCTCTCTCAACCATTATAGGACCGTTTCTAAGTACTTACAATGTTCTTCCTCATTTCTAGAATAAATTAGGACGTCATCTAGAAAGTATATCCTGCCAAGCCCATAAAACTTCACTTCTGATATGTTTTTGGGTATAGGCCATTGAATTACTACTTTTCTTTGTTGTATCTACTGCAATCTCTTCTTCTAAAATCATATGACCCAAATAATGTACCCTTTCTTGGAAGAATGTACACTGGGAAAGTTTACCATACAAATTATTCTCTCTCAAAAATTGTAGGAACATTTCTAAGTGCTTGTAATGTTCTTCCTCATTTCTAGAATAAATTAGGATGTCATCTAGAAAGACTAGTACAAACTTGTCAAGGTAATCCCTAAACACACTATTCATTAGATTCATGAATGATGCAAGTGCATTTGTTAAACTAAAAAGTAAAACAGTGAACTCATAGCATCCATATCAAGTCTTGAAAGCAATTTTAAAGATATCTTCATCTTTAACCTTTAGCTGGTGATATCTAGACCTCAAATTTATTTTTTGAAAATAAAGCTACACCTCTAATTTGATAAAAAAATATTGTCAATGCATGGCAGCAGATATTTGTTCTTAACTATAGCTTTGTTAAGTATATGATAGTTGATGTACAAACACAATTTTCCATCCTTCTTCTTGAAAAAGATAACTGGCACTTCCCAAGGTGAAAGACTTGGTCTTATTAGCCCCGTTGATAGAAATTCATCCAATTGTATCTTAAGTTCCATAAGTTCTGGGGTGGTCATTCTATAGGGTACGTTGGATATAGGTTTTAATCCAAGAACTATATCAATAGAGAAATCAAAAAAAAAATCGGAGGTAGTCCTAGTAACTCTTGAGGAAACACATCTAAAAATTCCCTCAAAATTAGGTACTTCTCCATATCTGATTTTCATGTTTCTTCTATTTCTCCACCTTTGAACTCTTGTAGACTTTGATACTTAGAATTTTCACTATCATGGCCAAGCTCTTCAATCTTTAAAATAAATATTTTACACCCTTTCTTCTTAGACCTCATATGTTGCATTGTTGAAATTTGTTGAATATTTACCTCTCTAGGTATTCCTTGAAGTTTTACTTGATTCCCATAGTCATCTAGACACTCAACAGTCTTCCAGCATAAAAATATACTATGGCCCTATGTCTCCATAATTAATTTATTCCTAGGATAACATCATATGATCCTAGAGGTGTGACATAAAGGTTGACTTCAGTATTAAAACTAGGTAGTTCTATCCTAGTCTTAAATAGACATTGATCTAACTTTTCTCTTGCATTTTTTGCATACTCTACATTCCATGAAATTTCCATGTTCCATACCTTCCTGGATAATTGTTAAGCTATTCTAGGTGAAATGAAATTTTCAATAACATTCATATCAATTAGAATAGAAATAGGTGAGCCAAACAAATTACTTGGTGTTTCGACCAGTGTTACTTGGTAATTAACTTGTCGATCATCTACAACAACATGTATCCTCTATTGAAACATTTCCTATCGAGTGGGTAATGAGTTACCATATGGTTGGAAACTAGAAGTCTTATTAGGACACTCCCTTTCATAATGATCCCCTTTGCATACATAACATTCTAAAGGCAGCCCTCTTTTCTTGGTGGCTTCTCTAGTCTTATTGGTACCTTCACTAGCCCTGCTAGTGTTACCAAATCTAGATTCATTTCTTTTCTGATCTCTCCTAAACTCTTTTCCATTGTAGTGAGATCTTTTTCCTTTCTTCTTTGCAACACTCTACACAGTTTCCTCCTTCTTAGGATCTATATTGTTGGTAACTTCTATATCCCTCTTTTACTCCCTTCTTTCCTACCAGTTGGAATCTGCCTTAAGCTTTTGTTCTTGGTTGATGGATTTTTCATATAGAAGGTCCATTGTGGTTGGACCATGGATATATACTTCTCCACAAATATAGTTATTAAGTCCCAAAATAAATTTCCTAATGTGAAAACGCTCATCCTTATGATATATGGGGACATAACATAGAAGTCGGGTGAAATTCTCCTAGTATTCCTTGAACATCATAGTCCCTTGCTTCAACTCTTGGAAATCCAAGAGTTTCTAGTCATAATAAAGCTATAGTAATCGTATCTTGCAGAAAATTTCTACAAATTATTCCCAAGTTAGCTTCCATGAACTTATTCTAAGCTCTAGCTTCTTGTTTGTCCACTAGTTAAAGGCCTCACCCACTAACTGATATGCACCTCATGCTACTTTGGTCACTTCATCATAGTTAAGTGCATCTCAATTTATTTTTCCATCTTCACAAACCATACTTTAGCTTCATCTCCTCCAATGCTATTGTTAAACTTTGATGGGATTATTTTCTTCATATCCCTTGATATTTCAGTAGACACAATATTCTTGTTCCTTTCCATAGAGGTTGTAGGTGATTTTTCTTTCTCATGGCTATAGTTTTCACCTTTCCCATGGGAATAACTTTCTCCTTCTAGTTTATTGACAGTTACTTCTTTTTCTAACATATCCTTATCTTTTGTTTGTTCAGGATTAGTTAGCGTTTCCAAAATTTGGTCAAGCCTCTAGCCTACATTCTAGTAACTCCTTATCCACCTTCCTAAAATTTTTTGGGGTTAGTTCAAGTCCACTTATATTTCCTCACCATGCTTTATATGTTAGGTTTAATTTGAATTTTTTATCCATGTTAGACTAATTATGCTATCAATTATCTTATGGAAAGCATAAAAGTACACATTCGCATGAACACAAGAATTCCATAAAAGATCAAGTATATACCTTTTTTTATAAACACATAGTTTTATTCATAACATGAGGATTTCAATATCCTATTCATTACATTGATCAACTATTTAGATAGTCAAGGGGAGAGTATCCTTTGGATTCACTCTTGGACACATAACTTAAAGGAGTATAACCTACAGAATGAGAAAATTGTTGTTCCCTATCTTTATGTTCATCTCTCATCTATTGTTATCTATCCCAAAAAGGATAATAACCCTTAGATTTATCATCTGGTATATGGTTACAAGAAGTAATGTCAATATGGTGTTCATCGATTTGTACATGGTTACAAGAAGTAATATTAATATGGATTTAATCAACAATTGAGTCTACATTTTTCATAGACATTTTTTCATGAGACCATTTCTCGATTGGCGGTGTGCTTGGTGTATATCCCTCACTCTTTACTCAAATAAATTGATATTACTTAAATCAATGGTAGAACCCTAGGATCCATAAAGATGAATGCAGGACTAGCACTTTCTTTTGATGGCATGTCCTTGAACAGTGGTAATGACTCAAACTTTTATGTTAATATTGTTGGTAGGTAATTTTACATAGCCTCCATCTTCATCTTCCTCTTCACATCATTGATTCGAGAAAGCGTGTGACTAAAAATTTTCGTATCACTCAGCTAGATAGAATTATCGTAGTTGGTTCCTTCAATGGTTCTAATGATGTATTCTTTTTCCTTCATGGCCCTAAGGTAACATTCATTTCTAATTATTGACTTTCAAGTTGTTAATTTGATACACACCATCCTAACACAAGAACTTTTCACAACATTAAATAATATTGCAAAGGGAAATTGATGAGCTCATAGGTTCTAGAGTTAAACCTAGTAACTTTGATACCACATGTAATGACCTAACCCTTTCATAAAGTAAAAATTTCTTAATTTTACACCAACAAGTATAAGTAACAAGTAATAAAGGCATTGCAATAAAAATATTATTTTCTTTTATTGATAATTTCCAAACAAGATACAATATATTTCAACATGTAATTCTTTTCTTTTCAAATATACATTAGAGTAAGAAAGAATACAATTACATACATAGCTCATGGAGCTTTTGAACAAATAGTAGTAAGAAGGTTCAAGAATCTGTCATTTGAAATCTTGGTTCTTAGGTGCTTGTTGTGGATGAGAAGCATCACCTGATCGCTTTTTTTCCAACCATGGACTCTTAATGCGGTCCCCCACACATATATCATTCGATATATGGCCTTTCCCTTTGACAAAGAGATTGGTAGAGTAACTAATAATGACAACCAATTGAGCATAGTTTTGTGTCATACATAACTAGATCCTTTAGTAACACAACATTCTAAAACTAGTATGTAATACAGGATCACGATGAACTAGCAGTGTAGTCTCAAGCATCACATAATCTAAGTGTACATTGCACTAATTTGGCCAAAGTGTTTCATTCAGTATGTTCTACTGAGGGTCATCTATCATGTACACTATTCAGGGTTGATTTAACTTGGAGATATCTTCTACTAAGCATAGGTGTTTTCCTTTAATAGATAATTTGTACATAGACATCCTACAACATACTAAACTACTATAATGAATCTTCTTAACAAGTAAGTGCACAAGTTCCCTCCTATACCAGAATTCTATCGTAGGAGTAACACAAGCTTTTCTAAGTTAAACTAATAACTTAGCTAGTTGAACTTTACTTGAATCTTGCATTTATTCCAACCTAGTAAAAAGTAAATAATGCAAATAGAATTCTCCTATTATGGAGAACTTACAAACAATGTATAACATAGCTAGAATGCATCTTTCTTAGAAGACAAACATATTCACTTCATATGCACAAAGAAAGATTACAATTCAAACAATATTATAATTATTTTCAAGTAAATAGTAGAAGAATATCACATGCTTATATTTACTATTCCTAGATGGATGACATAGCTTCCTTCACTATAGCTCAATCTAGTTTCTCGAATTAATTCCTAGCACTACAAAAATTAACAATTCTTCCTCACAAAATTCCCTCTTTCTACACTCAAAAATAATGGCAAATAATGACAAATTCCTTGGGTAGAATTTATCCCTCACAAAGGTATTAATGAACTCTCAGAAATGTGATAACTAACTAAAAATGATGTTCACATAGAATTTTAATACTGGCTACATATATTGTTCACACAAGAATTGAATACTAGTTGCAAATGAAGTATAAGGTAATCTCAAAAGACAAATAACAAAAGCTAAGCAAGATAATGAGAATGGTGAATGTGTATGATTAAAAGGAGATTTGGGAGAATATTTATAGTGATCCCAGCCTCCTACACTCCCTATAGCCATGGCATGTGAATTGACACCACTGCCATTTGGAACATTCAACCTAGAGGTGGGCACAATCCCAACCCATACTCAACAATGGACATGGTGAGTCAATTTTTAGTTTTTCCAACATTATGAAGACTGATTCCAAAAAGCACATGGATAGTTTCATATATTAACACCTACAAAAATTTCTTTCAGAGGTGGCACGAAAATCATGAAATGGCAGGTTTCATATTTTAGAGAAGTCAATTGTATTTCTCTTACACATAGCCAACATTGACTAGTTTCAAGGCTGAGTCAATGAAATTCATTTACTGAGTTGGATTTATTTTGGCTTTAGATTCTGATTTGGTCAAAAGATTTAAATGCATTTTAGGATTTTATCCCTGCATGCTCATAACTAGTTGATGCATGATTTCACATAGAGTCATATGTGTTTCAAATTCAAATTCCTTCATGTTTATAATATCAACCTTTACACACCAAAGTCCAAATATGTGAATTGAAATCTTCATCAATTTGATCCATTTATTAAATCGACTTATTTAAGCAATTCAATAATGTTTCAATTTCCCCAATGTTTATATTTTTGAATCGACTCAATCATTAAGTATGAATAATTCAATTTTCCAAAGCTGAGAGTAATTTGAATTATATATATTTTATTATATATATAGTTATAGTTTACATATATTAAACATATATATATATTAAAATACCTTAGTATATATATGTATTAATATAACTATAATATTCAATATATATATTTACATAGATACATATATATTCATCATATATATATATATTTAAAAGGTAATAATAATAATACTAATATCCACTTTATACAAGATGTGTGCATATATACATATATATTTGTATATACCTCTATCTACACTTATGTGTAGGTATACCATATCGATGCATTCGTACGAGCATACCCATTTTCCACGTATGCTTGTATCAATATGTATATACATATGGATACATGTATATATGTCCACATCTAGTTCACTTACATCCATTTACATTACCATCATATTGATAAGTGTGTATGTGTGTTATCTCTATACATATGCACATATGTTTCGTTAGATCCTCTTGACACGCATGTGCATACATATAAACATACTTCCCCCTACATTTGACCTATCCATATGATCGTAATATCACAAGATAAATATCAGAACCCACATAGATAAACATCATTCACAAATGCACACAAAAGTAAACAAGACTCCTAATGCAAACATACAAGCTTTAAAGCATGACTTATCTATTACAACAAACTAACTTAGTTCACTCAATCTAAGGTGATGTGTGTGTATGCTTAGATAGTTTACTTTACCAGTTACCTGACCAAGCTCCTCTCCCAAGTGATATTTCCCCTTCGCCTGGATGAATGGTACATATACCTACATCGACAAACACACACTCTTGATAGTCAAATGTTCATAACATAAGCAGTATACATAAACATATCTAAAGTTAGAATAATCATAATTCAATAACCTTATAATGCAATATTGCACCAAGGATAACATCAATTGAAGCAACATTAAATGATATAGTCATCCAATATGAAAATACTCATATTAATAACAAGGTACATCATATACTATTCATCTTCAAAATTCTTGTTACAACCATTTTACCCTATGCAGTAATTGTAAGTAGTAATTATACAATTGGGGTGTAACAATTCTAGTTTGGTTGAACCATACAATACAAATGACACAAATTAAATATACTAAAGAAGAGGAGGAGAAGAGTTTAAATATCCTATCAGAGGCATTTCAGTCCCTAGAAAAGAGAAAGAAAATATCATGAAGGTTATCTAATACCACTACATGGATGAGCAAGGAAATAATTTTTCTAAAATAGCTATCCCTCCAGTGGATAAGTGTGAATCTGGCATGTAGTTGAAGGACTATTAAATAAGATAGGTTAACTTAGGTGTTCAAACAAGGGAGGGAGATAAACAATATTTGTAGATGGTTGTATCTACCATTTTGAAGAGAATGTAGAAATATGAGAACACCAAGGAAGATCTCAAGTCTTGTGTGGCTCAACTAATAGCATTTATAAATAACTCGGTAGGACCAATTGATGTTGTTTCTCTTGAGCCAGTATTGCAAGTTGCACTAAAAGGTGAAGTTTGGAACCCTAATCCTAAAGGGTGGGTATCTGTTGTAAAACAGTGGAAGGGAGATTTTGTAGCTTTAGTAGAAAGAGTCTTGAACAAGGTAATGAAATCTTATCATAGTACAAATGATGGATATATAGCTTGACCCAACAAATTGAAGTGGGAATAGATGACAAATTAATGATTTAGGAGGATTGCATCCCAATTTTGTGAAGAATAAAGTCAACATCTTTGAATGATTTTTTAAAAGTGGTTGTGATTGAGGATGATGATGAAAAAAATTAGGAGAATGGTTAAAAGTAGCACAACTAAGGGTCAAAGCCCTAAATAAGTATAGGGATGAATTGAATAAGAACATGAGCCTAGAAAATATAGGCTATGGTTAAATTGAGCATTTTATGAAAAAAATTGGTTGTAGGTTTTTGGAAACTCTATCTCTAGTCACCTCTCCCAACAATATGGTTGAGGAACTGAAAGGGTTATTGGAAGAGAAATCTACACAGGAAGCCATGATAAGACAATGACTAGGAAAATGAAGTTGCAGACCTTTCAAGATGATTTGGTAAGTTTCACTAGCCTATAAGAAAATATTATGAGTTTGGAATTCACTCGAAGTAAAATTGCAATATTAGCAAGGCCCTCTCATGGACATAATGAATGAAGCCATCTCTTTCTCTAATAGTTTCCCAAGTCAAGACTAGTCAGACTTTTTTATTTTGTTTCATCTCAATAAATTTGATAATAAATGATAACATTTAAGTGATAACTCAAGGTTAGCATTGTGTTTTCAATTAAGGCTTTAGTTCTATGTGAACCTTTTTTAGTTTACTTTCAAATAGGCCCCAAATCAAACTAGGTGCTTTAGTTTTACTTCCAATTAACTTTTTATTTAAATCCACAAATTATGGGTTGCTTGATTCTATATGATCTAGTTTCTAAATCTTTGTAATGGATCATAATTTTGTATTTGCAACAGACTTATGCATGTTTTAGTATGGAATTTCCTACTATACTTTGTGAAATTAATCTATAAAATCAAAGGATGGTGCCTATTTGCATGCAAAATGGATCTCAATCTTTGGTAGTGGTATGATTATTTTATTTATTTGAGTTGAGAAAATTGATGAAATCACCTATATCCTCATGGCATTAAATAGAGTTTTTTCTTATATTTTCTCATAGTTGATGGTGATCAGATTGGATAAAACATCAAAATATTAATTTTAGTAAATTCCCTTGAAAGATTGCATCAATATTACTAGTCATTGTGTGAATGTTAGTACTTTGATATTGGTTAATGAGATTTTCTCTAACCACTTAAAATTGGTAAATGAAATGCATCATACTATTGTCCATTTATCTTTGGAATTTCTTATTTTAGGTTCCTTCCTCAGAACCTTCCATCTTTTGATCATATTTTTGCATAGTGTTTTAGATGAGAACTTAAAGAGCATATCAATGATCTAGATCTACTAAATCATGAAATTACTTATGAGTTTCAAAGGATTGATATTTCTAATTTAGGTTGCATGTATTGAATGTATTTTTATAAAGATTAACTAATACAAGCTCCTTATTGAACACGTTCACAATGAATACTTGGCTATCCACCATAGTCAAGGCCTAGCCTAAAAGGAACCTTGGAGTAGGAAATATTTCTATTCAAGAGGAGCAATAACTCATTATTGTTTAGCAAGTTGTTTGTTTTAAAACCACCTTCAACAATATGTACATGTATACATATAGATATATGTATGCATGTATATGTGTGTATGTATGTATATATATATATATATATATATATATATATATATATATATATATGTATGCATGTATGTATATCTATATAAAATGTGTATATATGCATATATGTGTGTGTAGAAAGTCAACATTAAACAATATATCAATTGATATTAATTGACTAAATTATTAATTTGGTCAATTGTTTTATTCTATTATCTAGCTATTAGATCAATTGTTAGGAAATAGGGTTTAGGTTCTAGTGTTGACATGTGTTAGGATTTCCTATTAGTAGTATGTGGTTTAGATTTTAGTGAATTACTAATTTAGGGTTAACCTTTGGTGTTTAAGATTTATAATTAATTTAGGGTTTATATTAATCGACATAGATTTTTATGCTTAAAATCAACAATATAACAAAAACAAATTATACACACAAATATATTTTTCAAATATAAAGTTGTAAAATTCCAAATAAAGTTTTAATTAAATTTTTGTATTAAAAATGTATTTTAGAAGGAAGGGTTAAAACCTATGTCAAGCTAATGACTAAAAAATCTCAAAGTGTGAACCATGTACACAAAATCTATCTTAGATGGTTGGGTAAAAGCAAAAATTTGGGTACATGAAGAGAGGAAGCTTCAGCCAAAACAAAAAAAATTGCACAAAATGCATACACCTCTTCAAAAAATGCATATGTGTTATGGATCAGGTACTCGAGCCTAAATTTGAATGTGTATGCATTCTGTATCAGGTACGCGAGCTGCAAATGTATACGCATTCAAAAGGAATATGCATTATGAACACGTACACGTTTCTTAGATGTATTTATTTTTTTAAATTAGTGATTTTGTATTCATTTTAACTAGAATTTTTGTCTGTGCCAGACAAGAAGAGACCAGATCATGTACATGTTTCAAAGGCCCTGATCGAAGAAAATTTTCACTACCACCTCCTCCCGTCAACACAACTGACCTCAGCGACCTCCAAGTTGGTTGAATTCTACCTTTTTTGCTTTAGATCTTGTGTTTTGGTTTGTTTAGTTTGTTTTTGTTCAATATTTTATAATTTTTAAATTGCATTTAAAAAACCAAAAACATCAACAAAACAAAGAACATTAAATTGTAAATAGAAAACCATAAAAACTAAACCTAAATTGGACACATTTTTAAAACTTAGAAATCAAAACCCTAGAAAACATAGGTTCCATAAAACATAGGTGCCTAAAAACTAATTTACCCAGGTTAATCATTGGACCTAAAACCCTAATAGTTCACATAATTTTAGAAATATCTAGTGAATGTTACCTAGATTCGGGGTAGTTTTCAATGAGATTGAGATTGAGATTGAGGCTATGAATAATTCACATTAGGATTGTTTAGTTATTGCTACACTTCAATGACCAATTTATAAAAAATCCTTATCACATTGTGTAGTGTCATAAATTAGGGCACCTTGGAGGTTTCTTACATTTTTTATTTGACATATAGATATGTTTAAATCATATCATCAAATCTCTAAATCTAAACCCTAAACCCCAAAGCATTCATTTTGTCATAGGACCTTAAAATGATATTTGGTTGCCTTGGGCAACTCCACCAAATTTTATTCCCTTAAGCCATAGACCATTTTTTCCTAGGACCTTACTAGACATAGATCCGCTTAATCCATCCTATCACCCTAAATTGTAAATCGATGTCTTAAGGGGTCCTAATATGAAATTTCTTAAGGGAATCAAACAAGTTCTCAAATTTTGGTGAATAGAGCTCAATCTCATCTTTTTTTTTTTATTTTGAACATTGCTATTAGGTCACCAACATATATCTATGTGTCCCTTTGAACATGTATTCTATTAATTTTTCATTCTTATCTTTAGTATTCTTTGAAAACAATGAATGGGATTATGAATTAATGTTAACTTGTTAAACTTATAATTTCATCTTAACTAATTTGTCCCACTATAGAAAACTTGTGTCTCTTATCATGAAATTTGAAAATTTAGACAAATCAATTTATGTGCTTAGATTTAATTAATTTTTATGTCATACTTGATTAATACATGTATTCACAATTGATGTATGTTAGCTCTATAGATATACTCTTGTTGGGAAACAAGAGTTATCTCAATCAACTATTCCACAAGAAAATGTTGCTCACTAACTTGTGAGTTCATTATTCCAAGGGCCACCCAAACATCACTCTAAGTTCCCCAAACCCTAAACCTTGAACTCTAAAATATAAACCCTAAACCCTAAAGAATTCATTTTGTCATAGGAACTTAAATGAAATTTAGTTTCCTTAGGAAACTCCAACAAATTTTATTCCCTTAAGCCATGGACCATTTTGTTCTATGACCTTACTAGAATGTATCGATCCCCTTAAGCCATCCCATCACCCTAAATCATAAATTGATGTCTTAAGGGGATCAAACAAGTTCTCAAAATTTTGTGAATAGAGATCAAGCTCATATTTGTTTACTTTGTACATTGCAATTAGGTCACTAGCATATATCTATGTGTCCCTTTGAACATGTATTCTATTAATTTTTCATTCTTATCTTTAGTATTCTTTGAAAAAAATGAATGGGATTATGAATTAATGTTAACTTGTTAAACTTATAATTTCTTCTTAACTACTTTGTCCCACTATAGAGAACTTGTGTCTCTTATCATGAAATTTGAAAATTTAGATAAATCAATTTATGTCATTGGATTTTTAAATTAAATTATATGTCATACTTGATTAATTTACAAACACACCTATGAGTAAACTTCCCCTCACCCCAAAAGATAAAGCTCTAGACCCATAAAAACCTAGAAGAATAAATTACTTATTGACGAATTAGTTAATTAATGATAGGCTTGATATTTATAAGCTAAATTGAGCACCCTTGTCTAGAACAATAATCCTAATATATAAATAGAATCTAGTATAATTTTTACTTGATTAAACTACATGGTTTTCATCATTTACCTATTTTGACACTCATTCTTGAGTTTTTCATAACCTAAATTAGCTTGGGGGCCTTTCCTTCTCTTTTTCCACCTTTATATATGTAACAAAAGGCACTCTAAATAACCCCTAACCTCCTATTTTAACACCCAATTTGAAAAATCAAAGTTATATATCTACATGTGTCTTATTTTTAATTATTTAGTCCTTTACCTTAATTTTAAGTCTTTACCTTGATGGTGATTTATTTAAATAAATCTTAATTCTTTACCTTAATCCATGTCATTTTATTTATTTAAAAAAAAAATCAATTAATGTATAGATCATCAAATTTGGCTATAGTTTAATTATCAAGTGATATCTAGCTAAAAATAAGTTTATGGGGCATTCTTTTAGGGGATTCACCTAATAAACCAATGACATAGTGCATGCATTTGAATAGGGTTCTAATAAAACCCCCTAATTTCATTTCTACCCTTCGTATTAACAACCACTCACTAGACTCAATTTAATGTCTGTACATGCTATGGATTTTTGATGTTATGGATTTTTTAATGTTATAAATCAAATCATCTTTAAATGAAATGTATTTTGAATTTGTGCACATTCAATGTGATTTTTAAATAACTTTCAAATTGTGTGAATTATTTAATTAGTTTAAATTGATATATATTTTTTTATTGTTTAACATGCAATTGCCATTTAATTGCTCTCATGGATCAAGAATTTAATTTTCTTTTACCCAAAAATTGATGAAATGAAAAGGGCTTTAAAGGAGATTCTCAGTTTCCACCAATATAAATTATGCTTTACTTTGAATTTAATAAATTATTATTATTCATTTTCTATTTGAATTACGACTTAAGTCATGATTGATAGGTTGATTGAAAAACATCTATAGCTTTCAAATGGTATCACATTTTTTTAATCCAAAACATGCATAATTATATGCTTTGCTATGACTATACGATTAAACAAAAAAAAATGAATTTCATAAAGTTTTGACCAAGTTAAGGTGGTTAGGACAAATGAGTTTTTATATTTTTAAAAAAAGTTGTAATAAAAAATCATAATTAATTATTTACTTGGAAAAATACAAAAAAATATGAATCACATCCGACATGAGTCCTCTACTTATATATCTAAAATATTATAAAAATATTATCATTTTATTGTGGTTAAGGTGGTTTCCATTGCATTAACCTACTCTTAGTTTTTCCCCGAAATTTAATTACTACTACATTGAAATTTCAAATTTTCACCAAATAGATTTTAAAAATAAATAAACCTAGTAGTTTAGAAACTACATTCAATTTCCTACAGATTCTATTCTTACATATTTTTGAAATAATATAGATAATTTATTCAAATTTTTACGTCAAGTTACCTAACTCTGATTTTTTTGAATTTTTTGCCACTTAAGGGCCTATTTTTTCCATGATGATCCTGCACATACCCTATTGATATTTTTTTTTTATTGTTTAACATGGAGTTGCCATTTAATTTCTCTCATGGATCAAGAATTTAATTTAGAGGATTTTATGCTTGATCGACAAATTCATCTAGATCCACCACTAGAACAAAACCCCACACCTCTAGACTCTCCATCACATAACCCCCCACCCCCTGTAGTAGATGAGGATCAATTAAGAGAGAGAATCTGAGCAAACCTTAGTGTGATTCAAACAAATATAGATCTAATGAAAAATGATCCTAGAATCCCTCCCCATCTCACACTGTTTGCATCTAAGATGCAAATTATTGTCAATTATGTTTGATCCATTGATGCAGACCTAGATAGGTTTCATCAATGGAGAAAACAGAGGAGACAATTCTATGCAGATGGATTGTCCTACAAATAAATAAATGACCTTAAAATTACCAAACAAGTCATGTTCCAATATTTTATTAACCCCCAAACAAACCAAACAATTCCTCCAACCAAAAAATGAATTTCAATTTTATGGTGTAGGCACCCACAAATAGCTGCACATTTTTGGGATAGATGGTGGATGGTGTTTGATAATATACCACATGGAAACTATGAGGTGCCTCCATACTTTTTGAGAAAGTTATGGGATGAGTTTGAGTTGGGTAGAAAACCCAACTATTTTGATATGAGGTCATTTTAGGGAGTTGGGCATGGCATGCCCCAACATAGACTAGAAGCACGTGTTGATCCTTAGCAATGTGCTCTGATTGTTCCTATTGTTCCTCCTTCTCCTAGTGCTCTCACTACATTTTAGTAGCAGACCATGTTATCAACATTAGGAGCATTGAGTTCACTTTCAGGACATCTCACTCATCAGATTGCACACACAATGACTAAAGTGGCCAATAGAGAGCATGTAGGCTTGGGCTATAGGGATACTCAGGCATCCAAATCAGGTGACCAACATGCATTTGGGATAGAGTCATAACTGAATTTACTATATGAGGATCATCCTACACAAGTATGTTCAACTTTTGAACTTAAATTTAATTCAAGAACTTTTGAAATGTGAAAAATTCATATAAATAATAACATCAAATTATATATATAATATAATATTAATTCAATAAGTGTTTGGTGTAGATGCATGATCACATGATACCTGAAACTCAATATGATCATTGTGTCTATATGTCGAGTGCTATATATATGGGCTCACCTTTTAGACAGGTACTTTGATAGGGACAGGGTTGGATTGAGTCAATCATTGGCTCAATGCTCTGGGTCTCCAATAGATAACCCCTTGGTGTTTCTCTCCACCACTCAACCTATAGGTCCTAAAGGTTATTAGGCACCCCTGGTCACTTGCCAACCCTGCTATCAATTCCAGTTTGCTGCTACCAAGCAGTTCTTGGTGCTTTTCCTCACATTCTCCATCTAGCCCTTAATCCCTTTAAAGAATAGACACCTCTAAATCCTCCTAACTTGCTTGCAGGGGTGTGCATAGGCTTCCTTGACTTCAAAACAATCTAGGAAAGGTTCTTGTCCAAGCACAAATCTCCTTTCTTCTATCGCTGCCACCATACCCTAGATTAGGGTTTTAGGAGGGCTAGTAGCCCATGAGCCCCCATTAGGTCTCTTAGCCCGGGGTTTTAGGTTATTACTCCTCCCTGCTCAATGAACACCATAACCTCAAAGAAAAAACCCTGGCTAAAATTTGGAGCACTTCAAGAATTTTATGGTTTCAAGCCTTCTCAGGCCGTACACAGGGCTATCACTGATTTTGAGAAATTTAGGGCTTTCTAAACCTTTTCTTGGACACACAAAGGACAGTCTTCTTCCTTCAACCACCAAATGAATTGGTGATGACTCCTGCCTCTTGTCAGAGCTTTGTAAGGTCCCCTGCAGTCTTTATACACTTTGCATTGAATGGACATTCATCACCCCTGCATTAGGACTGTGCAACACTGTCTTTCCCAAACTGGGTATAAAACAACTCGCCTAGGGAAAGATCCTTAGCATGCTTTTTGAACTTTTACTAACTCCTACATTTACACTATGTAAAAGGATGGAGTCTATCTTTGTTTCCACTGCTTCCATACTTCTTGGTACAGACAAAAAACAAGCTAAAACTCCATTTTCCTAGATTTTACCAGTCAAAACAGCAAAAAGAAATAACACAGTAATTACAAAATGGAAGAAAGCGATGGAAAAACTATCTACTGAACCAGTTAAGATGCTTCAAATAGCTTCACTACATGCTATTCCATTCAAAAAAAGCTTTACTTAATTCATTTCTTGCAGCTGTCACATGCAAGAACAGAAAAATAGATTCTTCAACACAAAAATCACTGTTTCTTTTGTTGTTCTCCTAAAAACTGCCAACATCAAAAGCATCCAACCTCTTCAAAGGTTGAGAACCACCTTTTACAACCCTTAGAAAATAGTTAGGTTTTCATTTTTAGCCTAAGAACAGCCAAAAGCTTGCTTTTGTAAAACACAGTGTGTTTTTCAATTTTTGACAAAAGCTTAGGAAGCGACCACAAAAAGGATTCCAACCTTATTCAACTTTTAACCTAAGAACCAAAAGGTCCTCAAACACAATCTAAATGGTGTTAAAGACCCTACACAACAAAATGAAATTGATTTTTAAAACAAGACTTCAAAATATGCTTGCACCTTGGCAGGTGCTCCTGCACCATTCTCCCCCTCTCAGCACAAAGATCAAGGAACTTGAGGTGGTATCAGTGATAGATCAGTGCCTAACTTCTTAAAATCAGCTTCCTCAACCCAGGTGGCCTCAGATTCATGTTTGTTCCTCCATTTGACAAGGTGCTCCATGTATACCTTGTGTCTTGTAGCCCTCTTCACCCTGGATTCTAAGACCTTCTCTGCCTGAGGCTTCTTTTGATTAGGAAGGGGTATATTACTGATGTATTTGAAGATTTCATGACTATTCTAAACTTCATCACTGACTATCCCCTTATACCTGATCAAATCAGCAACATTGAATACAGGAGATATACCCAAATCTAATGGAAGTTCTACCTTGTATGCATTCTTCCCATACTTGGCTAACACCTTGCATGGTCCTACTCTTTTCATCTGCATTTTGGTTGACATGCCCTTCTACAACCTTGATTTGTTAAGATGAACCATAACATAGTCACCTACTTGAAACTGCACATCCTTCCTTGATAAGTCAACTTTATCTTTCAATTTTTGTGTTGTTGTTGTGATTGTCTTCTTAACCTGGTCATGAATCTCCTTCATGGTCTAAGTGAAATCTTCTACATGTCTACTCCTATTCTCTTGAGATCCAAGGTCTCTAAGTTCACAAACTCCTCTTGGGTGCATCCCATACATAACTTCAAAAGGAATTTTTCCTATAGTTCTATTAACACTGTCATTGTAGGCATATTCAACTTGAGAAATCACCACATCCCATGTCTGTCCATATTCCTTTGTCAAGCACCTCAGAAGATTACCTAACACTCTATTAACCACCTATGTTTGACCATCGGTCTGAGGATGGTAAGCTGATCCAAAAGACAGATTTGTTCCCAATCTGCTCCATAGTGTTTTCCAAAAATGGCTCATGAATTTCACATCCCTATCTGATACAATGCTCAATGGCAATCCATGGATTCTTACAACTTCCCTAAAGAAAAGATGGGCAATGTAACTTGCATCATGTGTAGTCTTGCAAGGAATAAAATGACTCATCTTGCTGAATCTGTCCACAACTACATAAATATTGTCAAAACCAGTTTTGGTCTTAGGAAGACCTACCTCAAAATCCATGCTCACACACTCCCATGGTATGTTAGGAATAGGCAGGGGCTGATACAAACCAGCATTGCTAGCTCCCCTTTTGGCTTTCAAGCAAACAACACACTGTTCTACATATTTTCTGACATCTCTTGCTAACTTAGGCCAGTAATAGAACCTTTGAACTAGCTCTAAAGTTTTGTTAATACCAAAATGCCCACTAAGACTACCATTGTGTTTCTCTTGGATCAGATTTTCCCTCATTGATCCTCTTGGGACACATAACAGATTACCCTTAAATAATAATCCATTTTGTAGAGTATACTCAACATATTGACTATGAAAGTGATTTTCAAAATCTGAACATACCTTGTAGGCTTCTGAGAAATCTTCATCATCACCATAGAGGTATTTAAAACTCTCTAATCCAATGCTCTTCAGCTATATTTCCTGCATTGTCAACATTCTCCTGCTTAATGCATTTGCCACCTTATTCATTTGTCCCTTCTTATGCTTGATGGTAAAAGTGAAAGCTTTGATGTATTCCATCCATTTCAAATGTCTATTACTCAGCTTCTCTTGGGTGTTGATGTAACTGAGTGCCTAGTTATCTGTGAAAACCACAAACTCTTTGGGCAATAAATAATGCCTTCACTTCCTAGGGGACTGCACTAAAGCATAAAGTTGCAGATCATAGGTGGAGTATTTTTGCTTGGCTTCATTGATTTTTTCACTAAAGAAGGCTACAGGTCTACCTTCTTGACTAAGTACTCCCCCTACTGCTACTCCATTTGCATCACACTCAACTCTGAATAACTTATCAAAACTAGGCAATAACAAAATTGGTTGAGTTGCCACTTCTTGTTTCAACTTTTCAAACCCTCTATCAGCTTCTTGGGTCCATTTAAACTTTGTTTTTAGACCACCTTTAATAGTATCTAGCACTGGTGCACATATACCACTAAAATTCCTGATGAATTTTCTATAAAACTGAGCTAAACCATGAAAACTCCTTACCTCTGTTGCTGTGGTTGGTGTAGGCCAGTTTAGGATGGCTTCCACCTTGCTTGGATCCATCTTCAACGTTCCTTGGGATACTTCAAAGCCTAGATACACAAGTTCTTGTTTGAAGAACTCACACTTCTCAAGGTTGATTGCTAATTGTTCTTCTTGCAGCCTTTTAAGAACCATCTCCACACGTTTCAAATGTTCTTCTATTGTCTTACTGAAAATCAATATATCATCAAGGTAGACTACTACAAAAATCCCTATGAAATCCTTAAGCACCTCATTCATTAGTCTCATGAACGTGCTAGGGGCATTTGAGAGGCCAAATGGCATCACTTTCCACTCATACAAGCCATCATTTGTTTTAAAAGTTGTCTTCCATTCATCACCCTCCTTGATTCTGATTTGATGATACCCGCTCTTAAGATCCAACTTGGTGTAATATTGTGCTCCTCCAAGGCAATCCATTAAATCTTCAATTCTAGGTATTGGGAATCTATACCTAATGGTGATCCTATTAATTGCTCTAGAATCAGTACAAAGTCTCCACTTACCTCCTTTCTTTGTTGCTAAAACAACTGGGACTGCACAAGGGCTGATGCTCTTTTGAATCAGACCTTGACTCAACAATTCTTCCACTTGTCTAGACACTTCAAGATTCTAATTTGGTGTGAGTTTGTATGCTACCTTGTTGGGTAAGGAAGCTCCAGGTATGAAATCAATTTGATGGCTTATAGCTCTCCTTGGAGGTAGGGTTGCAGGTGTACCATCACTGACAATTTCCTTGTACTTTTCTAGCAGCCTTTGAACTATTTCAGGTATGACTGTCTTCTCAGCCTTTTCTTCCTCTTTGGACTGCATTAATACCACATAACCTTCATTCCCTTGGTGTAGATCCTTAATGAACTCCTTGCCACTGCTCAACATGATGTTTGGAACCTTGGACTGCCCTTCATCATCCTCAGTCAATGATTGCAGCTTGAAGGTTCTTCCATCCTTCTTGAATTCAATGGTGTTCTCCTTCCCATGACATATAGCACCTCTGTCATATTGCCATGGCCTGCCAAGCAGAAGATGGCATGCATCCATGGGTAGTACATCACAAACTAGCTTGTCTTTATAGCCTCCAATTGAAAATTCTACTGTGACCTGCTCATTCACCAAAACACTCTACCCTTTATTCAACCATGTGACCTTCTAGGGGTTAGTATGAGGTACCTTCTACAACTTCAGCTTAGTTACTGCCTCCTCAAAGATGATATTATTTGTAGAACCAGAATCTACAATGACCTTGCATACCTTTCCCAATATCTTGCACCTTGCTCTAAACAAAGCTCTCCTTTGCTTGGGTTCTTCCTTGACCGGTTGTCTGATTAGCACTCTATTAAACATTAGATTTTCTCCTACTTCTGATTCTATATGACTGATCTCAGGTGATTTGACACTCATGGTGTCCTGTTGTGCATAGGCTACTCTCTTTTCATTGCTTGAAGAAGAAGCTTTCTCTGGGCATCTATAAGTTGGATGACCTAGCTGATTGCAGTGATAACATTTCATGGTGGCAAAGTAAGAGTTGCTTCTGCCTACTCCTCTTCCTCTGTTTGAACCTCCTTGGGGTCCTTTTCCTCTATTAAATCCTCCTCTTGATGATGTTTCACCTCCATGCTCAGTAAGCTTAGATTCTCCATGGTTCCTTTGATCATTACCTCTACCTTGGTAACCTCCACGCTGTCCTCTTTGATCTCTTTGATCTCTGCCTTTGCCTCTACCTCTAGAAGACTGATCTTGCCTCCTCTTGTTCCTTTCCTCTATCTTGATAGCCAACTGATAACATTGGTGTACGGTCTTGGGACTTAATAAGGCCATTTCCTCTTGGATATTCCACTTCAAACCATTGAGATACCTAGCCACTTTGAGGCTCTCATCCTCTGTCACATTGGACCTCATACAAAGCTTTTGAAACTCCTCAGTGTAAGTGCTGACATCTTGGTCCTTCTGCCTTAGGCTTTGCCTCTTCTTGTGCAATTGGATCTCATAATCATCTAGCATGTAGGCTTCTTTTACTTTAGCAACCATTCCCTTCCAAGATGCTATGGGCTGCTTGCCTTTTTTCTCCCTTTCAGTCTGGATGAACTTCCACCATGTCAAGGTTGATCCTCTCAACCTTGATTTAGCAACCTTCACCTTCTAAGCTTCAGTGACTCCATCACACTCAAAGTGATTCTCCATGCCTTCTATCCAGTCCATTACCAAATCAGGTTCCATCTTTCCACTGATTAGTGGTATGACTTCAAGTGCTTTCCCACTCAAGGCTTTCAATGCCTTCAAGAAAGGCTCCTCCTTCAAAACAAGATCAGGTACAGGGGTCTTATACTCCTCTGCTATCTCTTCTTCTTTTTGCATTCTTCCCTCAAACTGTGCACTTCTTACTGTTGCCTCCAGTTGGGCTATCCTTTCCCTCAACTGCTTATTGTCTTCTTCTTGCTCTTCAACCATATTTTTCAGTTCTACATTGGTCACCATGGTGGAAGAATCACTTGACTCAATGTCTGACATGCAAGACTTCTTTCCCAAATCTTTCACTGCTCTGATACCAATCTGATAGGGACAGGCTTGGATTGAGACAATCACAATCTCAATGCTTTGGGTCTCACCTTTGATAACCCCTTGGTGTCACTTCATCCACCATTCAACCTATAGGTCCTCTGCTATTTTAGGTACCCCTGGTTCATTTCCAACCCTACTATTATCTCTATTTTTTTGCTACCAAGAAATTCTTGGTGCTTTTCCACACATTCACCATCTAGCCCTTAATTAGCTTAAAGACTAGTTAACCTCCAAATTCTTCCTAACCTCATTTCAAGGGTGTGCATAGGTTTTCAAAGCTTCAAAATGGTCTGGGGAGTGTTCCTATCCAAGCACAGACCTTCTTTCTTCTATCACTTTCATTAAACCCTAGTTTAGGGTTTGGGAAGGGCTACTAGGTTTGAGCCCCTTTTAGGTCTCCTCACACAAGGAAATTGCTTATCACTCCTCTCCTTCACCTAACTAGGCCAAACTTGCTTTTGTCACCCTAGCTTAAATTTGGAGCCCTTCAAGATTTTTTTGGTTTTGGACCATTCTTCTGTCCGTACACAGGTGTATCCTGTTCTTGCAAGAACTAGGATTTTCTTTGCTTCTTTTCTTGGACTATTCAGCTTGTTCCAACCTCCAAAAGACCAAAAAAAGACTCTACCTTCTTGACCACCATTTTGAAGGCCCCTGCAACCACTACACACATTTTTTTAATGAAGATACAGCACCCCTGCAACGTAGGAACTAACTTTGCACTATCTTTCCCTAACCGGGTGTTAACCAACTCGCCTAGGGAAAGATTTTTAGCATGCTACCAACTCTCTGAAAGACTTCCATATTTACATAATGTACAATGAGGGAGTCTAGCCTTGTTTCTACTGAACCAATACTTCTTGGTACGGTCAGAAAATAAGCTAGAACTCCATTTTTCTGAGATTATCAGTCAAAACAGCAAACCAGAAAACACAGTATTTACACAATAGAAGAAAATGATGGAGAAACTATCTAAAATGCCACAAGGAATGTTTAAAAAGGTTTCAATACATGCTATTCAACTCAACAAAGCTTTCCTCAATACATTTTTGGTAGCTATCACACACAAGAAACAAAAAAATCAGAAATTTCACAACAAAAATCACTGTTCTTTTATTACTCTCCTAGAAACTGCCAACATCAAAAGCATCTAACCTCTTCAAAGGTCGAGAGCCACCTTTTACAATGCTTAGAAAACAGTTAGGTTTTCATTTTTAGCCTAGGAACGGCCAAAAGCTTGCTTTTGTAAAACACAGTGTGTTTTCCAATTTTTGACAAAGGCTTAGGAAACGACCACAAAAAGGGTTCCAACCTTATTCAACTTTTAACCTAAGAACCAAAAGGTCCTCAAACACAATCTAACTTGTGTTAAAGACCCTACACAACAAAATGAAATTGATTTTTAAAATAAGACTTCAAAATATGCTTGCACCTTGGCAGGTGCTCCTGCACCACCACACCTTCCCATGCTAATGCGTGACCAGATTGTTGACATTGTTCAATCCACACTGTCATCCAATCAATATTGTTGGTGATGTAAAAATGTAGTGCATCCCACTCTCGACCAACTGTATCAAAAAAAATTTAAATTCACAAATGACGTATAATTAGTTAAATACCACAGTATACGACCTTAATTTATAATTGATGTATATTGAAGATTAAAAATTAAATAAGTATAATATACATAAAAACCATATGTAAAATGTATTCCAATTAATCTCCATGACCATCTTATAATTACCTCTCACTTTCTTCAATCTACCTTTCCCCATCAAGTACTCCCCTTCAAATTTGTTAATGGAGTTGGGATCCCAAATGCGATCTACACGGATCTTTGTTGCAAACTTAGGAAGATATTCACTAATGTACACCATGGTATGGTATACCATAGAACCCTCAGGATGTTCTCTTTTTCTAACCAAAGCCTTCAAAAATATCAAGTGCCTCTCAACCATCCACATTGACCTTGTGTGTACAGGTCCACACAATTCAATCTCCTCAACCTAGTGTATGAGGTAGTGTTCTTGTGCATTGAAAAATGTCAAAGGTAGACACTTTTGTATTTCACACATTAGACAAGGAATTTTTCTCTTCCAATAATTTATATCTTCTTTATGAATTTCTTTAGATGATAGCCATCTACAAATGATTCAAGGCACAAATATATTAACAAGATTTAACAAAAATATACAGTATATTACATAACAAGTAAAACAAATGGAAATTATAAGATGTATACAACGAATTGAAAAAATCTCACTACTTACCTCATGTATTTTCCAAGATCATATATAACTTGCTTGACATTGTTGTCAAAGTTGTCTAGGAGAGATAGAGGTAGAACGTACTGCAGCAATTATAAAATGATCTTTTCATTATTTTTCCAAAAGTAGTAAATGTTGATAGTGTTTTTTGCACAGCAACAACTCAGACAGAATATAACATCCTATCTCTCTTAAAAGGTAAATCTCTATCAGCAAGCCTCAAGAGATAACCCCAAGGTATCTAATGTCAAGTCTTGACAATGCATAAACAATTCAGTGATAAATGTGAAAATGTTGGTAATCACAATGGGACCTTACTACAAGCAAAATATTGAATCAAAATTTATCAGATCTAACAATATGTTGATACTTCAATCCTAGATTTGACCCAAAAATTAAAGAAATATCAAAAGATAAAGGGATTCAAAGAGATTTCTAACTTGATACTAAAACTAAGATTAACAATGAAAATGACCAACACCCGGAATGGACCAACCCCTCAAAACTGATCTCTACTTGAGCTAGATAAATCTGCAATCTTATAGAAACAATGCAATCTTCTAAGGTGTTAAGATTTTCAAATCATGAACATTCATTCAAACAACAGCATTGCAATTGAAATGAATAAACCTTCACAATTGAACTTAAGCACAATGAATATAAAGTCCAGGCTAACTTTGCAAAGAAACTAATAGTCAGTTGGTTGCGAAGAGTATGGACTGAGAGGTTATTGCAACATTCAGGTACCAAATCACAAACATTATTAAATCAAATCTAATCTAAATATTAACCTCCTCAAAAAAAATTTAAAGATGGAATAACAAGAACCATGCAAGACAAGAGAATACAAGTATGGCACCAAATCACAATGTCATTACTTGCATTCGAATTATCCACCGTAGCAACAATTCCAGCTTTCTGTTACAATATTTGCTTGAGAGCAACTACTTGCTAA
>VDFB02193867.1:167671058-167929178 GCA_007258455.2 Sequoia sempervirens
TTCATGAGTAGTGGTTCACAAGAACCCATCTCTCATGATAATGAATGGTCCACTTAGCACTCATTGCATCTAGGTGATGCCCACATAGGTGAAGCACTGCGCCATCCCAGGAGGTCAACCATCCTAGTATTGCTCCAGCTCAAGCGCACTTAACCGTAGAGTTTTCCCCAAGGTTAATCCCACTTAGCATGTAACCCCATTTTCAAAACCTTCAACAAGTGTTGTGCCTTATGAATCATTCATTATAGAGCCCATTTAGCTCATCAATTGATATGTAGGAGGTATTTTCCACAACGAGTCAAATTATGATATTTCTATCAAGATTCAACCGTGTAGTTTTTGAGTCAAACTCATTGACCCATGTTTCATGAGTAGTGGTTCAAAAGAACCCATCTCTCATGATAATGAATGGTCAGCTTTTGGTATTTTAAAAGTGATGCTTTGTTAGCCTAGGTCTAAAAAATCAATTGGGATGCATATATAAACACGTTTTCACTCCCATTTGAACAATTAGGCACTATTATGCTCTAATTGTGAATATACATGCAATATCTTCTCTACATGCTAGTTACAATGATATATTGTGTTATGTGGACTAACCCTTGTAGGTGTTAAAGGAAATTTATTCATCCTTCATAAAATATTTGTGGCAACATATGGTGTGACTTCATTTCAACAAGGGTTTCATGTCTAAGGTAGCTTTGTCTTATGTTATTCATTTATTGTAGCTATTATTAAATTTACTTTTCCTCTACCCCACTGAGGGAACATGATTTATACTATTCATTGTTTTTGTGGAGGTGATAACACCAACATAGGGGTTTAATTGTGGAAATATCATATACAACACATCTTTCCCCTCTATTTATGTGTACAGGTTTAGGTCTAAAACTTTGTCAAAAAAATTAAAAAAATCTATAGAGCAGACTGCTACAAGTTCTTAGGAATTCTAATAATCCAAAAACCATTGGACTAGGGCACCCAACACCCTTGTCCCTACATTTCAAGCTCATTTTTAACCACATGTGCCCCTCTATATATACTTCTTAGATATTTACCCATTTTTGCAATTTTTTCATTTTTGATTGTGTGATCATTTGTATTTTCAGATTTGGGCTTATATCAATTATGTTAGTTAATCACCCTCATAAAATCTACCCTCCTTGCAACAAAGGAAAAAAACCTAGGAATATTGTCTCTCTTTTGAGGTAGTTAGATCCAATCATAAAACCCTTGTTGGTTTTTGTTTTAATGTTAAGCAAAGGGAAAGGTATATCCAAGCTAATTCACTTGTTTAGATCTATGATCTCTTTTCCCACTTAACATTTTGATGGGCTTGATGCTTCTTACACTTACAATTTTTCTAGTTTACATAGCATGAATTAGATATAATCTAACCAAGCATTATTTTCTTTTAATATCTTTTTATTCATATGCATTCAATATATGTTTAATTTTTGAATGTAATGCATTGCACCTCTTTGTTCACTACACATTTAGCATTTTAGTGAACCCAACTTAGATCATATATATTGTGATTTTTTATTCAATTGCACAATTTTAGAAATGATTTTATATTTTTTGGGCATTATTTTTAATATATTATGTATAGTTGTAAAAAAATGCATGTTCTCTTTGGAAAAGTAAATCCTTTACACGGTTTGTTCTTTATAAAAATATAAATTTGTAACATCGTAAAATTGACACCCCTGTTAATTTCACATTATGTTTTAATTCCCCTAAGTTATTGAGCCTAATCTACCCCCTAATTTCCTAAATCAAGCATTCTGAGGTCCATTTTTATGGTATTCTAAAAATTGCAAACATTGAACAAATGCATTTATTTAATGTTTTACCCCCAACACTTGATGTTTTGGAAAATAGGGCGAGGAATGGGATGCCCTTGGGTGTATAAGTCCCCCTATTTTGTTGGGAACCAAATTTGAATATGTTGGAATTAGTATTTTAACTTTTGAAATTCAAATTGCAAATGTCAGTTGTCGAGATTTAATTTACAAGAAATTGAATAATTTCATTTAAATACTTATTGCATCATTTGAAATCTAACAAGAGAATCTAGCAACAAGTGGTCATTAAGAGCATTATCAAGCAAGTTAAGAGTAAAATTTCAATTGATTATTATAGCAATTCGAGATCCAAATATCATGTCAAATCCTATGTGAGTTTATGTATGTTTAAGTTATTGTTGTTTGTGAAGGATAATCCTTGTTGTAGGTCTCTAAGCAATTCAAGCATTCAAACAAGTAAGATCTAAGACCTTGAGGTGATGTATATGACTTAAGTCCTTCAAGGAATCCATTGAAGGGTGGTTAATTTTACACTTTTTTAATTCATCATTCCTTCCTATCATTCATCCATTTTTATTATTGACATTGCCATTATGGAAGTGGAAACACTATAACGGGGTTTGACTAAGGAAATCCCCTAAATGGCACAACCCTTTTCTTCTCTTTAAATGCGTAGGTTTTAGGTTTGAAGATAATTGAGGGAAGTTTGAAGATCATTTATCCATTATTGCATTCAAAGCCCAACATCTTGACAACTCACAAAAACTCACCTACAAAATTATTTGACAATGATTTGGAAAGTTTGCAACAGAGAATCAAAAGCTCAAATCTAACATCAGAGGACTAGAAAAATAGATTTAGAACACCCCTATAGGGAATCATATGCCCCTAGGTTCCTTTTTCTTCCAATAGTGACTGAAACAAAACTTTCAGGATAGGTACACAATAATTTTCCCTTCCCGAATTTTCCTGCAAATTGTTGTTTCAATATGTACATTGTTGAGATCTTGCATTTTACATATTATTGAATATAATTTAATTGGGTCCATTAAAGAAAATTTATTCCAATCAATTCCAAGATTTAAAAAAGATGTATATCTAGGTCTATTTGGCTCACCTTTCACCTTCATGGTTGAAATTCAATCTAAACACCTTATTAATCTCCATCTTAATGAAACCCTAGAAAAAGGAGAAATTGACCCTAGGTTTTTTACACTTAAACACTTAGGTTCACTTTTTCTTTGTTTCATTTTGGTGAATCTAACATGTTATTTAGGGTTTCATTTTTGCATCATAAAAGACAAAAAAATTCAAAAAATTCATATCATATTACATCATAGGTTTCATTAGGGTTTTCTTAGTCATTTAGGTCAAATCTACATTCAAAATTGTATTCACAATTGTCATTTGTTGCTACACATTTGAATTTGAGTTACATTGTTTTAAATTGAGCAATTTCTAGAAAACATTCAACATCAAACATGTTTTCACATAGAAGTATAACCTTTATATAGACTAAATAAGATTCAATATTTAAGTTTTTGAAAGCCCTATTAAGGGCTCAGATGCCCTTAGGCACCTCTATCCTTGTACACTTGCATTAACAAAATTTTACCTAGATCTTTGTCTCTGTGTCTTTAGTATATTTGTGCTTGTAGATCTTTGATTTGGAATTCTCAATTGCATGTATTTAGGCATCTTTTAGATAACTCAAAAAAGTGAAGAAAATGAATTATTTAGTTTCAAAATTGCATCAAAATCCTCATTTTTCATCTTAGAATTAGTTATTTATTTCATCTCAAATGTGAAAATTACATTCAAACTTGTCAAAAAAATTCAATTTTATTGCACACTTGTATTTTGAATCAAATTGGCATATATTAAGAAAATTCTAGAGAAACATTCACTGTTAGACCTATCTACAAGAAAACCTAGAATCCTTAAGTAGTATAATACATAGTCAAACTTTGCATTTTCAAAAGCACTTTCCAAGACTTAGATATCCTTTGGTGCCTCTGTTCTACTATTCTTGTCCAAACAAACTTTTTCTCAAACCTCTTTTTTTGTGTTACTTGTTTTCTTTTGCTATCTAGATTTTGTTCCTAAGTGTTTTGCTATGGTTAGTTAGCATTTTGAAACTCGTATGAGCTTCACAACTTGGTTTCCTATTTCCAATACTTTAGTGAGATGTAGTCAAGACATATGGGGTGATCCCACAATAGTGGTTTACAATTTTTGGCTAAACTGGACACTGAAATTATTATTTTTAACTAAATCTTCACATTCGAGCACCTATAGCGACTAAACCGTGAGGAATTTGAAGATGATGCAAACTAGAGTCTCGTCACATTTTGTATGTAGATTCTAAAAATATTTTTTTCAAAAATTTTGAAATCAGATTGTACTTCTTTTTCCATCTCCCACAAAAACTGGATTTTTTCATAAAACAACATTTTTAAAAAGTGGCACACACCGTATAACGCATAACTCTTTTTCCATGAAGGATAAAATTCTAATTCTTTCGAATTTAGATTTTTCACTCTAATATCTTTTGCTTCCACTTGGTTAGATAGTTTTTTTATTGAATATTTTTTCCTTAATCAAGTTTTGAAGTCAAACTAATTACAATTTAGACATAGCACGACTATATAATGCGTAACTTTTTTTGTATATATTGAAATTCATTTTTCTTTCTTTTTGTTCGATCAAGGACTTCAATATCTAGCACACTCATATTTTTCAATTTTTTTTTTTTTGATAATCTGCTATTTTTCCACATGTGCAGAACAAGGAGCTTGATTTTTGGTGAAAAACCTATGTTTAATAGAACTAAAAAAAGTACATAATAAACCAAAACATATTAAAAATATATTCATTGGATAACTCATTTTTAGGACTACTTGATTCCAGTTGGGTTTGTGAAGATTCCTCCATTTTCATCCTTAACCTAAGCTTTGAAGTGCCAAATTTTAGGTTTTTTTTGTGTCTCAGGGGGGGATGAGGGATAAGGGGGGTTCACTTGAACCAGGGTTCATTCAAACCTTGGTTCATTCGAACCCCTTTGCTATGCATTTTTTTGGTTTGTTGGTAGTCAAAATTCAAATGGGTTTGGTGAAACCCTAGTTTGGCCGAACCTCTAATGGGTTCATTGGAACCTATAGGTTCGTATGAACCCCCATAATCACTTTTTTTGCTTTCAGGTCATTTTTTGTGAGTTTTCCTTCCTCACTTGAATTGTAAACCACTATTGTGGCTTCACCCTATGGCATCCTGTGTTGTTTCTATATTCATTATGGATCTCGAGTCCTCCAACTCTTTCATACAAAGTGTTGTCAATACTCAGCTCATTATGGACTCTATCCCTAATGCTACATACAAATTATAACTTTATAATCAACCATTTTTATGGATATTGAGACTATTGTAACTTCCTACATTCTCAAAGAAAAACTAAAATAATTGGTAAAATATTTAGAAGGAATTCAAGACTATGTGGGTATTGAATCTCTAGTTGGCATAGTGGTCCCTATAATAAATAACATGAGGAAATTTATTAGTGATTCTCAAGGATTAGAGGTTTTGTGTAGCCTAGCCCATATAGTTGATGCTAATGTACCTATAATGGCTAGTTACACTCAAGCTTTGGGATACACTCAAAGTCAAGGAGGAATTCAAGTCTCCCTTCCGATAACCACAACCTCTTTTCCCACATACACAAACCCAACCATCACTTCAACAATACAAAAAAACATTAGCATAACTCTAACCTTGGGTCTTTCCATTGGGAATCCTTATAGTTTTGTGTCCTCACATGTCACACCTTAATATTTGTCATCCCTCACAAACTTGCAACATAGTAGTCCACCGATTACATACACACTTCCACCTTATTCACCACATTCCCAAAACATGTCAAGCAATGATTCAGTCATAAACCAACTTTTACAAAATGTGACATTAATTCAACAAAAAATCTCAACATTGAACCAAAATTGAAATGGAAAACCATCGTAATATGTCAAAATGAGACTATTTCAATTGAAATCCTAAAAATTCCTATGCCACAAAACATAGAGATAGCTTGATTTGAGAAGTACGGCAGTAAAGGAGACCCTAGCAATCATATATCGACATATACTACCTTGTTTAGTGACTTCTTTTTTGAAGATAAAACCCTAGATAAACTCTTTCCTAGACTATTGAAAGACATGACTTTGGAATGGTTTTGTTCATTGCCAAATAACTTGATCTGCTCATTTAATGAGCTCATTGATGCATTATGTAGACACTAAAGATTGTCCTTCGCCTATGAACCCACCTTTTCATATCAATTCCTCCTTCTACTTGCATAATTAAATAATTTTAATTATTTAATTATCTTTTAAGGTCATATTCCTCTATTAATTAAATAATTCTTAATTATTTAATTAATTCATTTTTTCTTTTATTCTTCCCCTAATTAAGTAAATAAATGTTATTTATTTAATTACGTCACTAATTAGCCCATTCCTTTCTATAATTAAATAAATTTAATTTATTTAATTATTTACTAATTTGTAATTTTCATCCACTTTTGAATTAAATTATTATTTAATTTAAAATTCAACATGTCACATGTCTTTTATAATTAAATAATATTTTTATTATTTAATTCTTCACCTTCCCTCCCAAATTAAATAATTTTATAATTATTTAATTTTCTCCAACAACCTCTTTTTCTATGACAACCTCATTATCCGTGTCATTCTTCTCTTCTCTTGTCTCATTTGTTTTCCACCCTTGATTGAATTATCTTGTAATTCAATCTTGGCCATTAATCCTTATCATTGCCCTAATTTTTCCCTAACACTATCTCATACTACAACATTCAACATTTTCCATTGATTAAGACATCTTATTGACCTCCAATCTCAACCATGATCAATCCAAATCAAATCTTTCCTATAAATCAACCCTCTCATAAGCCATTTGGGGGGGTTGATTCTTCAAGTATCCTTATGCTGCCAAAATTATTCTTTAATCATTCATCCATTTCTATCTATCATCATTCATCTATTGTCTCCACCTCAATGTTATGCTGCTAAATTGAGAAACCAACATATCAAATCAATCAAATAATTAATCCATCATTGTGTCTATTTGAGGTATTGAAGATTTGGATTAGGTAATGCATGTTATTGTTTCATCATTTTTTTATTTTATCCAAATTTTTCATATACATTTTGGTGAACCTGACGTGAACCCCCTAAAAAAATTTTAGCTCAATATTTTGAGGAAATTTGGAGTTTGATCCTTTCTATTGTAGGTTTTGTTAGCTTTTTGTTGTAGGTTTTGCATCATTTTGGGAGAAAACCCTAGTTTTCAAAGATTTGACCTTATCTCTTGAATGGTTGTAGATATTTTCACAAAACCTTTTCTACAAGTTGGGGACAATATCAAGAGCTTCCAGTTCAAAAATCAGATTTTTTGGAGCAGTTTTCAATTTTTTATATTTTTTTTGTTATTTTTCATAAAAAATCAATTTTGAGAGAAAATTTGCTAATTTTTCAAATATTTTTATATTTATAGAAATCTCTCTAAATTTTAGTAGGGTTAAGTTCTTTATATTTTAATTTGGATGAAAAATAATTAGACAAAAAATAGATCTTTGAAAATTAGGGTTTTACAAATATTTGCTTATATCTCACAAATGGTTGTAGATATTTTCACAAACAAAATTCTATAGATTTGTAATGATGTTAGGCATCTTCAATCCAAAAATCATAATTTTTGGACTTGTTTTGAATTTTTAATAATTTTTTAATGATTTTTCATAAACAATTAATGTTGGGTGCAAAACAACAAATTTTTCGGATTTCTTTACATTTTTGCAAATCTCTAGAAATTTCAATAAGGTTATGTTCTTCGTGTTCCTATTTTTTATGCAAAAAACATTTCCAAAAATCAAATATGTCTTGACTAGCTAACCCTATAATATTAGTGATCAATTATCTTGTTAGGGTTTTGGCTTTGTTGTTGGTTTTGTGAATGTGCAGAAAAAAAAAACACTTCAAAGGACAAATTGGATCAAGTGGAAAAAAATTTTGGAGCTAAAGAAAGTCTAGGTACACACATTCCATCTTTCATCTCTAATCATTGCTTGTCAACACATTTGGATTTGGGGCTTAAAATGAACACCTTGTTTGCAATCACACTTTGAAATTGGGCTTAAAAAGAACCATTGTCTTCCATCACACATTTTGGTTTTGGGTTAAAAAGAACAAGTGCTTCCATTGTTTTCTTACACACATTTCATTTCTAAAGTGAAATTAACAACTGCAAGTGTGAATCAAGTGTGTGTCCTCCAAAAAACCTCACTTGGTTCACTTTCAAGTCATACCCTTCTTAGGAGGCCTGCTTGGAGTACACACCCCTCCAAGGGACAACCTCAATCAAGGTGTGAATCCAAATAAACACCTCTTTGGGAGTTGAAATCTTGTCACTCTTGGCTAAGCCCCAAAGAACTTTATACCTTTGGGAAGTTGTGTCATAGAAAATTGGACCCTCTTGAGAAAAGAGACAATTTCATGCATAATTAGACCCAATTTCGAGTCCCCTCACATCATTTCCCCTTCAAAACAACATTTATAGGCCCCTTAGACCTACTAATTTTGATCTAGAGGCCTATTTCACATGTGAAATCACATAAAACCTAACAAAGAATATTTAATAACATCATACCCTGACAACCCACCTTCAAATAGTAGTAGTGGGACCCATTCGCCACCTTGGGCGAATGAGTCCCCTCTAGTGGGACCCATTCGCCAAGGGTGGTGAATGATTCCCCTTTGAGGGACAATTCAAAATGAAATGAGAATTTAATCAATATAACTTTTATTTCTGGTGAATGTCGGTCTCTTAGGTCTAATTAATGTGAAAATAAAGTTTTGTTCCCTATACATACACATTTTAAGTCATTTTACACAATATTTTTCATCTTTTATCATCTTATTATTATTCTTCAAGAGAAATTTCAAAAGCAAAGCATTCAATGTAACAAGTTTCATCATCAAAAGTTAAAGTTTTAGGACAACAAACTAGGGTTTTTGCAGGTCTTGAAGCTCACTAATCTTGTCAAGATCCAACATTGCAAAGGGTTGATGATGGATGCCTATGGTGAATCATGAAGAAACCTAGGGTGAAGAGGTGCAACTAGCCACCAAATCATGCCTAAGGACTTGGTTTCCTATTGATTCCATCTTCCATTTTCACTTTATCTTTAGATTAAGGATTGCATTGTGTTTATTTAGTATTTGCATGTCACTTTATATCCATGTTTCATGTGTTGTAAGGTTTCTAGGGTAGATATCTTTCATAATTTCAATCAATCTTGCATGTCTCGTTCTAGAATAATAGAATAGGACCCTTCTTATGTTTCAACTTTTCCTAGTCTTTAACACATCTAAGGCTAGGGTTTATGCAGATTTTTCTCTATCCAAGGTTTAATTACCTACCTAGGGTTTTTCCTAAGGAAAACCCCCCATTAGATCAACTCTTTTAAGTTGTTTTGCAGGGATTTTTTGAGATTTGGAATTAGGTCTCCTTTAGAATTTGTTGTTCAGGTGTCAAGGTACAGATATGAGTTTTGAGTTTGCAGAAATTAGAAAGTGGACTGATTGACCATGCTTGGAAAATGAGTCCCACCTAAAGGTGCATATTTGAGTTAGATGCTATTTCAAATCCTTGGCTATTAGAAAATAGGTTTTGTGCAGAAAAGTCTTGATCTGGGACTGATTCGCCCAAGGTGGCGAATGAGTCCCAATAAGCCCAAGTTTAGATTTCATCAGTTTTCTAGATTTTTCGTCAGTCCTCTACAGATTTCTAGGTGCACAAATTCTAAGAAAAAACCTTCTATTTAGTTAAATATTGCATTTTGTTCATTATGTCAATCTTTTGAATATCACACTGTGTTCTCAAACAAGGCATAAATCTTTGTTTTGCATTCGTTTTCAGTCATTTAGATTAATTTATTTCATTTTTTTAACTTAATTTACATCATATCACATCATACACATCCTAATTTGAGTGTTACATAAGCATTTTTGGACCCAATCTCTCTCCTTTTAGGTGAAATACCCTAGAAGTGCAAGAGTAACATTAGGGTCCCAAAAATCTATGTTTCAGAAGTGAAGGTGAAGGGCGGGTTACCCCTTTCTCCTAGTTGTGTGGCAATATTTTTCTTTCAAATCATCCTTATTCAACCTTGTGTGTCCTAGCTTAAGACCTAATTGGCCATACCCACTTGACTAACATTAGGTTGTTGTGTATTGAAGTGTTTGCTTAATCATAACATCTAATCTTGAAAGAAAAATTTATCATTGTGTTTGGTATGTGTGTTCATGAATTTACATGTGAGATCTTGTGTTTGATATTTCCCAAGTCAAACTTTCAATAAACATTTTCCACATCATCTAATCTTTCCAAGCCAAATCATCCTAGTCATTCAAGAACTCACCTACTAATCATTTTAAATCACCATCATAGTGACACCATGCCAACATTAGAAGAAATAGCACAAAATCTCATTCACATACTTCATGAAGCTCAAACAAGCCAATCACATTTAAACCAACAAACCATTCAAGGAATCCATGACATGATCCAAAAATTCAAAAAAACCAATCACCTTAAATGCAACAACTCATAGCACAATCCCAATACCTCATGACCACGTGTTAAATCAAACAAGCACAACATCAATTCTAATCACCACATCAACAAATTTCACATCAATCCTATGTGTCACCTATATCATCATATCAACCTCATCCATTCACATATCATGTTACCCCTTCATCAACATATCACACCTCTTCTAATGTCAACCCTTATGCATATCAATCCACCTCCCAAAAACCATTATCCTATGCAACCCCTCCATCATTATCACAACAACAAATCATACCATAACAATTCCAAACACCATTCCAATCTCAACACATTCAAACACAATCCTATGTGTTACCTTCATCATCATGCCAACCTAACCCATCTACCTATCATGTCAATGCCACATCGACATATCCACCCATACCACAACAAGAACATAGGAGCCTAAGTCCACTTTGGCAGCAAAATCAAGAGCCTTTAAATTCTCATGTTCTATTTGACAAGGGGAAAACGAATCTAGTTCATGCACCCTATAACTTTATCATACCACCATCCAATCAAATGCCTATCCCTAAGCCACCATGTCTTAGTCCTAATCCTAAGCCTATAACACCATCCACTATGATTTTCCATCCACTATAATATTTGTCTACCCATGCACTTGCAAAGGATGTGATCCAATGGCTACTAGCACTAAATAGACCATCCCCATTCCAAGAACCCATTAATGAGATTACCAAAAAACCTTTGAATGCCATGCCTATTCCTCCAACCCCATCATGTAGCCTCCCTTGTGAGCCTATTCAAGAGTCTTCCCCATTGAGCCTAAGTCAACCTCCATCATGTCTCCATGTTGTTAACCATCTAGAACATGTTGAGCCCATTCAAGATTCATCCCCTTCCACTTCCATTCAAGCAACCCAAGATTTATATCAAGAGTCTACTCCTAAGCATGCGGAAACATCAAGCCCTAGTCCTAATATAGATCAATTCACTTTCATCCAACCTATCCATAATCTATATCTTTTCTATAATCAAGATGATATACATAATGATGAAGAGCCTATCCATGAGCGACTTGATCCTATATATATCCATGGAAAAGATATCCCAAATGAACCTTCACCTAGTCCTATCCATGATCCATCAACATCCACTTCCCTTGATGAGACATATGCCTCCCAAGCTCACATAGAAGATCAAACAAATACCTTGGATCTAAATGAACACAATGCTAATCGAGATCCTAATGATCCTCCATCACCCACTATCAACCCCATTTCAAGTCCTCCATCATATCCTATTGGTATTTCCACCCTCATTCATGAATGTTACTCCTTAGAACAACAACAACCATTATCTTTCATTTCTTCATTTTATCCATCCAATAAGGAACACGTGTCTAGTGTTCCACCTACATCTAGTCCCATTTTCTATTGCATACTCCAAAACATGAACCACCAAGGTAAAGGTCTAGACCTTCATGAACAATGTATTTTGGAGCCCATCCATGTCAAAGTCCCTCCACGCTCTTATGGCCTTGGATATAAACCCAAAAGACACCAATCTCAAGATGTTAGTACTTGCTCCATGCCTCCTAAGTCCACTTTCCATCATAAATCCTATCATATGCCTAAAACATATGTTGCCATCCTTCCTCCATCATCCTACAAATGTCAAAAGCATGTGACCGCACACCTTTCACCATAAAATTTTCCACCATTACTTCCAACTCCTAATATCCCTCCATCCACTTTACCACCATTACTCCCAACACCTAATATCCCTACCACCCAACCCTCTTATCTATTTATCCATAAATACCCTACTATTCCTAATCATGACCAACAAATGCACACATTGTATAAACATGAAGCTTCCACTCATTCCACCATACCCATGGGATTCAAAATAAAAAAATTCAATGCCTCTACCTATAAAGTAAAAATCCTAAGGACCCTCATGCCTTAGGACATCAATATAAAAAGTCAAAGAAAAATACATCTAAAATGTTATATAAACAAATACCTCCAAAAGTAAATTCCAAAACTAAAATGGTTTAGGTCCCTAAGAAAAAGGAAATAATGTCAAATGAGGCATCTACATCACAAAAATACCAACCATCCACTTCCACCTCACATTCCCACTCTATTCAAGAATATCATATTCCATCCCACAAGAAAATTAAAAGTCATAAAAATACTAAGTCTATGTGGGTACCTTAAGCACTTCATCACCCATCTCCTAAGAAAACCTTTCCATTGTTTCATACACCACCTTTCCATCAAAAGCTTCAATGTTCAACATGGTGTTTGCAACCATTGGTCATGATTCCATTCCCACATACCTCCATCTCCCCATCCTTCAACTACTATCCTACATATCTTCCCAATCACCTTCTTATGGTCCATGATTTTGCATAAACCTTTCATCCATCCTTTTGCATAAGTCCTATACAATCCACATCATAATCCACTATTCCCCATCCATCCTTGCATAAGGCTTTCATAATCCACCATATACCTAATCCATCTCACACTCATACAACTCCTTACCAAAATATATGAGCATACTTGACATGGTCCATGTAAAGACATCCCTCTAGCGGGACTATCACCTTTCATGGAACTAGACACCTGAGTCCCTCCTATCCTTTCCATATTCAACAATTCAAAAAGTCAAAAAGAAAAAAAAAAGTAAAGAGAAATCCCTTTGTCCAATGGTGAAAACCTAGTAAATAGGTTCCCTGGATAAGTACCATAATGAAAACCTAGAAAATAGGTGTCATGTGTAGGTTGATCTTCTATGTCACTTACACTTGGGGGAACTTTGTCTCATCCACACTATCTATCCTATCATGTCACTTCTTATGATATCATTTCCATCCTACCTACCATCTTTAGCCATCATACATACCTATCATATTGAGTCCACTTATCCACCCTTCTCCTTTTTATCTTGATGAAGATATAGGGGAAAAGTGTTGAAACATGCTTTGAATATCTTGTGATATACCTCATCCTTCCAAACAAGCCTATCATTATCCTATTGTCATAAGCTTTGTCGTGAAAAATCCTAAGTATTGTACCTATAATGGGGCATGTTATTCCTATGTGACATAGTCTTTGGAGATCACATCTTTGCTCTCTTATGATGCATACATCCATTCCATCCATCCATCTATCATGATCCTTTTATCCCTTATCCTATCACCCACCCTTCCATCCATAAATCCCATCTATCTTCTTGCACCTAGACTTGTTTTCCCTTGTCATTGGTATCTAGCACAAAGGCTACCAAAATTTTCATCCATTGACATCTCAAAAAATTTAAAAAAAGTCCTTAAAAAAATACAAAAAAATTGAAAAAAGGTCTTGAAAAAATCCAAAAAAATCAAAACATTTCAAAAAACTACAAAAAAATCAAAATATCCCCAAAAATACAACAAAAATGGAAAAAATGTCCTAAAAAAATATTAAAAAATCAAATATCCAACAAAAATCCAAGTAATAAACTCAAACCAAATCATTTCTTTCAATCAATTCTTCAAAACAATTCAACACATCAATTCAACTCCTTCAAATTATCAATCAATCCTCTAATCAAATCGTTGCAACCTACATCATTCCAATCACATCAATTCTTCTATTGAATTCATCACATCCTTTCATCCAATCAAATCATCAAATCAATCATCATATCATTCTAAACCACTTCTTCAAATCAAACCATCTTCAATCATTCCAAGCAATTATCTAAATGCAAGGAATCCTTAATCTATACCAATCAAGTCGATCAATCTTTCCAAATAATCCAATCACATCATTTTGTTTTGATCCTAATCTTGTTGTAAACCAAATCAATCAAAGTGAATCATTGAATTAATCAGTCATCCTTGTGTTGATCTAGGGATATGTCATTCCCCGCAATGACAACACTATCATCATCAACCAAAATAAATCAATCAATTACTCATCGGTTTACAACTTGATAGGGGAAATACCTTGTTTGTTTTTGTATCATTTGTGCATGCTTTCTTTCTTTCTTGTGTGTTATCATTTTTATCTTGCATTTGCATCAAATCCAAATTATTCCATCTAATATTCATATATTGTATCTAGACAAGGTTGTATTAGGCTGGGGCATGAGACACATCGTCACCTTGGTCCATATACCTTGGTGCATCATGTCTAGTGTTACATCAAACATTATGGTTGTTCACTTTCTTGTAGCATAACGTATCATTCATCTGCTTCATCCACTTCCTATCTTGCATCATTCATCTTTTCTCTCCTTATCATTTCATTTCGAGAGCATACCCGTGTTTGTCTAACCTGCCTATCCTCTTGAGGGGGCATCATCATCCCACTCTTATTTCGTCATCATCTTATCTTTCTATATCATCATCCATTTTCCTCTATCCATACCTTGGCTTCTTTTAAATGATGTTACTGAACATAAATCTCATCATCTTGAACATCATCTGAAAGAGGAGCAAAATGTAAATACTGAAAAATTATCCTTTGCTTATGAACCCACTTTTTCATATCAATTCCTCCTTCTACTTGCATAATTAAATAATTTTAATTATTTAATTATCTTTTAAGGTCATATTCCTCTAATAATTAAATAAATAGAATAAAACTTTATTTATTTAATTATTTACTAATTTGTCATTTTCATCCACTTTTGAATTAAATTACTATTTAATTTAAAAGTAAACATGTCACATGTCTTTTGTAATTAAATAATGTTTTTATTATTTAATTATTCACCTTCCCTCCCAAATTAAATAATTTTATAATTATTTAATTTTCTCCAACAACCTCTTTTTTGTGCCAACCTCATTATTTGTGCCATTCTTATCTTCTCTTGTCTCATTCATTTTCCACCCTTGATTGAATTATCTTATAATTAAATCTTGGCCATTAATCCTTATCATTGCCCTAATTTTTCCCTCACCCTATTTCATACTACAACTTTCAATCTTGGCTATTGCTTAAGACATCTTATCTAAATCCAATCTCAACCATCAGTCCAAATCAAACCTTTCCTATAAATCAACCCTCTCATAAGCCATTTGGGGGGTTGATTCTTCAAGTATCCTTATGCTGCCAAAATTATTCTTGAATGATTCATCCATTTCTATCTATCATCTCCATCTCAATGTTATGTTTTTGAATTGATCAAACAACATATCAAATCAATCAAATAATTCATCCATCATTGCGTTTATTTGAGGTATTGAAGATTTGGATTAGGTAATGCATGTTATTGTTTAATCATTTTTTTTATTTTATCCAAATTTTTCTTATACACATTCCTCCAACATTTCCAAGTAAATATCATTCCTAATATTACCTTAAGTTATTTAGTGCAATGCAAACAAAGAGAAAATGAAAAGGTTACAGGTTTTATTGGATGCTATTAGTTTCTTTACTCACAAATCAATCTCACTGTTCCTAATGTAGATATCAAAAGAGTGTTCATTGAAAACTTGCAAACTGGCTAGCATAAGGGACAAGATTTTATTGATGAAATATCCATCCTTTATACACTTGTGTATGACCCTTCATGATGATTAGAATTTGATTAGTCTGTATAAAGAGGTATCTTCATAAAATCCTAATAATAAATACAAATACATACCTCAAAACAACTATCATGAAGAAAAAATAGGACTTTATCAAGATACATATACCTGAAAAAGCCAACCACATTGAACCTCAAGTTGTTGTCATAAGTTCAACTCTGTGCCAATTTAGATCAAGACATAAAAAATTTACCCAACTTCTTGATTCCTTCCACTCAATCATATTAAAATTTTTGAACAAGAACTCAATTCAATTTCCTCCAACTAGACCTGTGGATACAACCAAACCTCTACCTCCAATTTACAATCCAAATGCCTTTTCTCAATATCATGGCACAAGTGGAAATGATATAGAAACATGCATGCATATTAAACATCAAGTGTAAGACCTCATCAATTCTAATGACATCCAATTTGGTGGTGTTAATGATAAAGGAAATAAGTTTGCTTCCCGACCTAACCAAAACTTACAAATTTTTACCAACCCAATTCCAAATTATTCATCCAACTTTGTGCAATCTTATGATGTTAAGAATAATTATATGACTAAATTGATAAAACTAATAACATGAATGATGATAATGGTGATGATAAGAGTGATAATGAATATTTTCTAGAAAATATGGTCACTCTCAAAGATGTTCAACCTCGTAAGGGCCAATCCACTTTTTTACTTGACATTTCTTTCACACATATTGATACATCTATACATGCGCTCGAAGGTACTCTCTATATTGTCAGATGTATCAATGAAAAACCTACACAAGGGATAATAATTGATCCTATGTGGTAGAGAATCTGATCACAGAGGAATTATTTTTTATTCATGAAGTTTATCAAGATTCTTATGAACAATTGAAAGCATGGTTAAAAACCCATGTTGGTTTTGCATGACCTACGATAGGTTTGATCACTCTTCCATTTAAATTTGAACCAAAATAATTAGATGTATCATTCTCCATCATTATGACGATGTTAGATCAATTATGTGTGAAGCTCGTTTATCCATGGCTATGCTCCATGAATTTCATCTTGTCAATTATTCACAAGTGCATAAAATTCCCATTTGAGAATCAAATATTTATAGTGCATCATAGTGGACCGTTTAATCCTTTGTCTTCCCATAGAAAATTTTCATTGGGTTTCTTTCATCCTCAACTTATGGAAGCTATTAAGCCTCATGAGGATTTATTTTTAAATTCATACCAAAATTTTAATGCAAAGTATATAATAGAACTATCCCTTAGCAATATTCCACTTGAAGATGTTAAGACTATGATTGTACCTTCTGCCCTACCAGTTGTAAATGAGCCTATGCTTGAATCCATTGATCTTCCAAGTAACCAAGGTAAGTGTGTCACGGTTCCTCCATATAAATCATACAAAAAACCAAGAGAAAATCACATAATTCCCTTTGTGGCTTCAAAGATAAAAAAAGTATATAAACCAAAAGAGATTGTGGTTTTCCAACCTTCGATGGTCCCTTTAGTTCCTCCCCTAAGAGAAGAAAAGAGACCAATGGTTGAAAAACTTGCTCATATACTATCAAAAATTGAAAATTGTGCAAGAAGAAACATAAATGATAAAGAGCATAGGCATAGACATCATTCTATTGCTTTTCAATTAGAAGATATGAATAAAACAACACCTCATGACCAAACACCAGTTCAAATTCATAATGATGAGTCATGACCTCAACCAAAACATGAAAATGAACCTCCAAAATAATAACTGAAACAAGAGCATTGTCATAAAATATTTTGTTGTGATTAACTTGGATGATAAGGATGAAATTGCTAAAATTGATGAGCAAGTGCATAATGAGATAAATCTATTGTTTGCAAAATCTACGAGTTTAGATGGGGGTAATTGTGATGATCCTCCTAGTATAACACTTGTAGTTCCTTTGGATAGTTTCCCCCCTTCCTTACATGATAAGAAATATTAGGATGCAGATGACCTATTTTAGGTCATCTCACATGTGCAATACTCCTTTGTTGTGTTTTCTTTCTATGTTCTTTGTGTTTTCTTGCATGTGATGTGATCTCTCGTGTTGTTCTACTTGGCATGTCTTTTTTTTGTGAGTTTTCCTTGGATGATCCTTGTTGCATTGTTGGTACAAGGATGCATAGGAAAAAAATGCATCATCACATTCTTCTATTTGTATCTTCATTCTTCTATATGTTGTGAACTATGTTGTCTTGTGTTGTTGATATTGTAGACACTAAAAATTGTCCTAGGCCTGCGAACTCTAATTCTCCATCATTTCCCCCTTTCACCCTTGATAATTAAATAATTTAATTATTTCCTAAGGTCATAAGTCTTCTATTAATTAAATAATTTTAATTATTTAGTTAATCCATTCCTAGCTTTATATTTTCTCTTTTGATTAATTAAATAAATTCTATTTATTTAATTACGTCACTAATGTCCCTTTCTACTACAATTAGGTAAATTTTATTTATTTAATATTTATTTACCACTTTCAACTATAATTAAAGAGTTATTTTAATTATTTAATTATTCACTAGCCTTTTTTGTCATTAAAATTAAATAAATTTTTATTTATTTAATTGCTTACTAATTTGTCATTTTCTGCCCACTTTTAATTAAATTGATATTTAATGAAAAATTCAACATGCCACATGTCCTCTATAATTAAATAATACTTTTATTATTTAATTATTCATTTGAATTCCTCCAACAACCTCTTTTTCTATTCCAATCTTATCTTCCACATGAAATCTTATCTATTCACATCTCATTCAATTGTCACCCTTGATTGAATTATTTTATAATTCAATCCTAGCCATTCATTCTTAGCATTTGCCCTATTTTTCCCTAACTGTATTTCATAATACAACTTTAATTTTTTTCCATTGATTGACACATATTATTGGCATTCAATCACAATCCTTCATTCAAATTTGTCTTTTCTGTAAAATACCATATCCTTGTCATTTTCAACATCTAGTTTATAGGCAAATACATGCTGCTAGTGTGAGACAACAATCTTCAATATTTTGCTAGTCATTGTCATAAGCTTATTATTGCACACTCATATATATGAGGGCATTAAGTACATTCAAGCAATATGGAGAAGAAAAATGGAGGTCAATCAATGATGGCATGAAGACTTTATGGCAATATTGCTTTATGTTTCATGTTTTTATGCTTATTTGTGCTCTATTGTTGGTTTAGGGTTAGTTTTTATGCTATTTTACATTAACCTTAATTTTTACCCCAGATTACATTAGTGAACCTAGTTCATGAAAATAATAAGATCTTGCAAGAATTTATGATTTTTTTGGTTTTGTAGGTTTGAGACACAACTGCTAGCTAAAACGACTCAACTGCAAAAGCTAGTGCAACACAACTGACATTTGGAAAGATGCAATTGATTCAAGATAAGGGATATCATTTGGGTTGCTTTTATTTCTTAGGTTTTTAGTTTATTCTCAGTTACTGGTTTTTATTTTCATCATATAGCATTAGGCTTACAACATATTTAGTCATTGGTTTGGTTGAAATTGCTTGATTTTATGGTGTTTTGCAACTACAAGTTTTTGTGATGCATCTACTTAGGGAATCACCGCAATTTCCTGAGACATCATAGCATCATTAGTTTGCATCCATTTTCAATTTTTCCTATTTTTTTGGGTTTCTAGTTTTAGTTTTTATTAGTTAACATCCATATCATATCAGTTTAGTTTTAGTTTTGGTTGAAATTGGGGATTTTTCTTGTGTTTTATAGTTACAGGTAGTTTGATGCAATCGTGAAGGGGTTCACCACAATTGAAAGGGGTTCACTATAGTCACCAACCCAAAAGTTGCATTCACCAGTCTAAACATTGTAGTTAGAAAATTTGAGCCACATCTATAAAAAAATTTGGGCTACAACTGCAAGTTATAGTGATGCAATTGCTTGTTTTCAATTTTTTTTAATTTTCTTAGGATTTCTCATATTTTTTCCTTATATTTGGTAGGTTAGGAATTTTTTGGTACTAATATTGGCTTTGCGGTGTGTGGAAAAGGTGGAAAGGAGGCATTCTATTTTGATTTTTCTAACTTGTTGCCTTGTCTCATTTTACAGTTTTTGTTTAATCACGCTCACTGTGTTAAAATTGACTTGCATATTCACTCTTTTGGGCTAAATTTACAAAAAAATTCATATTCACTCATTATATTTAATATTGACTTGCTTATCCACTCATCGGTTCTAAAATTAACCTTGCATCAAGTGTCTTCTTTCACAAATTGCTTTGAGGGTTAAATAAATCATTATCTTCATTGTCTTGTGGTTTGAATTTTTCCTCTAGGTGTGTATGCTCTTCTCTCATGCCATTTGGTGATCTTGAGAATAAAAAAAATCTGTTGGAATTTGTAAAATCACCCACACATTTGGTTTTGGTGTTTTCTTTTTAAAATGAAAACCATACGAGTGTGAGAAAAAAAGTATTATGTATGCTCTCTCCTTGAACTTCATGCAATGTTGGAGATCAAATTCAACATACTTGTCTCCCTTTTGTTTACCCTTAGAGGACCTACCTCCTGAATTCTGAGAGGGAATGATCTAAGCAGTATTTCATTTTGGTCTACTATATAAATAATGTGGTTGTGATGAAAGCCATCAATCACCTGGTGCAGATATCATATACCGATAGATGTCTCCCTCGGTATCCTTGAGATGCATCAAAATACTTTCTAAGGAAGGGAATGGGAGGCCTCTTAATTGAGTGAACCATCACATGCATAGGCACCAGTATATCTCGAAACACAAATTAAGAGCCAACTCATTAGAAGCCACCCTTTGATTTAGTTTTGGTGATATTCTTAGTGCAGGGTTGTAGCATCACACCCATAAGATCCCTACACCCAACATTTGGCTCCCTTTAATGAGATGGAAATCTTAGGCTTGCATAAGACATTTTCATTTTTTGCTTGTGACTTTCCATGGAGAGGGTGATTTGTGATATCCTTCCATAGCAGAAGGCCCCTACCCATCAACTATCATAGGAAAGAGGTGATACATAACCCGAAAGGGTGTCCCTCCCTTGCACCAAAGGAGATTCCTAGAGTGGTTCTAAGAGTGTCACCATTGGCCATTGACCTTAGGGATAGACAAGTGTTTTCTATGTGTGATATTATCTTCGATATGTGCTATACCTGTGGAAATATTGGGGTGTATAACCCTTGAAAATACACACTACAAACACACTTTTGACATTTTCAGACTAACCCAAGTTTCTTTAGGATATTTTTAGTGTTTTCTATTCATATTTTTCCAAAAATAAAATCCAAAAATGAGTCAAAATATTCATTTGATTAATTGTAAGTTATGAAATCACTCAATTAATTCTAAATTTAGATACATTAGTTACCACCCTTTCATTCATAGCAACCTGCTAAAATAAACTTGGCTGGCAATTTCAATTTTGGAGGCTCTAGACTCACATTAATGCATCAAGCTTGTCATAACTATACTTATTCCCAACCATCATACCCTTCATTTAATTTGCATGCCTAATCACACCTACATTACTTCCTTTAAGCTCTTTAACATGTTGATGTGTGCCACCTTATTGGCTCAACTTTCCTTTCGAACAACACACCTAGACAATTCATAATTAATATGGCTTGATGAAGTAAATTGAAATGACCACCATTTAATTTTGAAATCTTAAATTTGCTCGATTCATGATCTTCATACTTGCAATCCTCAAAGAACTGAACACCATTTTCATGAGAATTTATTTGATTTAACTTTTAATTTTGGAAAAAAGTGTACTTCTACCACCTCAACTTGCATTCCCAATATTTTATATCTGAGAAACTATGTACCATAGATTTCTCACAATTTTCTATAAATTCAACACTTTCCTTCAAATTCCTCACTTATATCTTCAATTTCTTTGATTTTTCTTTTTTTCTTTGTGAGTGATTTCTTTCTTCCAGGCTATGGATACTCCAATTTTCTTTACTAGTTTTTGTCACCAAGCCAGCTTCCTAGACTGAATTACTAACCAGTGGCTTGGAAATGTTTCCTTCCTTTAGACCTCTTCCATGAAAATATTCCTAAGTATGGTCCTTAGGGAGGCTTATATGAATTTTAAGGCCTATTACAGGTTAAACTTAGACCTAGCTTCATGGTTTGTGGCCTCTCTCCTAGACTTCAGCCTTTGTGTAGTTGAAGTTCATTCTGCTATAGTGATGATAGTGCCGCCCAACTTCTTAGGAAATTTGGACAATTTTCTCACCATTGCTCATCTAGTTGTAGGCATCCCTATTGTCGATGACATTCCTTGATTTCTACAAAAAAGGGAAATAGTTCATCTCTTTCCCTTCCTTCCTGATTTGAATACTCCCAAACTTGAATACCATAGAGACAATGCTTACTTGGGGTACATGTTCCTCCAAAACGAAGCAAGCCAAATTGACAAACCAACCTGCCAACTGTTCTACCATGGTCCTCTAAACATCAAACCCTCTTTTTTGCTTCTTTTTTATACCACATTACAATGAGAATTTTGTACTTTCATGTATATATGAAATATAATGAAAATTTTGCTTTTCTCTACTCATGTGTGTATTTATTTCAAATGGATTTACATTTTTAATTTATAGTAAAATGTTTTAAAAATTTGATCATCATGTGTTTTAGATTTAAGAAGAATTTGTTAATGTCAGGAATGGAACCAAAAAACAAGGAAAAAATTACTAAAGAAAACTAACCTAACTAACTAAAAAAATTACCCTAACCAAGTAATATACCCTAATTAAGCAATTTATCCTAATTTATACCACTAACTTCATAATGCTCTTAGTTCAAATCCTAGCAGGTTTATCTTTAAATTCACTTGAATAAATTTTGAATAGCCTACTATAACAACAAATTATTTAAAATTTTCTATGTTTAATTAATGAAAATTCAAATCCATACTTACCAATAATTTGGCTAAAATGTATGGAAATGACCTCACTAATGGTCAACCTCACCCACCTTTTCAAATGTCTTGGTCTTGTACCTTCTTCCAATATTCATTCATGGTCCTCCATTTATTTTCTCCCTATTCCATGAATGGTTTCATTTATTTCTTGATTCTCTTTCCCTCAAAGACTTCTTTTGTTCTCTGTATTTTCTTCAACCTGAACATCACTATTCATTTCATTAGGCTAGACCTTAATACAATTTGCACAATTATCAAAAAAAGAAAAAGTAAAAACTTGATACTCTACTTGATTTGTGTAAATTCAAGGATCTCTTCCCTTTTAGGTTATGGATTCACAATTAGGGGTGAAAAGCATGCATCTCCTTCTTGTTTCACCCACTCTTTCTTCTTGTTATATTATCCGTGTGTATGAAGATCAGTAACTTATTCCTTCCAAATTCACACTTAAAATATGATATTCCCAAATCTTGATGACTTTCCTTCTTTTCCTGTAAAACTTCTAGAATCTTTTCATGGCAATTATGGTTAGTGAATCCATTTGGTACAATATTTGAACCACTAAAGCTTCTAGTTTTGCTATAGTTAGGAATTTTCATAGAATTTTGTGTCATAGAAAAATGGCCTCTTGTCTTTTTCATGGCCTTTTAGGTCTTGTTTTATGGTGTTAGAACTATGTTGGTTTGATTTTATGTTGTAATATGGCTTGAACATGCTTATTTAGGTACTAAAACTCAAAGAATGACATCTTGTGAAGGTGTTGTAAGACATTTCTACATTTTTCTAGACTCTATTTAATACAATTCACCTAAAAGTCACCTTTTTACTCATCAACAATTCCTATTTTAAAGTGTTGTAAAGTCTTGTAACAAGATTTCACATTTTTCTAGGAACATCTTCACTATTTACACATTTCGCATGCTTTATTTTGTCCCTTTATGCCCTCATATGACTTAATTAAGTGTATTTTTGAATGTTAGCCCAAAAAATAACATTAAATACAAAAAATTTCTTGACACATGTTTTTAGTTCCTAGGTGGGACCCATTTGCCATGGGTGGCGAATGAGTCCCCCTTGGCCCCAAATTCAAAATATTTCAAATTTCCTTTCAGGATTTTATTCAAAATCACTTGATGTCAGCCTATGATGAGGTATGAATGGATACTAAGGCATAAGAATTTTATAAATATTTGTTTTTCACCTCATTTTACATCTCCTCATTCAAGCATTCATCAAGTTCACTTATCCACCTATTCACTAAAGCATTCAAGCATTCTACGTCATCAAATCAAACACTTTTCAAGCACTTTGAAGCATCCATTGACATTACTTCAGATTTGCAACATCAAGGGTTAGGTTAGTTGATAGTGTTTGCATGTTATTAGTTTATCTTTCTCTTGAATTTCATTATCTTTTCAAGGGTTTAATTACCAAAAGTGGGGTTTGACCAAGGCAAACCCCTAATCATTTTTCCCTTTTTACTTGTTTGTTTGCATCCCTTTGTTTGCAAATTTGATAGGTTATTAGGTGTTGAAGATTGATTTCCAAGTCAACTAGGTGGTTCAAGTCAACTTAAGTCAATTTCAAGCTTGGAGAGAGTTATTTTTCTGTTTTTGGCAGATTTGACTTCAGCAACCCGTCAAGCAGACATTCCCAAATCTAGTGTTGCAGAGTTGTCTCTTGGTTTTTTAGAAATTTTGGGGAGGACTGATTTGCCACCTATGGAGAATGAGTCCCACCAGCTCCCGACAATTTTTCACCATTAGGTGGACTGATTCACCACCTTGGGTGAATGAGTCCCACTGTGAAAATCAATAAATTTCATCAGCATCCAGAAAACTCCAAAAATCTCACATTTCATCCAGGTAAACTTAGATTCATCCCTGTACTTTCTATTTTGCATAATTTCTTCATTTACATAGTTCTTTGCATATCACACTGTGTTTTCAAACAAGGCATAAATCTTAGTTTTGCATTTTTTTTCAATCATATCAAGTCAATTGAATTTATTTAAGTTCATTTACATCATATCACATTACACACATCCTAATTTGAGTGTTACATAAGCATTTTTGGACCCAATCTCTCTCCTTTTAGGTGAAAAACCCTAAGAGAGCTAGACTAGCATTCGGGTCCCAAAAATCTATGTTTCATTTTGGTGAATATGACTTTTGAACACTTTAAATTTCTGATTACATTTACATCTTGCATCATAGTGCTCATTTGCATTAACATTCAATTAGGACATGATTTTTTATTGCATTCTACGACTTATCATTTTGCATTAGTGAAAAATTCATTTAGATTTCATTTTTGCATTCAATCTCATTGAAAAAGGTAACAATCTGCATTTTGCATCTTTAATTTCATTCTTTAGAGTACTTAAATCATCTTTCAAATTCTTCAAAACACTAAAAAACTCGTACTGGGACTCATTCACCACCTAGGGAAAATCAACCCCTTTGCACTTTTTAGACAACATTTCTAGCATTTTTCTGGCATTTGTTTGCATTTCTAGTTTTTGTAGTTTGACCTTTGTTACAATTATAAATTTTTTTGTTCTTTTCATTTTAGAGCTCTTAGATTAGCTTGCATTTCCATTCACCCCTCCTTTGTGGCACTTTCATGAGTGTTTTGTGCCCCATTAATAATATTTTAGTGAGAAGTTCTAGACTCATGGCATCCCGTGATAGCACTTTTGTTATGGACCTTGGGATCTCACGAGCTCCTAATCCCAATATAGAGAATGGTGCATTAGGCCCTGACAATACCACTTCCATGCCTTCATCTTTCCATCCAATGAATGTTGACAACCAAAACAATTCCCTCTCGCAAGAAAAGGTCATTAATATTCATGAGGACTTTGCACATTTGCAACAAGACTTGTCACTTGAAAACATTTCTACCACTGCCATACCCACCATTGAGAACCTTCATCACCTACTTGAGAGTGATGATGGCTTGCAAGTGATGAAGAAAATTTCTGACATTTACAATAAACATGCCTCTTCAAATACCCAATCCACAAGCATTCCTGTAAGCCAAGGAGCACCTCAAGTTCATCCCCATTCAACTGTAGCTTCCATACCAACTTATACCAAGCTGCAAGTCCACACAACTATGCACCAACCTAACTATGCAGATACTTCTCTTCTGATTCCACCTATCATTCCCACTTCTCTTATGGCATCGCAAGTCCCTTCCACCACCTTCACACCCCTTAGCATTCCTTTCACCTCCCATAATATCACTTACACTCCATCACAATTTTCCCTTCCACCTCAACCCAATTATCCTAATCCTCTTCTTACACAACTCCTTAACACTTTTTCATCCATGCAACACCAACTTTCCACAATTAGTCAAGGTCAAACCACTCCACTCACATATTATGTCTACAGTAGCCCCTTATCTTTAGAAATCTTATGTACCCCGATGCCACAAGGAATAGAAATGCCTCAGTTTGAGAAATATGAAGGAAAAGGAGACCCTATCAACCATGTTAATTCTTATACAACTTTTTGTAGTGACTTTGTCCTTGATGATAAACTTTTAGAGAAACTTTTTTCAAGGACCTTGAAAAATGGGTATGTGCAGGATCATGATGGGCCAAAAAGTGGTGATATGATGGGTATGTGTAGGGTATGTGGCTGACGACTTTTTTTTACCCAAAATTGATGAAATGAAAAGGGTTTTTAAAGGATATTCTCAGCTCCACCAATATAAATTATGTTTTACTTTGAATTTAATAAATAATTATTATTCATTTTCTATTTGAATTACAATTAATGTCCTGATTGATAGGTTGATTGAAAAACATCTATAGCTTTCAAATGGTATCACATTTTTTGAATCTAAAATAGGGATCACATTCTATGCTTCACATACTATAGGATTAAAAAAAATTGAATTTCATGAAGTTTTGACCAAGTTAAGGTGGTCAGACATACGAGTTTTTATATTTTTTAAAAGTTGTAATAAAAAAATCATAATTAATTATTTACTTGGAAAAAAATTACAAAAAAATATGCATCACATTAAGACATGAGTCCTCTACTTATATCTAAAATATTATAAAAAAATATTATCATTTTGTGGTTAGGGTGGTTAGACATACACCTTATTTTTTCCCTGAAATTTAAGTACTATTGCATTGGAATTTTAAATTTTGACCAAATAGATTTATTTATTTTTTAAATAAACCTAGTAGTTTAGAAACTAAATTCAATTTTCTATAGATTCTATTCTTACATTTTTTTGAAAAAATATAGATAAATTATTCAATTTTTTATGTCAAGTTGCCTAACTCTGATTTTTCTAAATTTTTTGCCACTTAATGGCCTATTTTTTCCATGATGATCCTATACATACCCAGATACTTGATTAGAATAGTTTTCTAGCTTTCCCAATCATTCCATCCATTCATTCAACGAATTGGTGGAAGCTTTCATTAGTAACTTTCAAGTGCACATGACACCTAAAAAGACAATGGACAACATTATGAGATGTAGAAAAAACATAGATGAAAAAGTGATAGATTTTATCTCATGTTACCAATCCTTATATGCTAAAATTGATGTCAAAATTCTAGATGCACATCTGCATAAGATATTTATCAAAAAATTTCACACCAACCTTTAGGATAAACTTACCATGATGAAATTCCCTTCATTCATGCATTTATGTACAACCTTATGTGATTACCAAAATTTAGTTTCAAGTTGTGATTCAAAATCCACTTCTAACCAAGTTGAAAAACCTGAACACACCAATCCAAACCAAAATAACACACAAAACTTCCGTAAACCTAATAGAGTATTTTTATAGTTTAATCTGCCTCCTCAACCACAACCGCAATCAACTCAACAAGTTAAAAATTCAATGGCCGTTGTTAAGACAGTTGTGCCTTATCATTATGGGGATATGAATAGACAATTCACTCCTTTACTCAATACCCTCCACCACAAAATGAACCAATTAATTCAAAAATGAAATGCTCACTTTGCCACCTGTTCGACCACTTGATCCAAATCAACTATTACCACCTACATTCAAACCTAATGCTTATTGTCACTTTCATTGACAAAATGGCCATGACATCGAACATGGCAAGTGTCTTAAACTTTTATTTGAAGACCTCATTGATTTAGGTGATTTAACCATTGTGGGTGTTAATGATCAGGGAAATAAGTCCATTGCACCCCCCAACCAGAATTTGCAAATTTTCACCAACCCTATGCCTAAACACACTACCTTGTTTGGCAAGGCTAGTGAACCTTCAAAGATTGATGTAATGACTATTGATACAAATGACGAGAAACATGATACAACTCCTACTGTTACCCAAGTTAGTCATATGGATGAACTTGTGGCTACGATAGACGTATCCCTCGTAAGGGCCAAACCGCTAAATCACTTGATATTACTTTTTCTGCTAAAAACATACTACAAAAGCTTCCTAATGGTCATCTCTACATAGTTGGAAGAATCTATGATAATCCCACTAATGGGATATTAATAGATCTCGCTTGTGGTGAGAACGCGATCATAAAAGAGTTTCTAGTATTATATGAATTATATCAAGATGATTACAATAAACCCATTGCATGGATTAAAACACATAATGGTTTTATATGCCCTACAATTGGATCAATCATGTTACCCTTACAAATAGGATCTAAGACTTTGGATGTGACATTTTCAATTGTTCCACAATCTGACCAATTTTATTTACGGCTAGGCTACCCTTGGTGTCACTCAATGAAAGTGGTCTCCTCTGTTGTTCATAAGTATTTGAAGCTTCCACATGACAATGAGATAGTCACCATACACCATAGTGGATTCAATCCTTTATCTTCCAAAGGTAACTTCTCCTTGGAAGCCTTTTGGCTTGAACCCATGGAACCTATCACCCCTCGCAAGGACTTCTTTTTCATCGCTTATCAAAAATTTAAAGCCAAAAAGATAACTAAATTGTCTCTTCGTAACACATCCCCATCCACTTCCACACCTCCTATCATAGATGAAACCATGCTTAAACTTGAGTCTGATATTGAACAAACCATAAAACCTTCTAAACAACCACCCCTTGACATTTCCCCACCATCATTTAAATGACCAAGGGAACATGAAATAAACCCTACTCAGCCTCCTCATATTAAGCAAGTTTACAAAGCAAAAGAGAAAGTGATTGATCCATCTTGCTTGGTTTCTTTTGTTCTTCCTTCTTTAGAAATAGAAGAACCTATGATAACTCAATCCACTCTTACACCTCAACAAATCCAAAACAAAATTAAACGAAACTATGGTGCTAGGGAATGTAGGCATCATTTTCGTCTCCTTGCTCATCAATCTCACATGGAAGAAAATAAAGAAAATCAACCTCCACCCTTGACAGAAGTGATAGATGACCACCTTCCCTCTCCTGACCCGCCACAAGATAGTCTAGTGCAACACTCATAACAAAGTGAACCAATCCAACAACCAATGCTTTTGATACATCGATCCTTAGAAATCACCCTTCAACCTCCCATCGTCATTAATCTTGATGATGCGACGATTACTAAAATAGACAAAGAAGTGCACAATGATCTTAACTCTTTATTCTCATCTACAATGAGCCTAAATGATAAATCCTCTCCACCAAGTGAAGAACCTGGTACAACTCCTAGTTCGTGCTTGCAATTATTCCTTTGGATAGTCAACTGCCCTCACATTACACTAAACATGATTGGGAGGTGGATGACTTGTTAGATGGTTGACTTGAATTTGCTTAGCTAGCCTTTTATCTTGTTCCTTTTTGTTTTGTTTTCATGTGTGTATCATGTTTCCCCGTATCGTGTGTTTGATGTTCTCTTTATTTGTACACTTTTATTTGTACCTCTATTCTTCTCTTTGTCGTGCCTTGTCTTTTTCACTTTTGTTTTGTGTTTTCCTTTTGGGGATGACACAAAGTGTTGAGACACCCTATGTCTCTTCCATGTTGACCCAAAAGCTCCTTATCTTTTCCTCTTTTTGTTTTGTGTTTTTTCTTTTGGGGATGACACAAGGCATTGACACCGAAATGTCTCCTTCATGTTGACACAAAAGCTTTTCACTTCTCTTTGGAATTTTCATTTTCTTTCTTTTTGCTTGTGTTTTCCTTTTGGGGATGACGCAAGGCATCGAGACCACAATGTCTCTTCCATGTTGACCCGAAATAGACTTTATTTTCCTTTTTTGATCTCTTTGTGTCATTCTTCTAGTTCTATGTGCTTTGGGGAATGATGATAGTTCTGAGCTCTTTCCCCAAAAAATTGCAGTAATGAACATACTGACCCCAATACCATAGATCCCTTATGTGTTTGGTGTGTTCTCTTTTCTGGGGGGAAACTCCCATTTCTTTTCTTTTTCATTTTCCTTGACATGTCATAGCCTAACTTCAAAAGATATGACTTGGCATAGAGCTTTCCAAGTTGGCTCTCATGTCTTGTTTTCTTTTTTATTTTTATTTCCTTCTCTACTTTAAAGTAATTTCTCACAAAATGATGTGTAGCAATTCCCTTAAAGTGGGGGGCATAAATTACCATATTTCATTTTCCTTCTTGGTTCCTAGTGTAGCCTTGTCATTTATGTGATGCGTTTGTCACTTTGTGGATGACATTGGGTGTAATGTCCTTCATAAGTGTGATCTTCCTCAGCATATTGCATTCCTCTTGGTGGCCTGATGCGACACACTGCATCCCCTAAGTTGTGAATATACTATTCTTTGATTGGTCCTCTCTTGGAGACATTAGAAACAATGTTCCCTAAGTGATTTACCTTGCATGAACTGAACACGAATCCTTTGAAAATATTTTACATTACATTTTTTTGTATTTTTACATTTTGCATTTCTTTTTGCCACCTTCCATAACACAACTTGCATGATTGTGGTACTTTCCTTTTGGTTCATGGAATTTTATTTGTGGTTCCTTGTTAAAGTTATCAGGTGATATAGCTTTAACAAGGTTGAGAGGGAAGCCCAACTAGTGGCATGACTTTTCCCCATAGCCACCTTTGTGTCTGTGAGTGCATACCAACTAGCATATGTATATTACTTTTTGGGCTTTCTCACCTTATGTACAACTAGTTCTGTGGCCCCAGAGTGAGTATATAGTTAGGCCTTCTCACCCTACGAAAAACTTGAAGTTTCATGGCCTGAGAGTGAGTACACATTCTTTTTTCAAACAATTAGCCTAGATCTCTTTTCACAACTAGTTGGAATGATGATCAAAGCTTCATTCAATTCTTTTCAACACTTGTGTGTTCCTTTGTTCTTATTCTTAGTTTGTCATGGGATCTTCATCCTGGGGGCTTGATCATCCCTCTTGATTGTTGTATTCCATCTTGCTAACATAAGTGCATTTGAACCCTCCCCTCGATGTTCATGACTACTTTTAGTTGAGTTTGAAGCAGGTTCATCCTCTCACTAAAGTGGGGCCTAAATGTGTCATAGAAAAATGCCCCTTTATCATTTTCATGGCCTTTTAGGTCTTGTTTCATGGTGTTGGAACTATGTTGCTCTGATTTAATGTTGTACCATGGCTTGAACATGCTTATTTAGGTACTAAAACTCAAAGAATGACATCTTGTGAAGGTGTTGTGAAGTGTTGTAATACATTTCTACATTATTCTAGAATCTATTTAATATAATTCACCTAAAAATCACCTTTTTTACTCATCAACAATTCCTATTTTAAAGTGTTTTAAAGTCTTGTAACAATATTTCATGCTTTTCTAGGCACATCTTCACTATTTACACCTTTCTCATGCTTTATTTTATCCCATTTATGCCCTCATATGACTTAATTAAGTGTATTTTTGAATTTTATCTTGACAAATAACATTAAGTACAACATTTTTCTTGACACATGTTTTTAGGTCCTAGGTGGGATCCTTTCGCCATGGGTGGCGAATGAGTCCCCCTTGGCCCCAAATTCAAAATATTTCAAATTTCTTTTCAGGATTTTATTCAAAATTACTTGATGTTGGCCTTTGATGAGGTATTAATGGATACTAAGGCACAAGAATTATATAAATATGTGTTTTTCTCCTCATTTTACATCTCCTCATTCAAGCATTCATCAAGTTCACTTATCCACCTATTCACTTAAGCATTCAAGCATTCTACGTCATCAAATCAAGCACTTTTCAACCACTTTGAAGCAACCATTGACATTACTTTAGATTTGCAACATAAAGGGTTAGTTAAGTTGATAGCATTTGTATGTTATTAATTTATCTTTCTCTTTCATTTCATTATCTTTTCAAGGGCTTAATTACCAAAAGTGGGGTTTGACCAAGGTAAACCCCTATCCACTAACCCCTAATCATTTTCCCCCTTTTGCTTGTTTGTTTGTAGCCCTTTGTTTGCAGATTTGATAGGTTATTAGGTGTTGAAGATTGATTTCCAAGTCACCTAGTTGTTTCAAGTCAACTTAAGTCAATTTCAAGTGTGGAGAGAGTTATTTGTCCATTTTTTTGTAGATTTCACTTCGACAATCCATCAAGGAGACATTCCCAAATTTGGTGTTGTAGAGTGGTGTCCTATTTTTTCAAAAATTTGGGGGAAGACTGATTTTCCACCTATGGAGAATGAGTCCCACCTTAGGACTAGAAACTTGAGTTTTGTCAAATTTCAGATCTCAACAGACAAAAACTAGCTCTCAATAGTTTTTCACCAGTAGGTGGACTGATTCGCCACGCTGGGCAAATGAGTCCCACTATGAAAAATCAATAAATTTCATCAGTATCTAGAACACTCCATAAATCTCACATTTCATCCAAGTACACTTAGATTCATCCTTGTACCTTCTATTTTTCATAATTTCTTCATTTACATAGTTGTTTTCATATCACACTGTGTTTTCAAACAAGACATAAATCTTAGTTTTTCCTTCATTTTTAGTCATTTAGATCAATAAATTTAATTTATTTAAGTTCATTTACATCATATAACATTACACACATCCTAACTTGAGTGTTACATAAGCATTTTTGGACCCAATCTCTCTCCTTTTTGGTGAAAAACCTTAAGAAAGAGTAGCATTTGGGTCCCAAAAATATGTTTCAAATTTAATTATCTTTCCCATAATAGTTCCTTTCTTCTAGCACTTAGGGATTCCTCTATTAAAGTAATTACCTTATGAGTTGCCAACTTACAATAGTTATAAAAAAATTATGATCAAGTTCACTATGATAAATGGTGTCATGGATCCTACACTTTGTAACTCTACCAAAAGTGAATAGACTTAAGGGGAAAAGCCTTTGGCTAAGGATTTTCTAAATTTTATCAATCTCTTTTCACTCTCCATTATGAACTTACTTAGAATTTTGACTTATAAGAGAACTTTGATTATGCGACTGAGACAAAAATATTGGCTGAAAACACCAAGGGCCCTCCTAGGGAAAATTCTATTGATGAGGATGTTGCACACACACACCAACAATAAAATAAATTCTCACAAAGTATTGGGGGAATCTACCTTTCTTGAAAGACTCCACAGGGAAACCTAAATGTAAGGAAAACTTGGTTTTATCCAAGGCTCATTTATGTCAGGTCATGATGCACTAGGTTCACTCAAGGTTTGTTATGATTTTGTTGTTAAAAACGAGGGATAAATGGTTGTTAAGAATTGGCTGGTATTTGAAAGATAGAAACATAATCTCAGTCTGGTCATTTAAGTATTACTTAATAACTTCATGAAATTAAAGAATTTACAACAATATTTTATGAAACTGGAATTACTTTGCATACATTCAAGTAGATTTGGCATTAAAAATCCAACTTCATGGAATCAAAAGATTTATAATAAAAATTCATGCATTTATCATTTTTGGAACATTTTCTTGAATATAAAGCATCTATTCTAATATAAATCATAAAAAATACTGAAAAGTAAAATTTCTCCTAGGTATTATCCACACATGCCTCAAGAAATAACCAAACTAGAGGAAACCATTCCATATGTCACCATATTGATTCACACTTAGGCATAGACTGATGCAAGACCTTAAAGAAAAGGGGGATCATTTTCCACCAGATAGTGTCAGCATGCACCCTTAAATAGTGCAACACATAGTCTTGTCTAATAGGAACAAACAATCAACTATGTAAGATTTCATATCAGGAAATAGCTTTGAAATTGGCTTTGATATTAGTTAACTTCTAATGAAAAATAGAAGTTTTAGTCTAGAATGGAACATAAAAAAATAAATAATAATAAAACTTGAAAATTTTTAATTCTTTGACATCCATAAATTCTAAACTTGACTTAAATGATACATTTGCTGGCCTTTAATAAGAATAAGATAGTTGGGAAATTCAATCAACACATGAGAGGGAATCAAAGGGATTAGTCGCAATAAGGAACATGACACATGATAGTTAGTAAGAGAACTTTTGAATAAGTGAACAAACTTTGACCTCCTTCAACACTTAGAACTTTGGAATTATGTCTTTAAAAATCGATTCAAAAAATAAATTGGACTGAGAAAATTTGTCAAACAAAATGTAGGAACTTCCTCTGCTAGATATTCAGAGCAATCAAGTGGAACTAGTTATTCAAATCCACCAACACTTTTGTTCCTACATTCATGTTCGAACTTTAGGATAAAACACTTGGAAGTAAATCACCTTAGAGCTAGGCACCCTCCTTCATTGCATGTGTAATACCTGAATCTCGTCTCCCAGTTACCGAAATTTCTCCTCAATAAGATTTTTTCTCGCATGATCTTTCAGAGTATTCCACCAAACATGGTAATATCATCAGATCTACTTGCAATCCAAATTTTCCTAGCCATACCAAAAAAATTTCCAACAACCTATTTCTCCTACACATAAAATTCCATAAATCAATCCCTTTTAAAAAAATTAATTAAAACTCTCATTAACATAAAACCATCTTTAGTAAATCAAATTTTAAAGCAAGTCATAAAAAACACACTTTTAATGTATTCCCATGTAATTATCACTTTAGGTGGGATACTAGATATTTTAGGCATTCAGGTGAAATTAAACAACCAACTTTAACACTTTAACATCAACGCATCCCTTACCCAGTACTCGGTATCTGAAATATTTCAAATTTACTAGAACAAAACTCACCTAAATCTTAGTTACTATTGGAAATTTGTACCTCTAGACCTTTACTCCTAGACTGCAACAAATCACCAAACTTCACTTAAAACACTCCAATCAACTTGGTGTCCTGACACCCAGTTTATTCAACACCCAATACTTTTAAACCATCAATTATTTTAAATATTTCCACAATAACATTTTCCTCTGGTGATCCTTAACCAACTGACACCTTCCATAAGCATTTTTTTTAAACCTGGGTCCCCAAGCCTTACATTCTTGGGGCATGTTGTGAGACAACACAACACCAACTAAGACTTCTAGAAATAATCTTATATCCTAAGTAAACTTAACATATGAATCTATCCCCTAATTCCCTAGTAAGTGAATTAACTAGGTACAAGACATTTATTCACACCAACACCCCCCTTAAGTGCAACTTAGGGAGAATATTATGATGCAAACTATGAAAATATGAAGATGGAGATGGGTCACCGCTATGTGGTCATGTTAGGTACCCATTTACAATGGAAATACAATACAATCTCTCACAACCAAAGAAAAGGAGAAAACCCAATGGGAAAAAAATCCTTTCCAAAAGAGAGAAAATAAACAAACAAGATGATGTATGGAGGACTCAATGATACCCCCAAGGACTACATCCATCATGTATATAAAATCAATGACCACCCATAAGAGGGAAAAATAGAGACAAGACTTGATGTAGGTACCAAGTACGTATAGTTATGATAGAGAATATACTATGTAAAATATAATATGTTGTTGTAAAAAAATATTTGGCCAAATATTATTTAATAAAATATCAAAAACAAATATTTTTAAAATACTTTTTTTGCAAAATCATACTTTCTTGGGGGGTCGTACAACCTTCTTGGGAAACTTTTAATTACCAAACCATGGTTTGACTAAGGAAAACCACTCTTCACCCAAAAACAAACATTTTTATTATCTCTTTGCATGTGCAGATTTACAAGTGAAGGACTAAAAATCAATCAAAGGAGCTCAATTTTGCAAAGTTATCAAATTTGTCATCATTGTTTTGAAACCATGGAAACTCACCTATAGATTTTTTTTTCAGCTTTTTGATAGTCAAACCTAGAGAAATCAGAAGCTTAGATCTGAGATCTAAGGATTAAAAAAAATGATTTTGGACCCTTGGATAGAGATCAATTTGCCCTATGCTGAATTTGTCCTTCAGGAGAGTTCAAAAAACACTTTTGGTGCTAGGTACATATCATTTCTTCCCTTGTTAGACCTATGTGTAACTTTTTTCTAGTTTTTCTACATAATATTTTACATTTCAAGTGTTAGGTCATACAATTGAGTTTGTTCATGCATTTAAGTTTATCTTTCAAAATAGAAAATCAATCATTTTTGTCATAAGAAAATAATAGACCTTCCCTATAGGGTTGATTCACCTCTAAGTGAAATTCAATTCTATCCTTGGGATATCTCTTTTTATAATGAAATTAGGAAAAATATAATTGTGTTACATAATTCCATCATATGTCAAACCACACCCATACATTGTCCATATTTTTCTTTGGTTTGTGCATTAAAATCTAGCAAGAACCATCATGAAGAGTAATATTTTAGATTCCACCTATGAACCATTAAGAATTCAAAAAATAGGCTCCTCAAAATAAAAAAATCCCTACCTACAATACTTCTCAATGACATATAGGTCCAACCAAACAAAATCAAACTTTTCATGTTTACCATTTTCTTATGAATTTGTATTCCCTTATAGAACTCAGTCACCAATTGATAAAATATTTTCTTGAATTTATTATCAAATATTAATTTGACCTATTTTTAGCACAATAATATATTTTGATGTGTATATCTTCCATTTTAATCCAAGTTAGTTATTAAGTCACTTCATTGAATGGTTTAATCATTATCAACATCATCAACCTCTTATAAAAATTTGTATGTAGATGAATCCCATTAATGAGGGAAGCCACATTTATCCCATAAATAAAATCAAATAGAATTTTAGTTCTAAGTCTCTTAGAAGTAACCCTTTCATCCCAAATTAAAAAACATTAATTTACCATAATATCTCTTATTGTTGTACTCTAGAGTCCTTATAATGATCTTTTTGTAAGGAATTTACTTTGTGTTAGGAATTTTCATGGAGATAAAAGCAATTGAAATAACAAAAAATATAATGCAAATTTCAAATAAAAAATAAAAAAATTACACATTAACAAAAAATCTAATGTGGTTCATCCAAAGTGGGCTACATCCACCAAGAAGCAATCATCCATTGTATTTTTTTATCCAACAAAACTCAAAAATTACAAAATTTCTCTCCCACACAACACAATCTATTACTGCATGATAAAACAAAGCACTCATATTTCCTTGTCTCTTGAACTTTCACATTCATAGCCATTAAAAAGAAATCCTATTTTGGTAGTTTTAGAAACACTTTTTAAAACCAAAACAATAGGTAACTCTACTAAAATATATTAAAATATGACACTTTTACACTATCCCCTTGCACTCCCTCGTAAATTAATTTAGGGTCTAAACATAGCTACCAAAGTCACCAAAATTTTAATGTAATATGATTAGTCACCAAATACCAACAATCTACAACTTGGAGGATAATTAATATCCACACCAAACAATCTCCCACTTGGAGACTAACCTTATAGCACCTTTACACCTGTAGCTACCATTGTATGACATTCCTAGACATGGATTGTTTCTCATTTCCACCATTATCATTCTTGAAGGTGAGTAGAAACTGATGAGCAAATCAATTTATCCTGTATGACTACCTTTGTGAACATATCAACAGGATTTTTTTACTTGTATGAATTTTCTCCAACTTCAACTATCCATTCTCACAAACTAATTGAATGAAGTGGTACCTAAGTTATATGTATTTTTGAATGAAGTGTAGAATTATTTATAATATCTATGAAACTCCTACTATTAGTGTATAAAAAAATATCTTCCTAATTCTTGACCAATTCCTCTAGAAAATATTGTAGCCAAATCATCTCTTTTCTAGCTTCAATAGTAGCTACATACTCAAATTTTGTGATTGAAAGTGCAACAACATTTTTCATCCATGAAATCCAACTAACTATTGTTCCCCCTACAATAAAAGCATACCCTAAAGTACTTCTCCTATTATCTATGTCACACACCATATTAGAGTCAACATATCCTAGTAGAGTAGTGTTTGATTCTTTCAAACATAATTGTTTTGTAGTAGTACCTCTCATATAGCTGAGAATCCATTTTACAACATTCCAATGTTCTATTCTTAGATTGCTCATATATCTTCTCACAACTCTAACATGTGAAATATCTATCCTCATGCATACCATAAGATAAATTAAGCTACCAACTATTGAAGAATATGGAACCTGAAACAATAAAAAATAGATTCACTTTCGTATGGTTTAGGACATAGAGCATACTCACTTCACAATTATTTCACTGAATGGAAACCCTAAAGATCTCAATCTAAAGTATGCAAAGGGGAAAGAGATCTTGTAATAGGGACTTCCTAGGGTCTGATTGCAAACTAATGAGGGGTTCACCACCAAGCTAGGGCTTGGAAAGACAAATGAAATGCAAGATGTAATGTTTAAACCTAATGTAATTCAATCTTTCACAAAATGACCTAAAAATGCATATAAATCAAAACAAAAAGCTTCAAGAAGAAATGTGTGCACCTAGAAATTTGGAGATGACTAAATGAAGGTATGAGATGCTAAAAATACTAGTTTTAAGGCCTAGTGGGACTCATATGCTTGTCTACATGATTTAGTCCCAGATTTAGGTTTTTGTGTATAAATTGAAATTTGGCAAATGGGTGTCTAAAACTGCAAAAACCTCAAAAATGACCTAAACTAGGACTCATACACTAGAACTGATGTATCAGCCTTGCTAGGATTTTTTTAAGCTTCAAAGTCTGAATTTGGTCTTTAATGTCTACTTTGTGCTTCCCAATTGATTTTCGGATCCAAAACCCCAATTTGCAACCTGTCGAAGTTCTCCAAGTATCTCCAATGCATGATGACAACTTTGACAGCTTTCTCCAAACTTTCTCTTTAACATGTCTTCAATCTAAACCTACACATCACACACTAAAAAGAGGGGAAAATGATTTTTTGTTAGTGGATAGGGGTTTTCTTTGGTCAAACCCCATTTTGGTAATCAAACCTTGAAATGGAATGAAATAGGAATGGAGAATGATGAATGAACAAAATATGATGTTGCAACTCACCAAACCCTAGCAATAAAGTGTTGTAAACATGTATGAAGTGGATCTAATGGATGTAGATCTTGAATCTTGCTTGAATATGATAGATCTTGAATGAAATTCTAGCTTGAATCATGAGAACCCTACATCACAATTGTTAGCTCAAAAACAAGAATGATGCATGAAGACTTTGACATGATGCTTGATGATTGAATAGTGCTCTAAATAACTTGATAATCTACCCTTGAATGCTCTTGTGAACTAAAACTTGATATAAGAATGCTCATTCAACTTACTAGGTGTAAAATGAGTGAAAGAAACTTGTAATTATACTTAATTATGAAAAAATTCTCAAAATTACAACACTACAAGCTGACATAAGATCTAGGAGGATTAAATCCTACCAAGAATTTGAATTAATTTTAATTTTGGGCCAAATGGGAATCATACACCAGAAGTGGTGTATGAGTCCCATTAGGCATAAATTATGGGGCCATTTTCAAAAATGCTTAGAAAGGTGTAAAATCAAGATTGGGACCCAAAACCCTAGGTGGGACCCATATGTCCATGGTGGTGTATGAGTCTAAGACCACCAAATCTGGGCCACACAAACTAAAAACATCTAAATTATGATTGGATGTTTATTTATGTTGAGATTATCCTCAAAAATATGCATTAAAGGAGGCTTGTGGATGCAAAATAAGACCAATTAAAGCATAAATAAACCCATTTATTAATGACAACCTTAGAAAAGTGTGAAAGTGTGTTACAACACTTTACAACACTCTAGATATGGTATGATTATGTTTGTTTAGTTCACAAGGTCCCAAGACCTAATGTGAATGTGTTAAGCACATTACAACACTAAATCTAGGCAACATTAAGCTCAGTTTAACAGGAAGGGCCCAAACAAGCAAGAAAAAGTAAAGGGATACTTTTTTAGTTGCCACAGAACCTTAGAATTTTTTTCTACCTCCTCTTGTGTCTTTTAACACATATCTTTAGTCAATTTAAAATGACCAAGAAAAGGTGAGTTAACAACTTTTGCATTTTTCATATTAAACCATTTCAACACCTCTATATATTCATCTTGGGAATTTTTTTTTTTTTGTTCCTATCCCATGAAATCCTCATACTAATGATTTTTTTTAAAACCCAAATTCTTCATAGTAAAATAATTTTCTAGTTTATGTGTAAGCTCATTTATATGTTGCATGTTAAACCCAACAACATGAACATCATCAACTTATAATAACAAGATAACATAAATACCATTATCGAACCTCTTAAAGTAAAGACAATGGTCAAAATGGCATCTACTATAACCTTATTCAACCATAAAAATACAAAATTTCAAATATATGATTGTTGGGGTGCTTGCTTCAAGCCATACAAACTCTTCTTTATCTTGCACAATAAATACTTCTTACCTTTGACCTCATACCCCTATGGTTGTTGCATGTATATGTCTTCTTCAAAATCTCCATGGAGATTTTTTTTTTTTTACATCTAGTTTTTTAAGATGCAAGTCTTCAACAACCACAATACTAGAACGGTTCTAATTGAAGTCATTTTTACAATCAAAGAAATATTTCATAAAAAATCCTTTTTTTGTGCAAAACTTTTTACCATGTATTTTCCTTATATATTTTCTTGTCTCTTTATTCTTCTTCTAGCTTGTAAACCCATTTGTTTAGAATATATCTTTTACCTATGGAAAATTTGACTAAGTCCCAAGTCTAATTTTGTAACAAGGTATTTATCTCCTCCTTCATTCCTCTCCAATTATTATTTTCCATCCATCTACATTACTTTTCATATCTTTTTGGTTCAGCAAAATCAATTATTAATATAGAATATACTGAAGGAAATGTTCAAATTTTCAGGAGATCTACTTATCCTTGTAGAATGTCTAACATTTGCAAGAGTTTATGGTATTTTTTGTTGTTGTTGAGCATCAAGTAATGATGGAATTTTATTTTCTATAATATCACCCAACACCATGTATTCTCTTTTTTCTTGTTCACACTTTTTTCCTTCAACTAATCCTTACACATAACCTTCTCATTGATTATAACATATTTTCTTCTAATAAATTTTTGATTTGCAAAATCTCATAACTAATAGCCAAATTCATCTATTCCATATCCAATGAAGGTATATTTTAAATATTTTTCTGATAGATTGGTTATATTCTCAATATCAAAATATACAATAGTTTCATAGCCAAATATTTTTAGAAAAGAGTAATTCACCTTCTTACCTATCCACTCCTCCTCTGGAATACCATCATCCAAAGAATTTAAATGCTCTATATTGATTAAATAAACAACAATATGTAAGAAATTTCCCAAAAATGTAAAGGTAGTATATCATGTAATCTCATGCTTGTTGCACACTCCATAATTTTCTTGTTCATTCTCTTAGACAAACCATTTTTCTATGGAGCTCTTGGAACTATCTTCTACCTATGGATTCCATTATATGAATAGTAATTTTTAAATTATCTATTGTAATATTCACCTCCATTTTTTGAATTGAGACACTTTAAATTTTTCCATATCTCATTCTTAGCCAAGGCTTTCCATTTTTAAATTTTTTTAAATACATTTAATTTTTGTTTAGGAAATACACCCATGTTTTCATAGTTGCATCATCAATAAAAGTGGCATACTAACAAGAGCCACCAAGAGAAGATACCTAAGTTAGTCCCCATAATTTTGTATGCACAAGATCTAATTTATCACTCTTCTTTTATTTCCAATATTTGAGAAATATGACTCTCCTTTATTTCCCATAAACACAATTCGCATAGAAATCCACCTTTGTGAGCCTATGCTCACAAATCTTTCTACCATGGAGGAGCATTCGGGTGGACTAGAAATCAGCATCAACCAAAAATATTGTTGGTTTTTTTCTTTCAATTTTAGTTTGTTTCAGTCATGTTGAGGTGGTCGAAAGGCGGTTTCCATTGTTGAGGTGGTAGTTCGGAAGTTTGGGTGGCGATAGCTTGTTTCGTCATTAAGTTGGGAATACGAGGGTGCTAGTAATTTAGCTGGCTGCCTTGTTAAGTGATGATAGTTTTATAAGAAAAATGAGCTCACGTTAAAGGCATGACAACTAGCATACCAGGAGGTGGTACGATTAGTGATGGGTGATGACGTTTTCATAGCTTGGGCTATTAATGGAAAGCTTGGTTCTCTTTTGCATTATACATTTCTTTCTGATGTGAGGTGTTTGTGGGTTTCTTTCCTTCCCTTCTATCAAGTTTCTCTTGTAGGAGGTTGAGGATGGAAAAGAGTTCAAAGTTTATAGTGGAGGTTTCTATTGTAGGCCTTGCTCAATTTAGAGTGGACACTCCAATATCCTTGTGTTCGTTGGTGAAACAGGCTTCTTTTAGGGAAGTCCCTGACCAACATATGAAACATATTTTAGTGAAATATGATTCGTTGTTGCTTGTGACGGTGAAGATGGTGTTGGGTTCTGGTCATCTAGAGACCAAGGAGTATGGGAGAGACAATTTGCATATCTCTTCCCACTCTTTGTTAGACAATTTGGAGCTAAAGGTGGAGGAAAAATAATTGTTGTTGAAGTTGTTCATATAGGACCTAGTCGAAGGCATTGATTGCTTTGTGTGGTGTTAGAAGGAAAGGGATGAGTCCTTGTGGAATGGGTGAGCTCAGAGGACAGGTGAAAATTTACCTCTTCCTTTTGGATTTGTAGGGGTTGGGACTGATGTGGCATATGGAAATTGTGATAGTTGCCATTATCTTTCTAAAGAGGGTGTTCGAGTTGATGGTGGTGGATAAGGAAGATTGGAAGGAGGAGTTCAAATATTTTGCAGTCTTAAGCAAATTTTTGTAAGCTGGGGTGGTTTATTTTTTGGTGATGTTTTTTTTTGGTTGTACTAGTTTGGGTAGTTCTAGAAGTCTTGTTGCCATTATAGTGGCCAGTGTTCATTAAATTTAGCTATGGTTAGTGGTAGTTAGTTTGCAGTATTTTGGTAGTTCGTTATGCAATTGGTATGGCATTTTGGGTGGCTCTTGAGGGTTGGTTTACATGGGTTTTTTGTTCACCCTCTTTCCTACATGGCAGATGCTTGTAATTCTGGTGTTTTTAATTAATACATATATAAAAACTCTTATGTATCAAAAAAAAATGCTACACATATTTTAGATGAAAAATATAAAAAGAAAGGGAAATTGAATGCTAATGGTCACAACAAAGAGAGAAGACTATAAAAAGGCCAAATCAATGGTAATGCGTAGTTGGTGATATAGTGAAGTGATTGTGTAGGAAAACCAAGAGAGATAGGGATTGAATAACGAATCCCATTTGGTTTTGCTATGTATTTTAATATGAAGGTAGATTTCATAAAGAAAAATAGGGAGTTGGAGGTTGCATAAGGGAAGAAAGAAGGTAGATTGACTGTTGCAAAGGAAGAGGTGTGAATAGTGAAGAGGTTTGTACAATTTTATTATTAAATTTTAGTTTTAAGTGTAAAGGAATGCATAAAACAACAAGAAGTGTAGGCTACTATAATGGAAAAAATTCTCACCCCTAGGAAAATTCTCCATTTCATTGCCCCTACCTTAGAAAGTGTAAACCTAATGATGCAATTTCACCTCCACCACCTCGCTCCTTCCACCTGGTAGTGTCATTTTCTAGCAATGGAGGAATCTCTATCAAGGACACATGTGTGCCACACAAACATCCACATATCACGCTACTGTCTCGATAGGATTCTTTCCCCTAGATTTCATAGAGACATTATGTCTTCTATTGAATATAAATTGTAATGTATCTTGTGTTGAAAGAAAAATACAATTGAGAAGGGGTGAATCATTTGTATCCAATTAAAACATAAAATCCCTCAATAACAATCAGATCCATATGCATTCATAAAGCCATTAATTTGTTATAATATTTAATCATGAAATGTAGATAATAGAAAATAAATAACAACACCATACACAATGGAACACCATATTTTATGTGGAAAACCCAATGAGGGAAAAACCATGGTGAGGATTAGCTCACAATATAAGTAATTGCAAAAAATGATACAAAAGGCTCACTACTAGAATAGGACACACTATCTAGAAAGGATCATAGCCTAGGATTACTATCGAAGTAGAAAGAAGAAAATGACATATAGAATGTTACATAAAGAACATGATCTCAATACAATAAGAAATCTACCATAATAGCTCCAACACACTCGCATCCTTGCATGGATGATTATAGACACCTTCTGGTCACTGCATCCAGTAAGCTTACACTTTGAAGCTCACACTTCTCTACTCAAATTCACACTACCACACACATACATACACACATTTACACACTCTTGCACACCTCACATCAACTCATCTTTAATTTATACCATCCTCAACTTGAAAAAAATCTTCAAGTCGGTTGCTCACACCCTTCACTTTACAAATTCAAAGTAGGTCAGCACTAAGCATTCCCACAGTGGATAGGAATGAAAGTGGACCAAAAAAAAAATTTAATTGGGACCCAAAATAACTCCCACATGCCATGCTACACCTTTATCAGTGTTTAAACATCTTTAAATGTAGTGTAAACACTAGGTCAACCATTATTTGTGAAAACACATTAAATATTTGAGTACACAATTCCTTTAAACAATCTAAAACTTTCAGACAACAAGCTTTACCTAAACATGATCCAATAACATCCTATAAACCAATGAACTCCTTCACAAAAAAACTCACTTGAATATTATAAACATTTTTTTTACCCATAAAACATTGACAGACACTAGAGTACATTGTAACTCAGAAGACCTTCTTCCGATACACCAAACCATGAATTTTTTTAACATATGAAAAATAACATCATCAAATCTCCTTTAGAACTACAATTCTTGAAGCTAATTTATAAATAAACACAAAGCAAGAACATTTCTCCTAGAAACTTCTATACAAAACACTACAAATCCAATTCATACAGTGATGAACATATATTTCATTGTACCTAGATCTAGAAGCCCAAATTTTGGATATAACCTCTTTGAACACCCCTAACCAACACATCCAAACCAAAAATTCAGATCATCAACCCAAAAAAAATGTGGAGAAAAACCAAAATACTTCTACAACACTAAACACCATTGCAACATCATTTTTCCTCTATCTATCAATTTTCTCAATATCCTTAACATCCTCATTACTACCACAATCATATCTAGGAGCTTATCAAAGAAACAATCTCTTTCTCAAACTACTCAATCAACATTAATGACAACACTTAGACCTATTAACATCAATGACAACACCTTCATAGTTGCAACAATCTCCCCCTTCGTCATTGATGGCAACACAAGATGTGAAAAACCATCAAAGATGAAGTCTTCATAATCTCTTATTTTTAGATTAGATAACCTACATAAAATTCTTGTACTCTCTCTTATCCTCACATGCTTCACTTTTTTTCATGACTTTCCTCTCCCCATTTTTTTTCTCTCTTTTTTTTCACATGACTCTTTCTCCCCCTTTGACATCAATTGCAAAGGATAATTTTTTTTACATTGTTCTCTGCATTTGACATTAACAAAGATACTTGCAACTGCTCTGAATACTCCCCCTTAGGAGTACACACCAACCAAATCAACAACCTCTACACAACATATACTACAATAATGCCACTACCTAATCCCCCTCAGAAGTAGCCACCAACATCAGTCCAGATAGGGAATGAATCCATATATCCACTAGACTGATGAATCTCCATATACATCTAGTTCAAGAAAGGAGGGAAAATAACCCCCAACTTCTCCCAAAGATACTCAAAAGTATCTTTAGGAAGAGCCTTAGTGAATATATCATAAATTTGATCCTTTGTAGGTATATATTCAATCCTTACTTCATTCTCCACTACCTTCTCTCTCAAAAAGTGATGTACTTGATTGATATATTCTTTGTCCTTGAATTAATCACTGTGTTCTTTGATATATTTATTGCACTTGGATTATCACAATAGATAGAAATAAGTTCATCATACACCAATTTGATATCCTTTAGTGTTTATCTCAACCATAATGCTTGTGTGCAACAAGATGTTATAATGTACTCATCCTTTGTATTAGATAAAGAGATTGAATCTTATTTCTTCCTCATCCATGATACCAATCTACATCCAAGAAATAATGCACTACCACTAGTAATTTTTCTATCATCAACAAAAAAACAATCCCAATTCATATCTATATAAGCACTCAATGTGAAATCAGTATCCTTAGGATACCACAAGCCATAATTCAGAGCGCCCTTCAAGTATCTAAATATCCTATTTGTTAGTGTAACATGTGTTTCTTTAGGATATTCTTGAAGTTTAGCTACAAAGCAAACAACATACATGATATTTGATATGTATTTTCTCTGGTATAACAATCCACCAATCATAGATATGTATTTTCTCTAATCAACCTTAGGGGATTCATCATCCTTACTCAGTTTGTAGACAGTAACCATAAGGGTGCATACTAGTTTGGAGTCATCCATTCCAAACTTCTTCAACATTTCTTTAGCATACTTTGATTGTTAAATGAATATTCCCTTGTTTGTTTGATTGATTTGTATCCCAAGGAAGAAATTCATCTCACTATTTGAACATAAATATCTCAAACTCTTTTTACATCTCTTCTACAAATTTCTCGCATGTATATCTTCATTTCCTCTAAAAATTATGTCATCAAGATACACAACCACTATCAAGATTTGATCATTCTCAACTTTGAAGTAAAGATTACTATATGTGGTACCCTTGTTGAATCCTTGCATCAAATATCTATCCAACCTTGCATACAAAGCTTTGGGAGCTTGCTTCAATCCATACAGTGCCATCCTCAATCTACATACCATGTTGGGTTTATCTGATAATTGAAAGCCTTTTAGTTGTCCTATGTAGACTTATTCTTCCAATTCACCATTCAAGAAAGTAGACTTCACACCCATTTGATAAAAACTAAAGTCCTTATATGCAAAAAATTCTAGAAACATCTTGATTGCTTCCATTCTAGCCACAAGGGAAAATGCCTCCTCTATTTCTTCAGCTTGTAAGTAACCCTTACACACAAGCCTAGCTTTATTTCTCACTACTTCTCCATTTTCATTCAATTTGCTTCTAAATACCCACTTAGTTCCAATTATGTTCTTGTTTTCAAGTCTAGGGACATGTTCCCAAGTCCGATTCTTCTTAATTTGCATAAGTTCTTCTTTCATTTCCTTCATCTAATATTCATCTTTACATGCTTCAATCACTATTTTTGGTTCAATTTCAAAAAGTAAACATGATGCAGGAGCATCCTTGGGTCATGGAAATCTTGCATCACCCAAGAATATTTTCATTCAAGTTTGTCTTTGTTTCAGTTTCAGTTCAGTTCAAGTTGGAAGATTTAATGATTCTTCTTGCTTGCTCACCAGATCTTGCAGATTTATGTTTACATTGTGGACATGTTCATTTTCTGAGAAGTTATCGCTTCTAGATTATGTGGCAGTTTCTTGAACCGGCATCAAAATAATTTTCTTATTTGATGGCTAGTTTGATCACTTGTGGATCATCTTTGTATCTTGCAGATCTTGACGGTGTGATTTGAAATGTTTCGTGGAGTGTCCCTAACCTTGGTTATAGGTCAAAACTTCATCTTATGCATTCACCATGGAGTAATTCAAATTTGAAGGCGACACATTCACACAAACATTACATTTTATTTAATTAGAGATTGCAATAATCTTTGTGCCAACACAAATGTTTCTAGATTTGTGAATGTATATAAAGCATTGTGATTGATCATTAGAGGCAGCAGAGTTATATATTTGAGAATGATAAGCTTTGAATTGTAGGATTTTCACTCGCATTGAGAAGCATGTAGGAATATGATATTTTGAGCATGTTGTAATTAGGCCTATGAGCCAAATCGACAAAAAAAATGTTGTTGGCTATTTGTAATCAGATTTTCTGATAATAAGAATGTTGGAATCTATTTTTGCATCTATTTTATGTGTTGCTTCCATTGTGTGACTCTTTCTGCATGGTCTAGATTATTCTCTCTGAGGACCCTCCTACCGTGACTACATCAGATGGTATCAGAGCAGGTTGTGAACCTACGAATCTTGAGATGAGAGCTGGTTGTGAACCTTGAGTGGGTTGTAGTCCTTGTGGCATTCCTTGGGTGAATAGATCATCGATTTGAGGTAGGTTGTAAGTGTTTTCAATAGATCATTAAGAGAGAGGCAATTGAAATCTTGTGGTAAGATCATCAAGCTGACACTTACACTAGGGTAAGGAAGAGACCGCTGAGAAGGATGAACCCTATAAGAATGGATTAGATGATGGAGGACTTTATAAATGAGAAGAGGAATGAGATACAGAACCTCTTGGGTGGTTTGAGGAGGAATCCTGAACCAAAGGATGAATATGAAGAGGTTGTAGAAGAACTTGAGAATGAAGAGGCTGAAGGGCCAACATATGAGAGAGAAGAAAGATTGTTAAGAGAAGTGGCACAAGTAAGTAAAATTCATAGGGTGGAGGTTTCTAACTTCTTTGTTACATTGAATTCAGAAGACTTGATAGACTGGGTAGGAGAGTTGGAAGACTATTTTAAGCTTTAGGATGTTAGAGATCCACTAAGGGTTAGGTTGGCACAAACTAAGTTGAAAGGGAATGTTGCCTTATGGTGGAAAGAACTGTAGAAGGATAGAGTGGAAAATGGTGAAACAAGAATCACTCAGTGGAGATAGATGGTTGCTAGGCCAAAGGCTAAGTTCATTTTGGAAGATTGTGAATTAGAATTGTTCAAGAAGTTACAGAACCTAAAGCAAAAGGACATGAGCGTGAAAGAGTACACCGAAGAATTTTACAAGATGACAATCAGATCTAGGAATTGAGAGATGACTAGGAAGAAGGTGAAAAGGTATATAAATGGCCTTAGATTTAACATTCAAGATGAGATGAGTATGTTGAGGATTTCCACAGTTCAATATGCCTACAAATATGCTCTTAAGGCAGAAGATAAAGTAAAGAAAAGACAACAGAATAACCCTAGAGGGAAGAAAAAGTAGATGAGCAGCATCAAGGAGAAGTAGAAAAGTGAAGAAGAATCAAGACCTAAGTGGAATAAAGAATTGGATCAGAGGGTACAAAGGAGAGGAAATGGAAGCAAGGAGTTCTTGGGTAAATGCTTCAAGTGTGTGGAAATTGGGCATCGATATTTTGAGTGTCCTGAGGGATCAATTAAAGGAACTGGTAAAAAGAATTGCATGGCACATGAGGAGTAGGTAATTGAAGTAGTAGATGGGATAGAACCAGAGCAGGGAGAATCTCTTATGCTTAGGAGAGTCTTGATGAGGAAGAGTAGGGAAAATTTTGAGAATTCTCAAAGGAAGAATCTTTTCCGAACTATGTGCAAATCAGGAGGTAACTATTGTAAGGTTATTGTGGATAGTGGAAGTACTGATAACCTGCTATCTAAGGAGATGGTGGAGAAACTTGGTTTGAAGAGGTTTTCGCATCCTTGTCCTTATGGGATAAGTTGGTTACAAGATTATCATGTGAAGGAGGTGAAAGAGCAATGTTGGGTGAGCTTTAATATTAGCCCCTTTAGAGATGAAATTTGTGTAATGTTTTGTCTATGAGTGCATGTCATGTTCTATTGGGTAGACCTTGGCGGTTTGATAAAGGAGCTATATATGATTGCATAAGAAATATGATCACTATAGAGAAGAATGGACAAAAGTTTACTTTGGCTTCCTTGAAGAATAAGTAGGAGGAAGTGAGGAATGTGAGTCTTGTGAGGAGTTGTATTACTGAGAAGTAGAGTGTAGAGATTATACTGAAGGAAGGCATGGATGTGAAGATGAACTGTGTGGCTAAACCTGAGAGTGAGATGGTACCAGAAGGATGTAAGGGTAGAATTGTTCAGCAAAAGGTTGTGGTTGTAGATAAAATTATAGATAAAATGGAGTCTTGTAGAAGAGGTAGACCAGAAGGATAGAGGAAAGTGAGTAGGGATAAGCGTCCCTTACTACCATGTGTGGTTATGAGGTAGGGAAAAGAAGGTGAAGAGAAGAAGAAGTTGCAGGATCTAACAGAGGAAAGAAGAAAGGTTAGGAGGAAGAGAAATATAGATAGAGAACACATTTGGATAAAAAATGAGCATGTAATTTACATCCTGAAACTAGTCCAATGTTCATGAGTTCCTCTCACGGAACATATTTTCTCACTAGGGGTGTTTGATGCAAGAGCATCCTTGGGTCATGGTAATCTTGCATCACCCAAAAATATTTTCATTCCAATTTGTTTTTGTTTCAATTTTTGTTCAGTTCAAGTTGGAAAATTTGGTAATTCTTCTTGCTTGCTCACCAAATCTTGTGGATCTATGTTTACATCGTGGACATGTTCATTTTGCTTATTCCAATTTTTGAGCTTGATTGGTTCATTTTCTAGCAAGTTATTGCTTCTGGATTATGTGGCAGTTTCTTGAACTGGCACCAGAATAATTTTCTTATCTGATGGCTAGTTTGATCGCTTGTGGATCATCTCTGTATCTTTCGGATCTTGATGGTGTGATTTGAAATGTTTCATGGAGTGTCCCCAACCTTAGTTATAGGTCCACACTTCATCTTATGCATTCACCGTGGAGTAAATCAAATTTTAGGCCAACACACGCACACACACATTACATTTTATTTAATCAGAGATTATAATAATCTTTGTGCTAACGCAGATGTTTCTAGATTTGTGAATGTATATAAAGCATTTTGGTTGATCATTAGAGGCATCCAAGTTAGAGATTTGAGAATGATAAGCTTTGAACTGTAGGATTTTTGCTCGCATCGAGGAGCATGTAGGAATATGGTATTTTGAGCATGTTGTAATTAGGCCTATGAGTTGAATCAACAAACCAGATGGTCCTAGCTATTTGTAATCAAAATTTCTAATAATAAGAATGTTGGAATACATTTTTGCATCTATTTTATGTGTTGCTTCCATTGTGTGACTCTTACTGCATGGTCTATATTGTTCTCTCTGAGGACCCTCCTACTGTAACTACATCAAAACATAGATTTACCTCCTACTTAGCAGCTATTCTTCTTGTCAACACTCCTTTGGTTTTGTCTCCAAAGATCTATTCTTGAGAATGATTTCTCTAGACATACATAGGGGTTTTAGGGGTCTTTTTTGGAGTTTCTTCCTCTCTTTTTTTCACTTCTCTTTCCTTAGCTTTTTCTTCTTCTTTTCCACAAGAAGTATCATCTAACTCATATCCATCTATCACAACTAAAAATTATGTAAGTCTTCATCAACCTTAACACTTGCACTTTCAACAATCCTTCTTAGCATTTTGTTGTAACATTTGTAAGCTTTGATTTTAGTAGAATATCCAAGGAAGATACCTTCACTAGAAATTGCATCAAAATTTCCTAAGTTTTCATCCTCTCTTTTGGTATAGCATTTTCTACCAAACTCTCTAAAGTACTTGATAGTAGGGATCCTTCCATACCACAACTCATAAGGAGTTTTTGTGTTATCTTTTTCTTGAACTCTATTAAGAATGTAAACAACAACTTGTATTTCTTCTCTCCAATATAATTTTGGTAGATTAGCTTCTCTCATCATAGTCCTATTTTTCCTTTCAACTACTCCATTATGTTGAGGAGTCCTAGGGGCAGACAGGTGCCTCTTAATTCCATTAATCCAACAAAACATGTTGAATTCATTGGAGGTTAATTCTCCACCTTTGTTAGACCTCAAGCATTTGATCTTCAAATTTATTTCATTCTCAACCATAGCTTTAAATGCCTTAAATCTATCTAGAGCTTTATATTTCTCTCTAGGAAATGTAACCCATGTCATTCTAGAGTAATCATCAATGAAAACCATAAAATACCTGTCACCTTGAAGACTTCTCACTCTTGTAGGATCACAAAGGTTTGTATGTACCAATACCAATAATCAGGTGGAAGATTGTTACTTTCCTTGGAAACTACTTGTTTGTTTTCTAGATTGACAATCTTTGCAAACAACATTGATCAACTTTGTAATCCTTGGTAGATCTCTCACTGCTTGAATTGAACTAATTATAATCAAATTATCAAAGTTGATGCGATATATTCTCCTATTCCATAACCAAATTTCACTAATCTGAGTCATAAAGTTGTAGTGTAGGAAAATTTATGCCCTTGCATTTTCACACTTTTTTGGGCCCGCCTTGTTTTGTTTATCCTTATTTATGTATTAATTGGTCCTATTTTGCATCCACAAGCCTAATAAACTATATCTTTTTTTGGCTAATCTTGAAAAACATCACAAGGTAAATGATAATTTAATGATTCTAGTTGTGTGTCCCTAATTTTTGGGTTGTGACTAAGACACCACCTAGGGTGTCTTTGTCCCCCAAAGGTCTTGGGACCTTGATTTCAAGTATGCCTTAAATGGGCCCCTTTTTGGACTCTATGCCCGAGTTTCATACCTCGGGACTAAGATGCCACCTAGGGCATCTTAGTCCCCCTTAAGGTATTTTCGGGATTTAATTTCAAATCTTGGTGGGATTTAACCTCCTTTAATTAATGAATTCATAAGTCATCTTTTTGTGGTGTAATTGTAGGATATTAAGATCATATAAGTATAAACACAAGGTTCATTCATTCATTTTAAAACAAGTCTTTTGTGAGAGCATTCCTTATAGCATAATTGAGTTCACAAGAGCATTTAAGAGTAGTTCATCAAGCATTTTGGGCCATCATCAATATTCAAGCATCATACCAAGGATAGTGTGGCATGATTTTTTTTATTGTGCCAACAATTATGTTGTAGGGTTTATGATTCAAGCAAGTGTTTCATTCAAGATCAACATCCTTCAAGCAAGAGTTATGAACCACATTCATTGCAACCATTTCAAGCATATTTAAAGCACCTTATTGCAAGGGTTTGGTGAGTTGCAATATATTATTTTGTTTATTCATCATTTCCCTCCATTTCATTCTATTTCAAGGTTTAATTACAAACAAGGGGTTTGAACAAGGCAAACCCCCATTTACTAACAATCAACAAGTTTTTCCTCTCTTGTGTGTTTGTGATTGCAGATTTAGATTGAATAATTAAATATCATTTGGAGTGAAAAGTTGCAAAGTTGTATTACAAAGTTGTCATCTTCATGGAAACTCACCTACAGGCTAGATCCGGAAGTTTAAAAACCTGAGATCAGAGAAGAAGAAAGTGTAGAAATCAAGTCTCAAGATCAGATTGGGAGATTTTAGAAATTTAAATTGGGACTAAGATGGTAGCAAGGGCATATTAGTCCTCAAGTGGAATTTTGTGAAGCTTCTTTTGGATCATGTTTCGACATTCAAAGATTATGCATCTTCCCTGAAAAATGATAGTGGGACTAATAAGATAGTATGGGAGTCTTAGTCCTCTATAGCACATTTTGATAGTATTTTTGAATTTCTAAAATCCTCTTCACATTTCCAAACTTCCCAGGTACATACAAGATAACTTCTTGTTGCTTAATTTCATCATTTACATCCCCCATTTAGCTTGCATTACTAGGTTTTGTGATTTGAATTTTAAAGTTCCTTTTCCAAGCTTTTGCTTGGTGGTGAACCCCTCAAAGCTTAAAGAACCCCCTCCTAAGTCTTCCTTGTTGAGAATTGGCTCTCCTTTGAGGTTGATAGTCAACCCAATTTGGGGTCCTATGACATTGTTGAATGACTGAAAGAGAATAGAGGTGGGCACTCCCCCACTCTGTTTTCTTTAAAATTCAAAAGAAATGATCATAAACACCCTTGAGTTGATAGATATTTCCATCTATCATCTTTCCAACAACAACTATAGTTCTAGACCCTTTTTTGATCTCATAACTATTATCCTGAAACATATGATTGTATCCTTTGCTACACATTTGTCCAACACTGAAAAGGTTATGTATTAAGCCTTTGAAATAGTAAACATCATCAATATTATGCTTTCCATTAAAAATTATTGAACCAACTCCACAAATCTTAGCACCTAAATCATCTCTAAATTTAATAAGTCCTCCATTATATTTTTCAAGTTTAACAAACTTACTTTTGTCTCTAGTCATGTGATTTGAGAAGCTACTGTAAATAACCCAATAATTCTTATCCTATCTAGCATGAAAATAAAATACCAAAGTACCTTCTATCTTATCCTTCTTCTTTAGAATACTTTCCTCCATACATCTTTCATAGTTAGTAAAAGTAGGTTCATCTTTTAAATCCAAAAACAAGCATTCATTTTCATCAAGATCTTCTCCATTTGAATCTTCACTCTTCAATTTTATAGTCTTGAAAGATGTCTCCATTTTGGTATAGTTCTTCAAACCAATTTTCCTCATCTCAAATGTAGTTAGTGTGTCGTACAACTAATTTCTAGTGTAAGTATTGTAATCTAAATATTCCTCAATAGTAAAAACGTTTTCACTATAGGAATTAGGAAGAGTTCTGATAATTTTCTTCACCACTTTAGATTAATATTATTTGAATTGTGCACTAAGACCTCTCATTGCACTCACCATTTTGTTAACCCTCTGCATATAACTTGTGATTGTTTCATTATCATACATCCACAAAGTCTCAAATTGTTCCTTTAGTTTCATCTATTTTATAAGCTTTGATTTCATCACTTGTGCTTGGTCCATTTTGAGGTATGGTGTAGGTAGTCTTCACTACTTTTACAACTTCAAATCCACGAGAAATTAGATAGCCTTCCATCTTCACCTTCCAACATGCATAGTCTATTCCATCAAATATAGGAATCTCCTTCTTGTTCACCATCTTATATCTACCTCAAGTGGTCAAATTTTTCTCTAAGGAACCTTGCTCTAATACCAATTGTTGAAAGAAAAAGAAAATTGAGAGGGGGGTTGAATGTGTTGTATCCAATTAAAACTTAAAAACCCTCAATAATAATAATATCCACATGCATTCATAAATCCCTTAATATGTTATATTGTTTAATCATGAAATACAGATAATAGAAAACGAAATAAAAACACCATACAAAAGAGAACACCCATACACAAGAGAAAACCAGATTTTATGTGGAAAAAAAAATGAGAGAAAAACCAAGGTGAGGACTAGCTCACAACATAAGTAATTGCAAAAATTGGTAGAAAAGGCTCACTGCTAGAATAGGACGCACTATCTAGAAAGGCTCACAACCTAGGCTTACTCTCAGAGTAGAAAGAAGAAAATAACATAGAATGCTACATAGAGAACATGATCTCAATGCAATGAGAAATCAACCACAATAGATCAAACGCACACTTAACCTTGCATGAATGATTACATACACTTTTTTCTCACTACATCTAGTAATCTAACACTTTGAAGCTCACACTGCTCTACACAAATTTGCACTACCACACACACACTTACTCACTTTTCCACACTCTTGCACACCTCACATCAACTCATCTTTCATTTATACAATCCTCAACTTGAAAAAATCTTCAAGTCAGCTATACACACCCTTTATTTTATAAATTCCAAGTAGGTTGACACTAGGCATTCCCATGGTGGATAGGAACAAAAGTGGACCAAAAAAAATTAATTGGGACCAAAAATAACTCTCAATAGCCACACTACACCTTCATTAGTGTTTAATCATCTTCAAATGTAGTGTAAACACTAGGTCAGCCATTACTTATGAAAACACATTAAACATTTAAGTACACGCTTCCTTTGAAAAATCTAAAACTTTCAGACAACAAGCTTTACCTAAACATGGTCCAAGAACATCTTGGAAACCAAAAAATCCTTCGCAAAAAATCTCACCTAAAGATTATAAACATTTTTTTTACCCGACAAAACTACCAAACACTACAATATATTGTAACTTAGAAGACCTTCTGATACACCAAACCATGAATTCTCTCGAAAAAGGAAAGAGAAAAAAACCATCAAATCTCCTTCAAAACAAAAATTTCTAAAGCCAATCCACAGAGAAACATAGAGCAAGAAAATTTCTTCCAGATTCTTTTGTACAAAACACTACAAATCCAATTCATACAATGATGAACCTATCTTTCACTGTACCTAGATCCATAAGCCCAAATTTTGGATATAACCTCTTTGAACACCTCTCACCAACATATCCAAACCAAAAAATAGATCTTCAATCCTGAAGAAATATAGAGAAAAATAGAATACTTATGCAACACTGAACACCACTGCAACATCTTGTTTCCAATTTCTATCAATTCTATCAATATCATCAACATCCTCATTACTACTGGACTCATAGCCAGGATCTTATCAAAGAAAAAATATCTTTCCAACACTACTCAATCAACATTAATGACAAAACAAACCTATTGACATGAATTACAACACTTTCATACTTGCAACAACTTCATACTTGCAACATCCTACCTCCTTGACCAACAAAATTTGAGCCTTCTCCTGCTCTTTTTTCAAATTCAAATGTTCTAATTCTCATTCCTTTACTCTCTCTTGGATTCATTCACTCTCTTGCATTCTACTCTCATTCTTGGCTTCTACACCACTTCTCTTGTATACAAGCCCTTCATTTTGGCTCCAACACCACATTCTTGTTGCAACATCATCAACATTGGAGGATCATCAAGATTCGTCCTTTCGATATTAGCCTTCAATGCTCATAGTTAAGAAGGATATATTGTTATTTATTGTCTATTTGCATCATCTTGTTTATGGGTATGTGCAGAATCATCATGGAAAAAAGAGGCCCTTAAGTGGCAAAAAATTCAGAAAAATTAGAGTTAGGCAACTTGACATAAAAATTTGAATAAGTTATCTATAATATTTCAAAAATATGTAAGAATAGAATTTGTAGTAAATTGAATGTAGTTTCTAAACTACTAAGTTTATTTAAAAAAAAAGGAAATCTATTTGGTGAAAATTTAAAATTTCAATGTAGTAGTACTTAAATTTCAAGGAAAAAATAAGAAGTAGGTGCCTACCTGACCACCCTAACGATAATAAAATGATAATATTTTTTATAATATTTTAGAAATAAGTAGAGGACTCATGTCCGGATGTGATGCATATTTTTGTAATTTTTTTCTAAATAAATAATTAATTATGAATTTTTTATTACAACTTTTGAAAAATATAAAAACTTGTACGTCTGACCACCTTAACTTGGTCAAAACTTCATGAAATTCAAATTTTCTATTTTTAATCCTATAGTATGTGAAGCATAGAATGTGACACATGTTTTGGATTCAAAAAATGTGACATTGTTTGAAAGCTATAGGTTTTTTTCAATCAACCTATCAATCAGGACTTTAGCCATAATTCAAATAGAAAATGAATAATAATTATTTATTAAATTCAAAGTAAAGGATAATTTATATTGGTGGAAAGTTGAGAATCTTATTTAAAAACCCTTTTCATTTCATCAATTTTGGGTAAAAAAAAGTCGTTAGCCACATACCCTACAAATACCCATCATATCGCCACTTTTTGGCCCATCATGATCCTACACATACCCTTATCTAGTAGCATACTAGTTGTTTCTGCTATCTACTTGGCAATACTACTTCCTTTATTTTTCATTTAGCGATTTATATACTTTGTGGCTAGCTGGCTATCTATGGAGGTGGGAACACCAAAATCAGGGTCTGACTAAGGTAGACCTCAAAACATAGCCCAATATTTTTCTCGTTTCCATGTGTGTAGGTGTTTTTGAGTGGAGTTTTTTGAAGAATCAACTCGTGGGTGAAAAGGTACATTTTTCCACTCTCCTTGTAACGTATGGAATAGTTATTTTTAACATCATTTTTGTTATATTCACCATTTCTGCATTTTTCTATTCTCTATCAAAGCATAAAATATCACATAGTTAGGTAGTTAGTAGGTTTCCCCCCTTTTTTTTTTCTTTTTTTTGACCCCTATCTATATGGACACCAATGTGTCCCTGAGACACCAATGTGTCACATTGGAGTCTGAGATCTATGTTACCATCCTCAAATAGTGAGCTACTTGGGTAGTAGAGTCAACCTTGGAAGTTAGCTCTTCTAATCCTGTGAACATCTAGTTTTAGCAGAAGGTAACCAATAGGCCATTCGCTCTTCCTTTTCAGCCTCAGTAATTTATCCTTTTCAATCTATCTAGAAAATCTGAGGTAGTTTAGGGTAGGGGCTCTCCTATAACCTAGAGTATCAGGGGTGATAGATCCCCTTTCTCTACATTTTGGTGAAATTGATGTGAACCCTTTGTTTCCATTTATTTGTGTTAAGGATTCTTCTTCCACATCTCAAGTATGTTTCACACTTGTGTTTTGAAAAGATTTATGAGCTTTAAAACTCAATCTACAACCTTTAGGCATGTTATCAAAAGAAGTGTGTGACATTTAGAGATGGATTTTGTGAAGGTCACTACGTGTCTTACCCATGAACAGGCCTCAAGAGTAAATGAAATCTTTTCTAGTCCCTTTGGGAAAGACCCTCACATTCCTACTCCTTCACCTTTTCCTTTCGCTTCATATGTAGAGGAGGACGAGGCTATCAAAATTCCTGCAGAGCAACTTCTGGCCATAAACAAAATGCTTTAATAGTTTGAGGAATATTTGGGAAAAGAAAGGGTTATGACTAAGGTTGATTAGGTTGTTAATGACTTGAGAGTTATGTTGGACAAGGACCAATTGGGTCTTGAATTCCTTAGAGGTATTACCAACATAGTGTTTAATCATGTCCCATCATACAACTCTAGGTCGAACACTGCATGAGACCTTATATCTGAGACTAATGAAAGATAGATAGAAGTATTGATTCCCAAGGTGTCGATGTACATGGCCGAGACTAGCCCATTCATTAACACTACCGCTATTTCTCAACCCCCCTTGTTGTTAAGGTAAATAGGGTATCCTTAGGTTTCAACCTTTCCAGCTCCAATGGTCTTCATGGTGGTTCTAGAACCCATCATGGTCCTGGTGATAGGGTCTCTACTGGAATAGGGGTTGGTGGCTTTGTGGTAGTTTCATTGGTCTTGTCTCATCTTTTGACCCTATTTTGAATGCCTTGTTACAAAACATGGATCAGATGTAGAATCAGCTAGCAAACTTGTCCAATGCTACTTCACATCCTATCTTTCAACTCTTCTTTAATCATAGTCCTTTATCAATAGAAATTCTAAACATTCCTATCCCTCTAGGGATGGAGATTCTATGGTTTGATGAATACGGTGGTAAAGGAGATCCTCAAACACACATCTTGACATTCAATGCCATGTGCACAGACTTTTTTCACCATGATACTTTGATGGCTAAGTTTTTTCTAAGGTCTCTTAAGGATATTTCACTCAAGCGGTATTGTTCCTTACAAGACAATTTTATCTTCTTGTTTGATTAGCTAGTAAATCAATTTCTATGATAGTTCCATGCTAATATCAGATTGGGGATGAACTTTTTGGATCTTGTCCAATGTAAGAAAGGGGACAATGAGAAGATAAATGATTTTATTGCTGTTATCAAGTGCTCTTCTTCTAAATTTCTTATCCTTTTCTCAACTTAGATGTTCAAAAGGTATTTGCTATAAATCTATAGAGGCCTTGGCAAGAAAAGTCTTCTTTAATGAAATATCCTTCTTTTGCATATCTATGTGTCATGCTACAAGAATTCCAGTAGATGGTTGCATAGTTCAGTAGATCTTCATCACACTCCCATTCTAAGATTCATTCTTCGGTGTTTGCTAAGAGCAAGGTTGTTGAAAATTTGGTCTCTATGTTTAACAATAGGAGCCTAAAGCACAATCAACATTTTAAAAAGTTGTTAGATTCTTACACTTCTATGTTGAAAATATTACTAAAAGATAAAGTTCTAATATTACTAGAACCCTGACCTCTTACTAAACCCCATCCTGATCAGTATGATGAGCATCAATTCTACTAGTAACATTGAATACATCATGGAAATGATACCAAAAGATGCATGCATCTATGTCATGAGATCTAGGACTACATCAATGACAATACTATTCATCTCGATGGGAAAAAGTAAAATTTCAATAAGTGTGTGGCAAAGAGTAATAGTGAATTTCAAATTTATATAGATCTATTTCCATCTCATTCTACAAACTTAATTGTTGAACCTTCCATGCAAACTAAGTTTGTCTCATCAAAGTATGCTAATATGGTCTCATTCACATGTATTCCTTCTACCCAACTTGCAAGTAGATCACCAGACATAACTTTTACCTTAGAGGATTTACCTATCAATAAAGATCCTTCTCCCTTGTACATTCTTGCTCGCGTCAATGGGAACACTGTAACTGGTGTCCTAATTGACCCTACAAGCCAAGTGAATGTTAGAATGGAAGAAACTCTATTGATAAACTTTTTCATAGGGAGGAATATGAAGAATAAAAGGCCACTATATGCACACACAATGGACTCTCGATCCCTCCTCTTGGTTCTATTACTCTTTCAGTCTAGGTAGGACCCAGGGTCATGGATACCTCCTTTGTCATAATTCCAAAGTTAAACCTGTTCAGGGTGAAACTAGGCACTCCATGGTTGTTTACCATGAATGGTGTTGCTTTGGTAATTCATAAATTTCTCAATTTCTCTCATCAAGTCTCTATGCACATTGTGCAAGACATTAGTTACAAACCACTAGTATCACATGGGGGATTCTTGTTAGACTAGTTTTGGCCTACTCTTGTCATTTGGACTAGTCCCTCTGAGGATGGACTTGCTATATCATGCCTATATCAAGTATAAGATTGGGGGAAAAATTCCAAAGGTGACCTATCTAGAATCACCCTATGCTTTTTTAGTAAAAGGTTCTATGATTGTGCAACATCAAGATGCCTCCTCATAGCAAAAGGTTAAGGGGAAGATTTCTCATTACCATGGGCCTTCCTCTTTTTTTTCATTTTCTCCATCTTCTTCCACTTCTCCTCTTGATATGGCATCCTTGGCTCCTACTCCCATGCCTCAAATGGGGAGCTTGATGGTGCCTAATTGGAAAAAATCTAAGCATTAGGTGTTTGAACATCCTATCTTGCCCACAGTTCATAGACCTATTGTTTATAGTAAGGGGAAGGGTCCTCATGGAGTTTCCCCCATGTCTTGGCCTCTGTGGCCTCCAACCATTCTTCCTCCTGCCCCTATAGCAGAAAATGGGAAGAGGTTTGTTGTTAAGGAACTCATTTCTACTTCACCTATTGTTATTTCCCCTCCCACACTTCCTACTCCTTCCCCTATCCACGAGGTTGTCCTTCCACTAGACATGGTTGTGGAGGAAAATTCTATGGAAAAACAAGATCCTCTTGTTCCTTCTCAAGCTGTGACTTCTAGTGTTCAAAGAAAATGTGATCGGCTTGTGCATGAGCATAAGCATAGGAGAAAGGCTCTAGGTGTTGAACAAGCTACCTTGTAGAAAGTAGAGGGGGAGCCAATAGCTCCTATTTTAGCACATCTTGTTGTGCCTCCTCCTTCTATTTCTTCTGCTTTAGTTCCACTCACCTTAGTTATGCTTTTGGCTCCCTTGATTGGTGCTAATGATCCTCACCCCAAAAGCGTATAGGAGTTCATCACTCCTTCCATGGAGCCTCCACTTTTGATGTCCCTTCTAGAAATTCCTCCATTTTCTCAGCCCATAGGCATGTCAAATGCAATGGTGGTATCTATCATGGCTCTATCTTCTCCCTCCTCTTCCTTTGCTTCTTCCATGGGGATCTAGCATCCTCCACTGAAGGGCAAGTCAAAGGATGAACTCACCTCAAGTGGTGGTTGGAAGAAGGTCTCACCTTCTTTGGGAGTTATTTTTTCTTTTGCTTGTATTGTCCCTATGATGGAGGTAGCCACGATGTGTTAGAAACCAAGATCTAAAATGCAAACCAGAAAATAACCTTCCACAAAGAGAACCAAAAAGTAGAGAGATTGCATAAAGATGTGAAAATTGATATATTCAAAGTACAAAAATTACAAGATATGATTTGTTTTATAAAATCAAAGATGCATAACCCTAATCTTATCTTGAGCAATAAGATAGCTCAACAAGATAAGGATAACAACCTATAACCTAGGAATTAAATAATGCCTAAGTAAACTTTTGTAAAGTGTAATTAAATAATTAATTACACCAACACCCCCCCATAAGTGCAACTTAGGGAGAACCAAATTATTATGCAAATGATGTGAGATGGGTCCCGACAACAAAGGCTTGATCAAGTACCCATTTAAAAATGCAAAGAGAGAGAAAACCCAGTGGGAAAAACCCCCCCTCAATGAGATGAACTGCTGCAAAGAATCACTGGAAGAACTTTGATGAAGCAACACTGGAACCCCAAATTCAGAAAGCAAGGAAAGATACTTCTATTTGCAAGAAACCAAAATGGAATCACAAATGCAACAACAAACCTGATGCCAAGGAACACTAGAAACTCACATACTGGATCAACCCTAGAATCTATAAGCAACAATAGATGAAAGGATGAAGCCACCCATAATGATGACAAAATATGGAAGTTGTGTCCTCGAAGCCAATGCCAAACTAAAACTAAAACTACCCCATAAGACTAGTACCATTAAGATTCTAGAACATTAACCATAAAAACATGGCCTTCAAACTGAGAAAGATTTGAACCAATGCAGATCAAGAACCATAAAATCCCAATGTGAAGTGTGAACTGATGCAAACCAAAGATGTGTCCAGCTAAGCAAGAAAAAAGCTAAAAGAAACAACAGGAAACTAGAAAAACTCATGCGATTTGTCACCTATATGAAAGTGTAATGCAAGAACCCCCTCTTAATGGAACTGTATATCAGTTTGTTATTACAATACCCAGTGATTGCTAAAGGAGAGAATGCAAAACATGTAGAAACTACAAAAACAAAAGCGAAAATGAAAATGTATTGCATGAAATAAAAATGAATGAATGCACAAAATAAGGTACACATATTCTAAAAAGGACCTCATATCTGCATAGAGGCTGAAACCATCTTTTCGATGCCGCTTGAATCACGAAAAATGGATAAGCGAGTCAAAAGATAGGTCTCCCGAAGTGAAACCAACAACATGTGACTTCCGAGGCTGAAAAAGGAATCAAAAAGGAAAAACCAAAAAAATTAGACCTGCACCATTGCATAGAGCATCGAACCAACTTTCCAACGATATCTTGTTTGCAAAACAACAATGTCATATGCCCAAGTTATGCCCGTTTTTGCAAAAATGCTCCAAATATTCCCAATAACCCATTATGTAGCCCTCAGGGGCTAAAAAATGTTTGCCCCTGGTCGCATGCAGGACCAAGGGCTAGCATGCTGGAACTAGGGTTGAAGCCCTTGGATGCTGATATGACTGGTGCTAGGGGCTGGACCAGCACAAGGGGGCTAGGCTCAGGCACTAGGGCGCTGATGTGACCACGGGCTTCGTGAATGAGGGTCCAGGGGCTTGTATTAAGCACCTAGTCACAATAGAACCACGACCTATGGAATGGGCCCACCAGGGCTGAAAACTAGATGGTGGCACTACGGAGGAGGACCAATGAAGATTTGGTAGCGTAGTGGTGTAAGGAAGTGGGTGTAGGGTGGCTGGTGACCGCCCGATGGCAGGAGGGCAGCATTGGCCTTTTATACGGGTGGTGCAAAATTTCCACCAAAATTTTTATTTGTTTATATTTTTTTTGAATTTTTTTCAAAATATGTGCCTTGGTATGCATGGCTTGGGGTCGTATGGCCCTCAAGGCTATTTTTTTTTCCTTTTCTTAAACTTTCACCAAAATCGAGAAAACGAAAGGTGTCTATGGGGTTTTTGGGCACTCTAATCGCGATGGCAACGTCCGTTTGGCCCAAAAGTGTACAGAAAATTAGGCTACCCCCAAATCTACAAAAAAGATGCCTGGCTTGAAACCCTTGCACAGAAAAAGACATTCTGAGAGAATATCTTCAAATCACGAACATGCAGCAATAGGTATGGAGCTCTAATGCCATGTTAGAAACCAAGAGAAAAATCAACATAATGATTATTGAAAGTAATTGTTTTACAAATAATACAAAATCCTTGAAAAATGAAATCAAGCAATAAAGCAAGAAAAAAAAACCCTAATCTTATCTTGAGCAACAAGATAGCTCAACAAGATAAGGATAACAACCTATAACCTAGGAATTAAATAATGCTTAAGTAAACTTATGTAAAGTGTAATTAAATAATTAATTACACCAACACGACATCCCCTGAGTTTGCCACTGCCCCTCTTGATGAGGTTGACAGTGGATCTTAGGTGCCTCCTTCTCCCACCTGGCTAACACATGGCACTCCAGTGAAGTGCATATTTAACTCGGTGGATGATTTCTTAGCTCTATCAGTGATCTTTACAAGATCAATGAACTTCACCTCACAAGAGCTCAATGAAGAGGACCTTGAGGGGTCCTCTTCCCTTCCCATTGTAGGAAGAGAGTCAGAGGGTACTTCCCTCACTAATCCAAGAGGATCTAGAAGACTTAAAAAATTTACAGTCTCAAAATATGGCAGAACCATCGTCATGTTGAAGTGCTCAAAAAACTGGACCCAACACAACTTGAACAGGTGAAAAAGGAGCTCATACACCAAAGTTATGGTTAGTCAAAGTTGGTTTCAAACTGGGTACAGAGGCCAATTATAAAGGTGAAAATTTTAATCATTCCAAAAATGGTCAGAGGTGGCACCATGTTGAAGAACTCATTGCTATGGTTCCAATGCCCCTCATTTGGTAAAAAATGGAGCTCGTACAACAAAGATATGACCAATCAAAGTTGAAAATTGGCTGGATGCTGACATGGCAGTTGATTGGATATTGACGTGGCAAGTGTACGTGATGTGGAAAAAATGTGGATCCCCCTCACTAAATTCATGTACCACCACTATACCATGCTTTATTTTTGAGAAATAAAGTGGTGGAGGTTTTTTTTATTTCACAAAATCAATTTCATGGGATTCCAAGTAGATTGTGTGGAATCCCAAGAAGATTTTGTGGGATTTAAAGGAAATGGATTAAAACCAAATCTCCTAAAAATTAAAAAATTAAACCCTTTAAAACAATAATGAATAAGCTCAAATCTCCTAAGTATAAAGAATTTAACCCCCAAATAAAATTAAAATACTAAATCTCAGGGTGTGTCTTCTTACCACTCATCTTTTTTTTGTGAATATGTATCTTTATCTTAATTTAATATAGATAGCTTCCTATTCATCAAAAATAAATAAATAAATACTAACCCTATAAATAAGGGCCTAATCCTTTAGAATATTAAATCCATTTACATAATATAATTAAAGGGCCTAGATAATTTATTTTAAATGATTTATGAGATTTTCCTATTGTAAATGGGGGATTTTTCAAAGATATGTAAAGGTTTCTAAGGATTATTTTGTAAGGCTCAAAATTATAAGAGTCGTTAAACTTAAGGGGGTTAGGATTTTAATGATATTTTAAGGGGATATTTTGAAGATTTTTGTTGTAAATGGGAGATTGTAAAATCATATGGTTTTAAACCATATTAGGCAAAATTACTGTATAAAAAAGGGTATTTTTAGCTTTGTAAGAGGAATGAAAATTAGGAGAGGAAATTAGGGAATTGGAGAATTCTTTTGAGAAGAGTTTTTTTGTAAGCACATAGACTTGTATTTGTATTCTTTAAGTGTAATGGGGATGTGAGGAGATTGAATCCTAACTCAAGAAGGAGAGTACACAAGTATCTTTAGGTGCAAGAGGAGTCTGTGAGTGATCTTGTAATGTAGGAATAGATCTTGGATGGTGTTGTTACCTGATTTTCACCTAGGGGCTCAATCAGGTGGGGCAATCTATGTCTTCAAGTGTTCAGGAAGGCCAAATGGAGGGACATTTGCATCAAAGTTAGATATTTTCTAACTTGTTTGCTTCTTGTGCAATTGCAGGGGAAAATTATGTTTTAAATTCAGCACGTGGATTAAATGTGGCTCCCATAAGGGTTGAGCCCAGTGTGCTGGTGTTCAGTTTTATTGAGAGGGTCTTCATCTCATGTTTTTTCCTTGCTTTTGCCCTTTCTATTTTTGTTTTCCTTGGGCCCTCTTCTTTTTGTTCTGTTGGAGGTGGAGTTGGAACCAAAACCAAACATTGGAACTTTTCCAAAGTTCTAGTTTCTGTTTTGGTTCCAGTTTCAGTTCCGGTTCCACGCTTTTGTGCCTTTGTTTTCTTTTGACCTTTCATTGGACCGTGGGGTGGTTTTTCCCTTTGTTTCTTTTTCTTTCCTTTTTCCTGTTTTCACTTTGTGTGTTGTCAGAGGTGGAGTCGGAACTGTAACCAAACCTGAACTTGGAAAAGTTTCAGGGTCTCATTTTTGTTTCGCTTCCACCACTGCTGGTGTTTCGCCTGGGATCGATTTTCGTTCCAATCCCATTTGCGTTTTGTTGTCCTTTGGTATTTGTTTCTTGTGTGTGCCTTGGGTTTTCCTTTCCTTCCTTGGGGGTTTTATTTGTCTTGGAAAACCTGGGACATGGACTGAAACTAAGCATTGGAACTTTTCCAAAGCTCTAGTTCCTATTTATGTTATGGTTCTAGTTCCGGTTCTGCCCATTCTTCTTTTCTTTGCTTTTTATCATTGCTGGTGATCGAGGGATGTTTCCTTCTCTTTGATCTTATTTGTGTTTTTCTTTCTTCCTTTCGCTTTGTGTGTTGTCAGAGGTGGAGCTGGAACTGTAGCTGAACCTGAACTTGGAAAAGTTTCAGGGTCTCATTTTTGTTCCACTTCCACCCCCTGCTGTGTTTTGCCTGGGATCGGTTTTGGTTCCGATCTTTCTTTGCTTTCTTTTGTTTGGGGGTTCCTTTCTTTGGCGGAGGAGGAATCAGAATGTGGGATGAACTTGGAAATTTTGGTTAGTTTTAGTTTCAGTTTCCATTCTGATTCCAGCTCTGGTCCCATTTCTTGCTTTGACCGGATCAACAGTTGTCAGTGAAATGGGTAGGTGATCACAGTCGTTCCTCGCCAACTCACTGAATCAAGGTGCAGGGTCTTTAACTACCACAAGGAGCAGGAGATGTGTATTAGATACTAGGTTGCTAAGGTAGTCAAGGGAAGCACGTGCTTTAAATTGATGATGATGTTATAATCACGCAAAAAAGGTGCTCGATGCTTAATCATTAGGGCTAGCGATTGACCAAGTAAACTGAATGGATGAAGGTAAAAACATCAACGAGACTAGGGCTATCGGTAAGACATCATGTCGAACACCAGAATAGTCAGCGATAGAGCCTATCACTAGGAGGTCTCCCTGATGTCGGCGATAGGTATGTCTTGTCAACAACTCCCGTCAGCAAGACAGGATTAGGGTCTCGGTGACCTGAACACTACGGGGTGCTCCAATGAGTAGGATTCCTAAGTGCATGATCGCCCGAGCTCAGTATGTCGAGCACGAGACTTAATGGCAGATGGGACGTCTATTGGCCAAGTGGATCAACATAAATGTTAAGGCTCAATTGTCTAACAGAGCATTCAAGGCAACTCTAATAGCAGTGTCGAGGTCACCATTGTTGACCACAAGACTTAATGCAAAGAATGTCATGTCACCCACAGTCAAACCACCAACGGTTTGCCTTCAATTTCCTCTGATTGGTTGAACACATACCATTAGGGATCTTCAAATGGCCAAAAGTCGCTCAGAATTGCATGTCGATGAGACACTAGTCGTGTCTCTCCAATGTGAGAATGCTCCATTGATGCTATTGGCATAACTTACAATCATCAGCTGGAGGTCAGAATGAGCTACAAGAGTCATACTGACATCTAGACCATCACCTAGACTATCGCTATTGGCAAGATCGACGAGACCTCTCGCCAAAGTCCATGACAGTCATCAGCAAGACTATTGCATTCGCTATGATTCACATAGAGCCCTTTAAGTCTTACCGATGTAAAAGCACCTGTTGGCAAGACCAACAGTCATCGGAAAGAGATCATACTGAAAGCACCCAACAATAGATATCACTTAGACCAAACTATTGATAAGAGTCTCCCCAAGCTCAGCATGAACACATCCATCGGCGAGACTTCATCAGTTGGTAAGAGTCTTCGAAGGTCACACCTCTCCCTGACGCTACCTGTTGCCAAGAGTTATAACTGACATAGGCGCCCATGCCTTCTGAGTATGCAACTGACTCTTGAAATAAGCTCGGGGTCAGGGATGAGGGTTTCAAATTAATGGTGGTAGTTGTAACAATCCTCCTGCATGAAATGCCAGAGGGTGGTCCAATGGGTAGGCGACATGTGTCCCCTTCTAGTCTAGTGCTTGTTGCTCCTTCTATTTCTATAAAGAAGGATTTCAAGGCCAGGAGAGGGAGGCATTCTTGGTTAAGAGATTGTTTAGAGAGCATTATTCAAACTTTATAACTCTTTTTTTTTTATGAATACTATAGATTTTTAATACAAAGACTCCTTATTTTTCTCAATAGAAAGTAATTTCCTTCACCTATTTTCTTTGTTGTTTTAGTATTGGTTGTGAATTGCATGATAAAATTCTATGTAATTATCTTTTATTTTATCAGATTCCTTCATACTGGATGCAAAGAATATTATGTCATAGTGCAAGTTTATGTTAGTGATCTCTTTCTATTGCATTTATATCTATGAAAACATCATTGTTTTCCTTGTGTTTAAGCATTAGAACAGTCAGAACCTTACATAGAATCATTTTTGTAGACACAAATCTCTGTGTTGTGAGATTGTTTAGCTTTATTGAGATTTTTGTGAGTTTCAACAACCTTGTCAAATTTTTATCTTATGTGTACCACCTGTTAGTGATAGGTATTAAATTTCAAGCATATCCTTCTTACTCTCTTCCTTATCATTTTTAGTATTTTCAAGTTATCTTAAGGGGAACCAACCCATAATCTAGAGGTCCACTTCATTCCTAGGTCACCCACAACCTCGAAGTGTTCCCATGTGTCAATAGGTTGCTACAGTTCATAGCTTAGCAAGGGTGAAAACCTTATTTGACAACAGGTGTAAGAAAGCATGTTAAAGCTTGGCGTCATTAATAAAGCGGTCCAACATTGAGAAGTAGACCCGAAGATGTAGCTCATGTTGAGCGAACTCTGTTATCAAGTTCATGATCTCTCTTCTTCTTTTTTGTCTTATAATTATCTTTCATTCCTTTCAGTATTTGATGCCTTTTGAGTTCTAATTATGACATTTAATTAATTAGTTAGAGTCATTAAATTATTAAGCGAACTCAATTTTTGTAATTTCAAAGGTTAAAAATACATAACCACACAATTTTGATTGTGATTGAGATAAAATCAGTAATTAGGAGTAAATTGCAAATTATTTGTAACCCTATAATTACATATCAAGTTTGGTATCAAAGCAGTTTAAAGGAAAAAATTGCAAGTGGTGGATGTTAACTAGGTTGAAATTAAAACAAGGAGAAGGTGTAGTTGAAGAGTTTAATCTAGAGATTGGATTGAGGTGAGTTACTCGAAGAAAAGCCATGGAGCAACCGAAAGAAGGAAAACCTTCTAGTCTTGAAATCTTTGAGAATGAAGAACTGTTTTGCAAAGAATTCTTGGATATGAAGATGATGGTGGAATAATTGTACAAATACCATCAGAAGAAAAAGGAGAGGAAAAAAATAAAGGAGGAAGGTGAATCCTCTTTGAAAGATGACAAAGGAAAAGGAGTAGGAGGTGGTAGTGACCCTCTTGAACCTCCATCCCCATCTTCTTCATCTTCTTCTTCTTCTTCCTCTTCATCTTCTTTTTCTACTTCTTCCACCAAGAAGAAACAACTTGTATAGTATATTCATCAAATTCACCTTTGCTAAAACTTGATGTTAAATTTGATTTTCCAATCTATAATGGAGAACTAGATGCAAAGAAACTTGAAAATTGGATAAAACAAGTTGAATTTTATTGCAGGGTACATAATTTCATTGATGATGCTTCAAAGATCCAATCAACCACTCTTCGCCTGGGAGGCACAACTCTAATTTGGTGGGAGAGAAGAACTCAGGAAGATCTAAGCTGATATGGTAAAATTATTTCTTCTTGGTTTGAGTTTACAACTCCAGTTAAGAAACAATTTTATCCATTAGGACACATGAAAAAAGTAGTAATGAATTGGCAATCATTAAGGAAAGAGAAATGACAAAGTGTGCAAGAATACACATAGGAGTTTAGGAAAAAAGCTTTAATTTTGGGCATTCCTTTATACGCGCAAGAAACTTTGTTGAAGTATATAGGTGGATTACATGAAAAATTGAGGCATACAATAATTATGTTCAATCCAAATAACCTTGATGAAGTTAGTGTGCAAGCCATTCATCTTGAAACAGGCACAAAGAGTAGCCATGAAAGTTTCTTAATGGAATCTAGTAAGTAGAAAGGAAATAAGAAAGGGAAGAAGGAAATGCAACGAGAGGCTTTTGTGAAGAAAAAGGAGGAAAAGCCTTATCACTCACACTGCAAAAAGAAAGGGCACGAAGTTGCAAAATGTTGGAAATTGGATCCTGATAAAAAACCAAAGTGATTCAAAGATCAAAAGGGTAAGCAAAAGACTGCAACCATCATGCAAGACCTCATATCAGATTCTAATGATGAAACCAAGATAACAGTTGTGGGTATAAAAGGTATCATTTATGTTGCTAGTACTAGTTCCCATGCTTCTTTTGTAAAGAATAATGATATCCCTATTGAAAGTAAAAGGAATGAATTGTTTCATATAAGGACTATTGCAAAATAGAGTAAAATTGATACACTCATAAATAGTGGATCACAAGTAAACTTAATCTCTAAACAAGTTGTTAAGAAATCGGGATTAGAAATAATACCTCATCCTAAACCATATTCATTAGGTTGGGTGCATGATAATGCTCAGTTACATGTGTCACTTCAATGTAAACTCCGATTTGCAATCACATCCAAGTTTGTAGATGAGGTAGAGTAGATGCAATTCCACTTAAAATTTGTGGAATGGTTTTCAGAAGTCCTTATTTGTATGACAAAAAGGCCATTTTCTATAGGGAACATAACAAATATCATTTTTTTAAGGATGGAATTGAATTCATTATGAAAAATTATCACATGAAGAGTGATAAATCTATTGTAAACACAGAGCATTTGAAAATGGTTTTAAATGCAAGAAAGATATTAACCCTCATGTTTGTAATAGCTAGTGATATTAAGCATGAAAATAAAATTTCTAATCATGATAAGGTGTCACGGACAACACAACGTGAGGATCAGTTGCAAGAACATTTAATCCTTCCACCTTAGGTGGTAAAAGGGGGTTTGAATGACTCATTTTCTAATGATTGTCCTATTCACGAGATTCAACAAGATACTTTTTCCTTCACATAAATATATTCAATATTCTTTCTTGCCATTCTACTAGTTAGTTCTATGTGAATAGTGGATGCGATAATGAGTATTAATGGGTATTTAGTGGATTGTATGAGCTATGCTATCTCATTCTTCATCTTGTTTGTGATGAGTCAGAAGATCAAAATTTCAATAAGGTGGATAGATGATACTAGGAAAGTGAGGTGACAATGCCCTCACTTAATCTCTATGTAAAAATAGACTTTTGGTGGTCCAAAAGCTTATCAATTGGGAGGAATGATCTAGGAGGATCTAGAAAACCTAAAAAATTCAGTCTTAAAATTTGGCAGAACCATCACCATGTCAAAATGCTTAGAAAATTGGACCCAATGCAACTTGAATGGGTGAAAAAGGAGCTTGTACGCCAAAGTTATGGTCAATCAAAGTTGGGGTCAAATCGATTACAAAAGCTAATTAGAAAGGTGAAAATTTTGATCATTCCAAAAATGGTCAAAGGTGGAACCATAATGAAGAGTTCATCACCATGATTCCAACTCCGCTTGTTTGGTAAAAAATGGAGCTTGTACAACAAAGATATGGCCAGTCAAAGTTGAAGGTTGACTGGATGTTGACGTGGTAGTTGATTGGATGCTGACGTGGCAAGTACAGGTGATGTGGAAAATATGTGGATCCCCCTCACTAAATTCATGTACCACCACTACACCATGATTTATTTGGGAGAAATAAAGTGGTGGAGGTTTATTTTATTTCACAAAATCCATTTTATGGGACTCCAAGTGGATTTTGTGGGATTCCAAGCAGATTTTGTGGGATTTAAAGGCAACAGATTAAAACCAAATCTCCTAAAAATTAAAAAATTAAACCCTTTAAAACAATAATGAATAAGCTCAAATCTCCTAAGTTTAAAGAATTTAACCCCCAAATAAAAGTAGAAAATCCAAAATTAAAATACTAACCCCTATAAATAAAGGGCCTAATCCTTCAGAATATTAAAGTCATTTACATATTATAATTAAAGGGCTTAAATAATATTTTAAATGATTTATGAGATTTTCCTATTGTAAATGGGGGATTTTTCAAAGATCTGTAAAGGTTTCAAAAGGATTATTTTGTAAGGCTCAAAATTATAAGTCATTAAACTTAATGGGGTTAGGATTTTAATGAAATTTTAAGGGGGGGTTTTGAAGATTTTTTGTAAATGGGAGATTGTAAAATCATATGGTTTTAAACCATATTAGGTAAAATTATATGCATAAAAAAGGGGATTTTTGGCTTTGTAAGAGGAATGGAAATTAGGAGAGGAAATTATGGAATTGGAGAATTATTTTGAGAAGAGATTTTTTTGTACTTGCACAAAGACTTGTATTTGTATTCTTTAAGTGTAATGGGGTTATGAAGCGATTGAATCCTAACTCAAGAAGGAGATTACACAAGTAGCTTTAGGTGCAAGAGGAGATTGCGAGCGATCTTGTAATGTAGGGTTGGAACTTGGATGACATAAAAAAGCATGTTAAAGCTTGGTGTCATTAATAAAGTGGTCCAACATTGAAAATCAGACCCGAAGATGGAGCTCATGTTGAGCGAACTTTGTTATCAAGCTCGTGATTTCTCTTCCTATCTATCTTATAATTCTCTTGCATTCCTTTTAGTATTTGATGCCTTTGGAGTTCTAATTATGAAATTTAAGTAATTAGTTAGAGTCATTAAATTATTAAGTGAACTCAATTTTTGTAATTTCAAAGGTTAAAAATACATAACCACACAATTTTGTTTGTGATAGGGATAAAATTTTTAATGAGTAAAGTGAAAATTATTTGTAACCCTTTAATTACAAATCAGCCACTGTCTTTCCCTTGTAGGCCTATCCTCCCTCCCATTATAATGATCTAGATTGGGAGTAAGATGACCAACTGGTTAATGAGGAGTAGGGTGTACCTCTTCTTTTTTTGTAGATTAGATTTGTGTGTGTGTTGTGTCCTCCCCATGCTTGTATTTGTGTTTTCAATCCCACTTGGAGGACCCTTGCTACCCTTGTAGGTGCTTGGATATAGGCTTGGAAAAAAAATTCGTGAACTTCCTCTATATGTTTCAATATTCTTCTATATGTTGTAATTTTCTTTTCAATAATTGGGGATGATGCAAAGCATTGGGGGCATTTAGGCCATCTTCCATGTTGACCCAATTTTTTATTTTTATTTTGTCTTCATGTGCTCATCTTCACAATCTAGAGACTTCAGGAATTGATGATCTTTTGTTCATACACCAAGTGCTACCTATTTATATATGAATTGATTTGACCTTGAACTCCTAGATCCCCTTGTCTCTTGATTTCTTAATTTTTTCTTGTTTAACATTTTCTTTTTGTTCATTTATCTCTCTCTATCTACTTAGTGATGTTGTGGTGCTTATGTGTTGTCCCTTGTGTGTGTGACAAAATTTCCACATTTACATCTCACAATGTATCATGAGCCACAACATCCTTGCTTCTTCTTTCTCTCCTTAGGATGCCACACATGCCTCTATTTTGCATGCACCATCCTAAGGAGGGCATACCACACTTCTTTGATTTTCAATAAGGTGAATTTGGTGGCCAACAAATCCCTTACTGAATTTTTTTCATTTTTTAAAAATACATTCTTCAACAAGGACCCTTAGTGAAATTTTTCTTTCAGAAGTGAATTTGTTGCAAAAGAATATGAACACTTTCCTTTGAAAATGGAGTGCTTTTTTTTGCTAAAGAAGTTTGAAAATTTTCCTTTGAGGAGCATGGGTATGTCTAGGATCATCATGGAAAAAATAGGCCCTTAAGTGGCGAAAAATTTAGAAAAATAAGAGTTAGGAAACTTGATATAAAAATTTGAATAAGTTATCTATATTGTTTCAAAAATATGTAAGAATAGAATCTTAGCAAATTGAATGTAGTTTCTAAACTACTAGGTTTATTTAAAAAAAAAAATCTATTTGGTGAAAATTTGAAATTTTAATGCAGTAGTACTTAAATTTCAAGGAAAAAATAAGTAGGTGTCTGTTTGACTACCCTAACCACAATAAAATGATAATATTTTTTTATAAGATTTTAGATATAAGTAGAGGACTCATTTCTTGATGTGATGCATATTTTTTTTAAAATTCCAAGTAAATAATTAATTATGATTTTTTTATTACAACTTTTAAAAAATATAAAAACTCGTATGCCTGACCACATTAACTTGGTCAAAAATTCATGAAATTCATTTTTTTATCCTATAGTATGTGAAGCATATAATGTGATGCATGTTTCAGATTCAAAAAATGTGATACCATTTGAAAGCTATAGATGTGTTTCAATTAGCCTATCAATCACAACTTTAGTTGTAATTCAAATAGAAAATCAATAATAATTATTTATTAAATTCAAAGTAAAGAATAATTTATATTGGTGGAAAGCTGAGAATCTCCTTAAAAACCCTTTTTGTTTCATCAATTTTGGGTAAAACAAGTCGTCAGCCACATACCCTACACATACCCACCATATCACCACTTTTTGGCCCATCATGATCCTACACATACCCACATTCTTTTTATCAGATTCCTTGATGAAAGAGATCTTTCAAAAGGATTCCTTGATGACAAAATCATTGTGAAAAATGTCATGCTATTCAAATTAGTGTGTCCCTTTTTGTGGGCCCCTTTCTATCTTGATGGGTTCTCGAAGGAATCCCTTTGAAATCCTCTCCTTCAATTTCTTACTTTGTGATATGCCTATTTATCTTGTCTTTTCTACCCAATATGTTTTTTCTCTAGCTTAACATGTTGTTTTGTAGGACCAAGCACCTATAAAGTCGCTTTTAATATCAAGATTTCCTAGCAGGATTGAGCACCTCATTAAGATTTCTTTACAAGATCAAACACTTGTAAGGGCCTTTTGTATCCAACTCTTCAAGACCGAGAACTTGTAGATTCCTTTCATGTCAAGCCCCATGGGATGAAGAACCTATAGAGCCTTTGTTCAACTTTTATGGGACTGAGAACCCATGGAGCCAATTTCATAGGACTGGGTAATTGTGGAGCCATCTCTCTCTCTCTCTCTCTTTCACATCAAGGTTGCCCTACGACATTGAGAACCTATAGAGCTGCTACCTCCTCCACATATAGGTGTGACAAATCAAAGATATGATTCCTTGACAATTAAGGTATATTCTCTTCAACCTCTTTCTACTTTACCTCACATTCGCATTACCACACATGCTCGCTAAAGTGGGGGAAAAATGTAATGGCATGAATTTGCACCCTTAGGAAAATTCCCCATTTTATCACCCCTACCTTAGAAAATGTAAACTTGATGATGCAATTTCACTGCTACCACCTCACTCCTTCCACTAGGTTGTGTCATTTTATGTCTATGGAGGAATATTTTTCAGGGACATGCACACACTACACAGACATCCACAATTTTTATTGTCATCTTAATAGGATTCCTATCCCTGCATTCCATAGAGACGTTACATCTTCCATTGGTTGCAAAGTGTAACATCTCCTACCTCCTTGATCGACAAAACTCAAGCCTTCTACCACCCTTTTTCCAATTCAAATGTTCTAATTGTCATTCCTTCACACTCTCTTGGACTCATTCACTATCTTGCTTCACTCTCATGCATTCTACTCTCATACTTGGATTCTACACCACTTCTCTTGGCTACAATCTCTTCATTTTGGCTCCAACACCATGTTCTTGTTGCAACACCATCACCATTGGAGGATCATCAAGCTTCGTCCTTCTACTATTAGCTTTGAGTGCTCATAGTTGAGAAGGTGATATTGCTATTTGTTTTCCATTTGCATCATCTTGTTTATTGAGTAGCGTTCTATTTGTTTGTGCTCTCTACTTGGCAATATTGCTTCCTTTCTATTTCCATTATCAAATTCTATGTACTTTTTGGCTATCTAGCTATCCATGGAGGTGGGAAAACCAAAACAAGGGTGTAAATGAGGTATACCTCAAACACAACCCAACATTTTTCTCGTTTCCGTGTGTGTAGGTATTTTCAAGTGGAGCTACTTGAAGAATCAACTCATGGGTGAAAAGGTACATTTTCCCACTCTCCTTGTTGTGTTTGGCATAGTTTTTTTTAACATCTTTTTCATTATATTCATTTTTTCTACATTTTTTTTATTCTATGTCAAAGCATAAAACATCACATAGTCAGACAGCTAGTATGCTTGCTTGTGTTTTTGTCTATTTTTTGGACCCCTTCCTATATGGACACCAGCGTATCCTTGAGACACTAGTGTGTTGCGCTAGAGTTCAAGATCCACACTGTCATCCTCAAAATAGTGAGTTGTGTGGTCATAAAACTGGACCTTGGAAGTTGACTCTTCTAACCTTGTGAACATCTATTTTTAGCAAAAGGAAAGCAACAAGATATTCACCATTCCTTTTAAGCCTCAATACTTTTCCCTTTTCAATCTATGTAGCAAACTTGAGGTAGTTTATGGTAGCTTGTTCCTTGGGGCTCTCCTATGACCTGGAGTCCCAAGGGTGATGGGTGACCCTTCTCTACAATTGCATGGTATATGAGAAATGGGGAATGGCACACAATTGAGTAAAAGAAGGTAGTGAATTCATAAAGTTTGTAGAAAATTAAGAAAAAAGAAGATTGTACCACTATTGCGTTTGAGTGTTGACAAATTAAAATGATGAAGAGGTTGTGGCATTTAGAGAGGATGATTTTGTATGCTGAAGAAAGGTCATTTGAAGACAATGTGTACTGTGTTTGATTTATTTAATAAAATCCATTTTTTTGTTGTAATTTCTTATTATGTTGGGGAAAAGTATTGACCATTTCAATGTGTAATTGATATTGTGAGAATGGAGGAATATTGTTTATTTGTAATTTTGGATAATGAGAGGACCCTTTGCATCACATACATATGTATGTATGTCTTGGTGGGGTAAGGCATATAGGTTGGCGGGGTTAAGGAATATATGGCCATCAGTGAAGCTTGGTTGTTCCCAACTTCACCACCGACTTGTGCTTGGATACCGACCTATTCACCTCAAGGGTGAATGGGATGGTACCAACCCCACTATCACATTCACCCTTGGTTCTGACCTATATGTTGAGAAATATATGTATGTATGTGTGTATGTACATACATATACACATATACACACACACATGTGTGTGTAGAAAGTCAACATTAATCAATATATCGATTGATATTAATTGACTAAATTATTAGTTTGGTCAATTGTATTAATTTATTAACTAGGTATTAGATCAATTGTTAGGAATCAGGGCCCAAGTTCTAGTCTTAACATGGGTGAGGATTCACTATTAATAGTATGTGGTTTAGATTTTAGTGAATTACTATTTTAAGGTTAAACTTTGGTTTTTAAGGTTTATGATTAATTTAGGGTTTATGTTAATCCATTTAGAGATTTATGCTTAAAATTATCAATTTCACAACAAAATTTACATATACACACACAAACATAATTTTTAAATATAATTTTGTAAAACAAATAAAAATACAATTTTAATTAAATTTTTATATTAAAAAGTTTATTTTAAAAGAAAAGGTTAAAAGCTATGTCATGCTAATGGCTAAAAATTCTCAAAGAAGTATGAACCATGTATACAAAAGCTATCTTAGATGTTTACATAGGGCATATGCAAGTGAACTTGAGCTCCTAAAATGCATTTGAAAAAAGTTATTCAGGTAAAATGATTTTAAATAGTATTTTCATTAAATTTTATTTCATGTGTTTTGGTCCTTTATGGTGACGTAAGCAACAAGCGAGGTTTATCTATTTTTGGGTAGAACACTTCCAATCAAATATTGAGTAAAACACTTTTAATCAAAAATTTAAAATCAACCAAAAATTGGGAGCAAGATGACCTACTGGTTAATGAGGAGTAGGGTGTACCTCTTCTTTTTTTGTAGATTAGATCTCTATGTGTGTTGTGTCCTCCCCATGCTTGTATTTATGTGTTTTTTATCCCACTTGGAGGACCCTTGCTACCCTTGTAGGTGCTTGGATATAGGCTTGGGAAATTTTTTCGTGAACTTCCTCTATATGTTTCATCATTCTTCTAGATGTTGTAATTTTCTTTTCAATAATTGGGGATGATGCAAAGCATTGGGGGCATTTAGGCCATCTTCCATGTTGACCCAATTTTTTATTTTTATTTTTGTCTTCATGTGCTCATATTCACAATCTAGGGACTTTGAGAATTGATGATCTTTTGTTCATACACCAAGTGCTACCTATTTATATATGAATTGATTTGACCTTGAACTCCTAGATCCCCTTGTCTCTTGATTTCTTAATTTTTTCTTGTTTAACATTTTCTTTTTGTTCATTTATCTCTCTCTATCTACTTAGTGATGTTGTGGTGCTTATGTGTTGTCCCTTGTGTGTGTGACAAAATTTCCACATTTACATCTCACAATGTATCATGAGCCACAACATCCTTGCTTCTTCTTTCTCTCCTTAGGATGCTGCACATGCCTCTATTTTGCATGCACCATCCTAAGGAGGGGATACCACACTTCTTTGATTTTCAATAAGGTGAATTCAGTGGCCAACAAATCCCTTACTAGAATTTTTTCATTTTTTAAAAATGCATTCTTCAACAAGGACCCTTAGTGAAACTTTTCTTTCAAAAGTGAATTTGTTGCAAAAGAATATGAAAAATTTCCTTCGAAAATGGAGTACATTTTTCTGATGAAGAAGTCTGAAAATTTTCCTTTGAGAAAGAGCATGGGTATGTGTAGGATCGTCATGGAAAAAGTAGGCCCTTAAGTGACAAAATTTTTAGAAAAATCAGAGTTAGGCAACTTGACGTAAAAATTTGAATAAGTTATCTATATTGTTTCAAAAATGTGTAAGAATAGAATCTTAGCGAATTGAATGTAGTTTCTAAACTACTAGGTTTATTTTTTTTTTAAAATCTATTTGGTGAAAATTTGAAATTTCAATGCAGTAGTACTTAAATTTCAAGGAAGAAATAAGTAGGTGTCTGACCACCCTAACCACAATAAAATGATAATATTTTTTTATAATATTTTAGATATAAGTAGAGGACTCATGTCTCGATGTGATGCATATTTTTTTGTAATTTTTTTCCAAGTAAATAATTAATTATGATTTTTTTATTACAAATTTTAAAAAATATAATACTTGTATTCCTGACCACCTTAACTTGGTCAAAACTTCATGAAATTAATTTTTTTTTATCCTATAGTATGTGAAGCATATAATGTGATGCATGTTTTAGATTCAAAAAATGTGATACCATTTGAAAGCTATAGATGTTTTTCAATCAGCCTATTAATCACGACTTTAGTTGTAATTCAAATAGAAAATGAATAATAATAATTTATTAAATTCAAAGTAAAGAATAATTTATATTGGTGGAAAGCTAAGAATCTCCTTAAAAACCCTTTTTGTTTCATCAATTTTGGGTAAAAAAAGTTGTCAGCGACATACCCTACACATACTCATCATATCACCACTTTTTGGCCCATCATTATCCTACACATACCCACATTCTTTTTATTAGATTCCTTGATGAAAGAGATCTTTCAAAAGGATTCCTTGATGATAGAATCATTGTGAAAAATTTCATGCTTTTCAAATCAGTGCGTCCCTTTGTGTGGGCCCCTTTCTATCTTGATGGGTTCTCGAAAGAATCCCTTTGAAATCTTCTCCTTCAATTTCTTACTTTGTGATATGCCTGTTTATCTTGTCTTTTCTGCCGAACATGTTTTTTCTCTAGCTTAACATGTTTTTTAGGACCAAGCACCTATAAAGCTGCTTTTAATATCAAGATTTCCTAGCAGGATCGAGCACCTCATTAAGCTTTCTTTACAAGATCAAGCACTTGTAAGGGCCTTTTGTATCCAAATCTTCAAGACCGAGAACTTGTAGATTCCTTTCATGTCAAGCCCCATGGGACTGAGAACCTATAAATCCTTTGTTCAAATTTTATGGGACTAAGAACCCGTGGAGCCAATTTCGTAGGATCGAGTAACTGTGGAGACATCTCTCTCTCTTTCACATCAAGGTTGCCCCGCGACACTGAGAACCTATAGAGAGCTACCTCCTCCACACATAGGTGTGTCAAATCAAAGATCTAATTCCTTGAAAATTAAGGTATATTCTCTTCAACCTCTTTCTACTTTACCTCACATTCACATTGACACACATGCTCGCTAAAGTGGGGGGAAAATGTAATGGCATGAATTTGCACCCTTAGGAAAATTCCCCATTTTATCACCCCTACCTTATAAAATGTAAACCTGATGATGCAATTTCACCGCTACCACCTCACTCCTTCCACCAGGTTGCGTCATTTTATGTCTATGAAGGAATCTTTGTCGGGGACGTGCACACACTACACAAACATCCACCATTTGTGTTGTCATCCTAATAGGATTCCTACCCCTACATTCCACAGAAACGTTACATCTTCCATTGGCTACAAAATGTAACATCTCTTGCCTCCTTGACCGACAAAACTCAAGCCTTCTACCACCCTTTTTCCAATTCAAATGTTCTAATTGTCATTCCTTCACACTCTCTTGGACTCATTCACTATCTTTCTTCACTCTCATGCATTCTACTCTCATACTTGGATTCTACACCACTTCTCTTGGCTACAATCTCTTCATTTTGGCTCCAACACCATGTTCTTGTTGCAACACCATCACCATTGGAGGATCATCAAGCTTCATCCTTCTGCTATTAGCCTTGAGTGCTCATAGTTGAGAAGGTGATATTGCTATTTGTTGTCCATTTGCATCATCGTGTTTATTGAGAAGCATTCTAGTTGTTTGTGCTCTCTACTTGGCAATACTGCTTCCTTTCTATTTCCGTTATCAAATTCTATGTACTTTTTGGCTATCTAGCTATCCATGGAGGTGGGAAAACCAAAACAAGGGTGTAAATGAGGTATACCTCAAACACAACCCAACATTTTTCTCATTTCTATGTATGTAGGTGTTTTCGAGTGGAGCTACTTGAAGAATCAACTCGTGGGTGAAAAGGTACATTTCCCCACTCTCCTTGTCATGTTTGGCATAGTTTTTTTTAACATCCTTTTCATTATATTCATTGTTTCTACATTTTTTTTATTCTATGTCAAAGCATAAAACATCACATAGTCAAGCAACTAGTATGCTTGCTTGTGTTTTTGTCTATTTTTTAGACCCTTGCCTGTATGGACACCAACGCATCCCTGAGACACTAGTGTGTTGCGTTGGAGTTTGAGATCCACACTGTCATCCTCAGATAGTGAGTTGTCTGGGCAACAAACTGAACCTTGGGTGTTGACTCTTCTAACCTTGTGAACATCTAGTTTTAGCAAAAGAAAAGCAACAAGATATTTGCCATTCCTTTTAAGCCTCAATATTTTTCCCTTTTCAATCTATTTAGCAAACTTGAGGTAGTTTAGGGTAGCTTGTTCCTTGGGGCTCTCCTATGACCTAGAGTCCCGAGGGTGATGGGTGACCCTTCTCTATAGTTGCATGGTATATGAGAAATGGTGAATGGCACACAATTGAGTAAAAGAAGGTAGTGAATTCATAAAGTTTGTAGAAAATTAAAAAAGAAGGTTGTGCCACTATTGCATATGAGTGCTGACAAATTAAAATGAAGAAGAGGTTGTGGCATTTAGAGAGGATGATTTTGTATGCTGGAGAAAGGTCATTTGAAGACCGTGTGTATTGTGTTTGATTTATTTAATAAAATCCATTTTTTTGTTGCAATTTCATATTATGTTGGGGCAAAGTATTGACCATGTCAATGTGTAATTGATATTGTGAGAATGGAGGAATGTTGTTTATTTGTAATTTGGGATAATGAGAGGACCCTCTGCATCACATACATATGTATGTATGTCTTGGTGGGGTAAGGCATATAGGTTGGCGGGGTTAAGGAATATATTGCCATCAACGAAGCTTGGTCGGCCCCAACTTCACCACCGACTTGTGCTTTGCTGCCGACCCATTCACCTCAAGGATGAATGGGATGGTACCAACCCCACTGTCACATTTGCCCTTGGTTCCGACCTATATGCTTGAAAAATATATGTATGTATGTGTGTATGTACATACATATACACATATATATACACACACATGTGTGTGTAGAAAGTCAACATTAATCATGCTAATGGCTAAAAATTCTCAAAGAAAAGGTTAAAAGCTATGGCATGCTAATGGCTAAAAATTCTCAAAGAAGTATGAACCATGTATACAAAAGCTATATTATATGTTTGCATAGGGCATATGCAAGTGCACTTGAGCTCCTAAAATGCATGACCAAAGTTATTTATGTAAAATGATTTTAAATAGTATTTTCATTAAATTTTATTTCATGTGTTTTAGTCCTTTATTGTGATGTAAGCAATAAGTGAGGTTTATCTATTTTTGGATAGAACACTTCCAATCAAATATTGACTAAAACACTTTTAATCAAAACTTTTAAATTAACAAAAAAAATTGATAAAACTTTAACTTTCATCCATAAATAAATTAAAAATCAAAATTAACACTATAGAATGTGTAAAGATATAATTAAATTAAATTCAAATGAATTATCTAACAATTTTTAAAAATCTACCTTATATAATAATTACAATTAGAACAACCTTTTCAAAATAAAATAAATTCAAACAAAAACAAAAAGTACTAACTATTTAATTTTGACCCTTAATGTAATGTAGTAATCAGAAGAAGCTGCATAAAAAGGACAGAATTGACATAGATAATGGTAGATTCCACAAGGTGAAATTAGAGGCCACAAATTCAAAAGAAAGATGAAACAATTATTCATGTGCATCCAAACAACAGACTGGTCGTGGAGATTAATATGGGTTGAGTGTGACTGATGTCGGTGATGGCCAAAGATGAGTTGTCATCCGTGATGTTAAGGCCAAAAATATTCCAAAGCTGTTCAAACGACTGCCTTTAAATATATATCAATAGCAGTCAATTCACAATTTTACACAAGGATGTTCCAAAAAAATAGAGGATGTATTGCAAGGACAATGAGAAGAATTGGAAGAACAATATCCAAGAGTTTGGAAAAAAATTAATTCATCGTCATTTGGTGGTCGCATGTTATACATACTACAAGCTAATCTACACGTCCCTCCATTTGAAAGAAAGATAAATACAGATGTCCTAGAACTATATAATTTGAAAAAAATAAAAAAAATCTCAATATTAAACATTAAATATTAATCATTAAGTTGAAATTTAAACCTTAAATCCTAAATGCTAACATTAATAAAAAATCATAAATATTGAACCCTAGGCCTTACAACATGAACCCTCAGCAATAAACCTTACCACCAAACCATATACACAAATAATTGAATCCAAATTCTATACAATGGGTGCTTAATGTGTATAATAGTAAATTTTAATGTTAAACATTAAACACTCAACCCTTAAGTTTTAAAGCTAGATAAGAAAATCTAAACCTTAAATCGTAAATATTGAACCCTCTGCCTTGAAACTTGAACACCAAATAATGAACCTTAGTGTTGAACCCTCCACATACAAAAATAAATGTAAACATTAAAATATGAGTAATAAACATAAACTATATCCTAATAATATGCATTGAATGTTAAAACCTTAATTTAATAAAAGCTAAACCTTTTTATGAACATTGAACCCTAAAACTTGAGCTACAAACCTTTAACTCTAAATCCTAAATTGCAAATGTTGAACAATATATTTTTACTCTTGAATAATGAATAATGAATATTAGCACTAAACCTTGTATACGAAAAATAAATCTAAATTCTAAATTATGTTGAGCATTAAAGATAAGACACAAAATATGAATGCTAAATATTATTTATTGTAAGCCTTGAACATTCAAACCTAAAAATTCAGTGTGAACCCTAAAATTTGATTAAAACATTCAAAGTGAATGGAAATCTAAACCTTAAACATTAAATTATGATCATCAAATATTGAAAATAAAATGGTTGGTATTATATGTTGAATGATACAAATTAAGTAATAAATGGTAAATATTGAACACTAGGACTTATACATTTATCCATGAGTCTAAAGGTTAATGTTTAGGCTTGTTAGCAGGAAAGAGTAATAGTGTAGACACCATTGGAAAAATCCTACCACATCTTGCTGCAAAGAGATTGCAGACCCTAAAATTGAAAAGGCACCATATAAACTATGGTACAATAGATGGGTCACGTCCCATCCTATAGATATATGTATAAAGAAGGATATGAGTGACAAAAGAAGAGAGATATAGGAATAAAGAAGAGAGAACATAGGAATATATGTAAGAAGTGTATATAAAATTGTATAATGTATAAGAATTATATGTAAGAAAAGGAAGAGATAGGCAGAGTATAGGGGAAGATATATATTGTACTCTTTTGATATGATTAATATAATGATTATTGGGATTCTATCTATTTGATGTTATCTATTCTCCTATGGATATATAATTAATTAGTTCATCCTTTTTTTTCTAAACTAATGGGTGTTTTCCTTTATATGATTGAGTCTGGGGTATAAACTACAACACTCAGAAACTAATTGGGGCTCAAAAATTCAATCTATGTTTCCCCAGTTTTCTTGCTAACATTTGTTCCTCTACAAAGAATTTGTTTAGGTGATATAAAGGGCAATAACATCCAAAAGTTTAAATTTCAATCAAACACAAGAAAAGGAAAATATAATCTTGATGAAGCTATGAAGATCTGAAGAACTATCATCTTGGTGTTTACCCTGTTAGAGTGGGTTAGGCACCAAGAACATAGAGAATTAAAAGTGTGAGAGATTCCAAAAGGGATCCTTGAAGAGATGTGACCTCTAAGAAAATATATCAAATAACTATAATGAGAAATGATAAACAGATTAATGGAACCCCAAATCAATCAAACCAATGGGAAAAGGAGATAAGACAACCATAAGAAATATTAGAGAACAAATGGAATTGAAAAGGAAAATAAGCATGATAAGCCCAAATAGAGAAGAATGAAGGTAACAACAAAGGATTGAGAGAGAAGAAAGACACCATATAAGAATGGAAACTATGGAGTAAATGAGAATTGAATTTTCCATGATGATGTTGTTGAGTGCACCAAAGGAGGTGTTGTTAAAGAAAAAGGAAAAAAAGGATAGAAAATAAGAATGGAAGAATTAGGAGAAATATGAACTATGTTGGGAAAAGCAAGATAACTTATAACTAGTATAAGGTAGAATATTAATGATTATAAAGAATCTAAAAAATTATATTAGGATCCTACAATAATATAAAGACTCCATTATCATAACAACCTCTTAAAATTCCAACAATTGAATTGGATCTATAAAACCTAACCATTATCTTGGATAATAGATTCACTGAAAATTTCAAAACTCTAGATAAGACTACATCAATTCAAGTAGAATATTTAGAGGAATTGGTCAATAAGAGTATAAGGAAACTAAGAGAAGAGGAAATAAGAAAAAAAAAAAGAAGAGAGAAGATTAAATTTGGGTAAAGAGTTATTTTTGCTAAAAACTAAAATTTTACTAACAAATAGAAAAGTGAAAAGATACATTGAAGATTCACAACCCCCCAACCAAGACCCATCCCCTCAATTATATAAGATTTGGAGAATTTTGAAGGAAGAGATGTCGCAAAGTGAAGGAATGAAAGGAGAAGGAAAAGAAGTCAAGTGGGGTGAAATACTTTGAAAAGAATATTTTAATATAAAATTAACAAGAGGAACCACTAGAGAGTAGAAACCATATACTATTAGAAAATTAAATAAAGAAAATGAAGAAAGGCCTAGTACGCAAATCCAAAAAGTTTGGAATTAGAAGTACCAAAACCAATATGGAATCTCTAGTCAAGATCCTAGTGTGTGGAAGAGACACGATAGAAGCCATCAAAAATATTTTCTTATTAGAATCCTTGTGGGAAAGAAAGGACAATGATGAAGACAAAAGAGAATTACTTAATTTTATATCTTCATTGAGAAAGGAAGTATGAGACTAGTATGAAAAGACCTACCAAAAACATGGGACTAGTTGGAATGAGGTGAAACAATATTTTCTAGCAAACTTTGACACTCTATATATTCCAACAAAGAGTGTTAGAAAAATGAGGGACTTAGAACAAGGAGAAACATAATCAATGAAAGCATATGATAAAAAATTTAGAGAAGTTTGTAGCAAATTAGAAGAACCCCTCACAAAGTGACAAAAGATTGAATGGTTTGTTTCTGAACTAGAGAAGGATATAAGAGAAATAGCTTTGGATGGAAGAATATTCAATACTTAAATAGATTTAGAGGAAATACTTAAAGAGAAATCATCCCTCGGTCTAACCATTTAATCAAATTCCCCTTATCTGATTAAATTCATCAACATTCCTCTCTTAATTAAATAAATCATTTTATCTAATTAAGTCACTCTCTTTCGTTAATTAAATCAATCCATCTGATCTAATTATCCCTATTTAATTAAATAATAAATTTTATTTGATTATATCTCTAAATTCTATCTATTAAATTAAATAAATTAAAACCTTATTTGATTTAATCTAACACCATCTCTTTTAATTAAATAAATCAAAATCCTTATTTAATTATTCTCTTATCATATTCCTCTCTTATTTGATTTAAATAAATCCATAAATTTGAGTCAAATAGGTCACATCATCTAATCTCTCATTAAATTAATTAACCCTTGATTAATTTAATCTCTTGTCATGTCCCATCCTCTAGATTTTGCAAGTTGCACATGAAAATAGATTTAATTCATTTATTAAATCTCTATTTTCCTCACAAGGCATCTTTTGGAATATTCTCCAAGTTTGAATTCAAAAATTCCAAGTCAACATGTACATCCAACAAGGCAAAACTTCATCTTGCATGTCCTTTGCCTTGAGCCAAGTGGCATTTATTGCATTTTCCATTCCCTCTTGCAAGTCATTTCAACAAATTTGAAATTCAAAAATATGCATTTATTGGCACAATCCTCAAAACTTGCACATCCTCCATCCACTCATAGATTGACAAGTGGCATCTTGCCATTAGATGAATGTTAGTCCCACATTGCTCAAATTTGGACATTCATCCATCTTGACATTCTATAAATAAAGAGCTTGTATCCTCATTTGATCATCCACAAATTATGCAAAGTTATTATGCTAAAATATTTAGCCATTTCCATCCATCAATCTTGAGTTCTTAGCTAGGTTTTTACAGATTTTTGGCTTGGAGCTCTCATTCTTCATCAACAAAGTGGATCAAATCTCTTCAACACATCAAGCTTGCATCTTAGGAATTGGGAAAGGGCCAATTTTCACATAAAATTGGCACCAATTCCCCCATGGGATCATATGTTTGCTATTCTAATTAGAATTGAATCTATATTTTCTTGTTTCATTGTGTTCTTCATTATTTTCTTTCCTAATTTGAGTTGTGTAAATGGATTTCATGGGGAATCCTTGTTCATGCTTGCAATCCCTAACTTAAGTTGTTTGTTCTAATTGTTTTGTGGGTATTTGGATTGGGGTTCACACAATATGACATAAAGGAGAATAGTCAGAAATTATAACTAGGAGTAGAGAAACTAACTATTTAGAACAAAATTTTGGCAAGAGGAGAAACAAGGAAAAATAAAGAAATTTGGTGCACGTACTACTACTATCTTTTCTTCTTGTACCTACAGTTCGAAGAATTATTCATCAAGGTTTTTAATTGCCAACCGTCTTGATCCATATACATCATTTTTTAGGTTGTAAACACTAGATGCCATGTCAATTTGGGACACAGCAGAGTCCATCTAATCCTTTATACTTTTTGTGGATCTCAACTAATTTTAGTAGAATTGAATCAAGGATTTTCCCTCTTCTACACACTCTTGCAAATCCTTGAGGCTTTTTTAAAATTCATAATACATAGTGGCACATTTATCGACCATCTCTTCCAACTTCTTGTCATCCATTCTCTTAGTGACCTCCTTCTCCAATTTTTTCTCTATTCTACTAGCATTTTCCTTAAAGGAATCAAGTAAAATCTTTAAATTTTATATACTGGACAAGGAGTTATCTACACTTAATCTGGGAATGTTCTCTTATAGAACCTTCACTGGTTCATCTATGAGCTCCAAACTCTTTTGATGTTTCTCTAAGATTTATTTTCTTGTAGAGGAATGAAATGCATCTCCTAGTTATATCTTGTGAAGTGGAGATATGTTATCCATATCCGCTTGACCCTGTATCATTGATATCTATAATAGTTGGGGATAAAGTGTAGACACTTAAACAGTCCTGATCGGTATTACATATTTGAATCTGATTAATTAGCATCATTTCCTCCTAAATCACTTTAGACTAACCACTTAATTAAATGATATATATTGCTTAATTAAATTCATCACTTTCTACTATTAATCAAATAATTAAATTTATCAAGTTAATTCATCCTCTCTCATCTCACTTAATTAAATAAATCAAACTATTTTATTGAAACCCCCATGTCTTCTCATTTAATTACATAAATCCAACTATTTAATCAAACGTCATAAATCCCCTAACCCACCTAAGTTAATTAATTCTGAATTAATTAACCTTAAGTTACCCCCTAATCTTCATTATCCAATCCTCTAGTTTTTAACTTCACCTTGGTCAAATAAACCCATAGTTTATTAACCAAGTTGCACATGAATTTCATTTATTCTAATTACTAATTAGACTATTTTTTCCTCACAAAGGTATATTCTTTGAGAATATTCTCTCAACAACCCATTTATTGACTTTCCATCCAAAGGCTTTAAAAGCCTTTTGCAAATGCCTTTAATGCATCTTACAAAGTCATTCAATTCCTCTTACATGCCATCTTGTCTCTTACAAGGGAATTTACCTCTCTTACATCCCCACCAACATTCCCTTACACCCTCAACCACATTCCTTAAATTCTCTTACATTCCCTTACATTCTCACCTACATGCCTTAACTCATCCCTTCTCCCAAAATGTGCTCACACATGTGTGAGAACATATCCCCATGGGTTTCATTAGCCTTGTGACAAGTGTCACAAAGCTATTGATCCTCATCTTAGTCCCACATTGCCCAAATTTTCCCATTCTTCAACCCTTTTTTCCTATAAATAAAGGCTTCCTCTATTAAAGAAAGGATCCACTTTTCATGAAAGCAAAGGAATTATACTCATTTTCATCCATCAATCATCCAATTGCTATCATTATCTTTGAGGGAAATTATAGTTTATCACATCCATTTGGGATCCACAATCATATGCAAAGTTACTATGCTCAAATACATCTCATCTTACATTATTCCATCTCCATTTTAGCTTAGATTTATCACTATTGTGGCATCAAATCATCATTTTGCATCAAAATCACTATTTTTTATCAAAGATCTTGGAGCTTTTCCAATTGGGATTGGGAAAGGGCCACTTTCCACATCAAAGTGACATCAATTCCCCTATGGGATGAGGTTTGAGGTGTTAGAATAAGATTACATGCTTTCATTTGCTTGTGTTACATACTTTGTTTCATGTTTTCATTTCTTTACATGCTCAAGAATCTCATAGGGAATGATATTTTACACTTGCTAATGTGACTAACCTTGTTTTTTTTGTCTATGATTAGCTAGGTACAAATTATCATTCACATTTTAGCGCTAGGAGGGCTTAACCTCTCAATTTTGACATTTTTTGCTTGAAAATCGCATTTTTTGAAGGTTCAAAGAAATGGTGTCGCTATTGACTTAACCAGAGCATCACTTTTGCAAATATAGCATCACTATTGCAAGCTCAGAGCCACTTTTGTTATCACAAAGTCACTATTGAGCTCCCTAGTTTAGTGCAGAGTGTCGCTATTGTTTTTTCACTAGAGCAGTGCTTTTGCTAAATAGTATCGCTATTGCAATGATATAGAGTCACTATTGCAAAACAGGGTCACCTTTGTTTTCTTGCTTTTGCACTCCATCTTCAAATGGCCATATCTTGTTCATAATTTGGTCTTTTTTAGAGCTTTTTTTTTAAATGGGGTAGAATTTCATGTTCCATGCAATGGTGTAGGTGTTTCTTAATTTTGGTAGAGTTAAATTTTTAAAATTTTCCTCTAAATTCAAATCACATTGCAACTTGGTCTAGGTTGTAGGGTTTTAATGCCTAATCATTTATCTAACCCTCATATCTTCTTGTTTTCTTGATTTTAACCTAAAATTTAGAGCATGGATTGCAGGTTTTAAGAGGAGCATGGAGTATCGAAGCGAAAGAAAAAGCATTTGATATTCATTGTAATAGTGTTTTCAAACACTCATGGGAAAATAACCCATCATATGTTATTTTACTTTCATGCTTTAGGACCAACTAGTTCATTTTGGGCTTAAAATTAACCATTTCTTTGATCTTTTTCAAATTGGTTAAAATTGAACCTACAAACTCACTAGTCATTGCTATGTTGGGCTAAAATTGAACAAAACAAACTCACACATAGATTTGGTGCTTAAAAAGAACTCATATTTCTTGGAAGGATAAAATGAACAAGTGTTTTTTGTGAGTGATCTTGTTTCCATACACTTTAAGTGTGTATCCTCTCCCCTTGCACTTTGTGCAATCTTGGGTGAAGAGAAACACTCAAAAGTGTATTTTATTTCTTTAATTCACCCTTAAGAGAGGGCTTACTATGAGACACACCCCACAACGAGAAACTCATAGTCAAGTTCTTGAAGCACATTTACTGACATGCTATATCAAAGGTTGGAAATCGTGAGAAAGTACCTTAAATTCGTGCCAACAATAGACTGCCCCTAATCCCACACCTTAAGTGGAATGGGAATAGTTAAAGAGCCCTAAGTGGCCAACGTGTGAGTGTTGGTTCTGGTGTTCATGGTTTGTTTTCATTAAAATCATTTGTTTGTAGTGGCCAACTTGTCCTTCCAAAGAGTTCTTTGAAGTGGTGCATTGGAATTTACTTCCAAGAAGTTACTTTACATGTTTGATTTTGGTTAAAGTGTATAGGTTAAGAGTTCATTCTTAACATACCTGTACACACTACCATTAATTGCATGTAAAATCATCTCTTCTACTATGAATGGCATGAGGCAAGCCCACTAAGAATAATGCACCATTTAGCTAGGATTTTATTACTTGTGAGTTAGTTTTAACACATTGCTTGGTTCCAAAATAAGAAAGACAAACATTAAACAATCATCAAAATCTCAAATCCTTTGATTTTGATGTGAATACCTTTGAAAAGTCACATATTGTTGCTTGTCCCTAAGGATTCTATCTTTAGAGGCTTTTAAATATTTATACTTATATCTAAATTTACACAATGCTAAAGTCAACATGAGGAAACTATGACCTTAGCTTCTTAATTTTTACATAATGGACCTTGCATAATTAAATGTTTCTCATATTAATTAATCAAGATTAGTTCTCAAATTGAACCCCACATAGTTTTTTGTTATCTTTTTTCTTATGGTCTTCAAAACATTGATCTTTTGAGTTTGAGTTACTCATAGGGTAATGCATGTTCCTCACTATCTTGGTCTTGTAAAAAAAGTCCTTCATAGGTTTATTTAGGATCAAAACCAATCATTTCATCCATTCCAAAACATTTATCATTTTCATCCCACAAACAACTTTAGAGCTTTGGAAACATCAATATTCTAGACTTGGGTAAATCATTAAACCAAATCAAAATCACCTTGTTTAGTTAGGTGTGTGGGAATGTATGTTTTCTCATGTACATTAAATTAGCAATCATTTGAACAAGTTTATCCAAAGATCACAAGTCTATCTTGGGATTCATAAGTTCATTATCCAATCAAAACATCATAATCAAACCCTAGTATTGACCAAATTTCTTAAATTTCAAAACACCTATATGATCCACCCCTTCAATTTTCATTATCATCAATCCTAAAACACCTTAGAGATTCACTTTTGCAACAAGATCAAAGCAAAGAGGGACATGGAAAAAAGCCAAAAATTATCTACCATGAGTGACATGAACCAACAAAGCCTTGGAATGAATGAGCTTAATCCTAAAGGTTTCACAATTCCACCATACAATCCATACAAGGGGTCATCATATCCTACAAACTACAATGAAAACAAATTTGGGTATGCCAAATCAAAACTTTGGAGCATCTTTTCACATGATAGATTTAAATAAATGTCAAAACTTACTAATCTATCAACCAAATTATCAAAGCTTGAGTCCTCATCAAAACAATGTTAGCTCATTGATTCAATACATGTAAAATATGAACATACCAAATGTAAACATATCCAATATGAACACATTAATGTTGAATGGCTGCATCAACCAACTCTGGGAAATAGTGCACTAATGGGTCCATACATTACTGTAGAAGTTCGTTGAGCCATATTTTTTTTGCTATTGATATCTAGTTTTTGGACGCCTTCATCCTTTCACAAGCCCCTCCCTCAAAAACTTGGGGTTTTCACGAGGTGTGGGTAATGAATATTGTCCCAATCCTCTTGAACTTGAACCTATTTTTTGTAATTTTTGGGCTTCTTTAGTTACAGCGTGTTCACCCATCTTGGCTTGTCTAGTATACCAGGCATAGCATATGAAATATCTTCATAGATATTAATAGCATTTGATGCCCGTATGGCTCTGAGCAAAGGTTTTGTTGCCTCCCCCTGCATTTCTTGTTGTGAACTCTCTGCCATTGTATCCTTTCTAGTGGACACTCTTGCTAGGCCTGAATTCTCTGCAACTTTTTCCTCAACTCTGGATATGTTAAAAACCTGTCTTTACTTGGCTTAGCATGTTTGAAAAGACTCTTGAGAATTTAAAACTTTGCATGCGATACTTAGCTATCTTTTCTCAAGGTGGTAGATGAAAGTGGCCTTTTACATTTAATTCAACATGTACCATCCACCTTTTGGCTCGTGCAAAAATGGATTAATTGCCATTTTGAAGTGACAAGAATTCATAATTTCCTTGGCAATCATGTGATACAGCACGATTTCCTTGGAATTTGGGCTGGTGCTTTTCTCCTAGCTTAGTATTCATATGTGCTAGCAATTAATATTCTGAATAGAATGATTAAGCCAAAGCAAGCAATCAGTGCCTGAGAAGATATGAATCTTGCCTTGGGTTTTGGGAAATTCCTGAGAAGTGACACCATAGCTTCAGAACCATGCATCTCACCACTGATGAACGCCACCATCTTAAGCTAATTTAATTAGCTCTCATTAACTTTGCACGTATTGAACTGTACTTAGCAGGCACAATTGGTTAGGAAATTTGAGCAAGCTTAGGCATAGTTCTCAAGTTGGAACTTGATCATTATTACATTTTTGGAAAACCCATTACCACACCTTTCCTCACTTTTTCTATAAATAGGCATCTAAGTAGTAATGAAATCACACTTAGCATTTGAGCAAGCTTTATTAATAGGTTTGGTAATTAGTAATTTAGCGAAGTATCTTCATAGGCTAGGCTTTAGGCAGCTTTTAGGAATAGTTACCAGATAGTTGCAGTGTGTCACCATGAACACCCCAATTAGGCTAGTGTCACACAAGTCATAGACGACCTTCCTTGGTGAGATTTCCACCAGACGTCTGAAAAGAATGGTGAAGAACAAACACTCCCTGGCTTTGATAGCCATGAAGTGGGTTCTGGGGTAGGACTGTCTGGAATATGAGGATAAGTATCATGTTAATACTGATGTCTACTCACACTTTGTTGCGTCCATGTTAGATATTGACATCCCTAGGCCATTAGTGTTGAATTTGGTTAAAGAAATCTTCCCAAAGAAGTATCTAAACAGTCTTGGCGAGGTTGTTGCTAACACTGCGTATGGGGTAGGCTTGACCACAATAAGCGACCTTAGGCACTACATTGAAGAAGAAGCAATCATCCCATGGTTGTCATTCCTTAGCGGACTTCACCTTCAGTCACAAAATTAACACCGTGAAAGGGTCATCCATGCATGCCATTTCCTCTTTCACCTCTATAATGTAGTTCCATTCTACAACATTGAATAGTATATTGATTTTAGGAACCCGGTGTTCCCTCCGCCGCTGGTTGTTGCTCCTATTGATATCGCTACCACGGTTGGTGGTGCACCTAATGATGAAGACATAGTGGACGCTACAATTGATGCATCCATTGTTGCTGCACAGGTCGTTGGTTGAAAATGCCCCTATAAATGGTTTCTACTTTTAAGGATATAATACCCATTTTCTAGTTTTTGTAAATATGCCTGAAAAGGGCTTGCATATATGAAAAGGAAGCAACATATAATCATATATCTTTTGAAATATGGCCCTCAAGCCATTTTTCCATGTGAATATAAAAGCGTATATATAATAAAATATAGCTTTATAAAATCTTTGGCTCCTTTCCTCTTTGTATTCTGTAATATGGGTTTTTGTTCTTTTTACAATATGTGATTGAATTCTCCTTGTATGCGGGTATTATGTTCTCTATCCACTTTGCTATGGATTATTTTCCCTGCTCTCTATAATGATACATTATTTCTCTTCCCTGACACATGAATAAATTAAAAATATCAGCCAATAGAACAAAAGGAAAGAAAAATAAAATAATAAAAAAAACACTATACATATTTACACCAGTAAAAGTGTGCAAGTTAATAGAAAAATTTAAGATGAATCCTATTGACCGGAATTCCTAATGCCTCCTGTTCCATATTTTCCAATTCAAAGGCATTATAATATTTACACTTAATTATTTTAAAGGGGCCTTCCCAAAGGCTATCGAATTTACTGTGTTGACCTAGCTTTGCAACCCTTTCATTGAATTTCAACACTAAGTTCCCACACTTTAAGCCTTGGCTAGATGCTTTTTTATCAAACCATCACTTAACCACCTGCTGGCAGTTAGTCATGGCTATTAGGGACTTCTCCCTTTTTTCTTGTACTTCCAATAACTCGGCCAGTTGAACCTCCATGGCCCCATTCTGCTCTATCTCGAGGGATTTCAGCAATTGGAGCGTTGGGATCTCCATGGATATAGGCAATACTGCCTCTTTGTCATACACTAGCTCATAAGGCGAAGTCTTAAGGACCTGCTTCAGAGTTATGCAATCTGCCTAGAATGTTGAGCAGAGGTTTTTATGCCATTATTTTTGGTGTTCTAAACCAATCCTTTTGAGGAGTCAGACCAAGTTCTTATTTGTTGACTTAGCTAGGCCATTACCCTGTGGGTAATAATTTGATGACGTCTTCAAGAATATACCATTTTTTAGTGCGAAGTGGCATACCTTTGCACCTAGAAAATCCTTGGTGTTATCAGAAATGATAGTCTTCGGAGGGTTGAACCTTGTCACCAGTCCTTCGAGGAAATACGCTATCTCTACCTCTATGGCATTCTTAAGTGGCACAACTTCGGTCCACCTTGTGAATTAATCTACAGCCACGAGGATCCACCTATGTTCGGTGCTGGAAGTGGGATTGATCATCCCAATGAAGTCCAAGCCCCATTGTTTGAAAGGCTCGTCTGCTACAATAGGTTTGAGAGGCATCACATAATTCTTTCTTCTTCCTGTAAAAAAATGGCATTCCTTGCAAGCATTCACAAAGGAGTGTGAGTCATTAAAAATTTTCGGCCAAAGATAACCCATGCAAATGATTTTGAGGGTGGTGGTCTTGGCGAAGAAGTGTCCACCTATGGAACTGCTGTGGAAAGTGTCAAGGATTCTCTTGGCTTGCCCTAAGGTAACACACTGTAGGAGGTTGTAATTGAAGTTCCTTTTAAAAAGGACCCCTTAAATTAGCGCATATCTGCAATTCTGCAGTCGATAGTACCTCCTCTTTTGGGGGGGAAGGCCTAGTATATACTTCCCTATTTGCATAAATCTCACTCTATCTGTCAGCCAACAACTTTCGAACTCCCACTCATTAGTTAGAATAAGTTCTGGTTGTTCTTCTTCAACGTCCACTTCTTTGTCCTGTACCAAGTACTCGCATAGTCTTCTACCTCAGATAGTTTTGGTGGGCTTGACCTCAATGTCATATTCGAGGATCTTGGTGATCCAATTGGCTCTTTTTTTTCATTTCTCCCTCCATGATGTATACGTGCACACTGGAATGTGTGACATAAACTATTACCTTGTTGCAGGAGATTAGATGGTGAAAATTTTTAAGTCCCTTTACTATTACAAACGCCTGCCTTTCGACAAAATTATAATTCGTCTCATATTCCTTCAGGGTTCAGAAGTAGAATGCCATTGGATGTTCTCCCTTTCCTTCATTGTCCTTTTGAGCTAAGATAGTAGCTATACTTGACTTGCTACCAAATACATACATTATGAAGTCCTCAAATAAGTCTGGACTAATTAGTATAGGAGTTGAGGAAATAGCATCCTTAACTTTCTCAAAGGCTTCTCTTGCTTCCTTTGTCCACTTAAATGCTTGATCCTTTTTTAACATCAGGGTGATTGGCTTGATTTGTCCCTGCAAAGTCAAAAACAAATTTGCTAACAAAATTTACCTTCCCTAGGAAAGATTGGATGCATTTCTTGTTAACTGAAAGGGAAAGCTCCTTGATGGCTTTCACCCACTCAAGATCAATTGAAACTCCTTCCTTAAACACCACATGTCCTAATAGTTTTCCTTGCAGCACTCTAAATACACATTTTTTGGATTCAAGGAAACCCCAAACTCCTGACATTTTTGAAAAACCATTTCTAAGTGATCAAAATGATCATCCTTAGATTTAGAGAATACAATAAGATCATCCAATAAATTAGTATAATGTTATTGACTAATTCGTTGAAAGCGATATCCATTTCCTGCTAGAAGGTAGCTCCTGTGTTGGATAGGCCAAAAGGAATTTTAGCATATGTGAACATTCACCACTTTGTAGTGAACGTAGTTTTGTGCCAATCCTCTTCTTTAACCCAAATCTAATTATAACTAGAGAAGCCATCCAATAGGGAAAACATTTCTGATCCTGCCACTGTTTGTAGGATAATTGACTCCATAGAATGTAGCGAATAATGATCCTTCAAGGATGCGATGTTTAGGTCTCGAAAGTCCACACACAAGTGGATATCTCCATTATTATTTTGGACCAGGACCAGGTTGGATACCCATGTGTTATGCTCTATTTAAAAGACAATCCACAACTAGATTAGCTTTGTTAGCTCGTGTGCCATTAGCACTTCAATCTTGGGGTTCACTAGCCTCTAGTTTTTTTGAAATGGATTTGCATCTTCTGCCAGCTCGATCATGTGCTGGATGATGTCAGGATCATATCCCTTTAGATCATCATAGGAAAAAACCACTACTCCTTCATAATTCTCACATAAATTGATGAGCCTTTCTTTATCATGATGCAAGATGTCCTTAGTGATTTTGATTTTTCTTCCATCTGCAACTTGAAGATCTATGTAGTCACTTTTGTTTGCCACAAACTTCCTCTTGTCATTTCTCACATCATTATAATCAAAGAGGTTTTTGAGAGTGACCAATCCCTTTGGAAGCTTGTTAGATTTGAGTTGAAGGATTTGTCCCTCATAGGCTTCAACAATTTTTGGTTGAAGTTGGTCAGCAAATTCACCCGACTGCTGGATGAATGGGGAAATGTGTTCATCACTGTTAAACACTTTCCAACTTTGTTCATTATTGGGAATCACCAGTCATAATATTACTCGTACAAAATGTTTGTTGTGAATGAGATTGAAGGCAGGATCAAATTGAGATCCAATTGATGCCATGCGATCGAATTTTGTATTTTGTTCTCGGGGCATCATTCGAATCTTGAAGGCTTCAAAACCCTCAATTAGGTCACAAAATTGGTGTTTGTAAGATCACATGCAGACATTCTTGGCTGCAGAAATTCCTTGGACTTGAATAATACTAGTTCAAAATCTCTGAAAACCATCAATTGCTTAATTCCCATCCATTCTGCAAGGCTGATATCTTATACTAGTCCTTCATATTCAGCTTCATTGTTTGAGCAAGTGAACTAGAAGCAAAAAGACCTCAGCGTCTTTTCATTTTGAGGGGACATTAAACATATCCCAACTCATACACCATTCTTGCATCTTGCTCCATTGAAGTGCAGCGTTCATATCTCAGAGGCTTGACCCCCCTCAGATTCTTTTACAACCTTGGGGAGCACTTGACCTTCATCGTAGGTGACATAGGTGCCCAGCCCGATGGCATGGTAGTTGCTAAAAGGGTCACTATCTATATGTTCGCTTAACAAAGCATCCTCTCAATCATTCTGATCTCTAGTCACCTTTTCGTCTTCTAGTAACTCAATGCAATACATTTCTTGCTTGGTGATAGAGGTATGCATGACTTCAAAATTGATCATAGCTTCATCAGCTACATGTTCTGAATGTAAAGCTTCAGACTCTATCTTAATTTTTGCATCATGCTTGGTTCTAAGGATCAAATGCGACCAATCTAGGGATAGGTATTTGCCTACCTTTGAAGTAAATTCTTGAGATAAACAAAGGCCAAACATGGTAGGAACATCTATGATCATAGTGTCTTGCAACACAATGATACTAGGGTAAGAAAATAGAGTTAAAGGAAGTGCCTTGATAACACCTACAGTTTTGACTTTGTTCCCATCAAGTTGCATCACTCCCCTTTTTTAGGGGTTCATAGTTTAGTCCTAAGCTTCAACTATTTGTTTTGGAATAATCGTGGTGCTAGCACCTGAATTAATCATCGCATTGTGCAATAACTTCTTCCCTATAATGAGGGTTAAGAAGAAGGGTTGGGGCTTCAACTTATCTCTGACTTTAGCAGGGGCTTTTGCTGTACTATTCATAACAACCTTGGTAGGAGATGGTTGATCAACAACCTTTTCTTTGGGCAATTGTTTCATCGGCGTTGCGCTAACCTCTTCTTGGAGAGCCTTCTACAATAGCGTCTTCTGCTCTGGGATGGCTAGAATATCCCACAAAGACACATTAGCACATGATTTCTTCAATTGTTCCACCACATTGAAAGGTGGAAAACTTGAAGGTTTTTGCTCCTTTGCTTTTGTTATAATAATTTCCTTCTATGAATGATATTATGGCAGCACTATGGAGGTGCTAGGTATCTAGTCAAAAGCACTTTTAGGCTATGGACTAGCTAGTTGTGGGAGAACTGGTTTTCCTATAAATCTCTTCTTCGAGCGATTATTGTAGTTGGATTCTACTTGTGACTCTTTGGATGCAGATGTATCATTATAAAACACCACTTCTTCTTCTTCCATCCATGAAAAGAGTGCATGGTCAGGAGCAATGTCTGCTTCTTGTTCTAGTGACATCCCTTGCATTTGCGCAGTGAGCACCACATTTTCCATTTGCAAAGAGGTATACACGTAGCTTTTGGGGGTTGACATTGTAGCTTGGTTGTGCTGCTCCACCACCTTTTGTTGTAAGTTTCCATGTGGGAAATTTTGGGGCATATGTGCGTCATTGCAAGGGAAGCACTAGGGGTTGGCATCATCAGCTAAATTATTTTGACCTACAGTCAACTCTGCTCTAGCTTAAGCTAGCACTTTGTAGTGGAGTGGGTACTAGTACCATTTGACCTGTTGTTTACACTTGTAGATTTTCCCGAGCTCCTCCTTGAAACTAATTTTGTTGGTAAGAGGACCTTCTGCCTAGATAATTTTGGTAGGCAGGCTTCGGAGGTGCGGCCTGGTTGTGCTTAAGGGTAGTTATGTCATTCACTATAGTCCACAACAATTCCTTGAGGTCACTCATCTCATCCTTAGAAGATTTGAATGTAGAGGCAACACCTTGTGGCACTGTCGCATATATGTACATTGACGGGGAGGTGTAGGCACACTAGTTGATGCAACTTCTTGGGCAGGCATAGATATTTTAGGAAATATCAACATGATGGGCCAAGGCGAAAACTTTTTGGCATCTATCAAATTATTCTTTGCCTTAACAATGACATTCTAAGCGCCTGGCAGAGTGGTCCCTCCCAAAGACTAGATCATCATAGAAATGTCAAGGTTGATAGACTTTAGGTAGAATATGAACACCAACTCAGGAGGCGGGTAGATAACAACCTGGATCCTCTGCCAGTTTATGTGGAATCAGGCATTGAAGTCCGCCATAGCCTCTTGAGGGGCTCACTTTATGGTAGATAGTTGATAATACAATGAGGAGTGATCCCCATCGTTTGGAAATCTTTCATAGAATGGGTTTTTGAGTTCATCCCAGGTACATATAGTGTTAACTGGTAATGTTCGGTACCAATCTAGCGCTCTGCCTCAGAAAGAAGTTGTGAGGAGCCTTAGTGCTACATTCTCAGTAGTGATTTTGTGCACTAGGAATATGTCTGCCACATCTTGTATATGTTATATGGGTGTCCTTGAGCCATCTTTGGTAAACTTGGGTATAGCCTTCAAAGCTGAGGTCGGGATAGCAGCCCATACAACGGGTGCTATTGGTGCTACAAGGGGACTTCTGGTGTCCCATGCCACATAATTACTATTGGCACTTGGTAGCATGGTTAGCAAAATAGGTGGAGGAAGTGGTACGGTTACCAAATGATTTGCACCCTGCATAATTCCTAGTGGTCGTATTAGTAGACTAGGATTTTTTTTTGTTTGGGACCTAGTAACAGGCTGATGGCTCATACACCCTTCTGAAGTAGAAATTCATTTAAGCTTGGGTCACACCGGGCGTGCTAGGAAAATAAACTATTGATGCCAAAAGTTGGCAAGGTAACGACCCTTCATGGGAAACTTAGTTTATGGGGGACCTATTGTGCTAAACTGAGTGATCTCTGGAGTTTTAAAGAAGCTGACTTCTTCTATAATTGGGGTTTGGAAAGGGAAAAGGAAACATATATAAAATAAAAGTCTAATCTAAGGCAATGTTACAAAACTTAGATAATAGGCATGATAAATCATAGATATAAGGGTCCGATTAGCAATCTGTGATGTCCCAAAAAGGCAAAAATTGAAGATCAAAGTATAAACAATTCATTCATTGACATAAAATAACTTTGCACACATATTTACTAACAAGAAGAGTCATAATACATGATCTAGACCAACAAACTTGCATTCAATTTATAGAAGTACGGAAGATGAATCATTCTAACAATAGAAACATAGTCTAAAGTTAATCAAATACATAAAAGAGCAAAAAGGCTAAATGATTGGCATAGTCTAAGAGTCTTTTTTTTTAATAATTAAATAACAATAACAAAGGCCTGGTGTCTTTTCTAAAATCTATGTATTTCTACAAAATTTTGGACCTCCTCCTCGAAACAAAGAGGGGTATATATAGCCAAATGACCCCACTACCTAGGCGAGTAGTAACAGAAAAGATGTGTGAATCCCTGGCAATGATGTAGACTCAAAGATTCTTCCCGGCCATTGCAACAAAAGAAACCCAGCTAAAGCATCTGGTCATGCCAAGTTTAGGTGCATCCCCCTGCAAATGATGGCAGTTGTCTTGGCGAAGTCGTGCTAGACAAGTGTCACTACCCTGCTAAAGTGGTTATGACACGTGACAAGATGATGCTACCCCCAGCTTGTTTCGTCCATCATTTACAAAAAACCTCGCTGGATAGACACGTGGTGACATTGCGCAACTTGTGTTCATCTTTTTCTTTTGTCATTGGAAACTTGCACCAAGGAGAAACGTGTAACCTGCCTTATTCTTGGTACCAACTATGGGGCCTGTTAAAATATGTGAAGATGAAGCCATGCGGCATACAGACGGAGCTCGACTCAAAAACGAAGGGAAGCGGCTTTCAAATGTTCCCAGAGTGGACACATGGCAGCGCTACGGGGCCATTTGAAGGGAAGAAATCCTTCGGGGAGTGTAGGGCAGACATGTGGTGAGGCAATAACGCTTTACAAAAAGGGGTTGAAGGACCTTTAATGCAATGTTCGGGCTGATACTTCAACAAAATAAATCCTGCATGGAGCTCGATGAATATTTATTCACAATCTTCATTTCAAAATCCAAAGGATACATCACATTTTAAGCTTCACTAATTTTGGGGCTAAAATCTTTTTCTCTTTTGAATTTTATTTTTTACTAAGTTAAGTTTAGATGATATTTTTTTAAAAGTTATAATAAAAAATTCATAAATAATTTCACCAAAATATGTTTCACACCAATCATGTGCCTTCTACTCTTTCTTTCTTAGAATTAGGTTGACCAAAATGGTGTCTATTTTTTCTTCAAAAATAAAATTAGCCATGCCTCATTGAAATAGTTAGTTTTGCAAAAATGCAGTAGTCCATATCAAAATGTTATTATCATCCTTTTTTTGATTTTAATTGTTTTAGATAGATCATTTGAATTATTATGTGAAATTGTGTAACTCTAATTTTTAACTCCATTTTCATTAGTAGTTATGTGAACATTATGATTAGTTTACGATGATCTTGCACTAGCCCATACAATTTAAAAGTTTATAGTCAAAAGGAAGATACAAATTTCAAGCATTCTTACTAGCCCACCACTTTTTTTTATGAGGTGAACAATATGAACATAATTTATGTCCATCAAGAGATTAGTAGTATTCATTATAATAAACTATTTTGAGGTTATAGGTGACATACAAGAGAAGGTAGTTGATGTGGGAGATGTCTTCAATGCTTATATATCCTTATTTATCCTTCTTATTAATTTCCACATTATTTTCTTTTCTTTTCTTGAATTTACGTTTATGTGTCCATGTTCCTAGCTAGTATGTGGATGAAAGACAACACTAGTGGTGTATGTTGACACAAGGGACTTTGAAAATGTGTTTTTATGTTTTTCCTTTTACTTATACCACTTATCTTGTGACTTCCTTTTCCTATTCATTCATTTACCTTCTATGTTTGTATACTTTAGGCCCTTTGACTATGCTAGGTTTGTTGGAGCTCCTATTTTCATTTCATCTTCTCTACTATTCTTATTCTTTATCTTCACACTTGGGGGAATATTTCCTCTGTTACTCCTATATTTAGCTTCTACACTAAATCTATGGTGTCTTGCTAGTTTTCCAACATTCCTTCTTTCACTATTATGTCATCTCATGTCCATATTCAAAGAGCTATATAGGCACACTAGGGGAATTATATCTTATGCCTTTTTTATCTAAATGTTTGCTCACATATCTATCATATGTTACCACTAAGGACTTATTGCTTTACTTCAAATATTGTGTGCTTATGCTCTTGGATGCCACAATGGAGCATATACCTAGCCTATTGCATTATGTTCTATAATAGGTATTTTATCCATTAATGAAGCTTACATCACCATATTCATTTACCCATGTTAAAGGATACCATTATATTCCTTCACACTTATCTTGATCTAATTTGTTTAACATGCTTATGATTCAAGATGTTTTATCTACTTGCTACATGACACATTTATTACTACCATTACTTTACATGATTTACATAATTACATATTTCTAGCTTACATTTACATTTCAGTTACTATATTTTATTCCTTGAATTCTTTACATCTAATGGATGTAATCAATTGAATTAGGGGCATATATTTTTTACTAACACTCTACTTACATAGAGATTCATCACTATTTAAGGTCATTGTCACACAACATGGTTGCACCCACCATATCATATTATGCTATGACCACCACATAGGGTAGATCATCATACCAATTTTTCCATCTAGGAATTTTTTTCTAATGCTATTTCAATATTCTTCTTCTTCTTCTTCTTCTTCTTATCATTGTGATTGGGGTGTCCTTAGATGGTTAGGTACTAGAAATTTTCCTTGCATTCCTTTGACAATTTCTCCTATTTGTGACACTTAGCTTCCTACCAAGAAGAAGAAAATGAGGAATCTACTATCACTGGCTAAGAAGCCTTTCTTGATAGTTAAAATATTCTTGTTTATAGAAATCCAAATGATCATGATCCTCGACCAACTCCTAGTTCTTTACCTTTTTCTACTTAATGACCCCATTTCTTTTTTCTTTGTTTAGATTTATTGACTAAAACTCAACCTTACATAGACTTTAAAAATATGACATTGTCAAACTACTTTATTTATTAATATACATATTATAATTTTTATTTTATAAAAAATATTTAAAACTACTTTAAAAATATATATATTTTCACCATTTAAATTTTTTAACATTTAACATTTAATTATTTAAATATCACTTTCACAACTCTAAAAAAAAAAATATATTTTCCTTATAAATAATCTTCCAATTCAAAGACCAATTCAAATCTCTATTACATAAACCACTCAATTATTGCACAGTAAAGAAAACGAAACATCCATTTCTTTCCTGGGACGAACATAAATGATTTTTTTTTCAGAATTTGGTATTAATTACCTACCCTCGTTGCTTTATTTTATCCAATGAAAGATGACTGATTTATTATTAAATTGCAAATTGGGGAAAATAGATGACTGATTTATTATTAAATTGCAAATTGGGGAAAATCTTATTCTCCCATGTCCCCGTCTTCACATCACAACAAAATATAGCATCTTTAGAGCAGGTCTTTTATGCTTGGGCTTCTCTTAACACTACGTAATGCTTACCCGCTAAAAACATAAAATGCGAAATTAAAATAAACTATACTTAAGAAAAGATAGACGACTTATTTATTAATAATTTTTCGAAATGTGGAAAATCTTACCCGCTGGATTCTCGGCTATTCCACCAATCCTTAGCCAAACTGCAGCGCCGGCACATTACATCAAAAGACAGCATCTTCTATGCTTACCCACTAAAACAAATAAAAGGTGAATTGGATATCTCGGGGAATCTGAATTCTTCCTAGTGGTTTCGTGGATCTAAATATAAGTTTAGATTATTTATGTCCATCTAAACATAAATTTACTAAAGAAGAAAAAATAGGGCGTTTCAAAATAATAAGATGTAGGGAATAATAAGCTTTTGTACAAATAATTTAAGATAAATTAATTTAATAAAATATAATAGTCCAAGTATTCCATGGTAATGAATTGGGAGTGTTATATAATTTTTTTATTAAAAATGTATAAAAATATTTAGCTTTAAATTTTAAGTTAATTTTATTGTAACATATGTTATTATTTGATTTTTTCTTCATTAATATTTTGAAATTTGTAAAATGAAGGATGTTTCAATTGTTAAAAGAAATATGTATTAGAATCTTTTTTTGTATCTACGAAAAATGATCTTTGTCTTGTAGAATTGAACCATACTCATAGATTCAAACTTTTATGTATAGAAATCCCTTAATGAGTTTTGCACTTCAAATTATTGTTCACCTTGATGTTTATAAGCTTACAATAAATGAAGAGCAAAATTTAGGTACTCCTTATGAAGATTGCTAGGTAAGGATCTTCTAATTCTATCGAATACTCACAAATTCTTAAATTTCCTCCATATGGAACACACAATCAGTTTTATGGCACTTTATTTGAGTGCATTTACAAACTTACTTGTTGTTACAAGTTCTTACAAGTTTATTGTCATGAGGTACCAATGAAGGCATATGCCTTTCAAACTTCAATAAAAGACAAAAAACATAAAATTAAAACCTCTATTAAAATAACCCCCCTTTCATTTGCAAGTTATTGCAAAACAATAAAAACACCATTTTCCAAAATCATTGCATAAGAAAAAAATTGAGTCCTCTTTTACAAATGTTTAACTATGGCAAAAAATGACCTTTTTTTCAAATTTTGACAACATATACGACTAGTGTCACAATAAATTTTACATAAAAAATGCAAGCTATTACATAGACAAGTCAAGCGCATAAATACAATATGTTGCAAGAAGTAATATGGATCAAGTTTTGGGCTTGTAGATGTGGGAAAAAGATTTCAACAGATATGAATTTCTTCAAAAGTGTGCTTAACAAACTCCACTTCCAATGGAAAGAAAACTATGAATCAACGAAACCTCAGATTCAAAACTAACATGAGCTTGTTGTACATTTTTTATACACACGCCCCGCTGAAAGTAGGGACCCTCTTTCGCTTTGGTTTTCAGTGTCTTGGCCCTTTCATTTTGAGGTTTTATCTTATTTTGGCGTGTGCTTAAATGTTTATTTTGATTGCCTAAGTGGTTCCCCTAAGTTAGTCATTGAAGATATTTAGTTTTAAGGTAAGTCTAGGTTTTCATTGAAGTTCGGGACTTTCCACCCCGGCCGGATTTTCCCAGATCCTGCTCGGATTCCAGCTGAGCGCTGTGGTTCGGAGATTTTCAGTCTTCGCAGAATTCCGCATGGGCTAGATTTTTCTGAAGTCCATCCTATCGTTAGGTTCCCGATTTTTTCTGCCTGTCTTGTTGACTGCATTTAATGTCGTATGTATCGTTGGCAAGAGATGTATTTAATTGATCTCTGATGACTTTTATGCCATTATGCTTTGTTGTTTGTCATCGATTGAGCTAAGGAGTGCATTCTCAGAAGTGTTCAATTTTATTTAGGGTGCTGAGTTGGTGAATTGTTCGATTTGAATGGTGATTTCTTGTACATTGATGTTGTTGTCTTCGCTGGGCGCCATTAAACTGGTATTTGTTGCCTCATTCGATTTCTGCTGCATCAAATGGTATGTATTCAATTGTACTACTTTTGATTGATGAATGATTAGCATTGCCCTGGCATTTTTGGTTTTCTTTTGGTTTAATTCTCTGCATCATTTGAACATTTTCGTGGCTAGGGTTGCATAACATCGTTTGATTTATGGTCTCCCAAGTAATTTCCAAGTTTGTTGGTTTCTTTGCATTATGAGATCTTGCTTGAGAATCGTGATTTCACCCTAGTAAAGACTTAGCAGTTGAAATACTTGAATCCTGAGCTTGCTTGTGTGTTAATGGTGGATTTGTGGGGTTTGACTTAGGACATCACCATTTAACTTTAGTTTGCTTCCCAATTGGCCTAAAATTCTAAGAAAATCTATGGAAGGCCCATACCAAACTTGTCTCAGGCTTAGATTTTCAAAATTTATGATCGATCCATCAGTCTAGGTGAAAACGTCATTTAGTGTCGAAGTTCGGGTTTCGTCCTCAGTCCGAGATTTCTCGTCTCTGGCAGATTTTTCGGTTCTTGCAGATTTTTCTGATCTCCTTCAATTTCTTGAAATTCGCATACTTTTTGGAGTTTTACCTTATCCGCGGATTTCCTTCGGGTCCGGATTTCTCCGAAGTCCTTGGCTCCCTATTTTTTTTAAATTTGAAAAGTGTCTCCTCCACAGAAATCCATCTCTGGTGGATTTTCCTAGAATTTGATGGAATATGAAGGAATATGAAATAACATGATGTGTTAATGGATGACTATGCATTTTATGATTTATTTATGCTATTTTGAAATCCCACATGTTGTTTATTGATTAATAATGATCGGATTAAGTTGCTAATTGGTGTTTTCTTATTTATTCCACTGGAATCCGTCTGGCTTGGAATCCTCCGAAATTCTTTCCTGGCTTGGATTCCGCGGATGGTCCTGAAACCTGAAGTTTAACATGATCATTCTATATGAGGTTTAATACGATTTAATGATGATTTTGATTGGTTAACCTTTGTTGGTGTGATCTTTATTGTGGTTTGTTTGTCAAGTGCAAGCTGAATCTAGCAAGGTAACCGCTAGAAAGGCTAAGGGTGACATGGAGGGATCTTCCATATTCGAAGCAGAAAGAATAAAGATGGACATCAAGAGAAAGATTCCAGAGAGTAAGATCACTTATGTCTGGTTAGAGGTAACTGATATCAATGTTGGACTATGGGACTATGAGGAGTTCAAAAGCATAATGGCAGCACAGGACCTTCCTCTGGTGGCTAAGAGGATGTTAGAATTGGGATTGGCGCATGTAGCTAGTTTCCCTTCCACGGTGTAGTGTTATGAGCTGGTCCTTGAGTGTGCTAGGCGCTATGACAGTTATACATAGAGAATAATTGGTCCTCAAGGGAGGATTGTGGCAAATCTCAACCCTATTTCCATTGCTTAGACTTTTGATATGCCAGATAGATCTCATGTGGTGGCATTCAACATGAAGGCAGCTCAGGAGTACTATGAAGAATAGACTGTTAAATCTCAGCAGCTTATCAATTCCTAGCTGGAGAAGCCTAAGTCCCATTATTCCAAACTTCCTAAGTAGTTATTCAGGGAAAAGTTCAAAAAGGAGTATTATGATGCCATCACTCTTCTTAGCAGGGTGGTTGGATTGAAGAATGCTGGCATGTTTGAGAATTTGATGTGCCATGTGATTGTGAGGATGGAATAGGAGAAGACTAACTACCATTAGGCAGGTGTCATTAGCAGAGTGATTCATGAGCAGTTGTCCAATGTGCTGCAGACCAAGACCTTCACAATGACCTCATACTTGATCTATGCTCTTGCAAGGTTTCATCCTTACAAGGGATTGAGTACCAAGGGAACCTTTAGACAGGATATTATTTATGAGGTGTACCCTCAGTTGCATTTGGGAAGCTCGAGCTACAAGAGGGTGAATGATGCATTCACCATGCATATCACAAGGTTGATGGTTGTCAAAGGGCTCCATATAGACTTCCAAGGTATCCCACTGATCATATCATACTTCTGGAAGTCACTCAACAGATATGTGACTTTGATGCTATTGTCAAAAGGGATAAACATAAAACTGGTTTTGGTGGAGACTTCCCTTTGAGGATTGGCATTGGAGAGGGATGTCCTTCCATTATTTCTACCCAATGTTCAGAGGAGGAGATGAGTACTCTTGGCTTATCTTTCCATTCCAAGAGGTCCAAATTTGATATCATAGGTGAAGCCCAAAAGAAGGCTAGTAGAGAGTATAGCCATAAGGTTGATTTGGATGACTACTGGGCCAATTGCAGCGATGAATATGAGGTCAGGAAGAAGAATTTTTCTCACCTTCCAGTTGAATCAGTCTGACTATATAATGTGAAGGTAGTTCTTGATCAACTTGAGGATTATGGGGATGTAATTCAAGGTCATGCTTATGAAGTAGTTAAGGACAGGCCAATTGGTGATGTGGATTGGCTAGAGGAAGAAAAGACAATTAAAATAGTTAATGGATCCAGTCACCAAGTTCACCAGAATGTGGCTAAAGTATAAACTGTGGGAGTTGGAAAATGAAGGTGTACAGTGCACCTATGAGCTGATGGGAGATTTGGACCCTCACTCCACTTCTGAAGAATCAATTGAGTAGGATCCTAAGGGAAAAGGTAAGATGGATTCCCCTTTTAAAATCAAGATTAAAGGTGTTCAAGAGGAGGAAGTCCAAGAAATAGAAAGGCAGAGAAAACCAATTGCTAAGAAAAGGTCAAGGATTAAGAGGTCTGAACAGAAAGAAATTGAAAAGCAGATTCCTGAAGTCAATGTTCGTGTGCCTAAAAGGAGAAGAATTGTGAGATTATCACAAAAGGAAGGTTCCAAGGATGGAGTTGAAGTAGGTCCACCTGTGGTAAATATAGAGAGTTCAAAAGAGAAGGCACGGGTGTACACAAGGAGGTCAAGGACTCCTTCCCCTAAGGATAGTGTGCCCAAGGAAAACCCTCCTCTAGTTACTTCTCATGAGGGGTAGCATGATGATATTCCTTTTTCTCATGAAGATCAAAGCAAACCAGGTGAATATGAGAAGGCTGAAGATCATCCAGACACTGAGGGAGAGGAATTTCATGAGGGTGACCTTTTTAGTGCAGAGGTCGAAGTTGAAAAGGTGATGCAGCCTCCCTTGGTTGCATATGAAGAGTCACCTGTTGGAACTGAAGAGGTTAAATCACCTCAAAGAGAGGAAGAAGCAGAAAAGGTTCCATCACCTAAGCACAAGGAGGAATATGTCAAAGAAAAGGTGAGTAAGATAGATGAAACTCCTGAGAAGCAGGATTTGGATAAAGAGACACCTAAGGGTTAGCAAGAGGAAGTGGAACAGAGCGAAGTGCAGTTGGAGTCCACTGTTCTAGGGTGGTTGGACAAGGAAATAAAGAGAAAGTAGGTTGTTGTGGAGGATACTCCACCTAACTGGGATGAGTTGCTAGCCAAGATTGGAAAAGATAAAGGTAAGAAGAAGGCCAGGGTTATTTCCAGGATTGAGAGAGATGAGGCAAGCAATAGGGTGGTACATATTGCAACTCTTGCTCCAGATAAGAATAGAGATGTGGTATCTGAAAAGGACTATAATGTGCAAACTTTCAATTTAGGGCCTATATCTGTTGAGCAGGATATTGAAGATTATCAGGGTTCTAGCATATTTATCCTGGGGATATTGAGGAAGGAAGTTCAAACTAAGTAGGAGCTGAAGAAGGAAAATGAAAAAATTAGGAAATGGGTGATCCCACAATAGTGGTTTACAATTTTTGGCCAAAATGGACACTGAAATTATTATTTTTAATTAAATCTTCACATTCAAGCAGCTATAGCGGCTAAATCGTGAAAAAATTGAAGATAATGAAAACTAGAGTCTCATCACATTTTTTTTGTAGATTCTAAAAATATTTTTTTCAAAAAATTTGGAATCATTTTACACTTCTTTTTCCATCTCCCACAAAAACTGGTTTTTTTCAAAAAACACCATTTTTAAAAATTGACGCAGACCGTATAACGCATAACTTTTTTTCCATGAAGCATAAAATTATAATTCTTTCGAATTTAGATTCATAACTCTGATATCTAGTGCTTCCACTTGTTTAGACAATTTTTTATTGAATATTTTTTCCTAATCAAGTTTCAAAGTCAAACCACCATAATTCACACATAGCACGCACCGTGATAACACAACTTTTTTGGTATATATTGAAATTCAATTTTTTTTTTTGGTTGGATCAAGGACTTCAATATCTAGTGCACTCATATTTTTCAATTTTTTTTTTGATAATCTACTATTTTTCCACATGTGCAGAACATAGACCTTCATTTTTGATGAAAAACCTATGTTTAATAAAACTAAAAAACAAATACATAATAAAACCAAAACATATTAAGATTATATTCGTTGGATAACTTGTTTCGAGGACTACCTGATTCCAATTGGGTTTGTGAAGATTGATCCATTTTCATCATCAACCCGAGCTTCGAAGTGCAAAAATTTAGGGTTTTTTGGTGTCTCAGAGGAGGGATGAGGAATAAGGGGGGTTCGAGCAAACCCCCAGGGGTTCGAGCGAACCCCTAGGGGTTCGCTTGAACTAGGGTTCATTCAAACCCTGGTTCATTCAAACCCCCCTTTTATAAGGGATTTTGTTTTCATTTTTTGGTGGGTAAGCATTAAAAGGTATTGCCCGAACCCAGGTTCTAGCGAGCCCCTAATGGGTTCGGTCAAACCAGTATGTTCGTACGAACCCCTAAAATAAATATTTTTGCCATGCATTCATTTTCTGTTAGTTTTCCTTCGTCACTTCAATTGTAAACCACTATTGTGGCTTGACCCAAATGCTTGGATGATCTGATGAAACCCTTGCAATCCATCAACCCCTCATCTTCTGCTACAAATACCTTACCCCAGGAAACTATCACTGAGCTTGAAATAATGAAGGCCTCCACTCTTGCTACTACAAATTGGCTGCAAGGGGTGAAAACAAAAGGAAATGATGCTATTAGGGACATTCTTTCATCTGGGAAAGATTCTATGAGGGAAAATGATTGGTTGAAGGAGGTGTTGGCTTAGGACAAAGAGGATACAGATCTCCTACTACATAAAACCAAAACCATCATGGAGTATACCAAAGATAAGCTAGTAAATGATAAAATTTTCCCTTCCTCCAAAGCTGCTGAACCTTGGGAGTGGTTTGAAGCATTACAGATCAGGAAAAAGGTTCTGAAGAAGATATACAAATGGGGGAGACAAATTGATGACACCCTAGCTGGTGTTTATAATGGCTACATTGCTTTCTTTGAGATTACGATGGGAAGAAGGAAGACTGCCCCTAAGTATTTGAGTTTAGAATAGTTGAGAAAGTGGGGGCATGATTTTTATGCTCCAAGTAACGATGATTCCATTTTTGAACACCAGTTGGATGATACGGCCACCTACATTGTTGTTATTGATAAATACCTAACATATAAGGTTGAGTGGGATAAGTCGGTGAAGCAATCAAGGGAGGAAATTGCATCAATTGAGAGGTGACTTAAGGTTTTTCCTTTACCACCTATGGCCGACTTGGATAGGGTGCTTTTGAAAGTTTATGAAATGCTGGATCAGAATAAAGACAAAGGGGAAGGAAGTTATAATTGGCTACATCGAGATTTGTGCTTCCCTATTATTTTTCCATCCATTGGTCCGAGCTGCATTGGAAATCCCAGGATGACCTAGATGAAGTTCATGCATTTAATGCATATTTTATCTCATTTTGAATTTCTCTTGGCCGACTTGTTGTGCCTAATTATTATTGTAAAACCCTATCTAGGCCGACATGTTTTGGGGGGTTCTATAAATATGTCATTTTGCCTCATTTGTAAGGGCTAGACATAAGTATAGATATAGACAAATAGAGAGATAGTTAGAGTGAATTAAGTAGAGCAAGAGTTAGCAAGTAGTTGTTCTCAAGCAAATATTGTAACATAAAGTTGGAATTGTTGCTACAGTGGATAATTTGATGCAAGTAATGACATTGTGATTTGGTGCCATACTTGTGTTCTCCTTATCTTTCATGGTTCTTGTTATTCTATCTTTAGAATTGCTTTGAGGAAAATCGATATTTAGCTTAGATTTGATTCAATGATGTTTATGGTTTAATATTTGAAGTGTTGCAGCAATCCCTGGTCCATACTTTTCACAACCAACTGATTGTTAGTTGCTTGCAAAGTTAGCCTAGAATTTATATTCATTGTGCTTAGTTCAATTGTGAGAGTTTATTCATTTCAATTGCAATAGGGTTGTCTGAATGAATGTTCATGATCTGAAAATCTTAACACCTTAGAAGATTGCACTATTTCTATAAGATTGCAGATTCATCTGGGTCAAGTAGAAATCAGTTTTGAGGGATTGGTCCATTTCAAGTGTTTTGTCATTTGCATTGTTAATCTTAGGTTTAGTGCTAGATCTAGAAGTTTCTTTGAAACCTTATATCTTTTGTTATTTCTTTATCATTCAGGTTAAATATAGGATTGAAGTATCATTATATTGCTAGATCTGATAATTAGAGATTCAATATTTTGCTTGTAGTAAGGTCCCATTGTAATTACCAGCATTTTCACATTTATCACTGAGTTGTTTATGCATTGTCAAGACCTGACATTAGAACCTTGGAGTTATCTCTTGAGATTTGCTAATAGAGATTTACCTTTCAAGAGAGATAGGATATTATATTTTGTCCGAGTTGTTGTTGTGCAGAAACCATCATCAACAAAGCTGTATATGAAGAGATCATGTTGTAGGAAACTCTTACCAAATGCAAACAAAAGAGGGTGATGGTGGTGTTGTTGTGGCATGTGGTTTTTATTGGAAAAAAAGGACATGTGTGGATGGTAATGAATTTATGGAAGTCATTGGAGATAACATTTTGAGGGTGTTTGACTTGCAATAATGTGATACCTGTAAAGATAGAGAATGTTGTATAAGTCTCTATTAAAAAAAAAACCTTCATTTACTATCCACACCTATGAGGACAAATAAAAATGATGTTGGATGTAGAAATAAACAAAAATAACTCCTAATTATTTGCTTCTAACAACCAATAAAACCTGCTTATCAACACACCAAACTCAAATTTTGAAGTCTATTCAATGTATGGATGCTATTTGAGAGACACCAACTCTAAAAGATCATTGTCCTACTATAAATCTACAAGAAAATTCTATGGATTGTCACAAGTTTTCTCGTTAAACTTTGGCACATGAAGACTAAAGTGTGTGGATAGAGGTAGTGTTGCAAGTATGAGCCGTTAGTGTTGTCATTGATGTCTATTATTGGGTGAGATAGTTGCAAGATGTGAGAAATTGATGTTATCCATGCTTTGATTAGTTGTATTATGTTGTCTATGGATATGTGGTTGAGTTACTATGTTGCATTTGGCTTGGTGGTAATGAGGAAATGCTAAAGATGATGAGTATGTGTCTTTGGTGCTTGGTTTCCAAGTGCTTTTGAGAAGATTTGATAAAAACAGGAAACAATGTGTTGTAGTGGTGTTCTATGTTGCAGGGATGTTTTTTGGTTTTCCTCCACATATCTTCTAGTTTGAATATCTGCCTGTGTATTTTAGATATGTTGGTGAGAGATGTTCAGAGGTGTTAAATCCATAATTTGGTGTGTTGGATTGTTGTGGAGAAGAATTTGTGTTCACCAATGTGTGAACTGTGCATTGTAGAGGTATATGGTAGAAATGTCTTTGCTCTGCATTTTTCTGTAGTTATGTTTCAGGTCTTGTTGATCTAAAGGAGTTTTGATTGTGTTGGTATCTTTATTCAATCAAGATGGTTTGAGGTTGGGTGCTTCGAAATTTAGTTTCTCAAGTAACAATGTATGGTAGAGTTGTCTGAGTGTACAGGGTGTGTAAATTTTTTGGGTGAAAGTTTTAGCGAAGGAGTTTGTTAGATTTTAGGTTGTTTATGGAATATTCTAGATCATGCTCAAGCGTGGTGTGTGGTTTTCAAAGTTATCCTTGGATCTAAGGAAGCGTGTACTTAAAATTTTAATGGTGTTTACATGGGTAATGACCGACCTAGTGTTTACACTAATTGTGGTGAATGTATTGTTTATAGAGGCATGTGGTTGAGTGGTATTGTATATTTGGGTTCCAAATAAGGAATGGTGTTTTCCTCTTTCATTTCTATCTGTCATGGAAGTGTTTTGGTGCCAACCTTATTTGAATTTGCATGGTTGATGTGCATAGCCAACCTTGGAGAAGGGTTTCAAGTTTGAAGAAGGTATAAATATGAGTTTAGTTGTTGAGAGATGATAAGATAGATGCTAGAGATGAGAATGATGTGAATTACAAAGTTATAGAGTTTGAAATTCAGAAGTGCAGTGTGAGCTTTCATGTGTTGGATTATTGGATGTAGTGACCTAAAGGTGTCTATAATTATTCAATCAAGCTACAAAAGTGTTGGTTATCTATTATGGTGGATTCTCTATCATATTGAGATGATTTTATTTGTGTAACATTTCTTCTCTATCTTCTTTTCTATTCAAACAATGAGCCTTTCTTTCTTTGGCTAGCGAGCCCTATTGCATTCGATGTTGATATTACTTATATTGTGAGCTAATCCTCAAACTTTTTTCTCCCTTCTTAGGGTTTCCATGTAAATCTGGTGTTCTTTTGTGTATGGTGTTGTGTTTCAATTTATGTTATTTTATTTTCATGCTAATTCATCATAACATATTAAGGGTTTATTGAATGAATGTGGATATGAATGTTAATGATGGTTGTGAATTTTTTTTAAGGTATAAATAATTCACCCCTATCTCAATTGTCTTGTGCATTCAAAATTTGGTATCAGATTAAGATTCCTTGGAAGAAAACTTAACCGCTTAAGGTAGATATGGGATGGTGCACAAAAAGGAGATCCCTATGTTTGATGGAACATACTATGCATTCTAGAAAATAAGGATGGAAGGAATTCTAAGTTATCTGGGATATGATGTCTAGAAATCAAATCATAATGGATATACTATACCTACAAATGGTCCAAGCACTAAAGCTGGTATCAAAGCCTATGCAAGCAATAGTAAAGCAATGTATGATGTCTTAAGTAGTCTTACAAATTATGAATTAGTGAAAGTTATGAATTTGAAAATAGCTAAAGAAATCTGGAAAAAGGTCGAAAGCATTTATGAAGGAGATGATAAAGTTAGACAAGCCAAGATGTAGAATCTGAAAACCACATTTGAGAACTTGTGAATTTCTAAAGATGAAAATATTATAAGCTACATGCAGAGGGTAGATGAAGTGGTGAGCTCCATCAGAGGTCTTGGTGGAAAAGTCAAAGAATCAAAAGTGGTAAAGAAAATTCTTAGAACCCTTCCTAAAGCTTATAGTCATAAAGTTTCTACTATTGTGGAATTTTCAAATCTAGATCAGTATATAAGAGATCAATTGTATGGTTCTCTAACTACATTTGAAATGAGAGAATTTGGTACAAATAATGGTGCAAAAGTTGAGACTACTTTTAAGGCTGAAAAATCAGAGAAGATTGAAGAATTAGATCAAGAGGATCTTGATGATGTGGAAGCTTACTTTGTGAGAAGGATGAAAAAAGGTAGTGGTAAGTACAAAGGTAACTTTCCTTTCAAAAGTTTCAGTTGTGGAAAGATAGGTCAGTATGCTTCAAGATGTCCAAACAGAGTTGTGAATGAAAAAAACAAGGAGAAAAAAGTTAAAATGATTAAGAAAAGTTATTATGTTAGAGAGGAGGGCCAATGCAGGATCATGGGGGTCCAAACTAGGCTCTTAAGCGGCAATGAAAATTTAGAAAAATAGAGCTAAGAAAATTGACATAACAATTTGAATAAGTTATTAAAATATTTAGAAAAAGTGTAAGAACAAAATTTGTAGAAAATTGAATGTAGTTTCTAAGATACTCTTCTTTTTTTGGAAAAAAGTAAATCTATTTGGTGAAAATTTAAAATTCCAATGTAGTAGTACTAAATTTTCAGAAAAAAATAAAAAGCAAGTGTATGTTTGACCAACCTAAGTACACGCAAAAATTAATATATTTTTTTGAAACTTTTAATATAACTAGAGGTTACATGCCTAGAAGAACCACATTTTTTTTATAATTTTTTTGTAAGTAAATAATTAGTTATGAAATTTTTATTAACTTTTTTAAAATATTAGAACTTGTTTGACTGACCACCATAACTTGGTCAAAAATTTGTGAAATTCAATTTTTATTTTTTTCATCCTATAGTATGGGAAGCATAGAATGTGTTGCATCTTTTGAATTCAAAAAATGTTAAATTGTTTAAGAATTATAGATGTTTTTCAATTATCTTACCAATCAGGACATTAGTCAAAATGCATGTAGAAAATCAATAATAATTATATCTATATAATTCCAAATAAGGCATATCTTATATTGGTGGGAGATGAAAATTTACTTAATAAACCCTTTTCATTTCATCAAATTTGGATAAAAAAAGTTTTCAATCGCTTTTGTCTCATATCACCACTTTTTGGACCCGAGCATGATCCTACACTCACCCAAGATGCAAGTATTTTTGATGATGAATTTGATTATTGAGATGATAATGATGAATACTTGTTCATGGCTCTAAAAGATGAATCCGTTAGATACTGAATTTAAAAGATGTGTGAAGGAAATCCCTCTAGAGACAAAGGCTAACACTGAAGGTACTTTGGTATTTTCCTTTCAAGCTAGAAATGATAAGAACTATAGGATCATTGACAGTGGTTTCTCTAATCATATGATTGAATACAAGAGTAAGTTTGTTAAATTTGAAAAGTATGATGGAGGACTTGTTAGATTTGGTGATGATTTAGGTACTAAGATATGTGGAATAGGTTCAATTAGTTTTAATGACAACCAAAGTATTGGTGATTCTTACTATATTAAGGGTTTAAGGCATAACCTCTTGAGTGTTGGAAAAATGTGTAGCAAATGATACAATATTATTTTCAAGTATGATGGATGTGAGACCAGAAAAGGATCTAAAACTATGATTGTTGTTGGAAGAAGGACAAATGGAAATGTTTATCAGCTCAACAGTTCTGATGGTCATTATTTTATGACTTAGATTAATGAAAGTTGGATATGAAATATGTTGGGAAAATGAGTCTCAACCTTGCAATTATATATGATTTATATATATTTCCTAGTTACATTGATAGGTGTATACAATAGCAGCAAAGAGCGAAATGTGAGCGTGTTAACTTTTTTAGGAAACTTCTAAAATGAATGACATACATTAAATAGTGATATATTGTAAATCTAGACCATTCATTATTAGGCTATAGATCTAATGGTGGAGAATTTGTTGGCTTGTCTTTCCCTATAATGTAACCCTATTTTATGAGGGCATTGTATTACAACTACAGTAGAGAGACGATGATGTATTCTTAGAGTTTGATAACGGTTGTGTTGTCTCTTAATCTTTGAGTGGTGATGCTCATGTGAGAAGCTTTCTCTACAAGTATATTGTAATATTTATGATTGTTGAATAATATATTGGGTGGATTTTGGAGTTTGGGGTTTTTATCCTGAAAGGCTTTTCCCCACGTAAAACACTATGTCATGGCATGCATGATATTTATGTTTATTATGTTTAAGTTTATGTAACTGTTAAAGATCTATAAATTCTTGCATTTTTCTCCTCTCAAGATTAGTGTAGGAAGTTGTTCCACTACCTTAGCTTCCTTACAAGTGGTATCAGAGCTTGATCACCTTTGGTTTTAGTTGTGGGTTGTTGGGTTTTTTGAACCAATATGAATTTGAGTGGGAGATTGTGCACAAGATACTTTGTGATTTTGTTGTAGGAATTTTCATATGCAAAGTTCATCAGGGAGAATAGAACTGGAGAAATTTTCTAGAAATAATTTTGAAATGTGGAAGCTAAAGATGGAGGACCTATTGATAGATTGCGATCTATGGGATGTTGTTGATGAGAATGTTTCAAGGCCTACAAATCCTACTTAGACTACTCAATATGATGTTATGGACAGTAAAGCCAAGGTTCTAATTAGAGTATGCTTGGAAGACTCTATTTTAATTAATTTCCATGAGGAGACCTATTGACATCCCAAATGGCACAACAACATTGCAAACAAAATATTGCTACTCTGTTTCTCCTAAAAGAGAAAGATAATCACATGGATATCTTAGCTCCCAAGGTCTATGTAGTTGGTTCTCAACTGTGCTGATGTCCCTCAGTGGTCAATGTAATAGTAATGTTCAAGGGGCTTGCTGGTGTTGAGCTTTTGGACTGTTATGAGATCAAACATAAACTTAAAACCTATTCTAACTGAGGTTTTAAAGAAATATAAAATGATGGATTAGGGTTTTGAGACATAAAAGAATGACACTTCATTCAAATTAACTAGACTTGTCACCTTCCAATGAACTCCTAACTAAAACTGTAGAACAAAATTAACTTGTGACTAATACATAGTTTCATCCATTCACAGTGCTAATTTCAATAGTAGATTTCAAGTTACCATTCAAACAAAACATAAAACCAAACTTCATTCCTTGAAAGCCTCCTAAAGTAGATGATTAATTCAAGACAAACACCATTCAGGAACACAACGTGAAGTAAATTAAGATCTGGTTGCTTCTACTATCAATGAGACAGATAAGCAACATTTACAAAGCTGGCACAATCACCAGTGTATAGAAAATCTATGATTTCAAATTGTTTCCATTTACAATAAGAAGAATGAAAGATACATTGGTCTATTCTGAATCTAACTCCTACTCAGGAAGATAAAAGAAGCTCCTATTACAAAGAATCAGGCTCATCTTTTATCCCCTCTATTCCTATTTTACTGACTACTAACTAGAAGTTCTAATCTAGAAGTGCTCTCCTTATTCCTGAAAGTTCTAACCTTTACAAAGAGGCAAGAATGCCTTATATACAAAATGCACCAATAGGAATGTGTTTTCCCCTTACATCAGGGTTTACAAAATATCTGCAGACTAGAGAGTCGACTGTCAGATCTTTTGAAGAGAGTCGGTTGTGCATTCAATGTGAATCCTCATTGTCCATGCTAATGAAAGATCATTCTAGAAAAGATCTATAGATATTTTGTTGCTGCAACATTAACTCCCCTGTCTCCATGTCCATTTTTGAACTCTCTTACAGTCCACATTGAATGCTTAGAAATATCTTCATTAATGTTGATCTACCTCCCTTGCCAACAGTCGCCGTAACTATCCCTCTGAGTCACAGTTTCTCCTTTCCTTCGGCTCCCTTTCTATTTTGGACTTCTCTATTCATTGACCATCCTTCTAGAAATGACATCAGGCCCCCTTGTAGATCTTTGCACCATCGCCTAAGCAGATTCATCATCAATTGTTCTCAGAAGGAATCCATCCGGTCGCACTTTGTTAGTCTTTCTTTCACAGGAGTGGTCAATCGGGCAATGGCTCATCTTAGCTTTCTTTGATTGGATGATCATAGGCCATGTAGGATTCTTTGGTGGTCAAAAGGGGTTAGCTTAGCATCGTACATCAGTGAGACACCCATCATGTCTCCTTGATGCGATTTCATCTTAACAGTTATCAGCATAGCATATGGCAGTTGACAAGACATTTCAGCGAGCTATAAAAGTTATACTGGGCTCATAAAGACCATCGGCAAGACTACATTCCTTCGACAAGACCACATGGCGAAGCTTTTTGTTTTCTTTTGGAGTCTCCCCAAATTGCTTTTGTTGACCTTCTTGCGCCAACTTCTCTTTTTTTTTTGGTGTGACTTTCTCTCTTTGCCAAGACGCTATGGCAAAGACATGATCCTTTGGCAAGCTATTTGGTGGGCTATATTGTTGCCAAGACCTCCCCGAAGTCATACCAAAGTAGATTCCTTCGTTACAGGCGCTTCATTGTAGCATTCTCTTGTCAAGGAGATGTCTTGCAGACATCTTATGTCTCGGGGAAGACTTTACTAGTTCACCCTTTTGTCACCATGACACACCAGTTCTCTCACCAAAGTTCCTTTGTGTTGCTCAGACCTTTCTCGTTTGGCGAGAGTATATAGCGATCCCCTTTGTTTCCTTTGGAGTCTTACTGACACCTTGTTCCGGTGAGACATCCACCATTTGTCCAGACCTCTAGGCGACACTATGTTACTTTGCCAGTATACAGACCCTTCCCCATTGGCAAGACTCCAAGCGCTCAGTGAGAGCACATACCAAAGAGAACAACTCACGCTGAAGTGTCAGACCCCTTTTGCTTAGTAGGTGAGACTTTAGGGATTCGTCGAAACTTCTTGGCAAAGGGAAAACCTTTTGCTGATGTATAGATCCTTCTGCCGCTGGTCAGTGAGACACGAGGACCTCACCGAGACCCTTCCCTGAGGAGAAACTTATGCCGATAGGAAACTCCTAGTCATCGAGACAATGAATGATGTCTTGCCGATAAACACCTGTATGTGAGTTATGATTGTTATGAAATCTTCGGGGTCTTGCCGATAGGCAACACAGATGCATGTTGAGTAGAATGCCCTGGTAGTCGGCAAGACATCTACAAGGTCTTGCCAACTTTCTTCTTAGCTAATTTTTATGACCAACTGAACTGGGAAATGCATTCCAGGTGAGCTCCCTTGACAAGTACCATCTTGTATGTGATTTAATCCTGCATTCAATGAAGAAAACCACAATAAAGATCACATAAAAAGAAGTTAAATAACCAAAATCATCATTGAAACGAATCCCATGTTAGTAAGGTGTAGTTAAATCTTCAAACAAAATGATCATACAAACAGTTCAGGTTTCAAGCTGACCCGCAAAATCCAAGCCAGGGAGGAATTTCAGAGAATTCTGAGTTAGGTGGATTCTAGTGGAATGAACATGAAAACACTCATTAGAAACTTAATCTGATCATTATCAATCAAGGAACAACATGTGAGATCTCAAAATAGCATCAATTAATCGTAAAAAGCATCATCATTTATTCACTAGCCTTGCTACTCCATACTTTTTCACATTTCACCAGACTCTAAGGAAATCCATGCAGGATGGATTTTTGAGAAGAAGACATTCTAGCAAACCCGGAACAAACAGGGAACAACGAATTCTAGGAAAATCTTAAAGAGAAAGAAATCTGTGAAAAATAAGACAAATTCCCCAGAGGCCTCATGGATTTCGAGCAAATCTAGTCCACGTGGAATTATGCGAAGACCAAAAATCCCCAAAAAAACAGCGTTCAGCCAGAGTTTGAGTGAGATCCAAGGAAATCTGAATGGGATGGAAAATCCCGAACTCAGGAGAAAACCCGAAGAACCCCAAGATCAAAAGCAAAAACCAAAGGCAAAGAAAGGAAAAGAAAGGGGGACTCATTTTGTTCCAAATCAAAATGGGGTGGTTATGCAGGGCATAACAAATGGCGACTCGGCTAGGAAAATGGTTTAACCATTTTCAAGAATCTGAAGGATTCAGCTACCCAGAACTCCAGGTTCATGAACATCACAACTCCAATTGGGTCAGTTTTAGAAGCAAGGTTGAGTTAGGATCTCAAATGTAAGCCAACAATAGCTACCCCTAAATCTATGTGTGTGTTTGACTGTGCATCACTCTCTCATGAAGTTTTCTTCATCTTTTGGACAACAACGTGTAAGATTTGAACTACATGAGTTGATTTTATTTTAGCTATCTTGCAATGATATCTTGGGCATTGCTCTGCTGCCAGTCAGACATCCATAGCCCCGACGAAGATACCTCTAGTTTTCTCACAGCATTTCTCTACTACCAATTAGGCGTCTATAGCCCTAGTAGAGATACTAGAAACACCCGTTCATATTTAATCCTCATTTTCTTTTGATAATTCTTTTTTTCTTTTTTTCTTTTTTCTTTTGAAGTTTCAAATATTTCATTTAATTCTCTTTTTCAATATGTTAGATGTTTAAAACCTGTTTTGGGTTGAAAACTACCATGGACCTCATTACAACACTTGGAAAATCATATTTTTCACTCAAGTCTTACAACATTGCCATCCTAGGACAAATATACCATTACAAGAGGAGATGATCTTATTGATTTGTGACAGATTCAGAGGGAGCCGATGAAGGTTAATTAATTTTCACCTTGTTTTCAAAATGTTCCACAACTCTTATTGTCAATGGGCATAAGACAAAAGTTTAGGAAAAAATCACCCAACCAGAAAGCATGCAAATATCTGAACCATTTCTCCAAATGACCAAATTATGTTTCAAATAACAACCACCATTTCAAGATGGGATAGAACAGGGAAACCCAAAAAGACAAAAACAAAACAGAAACCAAAAGAACCAAGGAGGCAAAAAGACAAAAATAAAAAGGAAGAACAAGGAAACAACAACAAAGCTATTTACAAACAGAAGCAAAAGTAGAATATTTACAAACAGAAAAACAAGCCATCTACAAACAAAAACAAAAAGAACAGGAAAAGGAAAAAAAAACAAAACAAAGGAAAACTAAATAAACCAACAACTAATGCTAACCAATCCTACTCCTAAACTAACTCAAAAGCTAAGCTTTACAAACACATAACTATAAAAATTTGTACATTGACTTGACTGATTTTTCATTATGTGCAGCAATCTTAACTTACTAGGCATAGTTCTAAGCCTAGCAAATTTATCTTTATACTCAGAAATATGAGGTTTGTGTTCAATAAGTTCATTCTGAAGGCATAAAGCTTGAAATATTATCAGTTGTGGGTTCTCAGTTTTGTCATGATTTACCCACAAACATGTTTTACTATCCCCAATGTCATAATCAAACTGAAAATTACTAAAACACAGAGGATAATGAAAGGACACCACCTGATTCTGAAGATTTTTAGTTACCAACATAGGCTTGTGTTGTATGATCTCCTCTTCATGAGGTCTCAGCTCATGGAACACCACTGAGTCAAGGTTCATCTTGCAGTCAAGATATTCACTCACCAACATCTCTGTATTCATCTTAGGTACGGAGCCAAGAATTTTTTGAATTTCTTGAGATGAATGTTCACTTTCAACATTCTCTTGAAACATGTTATCCCCTAGGGTTTTGAGAATCTTCCTCTAGCTTATCATCATTGGTGTTAGAGGTATTGGCACATGGTGACCAAGGATTTCCCTCAAACTCATTTGAACTCATAGAGTTAGAGATAGGAAAACACTCTCTCAATTCATAGTTATGCACCTCATCAGCAAGGAAATGCTCTTAGCATCAAATTCGCCAGTGTTAAGAACAAATTGATTAGTGGATACTAAGCAAGGACCTTCTTCCAACAACACATTTGAGCAATCAGAATCAAAATCAAGAAAAAAATCCCTTGTCTCATTCTCTTCGTTATGTTGAAGAGACTCAACTTCAGAGATAACCTCTTGGTTGCTTTCTTGGCATTCCTTTGCTTCATCCAAATGTACTTTGTCATGAACTTCTTTAGGGAACAATTGAATGATCTACACATCTACTTGAATTTCTTCCCTTAAAATTTCATGCTGACATTTAAGTCCTTGACTTTGACCACCAGGTTCATTAGAAATCTCATCTTGAAGCATGTTATCTATTCCAATCCGTCCACTACTCAAATCAGCAGAGTCATCTTCTTGCGCTAACCCATCAAGGTGTGTTTCCTCCTCTTCATTGGGGGGATAGGTACTCCAAGGATCATCCATAAGTATTCCTTCAATAGTGATCATTTGCTTGAAATACAAATCCATCCTTCCTAGGAAGACATGGCAGTCCATCTAAGAATGTTGGTCAGTTCGATGTATCCTACATCCACTTGGCCCAACAAGTTCTGATAGTTTTAGACCTCCTAGCACTTCTAATTTCTCCCTTATTCAATTTTTCATATGAGGGATATCAATCCAGCATGAACCGTGTCTCTTTGTCCATCCCTCATCACTCTGATTCTCATCTTGGTCAAAAGAGTTTACCTCATCTTCTTCACAACCATCGTTAGTACTAACGTTCTCAACAAAGCTAGATTCAATCTTGAGATTTCCATTATACTCTGGATTTAGATCCATTTCATGCTTTTCACCAAACAAGTCATTAAAATTATATTCTGGCGAATCAAATGTTTTATTCACAAGTTCATTGTGATGTAATGGACTATGCTTTGGAAGATGACTGAAAAGAGATGATATGGTAATAACTTCATTATCGAATGAAGTACTCAACTCTATGATTGGATTTTGCAGGAGTGAATTCCCCCAATGGTCTTGTGTGTAATTGACCTAATATGGGGTGTCGGGGAATACAGTGCTTGGAACCTTAGGAAGGTCGTAGCTGCTTGATGGAAATGCTTGCACCTGGGTAGGGATGGTGGGTGAAGTGGCATAAGGCTGCAGATGATGGTAGTTTGCAAGCACAAGAGGGTTATAATCCTGAGTTTAGCTATCTGAATTTCTAGTGCCACCTCCAAATGGTGCCAATAAGAGAGCCTTTTTAAATGCATCATGCAAAGATATAGCCTTACCACAACCTCTGACTTTGGTTGCCAATGAAAAATTTAAACCCTAATAGTAATGTTCTATTAGTATAAGATTATCAACAACCAAATCCAAAGATTGAACCCTTTGATACATAAACAAGAATCTGTGATTAAATTGATCAATGGGTTCTAATGGTATCCTTTTTGTAGTTGCAAATTCATGTAAGGGGTGTAGTGCATGAGGATCAAACTGATCTAAAAATAAGATTTCTATTTTTGTCCATGAACAAATAGATTCTAATGACAAATTACCATACCATTGCTTGGCTGAACCTTGAAGTGTTCTGATGAATAATTGAAAGAAGACATCTTCATGCTGAACCTAGAGAAAAGTAAGTACACGCCTGCAAGTTTTGACATGTTTAGAAGTATTTTTCCCATTGTTAGGGAAAAATAATGGAAGCCGATCATACAAGTGATCAGCAATTTCATGGAAAAATTATTGGTATATACAAAGGGCTACCCATTAGAGCTGGGCATTCCAAGACCTGGCCCACTCCAACTCACAATGATCCATAATTACTCATGTCTGCCCTCCTTCTAGCGCCAGTTCCTATTGACGTCCCAAATGGCACATCAACATTGCAAACAAAATATTGCTACTCTATTTCTCCTGAAAGAGAAAGATAATCACATGGATGTCTTAACTCCCAAGGTCTCTGTAGTTGGTTCTCAACTGTGCTGATGTCCCTCAATGGTCAATGTAATAACAATGTTCAAGGGGCCTGTTGGTGTTAAGCTTTTGGACTGTTATGAGTTCAAACATAAACTTAAAACCTATTCTAACTGGGGTTTTAAAGAAATATAAAAAGATGGATCAGGGCTTTGAGATAGAAAAGAATGACACTTCATCCAAATTAACCAGACCTGTCACCTTCCAAGGAACTCCTAACTAAAACTGTAGAATAGAATAAACTTGTGACTAACACACAATTTCATCCATTCACAGTGCTGATTTCAACAACATATTGTAAGTTACCATTCAAACAAAACATAAAACCAAACTTGATTCCTTGAAAGCCTCCTAAATCAGATGATTAATTCAAGACAAGCACCATTCGGGAACACAACGTGAAGTAGATTAAGATCTGGTTGCTTCTACTATCAGTGAGACAAATAAGCAACATTTACAAAGCTGGCACAATCACCAGTGTACATAAAATCTATGACTTCAAATTGTTTCCATTTACACTAAGAAGACTGAAAGATACATTGGTCTATTATAAATCTAACTCCTACTCAGGAAGACAAAAGAAGTTCCTATTACAAAGAATCAAGCTCAGCTTCTATCCCCTCTATTCCTATTTTACTAACTACTAACTAGAAGTTCTAATCTAGAAGTGCTCTCCTTGTTCCTAAAAGTTCTAACCTTTAGAAAGAGGCAAGAATGCCTAATATACAAAATGCACCAACAAGAATGTGTTATCCCCTTACCTTAGGGTTTACAAAATATCTACAGACTGGATAGTCGGATCTCAAATCTTTTGAAGAGAGTTGGTTGTGCATTCAATGTGAATCCTCCTTGTCCATGCTAATGAAAGATCATTCTAGAAAAGATTTGTAGATCTTTTACTGCTGCAACATTAACTCCCCTGTCTCCATGTCCATATTTGAACTATCTTGCAGTCTGCCTTGAATGCTCAGTGAGACACCCATCGTGTCTCCCTGATGTGATTTCATCTTAACAGTTATCGGCATGGCATATGGTAGTCGACAAGACATTTCAGCGAGCTACAAAATTTATACCTGGCTCACAAAGACCATCAGCAAGACTACATTCCTTTGACAAGACCACATGGCGAAGCTTTTTGTTTTTTTTGGAGTCTCCTTGAATTTCTTTTATTGACCTTCTTTCACCAACTTCTCTTTTTGTTTCGGCGTGACTTTCTCTCTTCACCAAGACCCTATGGCGAAGACATGATCCTTTGGCAAGCTATAATGCTTCTTTTGGTGGGCTATATTGTCACCAAAACCTCCCTGAAGTCATACTGAAGTGGATTCCTTCATTATAGGTGCTTTGCTTTAGCATTCTCTTGTCGGGGAGATGTCTTGCAGACATCTTATGTCTTGGAAAAGACTTTACTAGTTCACCCTTTTGTTGCCATGACACACTGGTTCTCTCACCGAAGTTCCTTCATGTCACTCAGACCTTTCTCATTCGGTGAGAGTATATAGCGATCCCCTTCATTTCCTTCAAAGTCTTACCGACACCTTGTTTCAGTGAGACATCTGTCATTTGGCCAAACCTCTGGGCGATGCTATGCTACTTTGCCGATATGCGGACCCTTCCCCGTCGATAAGACTCCAAGCATTCAGTGAGAGCACATACCGAAGAGAACAACTTACGCCAAAGTGTCAGACCCCTTTTGCTTAGTAGGTGAGACTTTAGGGATTTTTTGAAACTTCTTGGTGAAGGGAAAACCCTTTTTCGATGTATGGATCCTTCTGTCGCCGGTCAGTGAGACACGAGGACCTCGTTAAGACCCTTCCCCGAGAACAAACTTATGCTAATAGGAAACTCCTAGTCACTGAGACAATGAATGATGTCTTGGCGATAAACGCCTGCATGTGATTTCCAATCGTTATGACATCTCTAGGGTCTTGTCGATAGGCAACACAGATGCATGTTGAGAAAAATGCACTGGTAGTTGGCAAGACATCTGCAAGGTCTTGCTGACTTTCTTCTTAGCTTATTTTTATGACCAATCAAACTAGGGAATGCATTCCAGGTGAGCTCCCTTGACAAATAGCATCCTATATGTGATTTAATCCTGCATTCAATGAAGAAAACCACAATAAAGATGACATAAACAGAAGTTAAATAACCAAAATCATCATTGAAATGAATCCCATGTTAGTAAGGTGCAGTTAAATCTTCAAACAAAATGATCATACAAATAGTTCAGGTTTTAGGCCGACCCACGAAATCCAAGCGAAGGAGGAATTTCAAAGAATTCTGAGTGAGGTAGATTCTAGTGGAATGAACATGAAAACACTCATTAGAAACTTAATCTGATCATTATCAATCAAGGAACAACATGTGAGATCTCAAAATAGCATCAATTAATCATAAAAAGCATCATCATTTATTAGCTAGCCCTACTACTCCATACTTTTTCACATTTCACCAAACTCCGGGAAATCTGTGTGGGACAGATTTCTGCGAAGGAGAAGACATTCTGGAAAACCCGAACCAAACAGGGAACAATGGATTCCAGGAAAATCCAGAAGAGAAAGAAATCCACGAAAAAGAAGACAAACTCCCCGGAGGCCTTGGGGATTTCGGGCAAATCCAGTCCATGCAGAATTCTACGAAGACCAAAAATCCCTGAACAAACAGCGTTCAGCCAGAGTTCAAGTGAGATCCAAGGAAATCCGAATGGGATGGAAAATCTCGAACTTAGGAGAAAACCCAAATAACCCCAAGAGAAAAAGCAAAAACAAAAGGCAAAGAAAGGAAAAGAAAGGGGGACACATTTTTCTCCAGATCAAAATGGGGTGGTTATGCAGGGCATAACAAGACCTTTGCATAGAAACTATGGAAGAAGCTTGGTGAGATGTATAAGGAAAAATCTTTAGTGAACAATATTTTCTTGAGGAAGAAGTTGTATTCTTTGAGAATGGAAGAGGGTGGAGGAATCATAGACCACCTGGAAGCATTCAATATGTTGGTGGCTCAATTAGCATAAGTTGGTGTCAAAATGGATGAGGAAGAGAAATGTTAGATCTTGCTTTGGTCTTTGTTTGATTCGTGGGATTCTCTTATTATGGTTATTGGGAGTACTTCTATTATATTGATGACTAAAGATGTGGTGGGTTCTTTGATTTTTGAAGAAATGAGGAGGAAGGTATCCATCACTACCAAGGAGGCCCTAAAAATTCATGGAAGACCTAAGGAAAAAGGAAAGAAGAATGAGAAGCATGACAAATCCAAGTCTAGGGGGAGATCTAAATATCCTGGAAAGTCCAAAGTTATTTTTTGGAACTATGGTAAGCCTGGGCATGTTCGTAAGGAATGCAAAGAAGAAAAGAAGAAGAAGAAAAAGAAGAAATTTGATTATGATTCTAAATCCAAGGAAGATGGCAACACATTCATTGCATCATTGGCAATTTGTGTAGGTAATGATGCATGATTAATTGACTCAGGTGCATCTTTCCATATCACATTTAATAGAGATTAGTTTTCTGAATATGAAGAATTCGATGGAGGTAAGGTGTACTTGGGTGATGATTCTTATTTAGACATTTTTGGCCTTGGTAAATTTAAGATCAAGTTTCCTGATGGTATAATAAAAAAGACTAATGGTGTGTTGCATATCCCAGGATTAGCACAAAATTTGTTATCTGTGAGAAAACTAATAGATGCGGGTGTGTAGGTAGTATTTTCTAATGTAGGATGCAAGATGGTCAGAGGTGCTATGGTGATTGTTAGAGGTGTCAGATATGGCACATTCTATAAGTTGGATGCATGCACTATTGAGTGCAATAGTACTTCTGTGAAAAGAAAGTCTATGGAAGAAGTGAGGGTTTCACCTTCAGCAAATGGTCATGGATTTTGGGTACCCAAGGCTGCTCTTTCTTTTGAGACAAAGTTACCTATAGAGAAAACTATGTTATGGCACTAGAGACCTAGCCACATTGGAGAAAAGAGTCTAAGGACCTTGAAAAATAAAAACCTTATTGAAGGTTTGTCTAATTGTAATCTTGAATTCAATTTTTGTAAGCATTGTATTTATGGAAAACAAAACCGTATTTAGTTTTACTCGAGTTCTCATAAATCTTGTGGTGTATTGGATCTTACTCATTCTAATGTGTTTGGTCCTGTAGATGTGTTGGAAGAATGAAGAAGAATGGATAATTATACATTTTTTGTGTTGTCATTGATGTCACCATGTTATATGAGTTGTGACTGCAAGACTAAGTCATTCTTTGATTCAGTGTTCCAGACCAGTATTTGAACCGATATATAGTTTACACCCTCTGATATTTTGGTCTACAATCCTTTGCAATTGATTGTTGCTACTTGTGGTTTTGAGAAATGGTTAATGAACATTTGAAGAATGTATGTTCAAAATATCTCATGCATAGGTGCTCATATGGTGTATTGACGTTATTTTGTTGGTTACATTTTACTATTAAGACTATCTCTAGTAGACCTCATGGATAATTGGTGTAATGGTGAATTAATTTTTTGTTGCGGATATATGTGTGACCTATCTTAGGTCTACGCTAACATGATGTAGTGTACTACATGTTTTGATTTATTGTTTGGAAAGATTTTGTGAAAGCCTGAAGCCAACAGTTGGTATTTTTGGTAAATAAGGATTGCATCTAATTAGGCCAACCTAATTGATGCTTGTGGATGGATCAGATATATGTCAGACAATTTTGAAGATTGTGGGTGAGACAAATTGCATTTTGATGCAAATGTGAAGAAATGTGAAAATGATGAAGTGTGTTAAGTCAGTCTATTAAGCATTACTGAAACTATATCAACACTTGTTAGCTCCACTCTTATCAATTCATTTTGGTTATGAAGCCAAAAATTTTTTGTAATTCTTTTTGTAGGTAGTGAGCCTCCTTGTGTAAGTAGTGAGCTTTTTGCATCCGAATAGTGGGTCCTATTCTGAGCAGTGAGCCTTATATATTTGGTTTTTGGAATCACTTTATATTGTGAGTTAATCCTCACTGTGGTTTTTCCCGTATTGGGTTTTCCACGTAAAATTATAGTGTTCATTGTGTTGATTTTTCTTTCTATTATCTGAATTTCATGTTCATACTTAATAATAGAATTGTGTGGTTGTGAAGTTGATAAGTGTGTAAAGTTTTGAATTTGAATTTAGTGAAAACTAATTTACCCCCCCTCTTAGTTGTCCTATACCTTTTAACAATTGGTATCAGAGCTTTGGTTCCTTGGTGAAGAGCTTAAGTACTTGAGGAAGATCCTAAAGGTTAAACAAATGGATGATAAAGAAGAACTCTAGGCTGCACTTGAAGATCTTGAAAAGGTTGAAAATGAAAATAGATATTTGAAAGAAAATATTGATGAGGCAAATGAATGTGTCCATAAACTAAAAGAATAATTAAAGAAATTAAAAGAAAGACATAGAGAAGTGAGTGAGCAGTAGAAACAAGAGATCGTCAAATTGAAAGTACTAGTGGAAGAAAAGAAGAGAATTGAAGAATGCCTAAATACAATGGTGTAGAGCAAGATTGATGAATGCACTACACTTGAACAAGAGGTGGTGAACTTGAAAGTAGAACTAGAGAAAGCAAAACTCTATGAAAACAATTTCAAATCTAGCTCCGACAAGCTTGATGAGTTGATTGTAAGACATAAACCAAGTAAAGACAAAGGTGGCTTGGGAAATGAAATAGGTGAAAGCTCAAAGGATAATCAAAAGACTCAAGATAAAGGGAAGTAGAAAATAAATTCAAGGAAATTTTCTAGAAAACCACCTATCAGATAGCCAAATGCTCAAAGGTATCCATCTTTCAATGGTGTTTTATTTTCATGTAACAAATTTGGTCATAGGGAAACTCAGTGCAGAAGTAGAATGAATCAGTTTTACGGTTCCTTCTCTAGATAGTGTTTTTCATGGAAGAAAATTAGACATAAAGATACTGAATGTAGATCTCAGGTGAGAATGATTAGTCAGGTGATGATGAATAGGTTTAATGGAAGTAGAATGAATCAATTTTTTGATGGCTATTTCTATACATACAACAAGTTCAAACACAAAGAAAATCAATGTAGATCAAGGGTTAATGGAGGTCAAATGAATCAAAAACATGATGTCTATTATAACTGCAACAAATTTGGACACATCTCAAGAGCTTGTAGAAGTAAGAAGGGAAAGTAGTCTACTCCAATAGAGAAGAATGAGCCGATGAAGAAAATTGAATAAAATGAGGTGAAACAAGAAATGAATAAGATATGGAGGAAGAAAGAAGAAGAATTAGAGATGAAAGATGCATCTGTTCCCTCATTCAGTATAGAAAATTCCTCCCAGAATTAGACCTAGCATGGTCTTAGGGGGAGCATTAATAGAAAATTGTACAAACCCCCTAGATGTATTGCATGTCAGATGTTAGCATGAGGATATGTTGCAAAAAATGAGTAGACAAAGGTTATGAAAAAGAAACCACAAGAAAAATCATAGGCATGCTATTTTGTGGATCAATTTAGTGTTTATAGTGTAGAGAAATAGGGTTTTTATAAGTTTTTTGAAGACTGCCACATTCAATGCAAATTAAGGCTAATCGATGGTGTATAAAGTAAAATTCATAAGTCTTTTTTATCACTTGTGCAATTTGAAGAGTTTGAAAAATAACTTGGAGCAATCTTGAAGCAACCTCAAAGTGATTTGGAGCAATTATGAGGTAATCTAAAGGAATCATTATGGACAATTAGGAATAAGAGTTGGAAGCTTTCAAAATAATTTCTCAGTTTACAAAGGGGAAGAAGGGAAAAGGAAGAATTTTTGATTGAACAATAAAGAATTCAAGAAAGATAAGCATGGTGATGGATAGAGGATCATGTGGCAATATTACACTAAAGTTGAAGGGTGTTGAATTGGAAGAATTTGATCATAGGAAGATGAAGGAATTGGAACTAGGGTTGAAGAAAAATGAATTGCAGAGTATAAAAATCCTAGGTATGGATTTATGGGGATAATTTCCCTGGTTGGTAGACAAAGAATCTATCTTGTTCTTGTTAAGTTGATTCAAGGATGACAACATTATTTTGGACAAACCCTATCAGATCATGAAGGATGCAATTGAAGCTATTGCTGGTTTATGCAATGTTGGGGACCTCCCTAGGAAGAAAACTATGAAATACAGAGATGTGGAAGAACTTACTGGTATCGACAAAGAACCTCGAGCTCTATTGATAAATACTATTTCAGATCTTGCTATAAGGTATGTTGCATACAACATATCTTATAAAATCTATTTCAGAAATCATGAAGGTTCAACAAAAACAAGTAGTTTGATTTGTGTAGCCTATTACTGGAAAACCTAATTGAGAATTTCAGAATGTCTTTGGTTGAGGGTTATCCTTTTTAGTTTGGGTCTTTTCTCATATGTTTGATATTTTAATTTCTGAGCTCGCTATTGAGAAGAGAGAAAGTTGAGTGGGAATCTAGAATTCCTGTCGAAAAACAAGTTTACAGGTATTTGGAATCGATGGAGGAAAATGCAAGTGCTCACAAAATCTATTTTTCATCCCTAAAGATGAATATGTGGTTTGGTATGTTAGTGCCCAACTAGTTTGAAGAGGGGTCCTCTTTTGGAAAGAAAGAATTGGAAGTTGTCCTTGGTGAATGCCCTCCATAATCTAAAAGGAGAAAAACTATCACAAAATATGTTATCTCAATCAAAAAAAGAATGAAGAATAATTTCTAGCTGGATTTGACTCCTTTGATTTAGAAGATATACGAATGATGTTAGATAGAGGTGAGATGAAGAAGGTTGGTGAAATGTGGAGTGCATGCTCTTTGATCAAGAGACTTAAGATTGATAATATATTGATTGAATATCTACTCAATAGGGTATTTCAGTTTTAGATGTGTCTGACACATTATTAGATGATTTGGTAGAAGTTATTGAAGAAAGAACATTGTTGGAAGGACTTGAAGGTCACAAGTTTGAAGCTATGATTGAGAGAATATGTTCCAAAGCCAAACAAGTGTTATCTAAACACATTAATGAGACAAGAGAATGCATCAAATAAATATTTGACATCTACAGTATTGTCTCTGGTGGTCGGTAGCTGTTTAGAATTTTAGAAGCATAATTGAAGCCATTGAATCTGAGATAAATTGTATTGGAAAGAGTTTCAATTTATTCAAAGACAAGAATGGAAAATAGAGAATAAGAGTTGGAAAATTGCAAGTGGAGTTGTTGATTTCTCAAAGGAAAAGAGAAGACTTGGATAAGACCTTCTGGTTGGTTAAAGAAATTGTTGAGGTCCGGTTGGATCATCTCTCTGGAATACTCTCTGATGCAAAAGATTGTGAACAAAAATGTCTTTCTTTAGACCAGACATCCTCTTTCATGCAGTTGTCTTTATTGGATCGTATAAGTGCAAGGATGAATTTGGTTGTGCTTTCCTAGAAAAGGATTCTTTTGATCATAAGAGATAGGTACAAGAAAAAAAATTCATGTAAAGAGTGTTATTTTCACTTGAATGTTTGAAATGGAGAGTTGGAATTACTTTGTATATAAAATGTTACCATGTACATATGTTTACATCCTATTTTTGGTCACCCTTTGCCATTGATGTCAAAGGTGGACAGATGAGTAAAAAGGGAAAAGAATATTGGCGATAGGGGGAGAGAATATTGTGGTACATGTTGCCATAAATGACAAAGAGGGAGATTGTTGGAAGAATGAAGATGAATGACTAACTATATAGTTTTGTGTTATCATTGATGTCACCATGTTATACGAGTTGTGACTACAAGACTAAGTCATTTTTTGATCCAGTGTTCTGGACCAGTATTTGAACCAGTATATAGTTTACACCCTTTGGTATTTTGGTCTGCAATCCTCTATGGTTGATTGTTGCTGCTTGTAGTTTTGAGAAATGGTTTATGAATGTTGGAAGCATGTATGTTCAATATCTCTCATGTACAGGTGCTTGTATGGTGTATCAGTGTTATTCTGTTGGTTACATTTTACTATTAAGACTATTTCTGGTCGACCTCATGGATAATTGGTGTAATGGTGAATTAATTTTGTGTTATGGATATATGTGTGACCTATCTTAGGTCTATTTTGACACAACGTAGTGTGTTACATGTTTTGATTTATTGTTTGGAATGATTGTGTGAAAGATTGAAGCCGATAGTTGGTTACTTTGGTAAATAAGGATTGTATCTAATTAGGCCGACCTAATTCATGCTTCTAGATGGATCAGATATATATGTTAGATAGTTTTGAAGATTTTGGGTGAGATGAATTGCATTTTGATGCGAATGTGAAGAAATGAAAAAATGATGAAGTGTGTTAAGTCATTCTATTGAGCATCACTGGAACTATACCAACACTTGTTAGGTACACTCTTATCAATTCATTTCGGCTGTGAAACCAAATTTTTTTTGTAATCCTTTTTGTAGGCAGTGAGCCTCCTTGTGCAAGTAGTGACATTTTTGTATTTGTATACACCTTAAATCTACCATGACATCTAATTAATTAAATACTAGTTATTTAATTAATATTCGACTACATATAAATAAATTCTCAATTTATTTATACTATTCCTATTTTCTAATTCTTCAAATCTAAAAACCATATTCTTCTAATTTAATTAAATAAAAAAAAATTCATAAGCTTATTTTATTTAATTAAGTTTCACTAATCCCAAATTAGGAATTCAAGCACATGTCTATAACTTTTTATGCCACCTCACCAAGGTCACATGAAATTAAATAATTCTAATTTTAAATTAGAATTATTTTCAAACACATGGCTTATTCCTCACACACTTCTTCAACCAATTTTCAATCACATGGTCTTTTCTTCCCACACTTTATTCTTCCATCCATTTGGCATGTTGTGTTTGGTCAAGAGATTCCTCCATCCATTTGGCATGTTGTCTTTGGTCAAGGGGACACCTTGATTCTCTCCATCCACCATTCATTCCTCTTGTTTGAATTTGGACCGTCGATCGTTGCCACCACACAAGATGCTTGGAAAATCCTATAAATACAACCCTTTTCCATTGTATTTGGTATCCAAATTTGAGTAGAGTTATCATACAGGAATATCATTTGAGCATTGGAGAATTTTGGAGTCTTATAGTTACATTTCATATCATGTTTTGCATCATACTTAGATCTTAGAATCACACTTTGCTTCATAGTTGCATTTTATGTCATCATTTGCATCATAGTTGCATTTTAGATTAGCATATTCATAGTTAGCATTTGGGCATATGTAGAATAATCCTAGTTCAATACCATAGTATCTACCTCAAATAATCCAACACCATCATCCATTCATCATGTGGTTTCATGTAGGAATTTAATTGGCTTGCATGTTGAATATTTTCTCGTTTCTCAAGTTGCCATTTGAACAACCATAGTGCACAAGGAAATCTAAGGGCCAAATGGTTTAATAAATCCTTGAGAATAGAGGACAATGAGACATTCTTAAAAGATTTGTTTAGCTGCAAAATAGGGTAGTTTATTTGATTCAAATCTTTGATATAATTTGCTTCATTAAGGTTTGTGTTGATTTACTAATATTCCCACATTTCACACACACACAAAATGGTGCCCACCATGGGGCCAGTCCCCATTTCTAACAATTTTCTAGAAAAGTTTGTGTAAACAGGTTGGACGTGATGTTTTAGAGCAATCATGAGTTCTTTTGGCACATACAATAAATCTTTCAGTGCATACGACTTCTGTTTCGGTGCATCCATGGAATCTTCCAGCGCATTCAGTGTCTATTTTGGTGCATCTGATACTTCTTTTAGTGCATCAATCAAATCTTTTAGCGCATATAGAGAGTGTTTTAGTGCATTCAATATTTTCTTTAGCGCGTTTAGTATCTATTTTAGCGCATTGAATAGTTCTTTTCACACATAGAGTAGTTGTTTTAGTGCATTGGGTAATTCTTGTAGCACATTGATGTTTTAGCACATATAGTGACTATTTTAGCAGATTGGGTTAAAATTGCAAAATTTGAGAACTGATCTATGTTTTCTACTTGTAGGTACTTTTATACACTGGTCAAAGACAAATTTATAAAACTATTGATGATTTATGCAATGGATGGAGCTATTTAAATGTTTTCTTTTGCTTAAGATAGGCATCTAGTTTAATTAGAAAGGATAAATGCTTGATGAATGGTAGGAATATGCTACCCCCTTAACTGGGTGACCAAAATGCCAGACCCATTCACTTTTTTTTCATCTTTAGAGGGCTTGCCTTGTGGGAAAAAGTAATCACCCAAGGGAACAACCCAACCAGTAACATGCTAAAGCCAAGTGACTTCCAAACGAGATATAAATGTGGGTACTTGGAGAAAGTTCAAGTATCACAAGGATTGTTCTGACAAAGGAAACAATGGTCTCTTGCTACATGGATGATCCCCTATGAACAAAATTCCTATATTAAAACCCTTTGTTATAGCAAGGCCAAAATCCTTAATCTATTTGTTGGTGCAAGAACAGTCGTTCTGAAGCCGTCCCACATTTTGGTGGCTTTTAGTAGAGATGAAAAATATGTCATGGGAGATTCATGGGTATTGATGCTTGGTTGCCTAGTAGAAGTGAGTGCCATGGAAGGGAGCCAGTGGGGTCAAGCATCTAATCATCTGCTATAAGTAAGCACAACTGGAGTAAAATCTAATTGGGAATTCAACAAATATAGTCCTACATAGCCTAAGTTGTACATGCTTGATGCATCTTTACCAATGTGGTTTTGAACTAATTTCAAACAAAAAAATCACATGTTGAAAGTGAAAAACCTTGATTTAGAAAAACATTCATTGAAACAACCAAGTCTCTAATTGGAAAATCTGAAAAATCAAAGAAATTTCCAAAAACTGCGTCATTTTCCCAGTTTAGTTCATCTGTTGAGTCTTCTAGCACATCGGTGAAATATTTTAGCACATCCAACTGCTATTATAGCGCATCTATACAAAACTCTGGCACATTTTTCCTTTGTTCCAATGTATACAGTTAATCTTTTAGCACATTTGTGCATTTTTCTAGCGCATTTACCCTCTGTTATAGTGCATCTATGTAGTACTTTGGTGCATTGATCCTTTGTTTTAGCACATCCTGTAAACACTAAAATTTGGTCTAAGCTCGCAACTTTAGTTTCTTCATAATTCGTACCTTCATTGTCATGATTAAATAATGTTAATTATTTAATTACTTCCTAAAGTCTCTTTCTCATCTATTAATTAAATAAATTTTAATTATTTAATTAATTTATTCTAACATTTATTCTTCTATTAATTAAATAAACTTAATTATTTAATTAATTCACATTTTCTTTATTCTATTCTGATTAATTAAATGAACACTCTTTATTTAATTACGTCATTAATTACATTTATCCTTCTTAAATTAAATAAATTCTTATTTAATTTACCTTTACCGTATTTTCAACTATAATTAAATAAATACTTTAATTATTTAATTATTCATTTAACATTTTCTTCACTTAATTAAATAAATCTTATTTATTTAATTAATCCTTAAAATGTCAAATCTTGAATTAAATAATCATTTAATTCATAAAAGTCTATTTTTAACACATTCCTGTATATTTAGATAAATGTTTAAGTTATCTAAGTATTCATTCCCACTTGACTCGAGATCTATTTGAATCAATCAGTTATCTCCTAATTTAATGTCTAAATGTCTTTTGCGAATAAACTCTCTGTCATAACTAGTCAGTTATCTAGTTCTAACTCGTATGCATGAACATGCTTATTAATTAAATCGTGTGCGTGCATTCGAACAAAACATTGCTTTTAATCTATCTTTATCTTTGTCATGCAAACATTATTCTTCTATTTTTGAATATCGAACTCGAAGATCAAATCATTATTTAATCTTTATCTCTATTCTTATTTTTTATCACTCATGTCAGTACTAACAATTATCTCAATGCATGTTGAATCCTTTAATCTGAATCATCCGTCTATCTTTCGATTTTAGCCTCTCATTTGAATGATCAATTTTCTATAAATTGACCTGACCTTCATCATTATCTCTCTCACCAAAAATATTATGACTTTTGGAAGCATATATATTATCTGAATCTTCAATGTTTTGCTAAATCACTATCACATGATATACTTGCACAGAGAAATCTGAGGGAAATTATGCTACAACAGCAAAATGGAGAAAGGAAATCAAGGTCATACATGGAACTACGTAGATATTGGGTGAGATTGTTCAGTTTATTTATGTTTTATATTTCCTTTGTTCTCTGTTGTTCAGCTTAGATTGCATTAGAGCTTGATTGAATTGTTGTGTGATTTTAACCTTTCCTGTTTTCATGATGTTACATTGGTGAACTCGACGTGAAGACACGCTCTTCTCAAATCTGTAGACGATTTATTCAATTTTTGCAAGTTTCATACGGATCGATGCATATAACAAACAAAATGATGCAATTCATATTATGAACTGCATCTGACAAAGAAAATGATGCATTTGAAAAATTTTGACGCATCCGTGACTTATCGAATTGCATCTGACTGATGAAAATTTGTGATGAATCTAATTGGTAAAATTTTTGGGTTCAATTTCTGATTTTTAGTCTTTCATTGTGTTTTTATTATAGCTAATTGTTTGGTTTGTAGTGTGTGTTTTCAAGGATTTAACATAGTGTTCGTAGGATGTATCATAGACGACAAGTTTTTGAAACCCTTTCTACAGGATGACTGTCAAAGATTAATCTAAAAAATACTAATGAATTTTCCTACAAGACATGTGTCGAAGACTTTATTTTTTGAAACAAACTATTTGGTAGATTAGAAAATTGTTGGTTGGGTTTAAAATTTACTACTATCTACTATGTTTGGTGAAAAAGCACACTTTCTTATTGTCCTCACGATTCGGTATATCAAAGTGTCCTCTCCCCTTGCGCATTCATGTGATCCTGGGTGTAAGAGAACCAATTACTGACTCTAAAAATTAGGCCTATCTTTGTGGGAAAAAGTACTCACCCCAAGATGACTCAGATTGGTCGAACGCTAAACTTGAGCGACTTCCAGTTGGTATATAAAAGTGGGTTCTTGAGGAAAGCTCAAGAATTATGAGTATTGTTCTGACAAGAAGGGCAGTAATGGTCTCTCGCCACATGGATGATACCCCACGAATGAAATGCCCAAATTAAACACCCTTGTTTTTAGTGGCCAAAAACCCTCTATTTACTGGTGCAACAAGTCAGACCTATGAAGCCATCTCACATTTTTATGGTTCATTGTAGAGATGAGAAGTATTCCATGGGAGATTCATGGGTACTATAGCTTGGTTGCCCCGAATGAAGTGTTTAGCCATGGAGGGGAGCTAGTGGGGTCAAGCTACTAGTCATCCACCTTAAATAAGTGTAGCTGGGGTAAAACCCAAGTGAGAACTCAGTAAACACTATCCTTCACAGCCTTAGGATTGTACTTTTTTTTTGGAAATACACATGTTCATGATCGTAAACTAAAAATACATTATCTTCTGATTGTATTTGTTTACAAAAACTTGATCACAAAATAGTGTTAGTTTACATCATCAGTCACTCAAAAATCACAACGATCACCATAAACACACAACTAATACAAAGTGTCGCATATGTTACAGAGTCTGTCACATCTATCAAAAATTAGTGTAATTTGCATGTCCAAAATCTGAGTTGAGTCGTATCCATTTAAATTTGAGTCGCATCTGCTAGAATAGCTCACATATGCTTAGTAGAAAACCGCATCTATTTACAAACCCGCACTTGTTACATTATGTGATGCATCTGAATAGGTGAGCTACATCTGCAGTCTGGAATGACACATATGCCCCTGTCACAAAACTTTTACCAGTGCACTAAGTTTGGAAAACTGCATCTGATTAGTCCAAAGTCACAATTGATACCCTGAGTCTTATCTACTGGAAACAAAGTCAGATCTGTCTGATACCAGAGTCTGAAATTACCAGAAAATTGCAATTAAGAAAAAAAAACTCAACTATGAAATTCTGCAACACATATGCCTAAGTATTAGAAAACCAAAATTTACTATCATAGACCAAGAACAAACACTCAAACTAGTATCTAACAAATCCTTTTTCACCAATTCTTGGACATAAACCAAAAATTTTGCTCAAAATTTGCATCCTTTAGGAATCATTTAGTCTTAGCAATAGGTACCCTAGTTATAGATCTTACTTTCATATTAGGAGTCTTAATTTCCTTTAGAGACATCATCTTTTATAGATTTTAGGATAGACACCTTTCACACTTTGGGTAAACCCTTGATTCAACAAATGTTGTCATTGAACCTAGTCATCATATCTTTTGTCCTATATGTTAATCCTTCCATCTCATCAGTCAAGTTTGGGAGTTCACCTTATCTTTTAGTCCTAGTCCAATGAGGGATCCTTGTCAAAAATAAATTGAAACTTGGGTTACACTTTAGCTAATAGATAACCTCTTTTAGAATCTTCCAAATTGGTCACTTAGACTTTTGCATCCTAGAATAGCATCATTTTAGACATACCTTATTTGCAGAGAAAATACCAAAAAAATAGCTACATATATTCATCCTTTATATTCAGAAAATCCCAAAAACATAGATTAGATTCATAATCATCCATAGAATTAGCTTTTGTATCACTTGCACTTTGAGCTTACATTACGTGGTTGAAACAAGATCGAAAAGGAAAGAAAGAGAAAACATGGCTGATTCAAATGATTTCATCAATCCATTCTCAAAATCCTTTGTAGGGGAAGCTTCATCTAGACCTCACAAGAATTTGTTAGACAAATTTGTTACTAGAGACGCAAAAGGATGTGTGATAGTGGAAGAACTAGATGCTGTTGCACAAGAGCTTGAGTTTACTTCCTTTGTAGATGACTATCTAGCAAATGATCCTCAATGAAACTTAGCCAAATTGCTAGCAGAAGGTGCTAAATACCTCCTGGTTTTGATATTTTAACCATACATACTGCATCTACTCAGGGAACAAACACCACTACCACTAGTACTATTGTACCTTAAGTGACCACTACTATACCATCTAGAGGACCCACACAAAGTGATTCAACAATACACACAACTCCATTTGGTATGCCTACCTCGACATAGGGGCTCAATTTTACCATAGGGGCATCATCATCCAATCCCTTCGGTCCTTTTGTTGGGAACAAAAAATCTAGAACATCAGCTCCTATACCAAGTGTCAATGTCACTAGCACTATTCCACAGACAATAGCTATTTCTAGTGTTCATGTCGCTAGTACTATACCATAGATTAGGCTTTCATAGATAGGAGGCATACCCTCTTTCAAATATGGAAGCTGACCCAACACTTCACAAACTCTGAATCAAAATACATTTACACAAATTTTGAATCAAAATCCATTCTCATATATTCTAAATCAAAATCCATTTACACAAATTATTAATCAAAACCCATTCACTAATATTCCAAATCCAAACCCACTTTACATACCCGCATTTAACCAAAACCCATCACACAACACTGGATTCCAAAACACATACATAGATCCAAATAATCCAGCTAACACATCATTAACTCAAGTTGACATCCTATAGAAACAAATGCATGCATTTCAAACACAGATGGATAACATGGCATTGTCTAACAAGAAAACATTTTCAACAAAGGGTTTATGCCCATTTCCTTTTGATAAATCATTGTACATGACACCTTTCCCTCATGGGTATGTCATCCAAACTTTCCCAAATACAATGGAAAATGAAATCTAATCGAACACATAAGGGAATTTTCCATGATGTGCATAGATGTCACCTATGACCCCACCTTTCTTATGAGACTCTTTTCAAGAAGTCTTGTTGTAATTGCACTAGAGTGGTTTTCAGGTCTTGACTATGGCATAAAATCATGGGGCAAATTGGCTGAGAAATTCATTAAAAACTTCTCCTTTAATATTAACCATGAAATAAACATAGCAACCTTATGTCATACTGCACAAGATGAAGGGGAAAATTTTATCACTTTCTTCCAGAGATGGAGAACTATAGCTAGTCGATGTCTTGTCAAGATACCTAAGAAACAAAAGGTCACTATGTTCCAAGAAAACCTCAACCCAAAATTGAGAACTAACTTAAGGGTACATTGTTGCACATCCTTTACAGAACTAGTGGAAAAGGGGGTCATACTAGAAAAAGATCTCATTGACAGAGGAGAACTTAAGACACAAACATCCAACATAAATCCAACTGTGCAAAACACCCCCAATGATAGAAAAAAATTTTGGTCTTAGAATAAAAATGTTACCAATGATGGGGTGGTTGATGCTAAAAATTTACAAGCAAGACCTATCATCACACTTAGAGGAAGTAACCCCTCTACCAACACACTCAATGCCATTAAACAAACCCCCAACACTACCCAAAATACCCAACATCCACAACAATAGAGACATTTTCCAAAACGTGAGTTCAATCCCCTTGGGGAACCCATCAAGTCGGTCTTCAAACAACTATTGCAACACAATCTTATACAACTTCAAGAGCCAAGACAATACGATCTGGTAAATTCAAACCATCCTAGTGGGATGATATTTCTTTTTGTGATTTCCATTGGACCAAAGGACATAGCCTACAAAATTGTTGTCAAATGAAAAACATCATACAAGACTTTGTCGACAATAGAATTATTGAAGTCTTTGGACAAAAAACTACATCTTCAAACACTAATCACAAGGTCTTTTCAGATCCATTACATGTCATGGGAAGGGAAAATCCCCTAGTTTGAGTAACAAGACCAATACTTTGGCCAATTATGCTAGTGTTAAACATGATTACAAGGGAACGATCATAAACCAAATCTGAGTTGCCGATGAGAAGATCAATACCATCACCATAAATAAAACTCCTGAGTGTGTTGTTAACACTCGTCGGACCAAGATCACCATTCAAGGCTCGATATCATAGAAGACACTACATACTTCCAAGTTGTAGTATAAATTACTTGATCAATTGAGGAAGACCATAGCCCAAACCTCTATCTTGGAACTATTGCATATCTCCCCTGAATACCAATCCATTTTAGACAAGGCCTTACAAAGCACCACTATCCCTAATGATCTCGATGTCAATAATTTTGAGGAAATGGTAGGTTACTTGACCAATAATCATCATGCCACATTCTCTGAACAAGACTATGCAACTGAAAAGACAAAGCATAACGACCCATTACACCTTGAAGTCCTTGTTGACAAAACCAAAGTTAGATGAGTTTTGGTAGATGGAGGAACAGGGTTAAATCTTTGCACTTTAAAATTGAGTATGGCATTAGGTTTCTCAGAAGAATGTGTATACACAACCAAAATTATTGTCATTAAGGCTTATGACGATGAAGAACAAAAATCAAAGGGGGTGGTAACACTTCCTATCAGAATTGGTCTTGTAGTTATGGAGACAAAATTCCAAGTCTTGGATCTCACCCTTCCATACAATCTTCTACTAGGAAGACCATGGATTCATGCCATGAAGGTAGTCCCTTCCACATACCATCAATGCCTAAAATTTCCTTACAATGGTATTGAAATAACAATAGATGGTGGCCTAGATCCATTCCAATATTGCACTAGTCTACGAGAGACACAGGTCGGCACCAAGTTCCTATAAACCAAGAAGCCTCATCATCTAATTCATCTCATTACATCGATCCATCCACTCTCACTAGAACATCCACTTCACCTTCATTACCTTCCACTCCTAGGTTCGAGATCAAAGACAAAGGTTGTGGAGAATATCACATAAAGACATCTTATTGTGTTAGCCATCTGATTCCTCCTAAATCATATGGTTTACCTACAACAAGTATGAGACAATCAATGGTCACCATACACATTCCTCCCTCAAAAACCTTTACAAAATGGGGAGAATTAAGCAAAGAAGCCATACATGTAGAAGATGTGACCACTTGGTTATATAGATATGACACTAAAGAACCTCCCTCACTTGCTAACATTCCTACAGACCAATATGGCAAAGGTTTCAAAATCATGCAACACAAGGGATATAATGGACATAGTGGTTTAGGCTTACATCAAGATGGGAGGACAAAACCAATTATTGTTTCTAAGTGGCCAAAAGGCTTAGGGCTTGGGTTTCAACCCACATCACCTTTACTCAAGGAAGTAAGTGCTTCAGAAGACATCGAGACATTCGATGAACCCTCTAATCAACCCTACTGTGACTCCCCTGACTCAAATGGATATGAGTGGGATTCCCTATCCTCTACCTCGACCATGGACCTTGATAAGCTATTTGGAGTACTTGACTTAATGACATTTTGAAGTTCTTACCTTTCATTGACCAGTACAAGAGTCAAGAGATTGAATTTAGTTCATATGTGGTGGAGGTTGACGGAAAGGAGACATTGTTTGGAAATGAGATAATTCAATTGAAAACAAAAAAAATTCCTAAGGGACTGGTTGCACTTGAAAGGGTCTTTGATGGGCCATATATGACAGGTGCTAAGAAAGCATCTACACACAAAGAATACCTTGAAGAGATAAATTTGGGGACATAAAATGCCCCCAAAAAAGTGTACATTGGTAAAAAAAAATGAAGCCACATGTCAAGACTATGTTCATTGATCTACTAAGGAAATACAAACATGTATTCGCATGGTATTACAATGATCTAAAGGTGTATAGAGAGGACTTATTACAACATGAGATTCCATTCAAGCCTAATACTAATCCCTTTAGGAAAAAATAGAGACCGATTAATCCTACATTGAGATCTAAAATGCAAGAGGATCTTGCAAAGCTGAGTGATGCAAGAATCATTAAACCTATAAGGCATGCCTCATGGATGTCCAATTTGGTTCATGTTAGAAAGAAGAATGGTGACCTAAGGTTATGTGTGGATTTTAGGAATCTCAATGTTGCATCCTTGAAGGATAATTAACCCTTACCTAATATGGAAGCAATGTTACAAAAGGTAATAGGTTGTGAGTTGCTTTCCATGATGGATGGATTCTCAGGATATAACTAGGTTATGGTGAGGGAATCAAAACAATACAAGACAACATTCACCATGCCATGGGGAACCTATGTTTATGCCAGAATGCCTTTTGACTTGATAAATGTTGGTGCCACTTTCCAAAGAGCCATGAACGTGGCTTTTGCTAATTTTCTAGATCTATTTCTTGCTATTTATCAAGATGATCTCACTGCCCACAATAAGAAGGATGAAGATCATTGCTCCCATCTTGAGAAGATTTTTATCAAAGCTCTGGAATATGGTGTTTCCTTGAACCCTAAGAAGTGTGCTTTTGGGGTCAAAGAAGGTAAATTTTTGGGGCATATTGTTTCAAAAGATGGTATCAGGATTGATCCTAAAAGAATAGCAGTCATTGATAAGATTACCCCACCAAGGAATGTCAAAGGGATTCAATATTTCTTTGGCTAGATAAATTTTCTAAGAAGGTTTGTGACTAATTTTGGAGATATAAGTAGGCCTATTTAAAAAATGCTTAAGAAAGAAGAAAAGGTAACATGTTCAGAAGAACCTCTTAAAGCTTTTCAAGGCATTAAAGATGCTATTAAAGTTGTGCACCTGTATTAAAGACTTCAAATTATTCAAAACCATTCCAATTGTTCACATTTTCCTCTTTTCATACTATAGCAGGTGTATTGTTGTAGAAAAATGATGAAGGTTTTGAGCAACCAATTGCCCTTTTTAGCAAGTCCTTGCAAGTAGTCGAGCTTAAGTATGACACTACTAAAAAGCAAGCTTATTCTTTAGTTAAGGCTGTTAATAATTTCAGAACTTATTTGATTGGTGCAACAATAGTTGCTTATGTCCCAAGTGTAGCAGTCAAGGACATTTTTACTCAACAAGAAACGATAGGTCGAAGATGTAGGTGGATTAATAGAACCCAAGAGTTCAACATAGATATTCAAATTGATCACTAAGTTGGTAAGAGGCCAAGGTTTTTCCAAGATCATGGCTGAAACCAATTTGGAGGCTAACTAAATCAATGAGGTTGAATAAGAAAACATTGCTCCCATCTGTGATATGCAAACATGTGGTTGGTATTGAAGGATAATTGAGTATTTACAGACTGTGAAATGTCTTGATGGCATGCCAAACAATGAGAAGAGAACTTTGAAGCTATAGCAAATTAGATATGTTATCATTGATGACAAACTCTAGTGGAGAAGCCCAGAGGGTGTGCTTCTCAGATGTGTGGATGGTGACCAGGTAGAGGATTTGCTGATTGGAATGCACAAGGGAGTGTGTGGAGGTCACTATATGGCTAAGACTACCGCCAACAAGATATTAAGGGTTGGTTTTTGGTGGCCCATAATTTTCAAAGATGCCCACAGATATGTAAAAAAATGTGATGTTTGTCAGAGATTTACTGGTAAGTTGAAGTTTTCAGGTAACTTACAACTTAGACCAGTCTCAGCACCAACCCCCTTCCAATAGTGGCGTATTGAATTTATTGCCAAAATGGTGGTGAAGTCTAGTGGAGGAAATGCTTGGATTCTAGTGGCAACTAATCATTTCACAAAGTGGGTTGAGGCTATTCCTACTCAGAAGGAAACTAGCAAAGTTATCATTGATTTCTTAATGAATAACATCTTGAGTAGGTTTGGTGTTCCTGAGAGAATTGTCTCTGATAATGCCATGTGCTTTAGGTCCAAAGAATTCATGGATTTTTGTAATCAGCATGGCATAAATGTGTCTTACTCATCCCCATACCATCCCCAAGGGAATGGATAAGCCGAGTCCAACAATAAGAGCCTTATAAAAATCATCAAGCGGGTCCTTGAGAAAAATAAGAAAGCCTAGGATTCGAAGTTGCAATTGGCACTATGGGCGGATAGAACCATAGTCAAGAAAGTTATTGGGTAGTCTCTTTTTAACTTGGTATATTGGGTAGAAGCCAAAATACCACACAATAACTTGATGAAAATGTATAAGTTTGTTTAGGAATATGATACTAACATTTGTGATGAGATGTAGAATCAGATGGATGAGTTAACTGAACTTGATGAGATGAGAAGAGAATCCCATAAGAGGAATGAAAAAATGCAGCTCCAAGTCAAATATTTGCATGATAAAATGGTTTTGTAGAGGAAATTTGAGAAAGGATGTATGGTTTTAATGTGGAACGCAAGATTGAAGGATAAAGGAAAGCACAAGAAGTTTAACCCCTTATGGCTTGGACCTTATTTGATCATAGACACTCATGGGGAAGATTCTTACTTTCTATAATCACTAGCAGGTGAATTTCTGGAACTGCCAGTACAAGGATAGTTCCTGAAACCCTATTTCTCTTGAAATAGGTTGTATTTCCATGTACATTGTATAGTCCTATAAATTTTGTACATAGGGTTTGGTGTGTTTTCTTTTTGTTGCATCTGCTTGCCTTGTTTGAGAAAACTTCTATTTTTTTTTGGGTTCCTCTGTATTTAGTCTGCTTGACCAAGAGATATGTTTCTTGCCATACCCACCAGGGGAATGCATTCTTGAGCATGAGCCATTGATAGAGCTCCTAAAATTCTTGACATTTTAGGATCTGTTGTGGTTGGTATTAACATGTCATATATCCCCCATTGATGTGATTTAAGGTTTTTCTTAGCTAATCTTTTCCTCAATTGATCCATGTTTCACCCTTGAGTGTTTTAATTTTGTGTTGACCTATTTTCCTATTTTCTGGTGATGTAAGTTGTCTTTTGAGCTATTGTTACACATTATTTACAGTCCCCTTTTCTATGGTTATTTGGTCATTTCAAAGTTACAAGCCGTCATAATTTTCCCTAAGTTTGGTTTTAATATTTTATCATTGTGACTTACATTTAAGTCATCGATTCCTAAGGGTAAATTCTCATCAACCTAGTCAAGGCCCTCTTTTATGAATAACTTTGTCACATGTGCAGGTTGAGAAACCACCAGATCATGGTATTTAATCTAGACCATTCTCTGTTGGCTCACCCATCATAAGTAATGATAGTTTAATGGTTGCGAGATTAGTGAAATTTTTCCATGTGTATGTGGGCCCTAGCTGTGATGTTCCATTTTGATGCCTGAGGTTTTGAGATTAACGATGCTAATTGAATGGGGAAAGATAATTTCCACTATTCTCGGCTAGGTCGTGGAGGTAAGATGCAGGCTCTTTAAAAGTAGCAAGACCTATGAGAAGTACAACGTGCACTCTATAGCTACTGGCGGGTGGAGCCCACAGGTACTTGACGAAAGTCCAGTCGATAGGTTTCTATTGGCCATTTGTCCAAGCTAGAGTGGCGATGTAAATTTAAATGATATTGAATCAATATGAGTCATTTGATATGTCCATCTTAGCCATAGATCGACGAAACACATTCAAAGTTGCAAAGTATGCCCGTTGCAATTATTTTGCTTCACACAAGTGGGCAGTAATGGTAGAGGTGACCCATAAACCTATTCAATTACCTTTAGAATTTTTTTATACAACCAATTCTCGCTTATTTGGGATTTGAGGATGTGTCCAAAGTGATACGAAGAATTGAGAAGTGATTTGCAAAAGTCATCCTGACTGGCATTAGCGTTTATCGCAGTTGAAAGAAGTAAGTACGACAAACACAATTTTATACTTTTTTCAATTTTCTAAATTAGGGCTTTCTTTCAATCCACTTTCAGACGAGTGTGTTTTATTATTTTGATTTCATTGCTTTGAATTAGGGTTAATTCTATCTTTTAAAAATTGTATCCCTAAAGTTTTTTTGGAATTAGCACTTGCTCTAGGTCATAGGCTGTAATTAAGAGGTTGAATAGTTGAAATTCTTCTGTTAGAACCCTAGTATACATAAATCCATGGCTCCAAAATTATAAGGTGCCTCCTCTTCAACCCACTCCAAAACCCTTTCCGAGGATGTAATTGACTTGCTACCTTCATCTACGAACACGAAACCAGAGGGAAAGGTCTTGTTTCATGGCCCTACTATGAGGGAAGAAGTGATGTATAAAGCTTGCTTGAACATAAAGGATGCCGAAGTACCTTACACCGGATGATAGTTTTTTTAGCACTGGTTTAGGAATAGGAACCTCGAAGCTCCTCTTAGTAATCCTTGGAGGTTGGATATGGGGAAGCTAATTGTTCCCAATGTGTACATGGATATAGATCTCTTGAAGGATATCGCGTTAAAGTATGACCTGATTTCTAGGGTGGTCAGAGCATTTGATGGGGTGGTTATGGTAAGGATAACTAGGGAGGAAATTGAAGAAGTCTTTGACTTGCATGAATGGAGTTAGGATATGGTCCCTCTGGATATGGATAATATTGGAAAAGAGCACAACAATACTAAGGTGTTCACTAGGAAAAGGATGTTTCCTCTACATACTATAGTGGTCGGTACTGGGAAACACAAAATGCAGATTAAGATTGATGACAAGGAGCTTGAACCTTTCCCAATGAGCTATTTTTCTAGCTATTTCAAAAATATTATGTATTCTCTGTACCAAATCATTGGTTCCAATCCACCTGACACATTGCAGAAGGAGTACAGTTATTTGGCCACACATTTGCATCACCCACTTATAGCATTGTTTATGACTATGGTACCTATCTAGTAGAACGCATCCACAAAGGCTTACTTGAGTTGAAGGAAGGAAAACAATGGGTAAAGTTCTGGTGGTACTCACTATTAATGCACATTTTTTTGCATAAAGGACAAATGGTTTTTGAAAAGGATGTCACTTTGGAAAGGAAAATGGAAGGTGTTGACCTGCCTGTTTAGTGTTGGACTTGAATTATGGATAAAGATGATAAAAAGTATAATTTTTTAATATTTAGAAATGATTTTTCATCCAAAATAAGGTCTTTGATATATGAACCACCTAGAATTCCCAAAGAAATTCATGAGTTCTTGAGACCCAAGGAGATGAGGCCAGACTTGAATTTGAGTCATAATTGGGGAGATATGATTTTATATCTTGACAAGACAATTTTTAGCGTGTATGGTAATGGTCTGGACCCATATGTCTTGCAAAGATATGTGTCTTTGAGAATAAGATTCCTTGAAATCATGAGGCAATTAGGAGCATCACAGGCAGCACATTTACCTGAATTAGCAAGGAAGGGGTCATTCTTTCTAGAATGGATAGCATTTGCAGATTACATTCTAACAAAAGGGGACTGGAATCAATTAGTACATCTACTGGCTCCTTATAAATTGATGACTATGTGCCTGAGGAATCATGATCCTAAGGGCTTCATCAATAAACTCAAATTGGATAAGAAAAATGGTAATTTTGTGCATATTTTTTATTACCCCGAGGATGTCATTAGGAATTTTTTTAGCTTTGAAGAATAAGATGAAAGGAAAGCTAAATACCTTGCTTATAGGAAGATGGTAGAAAAAAAATAAAAGAACAATCCCCAATATGATCCATTGCCAAACATACTTAGTGAATTTTACAAAGTTATGCATGTTATGGACAATTTTGAGAATGTTGTTGGTATGTTGAGGGAACAACGGGAAGTCATAGATAAAGGAAAAGCAAGGGTGGTTGAAGAAGATGCTGAAGTGACATTGGAAGAAAGACCTACATATCAGTCACCCAAGCAATTGAGAGTTTACTCTAGGAGGACGAAAGCAATAGATGAAGAAAGAAGCTTGACAACCACTATCACTTATGAAGGGCCAAAGATAGACTCTCCTGAAAGTGTAGTGCCACCCCCTCCTACATAGGCTCCTTTTCCTATAATTGTTCTTGACTCACCCCCTAGAAGTCGTGTTCCTCTTGAGAAGCCACCTCTAAAGAAGAAAAGAACTGAGGCAAGAGGAGTGGTTGAATACTCTGACATGGATGAAGATTTCTACATCACTCCTAAGGAAATGAAAATAGGAATGCCTCCTCATGAAGGGAAAATTGCTTCAAGTTCAGGACAAAGTAGCCTCAGATTAGGAAATCTTGACATCAATGGATTAAACATTGCATATGATATGAGAATAGAAGCCTGTAAGGATTTTATGGAAGATGACTCCATTGAAACCTCTACATTCTAGGATTTTTGGTGGAGATCCAAAGTTGCAAAATATGCAGAGAAGGTGGCTACTGAAAGGAGATTACATCCTAAATTGGCAAAAGATTAATGCCTGGGAGGGTAGAGAACTTTTAAAGAAGTGTGGTGTGCTGCTACTGCCATAATGGAATATTTCTAATGCTATTGTCTTAGATGCCATAAGAAGGGTTGAAAGCTCTTTGGTGAAAATAGAATAAGATTTGGAAATGGTGCTTCAAGGTTCGACATTTAGTGAGGATTGGGATGCATTAGCAATATGGTCACTATCTGTGGGATCTAGGAAACCAGCTATGGCATAGCCGTTAGATTTTAGTGGACAACTACTTGTGAAGAGACTTGCTGACACCCCAGCTTTGGAGGTAGCAAACATGGTTTTCCATGTTGCTAGGTTCACTCAAGCAACTATAGAATGTCTCACCCTAGAGAGAGATAACCTTAGAACTAAATATAGAGAACTCCTTAATGAGTATGATAACAACCAACAAAAGGTGGTTGTATTAGAAACTGAATTGATATTTAGTAAACAAAGAGGAGAAATGCAAAGAGAATGGGGTTAGCATAGTTCAAACCACCCACTTCCAACATCTCCAATTATATCTTCCCAGCATACACCTAATCATTAGGCCTTAGCAATGGTACCATACAGTTTGGGACAAAGATCACTATCAGTGGAAGAACCGAGTAGACTAGGCTCTAGCTCATCTTACATAAAGCAGTTGCTTCTGTAAGTTGAAACATATAAGAAATTGTTGGAGAAAGCTTAGGACACAATGTATGAAAATGTATCAAAAGTTTTCCATACCGTTTTGAAGCATCTGAATGAGAAGATTCAAGCTAGACTTAATAGTGTGCATGACAACAATGCCTTGATGATGCGAGCAATGAGATTGTCCCAAAGGATAAAGATTTGGCCATGCCAATCTTGAATAAGTGGGTCCCAAGAGCTGAGAGATTAAAGTTAATATTAGTGGGATTTTTCCAACATGAAGATAAGTACCCTCATGTGCTTCCAATTTATGAATTTGTATGTGAGTTAAGTGAGCAAAAGTTTTAGGGGTACATAGACCCACTGGAGTAGAAGATAAGAGAATTGATATCTCAATATGATTTGAATGACTTGTCACCATGACCAAACATTCAGATTGCTAATTATGAATTGAAACCATTGCAAGTATGGAAAAGAGAAATGAATTAGATTATTTATTTTGAGGTGAATGAAATTTGCAAAGAAATTGATATTAATGTCTTTAATGAAACTTTGGAGAGGCTAACATTTCTTGTTAGTTTTTTGGAGGATTTTGACAAAGAATCCAATGTTGTGGTAACCAATTACTCCCCATATAGGACAACCCTAGATAAATTTATCGACTTCAACTGGTTGTCTGATGAGGAATATGAAGAATGGGTAAGAGTATTTGTTGGAAAGTTTGGTTTGTGAATATGGATGTGAAACATATATTGGGTCAAGTATTGTATAGGTATGGCCTTAGAAGTTACAATTTATAAAACATATGTTTCACATGAAAATATTAGCTATTGATGATGTGGAATTTTGACTGAAATGCTAGCTTACTTTTTGTCCACATCATTTTTTCATCTTGCTCGATCAAATGGACATGCTGCAATCAAGAAGTTTATCCTTTTTGACATATGCTTTTTGGAAGGAAAAGTTGCTCCTTATAACAAATGTAAATGATCTTTGTCTCATATGAGTTCCCTCCATTTCGATTAATGTAAATATAACCGAATTAGGGGATATTTCTTCTAGTGGTCCAATTAGAATGTGACATGTGTACACTTGGCCTGAAGCTTGTTTTGCTCTCTTATTCTATAAAAGGGAATTCAAGGCCATTTGTGCAGGTCATTGGTTGAATTCTGGAGCAAAATTGTGAAAATTGAAAATACAGAGTGAACATGTTGAGTCCTTATCTAATGCTTTAAGTCTAGGTTGAAAATTTTGTTAAATGTATGGTTTCTAAACATTTCTGAAGGATAATGGAGATTTTCTGAGTCTATAGTCTCTCCATTTTGGTTTTGTATTCAAATTATTAATGAAAACCCTGATCATAGATCATTTCATTGATTGTCATCATTCATACTTTGATATGTGCTTTGGTTTTAGCTCCCATTCATAGAATGAGTTAAAATGCTTGAATCAAATCATGAATTCATGTGCAGGGTCATTGGATTTGATAAGTAGTATGTAGATTTTGGTTATAGATTTGTGAATTGAAAAGTAGTCTCACTTAGATCATGGGTGTTCAGAATTAAATAAACCTTATATTTCAATTTTCTTAGACTCCTAGCCCATAGATAATGGCACTGATCCTAACTCGTTTAAGTCTTTCACATGGTTCTAGTAACCTGACTCAAGAACTATATTTTAAATAATCATTGATCTATCTTGAATTTGTTGTATTTTCTGTTGTTTTATATTCTTGGCTTAAGTTGCAAGGTTCATTCAAGGAATTGCTAACTTTTTGGAGAATTTCAGCTTATTATCTATGGGTGAGAATATATATACTTAAACATACAGTGTGCATGTGAATTGTCTAAAATAATAGTATAATACACATTGTGGGATCACCCTCCTGGGTTTTGTAGAGGCTGAAGTGTAGGAGATAAAGCCATTAGTGCAATATCTTGTTAGTTGGCCACTTGTCTAGTAGATATTCAAAAATTGAGCCTAGAAAACTCATAGGTACCTGCTAAGACCTAATTAGTTCATTGTAAAAACAACCAATAGCCCACACCTTCCTTTTTAACACTTATTGTGGAAGATAAGCTTTTACACAATAACATGATTGGTTCGATACCTAGTACTATGGTCATGCCTATGCAAGTGGTTGATGCCCTAAAACTAAAGTATGAGCCTCTTGAGAAAGGGATCATGCAATTAGACAAGAATAATGTTTAGACCGTTGGTTGCATCAAGAATCTATCTTTGACCCTCTTCTCGTGTTCAAGCCAAATGGTCACACAATAAATAGTCATGATAGACATCCCCTAGTATTCGAGATGTCCCTTTCAAGGGACTTTACAACATAGGTCGACAAATATTTAGCACTCGATTGGTATCATTAGATAATGTGGACCAATCATGGGGCAAAGATGAAGATCCTATCTAAATCCTTGTACCCATAACATATAGTGGACAATGTGGTCATATGATTTGAAGCATTGCATACCTCCTCAAAAAGGGAGACATATTATATAGAAATGTTAGAAGATGAGAGGACATGAGTGATGGTGTATACACTTAAAAATGGTCATATCACATTGTCTGGTAATTAATTAAATATTTTTAATATTTAATTAAAATCTTTTGATTCTATCTACGTATAAATAAATTTAAATAATTTATTTATATTGTTCATGATTTCATTTCGATTAGATATTTAATCACCTTTTCATATTCATTTCTTAATTAATTAAATAAATGTTACAATTTATTTATATTAATTATCATATAATCTTAGTTTGAATATTTTATTCAAATAAAGATTAAAATATTATAATTCTTCTAAATATCATTTGTAATTAAATATTCCAAAATATTTGATTATTTCCTCTAATCCAATATTCATTTTTAAATCATTTCAAAATTCCTCCAATTCAATAATCTATTCATAATTAAATATTTCCAAAAATATTTAATTAAATTCTTCTAAATATTTCAAAAATCTTCTAAAGTCACATCATGATTAAATATTACCAAAATATTTAATTAATTCTTCTATAGTTTTCAAAAATCAAATATCAAATATCAAAAGCAATAAATTAAATTAAATAAATTTTATTTATTTAATTTGGGATTTATCTTCAACTCCCGGGAAACAAACTACCAAAACAGAAAATTAAATTTCTCTGTTCCTGTGCAGGTTTGTTCCCGTGGGTTGAAGACAAGCTTCCATTCTTCTCTCCAACCTCTCAACCTCCCCCATTTTCTTCTCCAACCTCTCAATCTCTCACCATTCAAACCTACCAGACAATTCATAGCCATAGATTCTTGCCAGCAAGGATGAAGCCTGCAAAAATCTATAAATACAGCTGCCGGGAGCTCCAAAAGATATAGAATTTAGAAGCAAGTAAATTATAGGCAAAATTGCATAGCATTAGCATTCATAGAGCATTCTCATAGCATAGAATCATAGCAATAGCAGTAGAATCATGATACATCTCACTCACAGCCCTTGTGCATAATCACAGCCCCTGTCCATATCCGTATCAATAATTTCACTTTCATCATCATCTAGAATAGTTTTCCTTTGCATACTCGTTCTGCAGCAGCCATTTGGAGAAGCTTACACAATCTGAGAGCCAAAAGCTTCAAAAGAATCTCTGTGGATAGAGAAAAATGGGACGGCACTGAAGAAGATTTTGTTTGCTTTTAATTTAGTTTAATTTCTTTAGTTTAAAGGTTTCATTTAGTGTTTTAGTGTTTTGTTTTACATTTCAATTAAACATTATACACAATCGGACCCCCAAAGAGGAGGTCCTCCTTAACTAATTTATTGACTTTGACCCATTCGAGAACTTCCATGCTACCGAATTAGGCACCTACGTGATCTTCGATGATGACCAGGTCTTCCCAAAATCGGTAAAACAATAGGAAGAGCCTAGTGGTCTGAGTGACAACAATCTATGGATGCTATATTTTGATGGCACCAAATGCAAGGCCAGTTCTGGAGTAGGTATCCGATTGGTATCCCTGACCATATCAAAAACCTTGAAAGATTTATGTTTCTAGTTCCCACACTTGAATAATGATGTTGAGTATGAGGACTTGGTCCATGGTTTGTTTCTCACTGAACGGATGGGCATGAAGAGAGTACAATCATTCAAAGATTTAGAGTTGGTTGTAAGCCAAGTTCGTGGGTAGGAAGCTACCAAAATATAAGAATGAAGTCTTATAGACATAGAGTATGGGATCTGATCAAGAGCTTTGAATATTTTAACATACAGGTTATCCCATGGTCCTAGAATAATGTTGTTGATCAGATGGCTTTAATTGGTTCACAATTTGAGCTAATTTTGAATTAGCAACAAAGTAGAATGTAGTGTAGATCATTGTTCGATCGTCAATTCTCGACAATGATCAAAACTAGCAGATTTTTGAGGATGACGTTTAGATTGCCACTTTTTTATAGAAATCAAGAAAAGCTTCTAACCATTCATAGTTCGAAGCAAGAAAAGCTATGGAAGGGAAAGTGATCCAATTAAAAGGAAATAAGCTCACTCAAGGTTTGATTTCTCTTGAAAATATTTTTTATTACAAAGATGCGAGAAATAGAAAACAAAGATTCACTATTGATGAGAGAGACTATGAGGATCTCGATGTCAGAAATGGTAGAAATTGAAAAGTTGAAAGAGACGTTCCACAGAAGGATAAAGAGAAACTAAAAGGGCTATATTCTAGATACGATGGGGTCATAGCTTGGACCTATGATGATCTTAGAGGATATGAACTGGGCATAATTCAACATACTATTGACTTGGTTGAAGGCTCAAAGCCTATTTGACAAAAACAAAGGCCAGTCAATCCAAAAGTCGAGGCATTGATGGCACAATATATCACCAAATTAATCAAATTGAGGATCATATACCTAATCAAACAGTCCACCTAGGTGTCTAATCTTGTACCACTACAAAAAAAGAATGGCAATATTTGGCTTTGCATAAATTTTAGGGATTAGAAAAAAGATTTGCTAAAAGATCACTACCCTTTACCCTCAATGGAGTAGATTCTACAGGCTGTGGCCAAATCAGAGATGTTCTTGTTGCTCAATGGTTTTTTGGGTTATAACCAAGTCTATGTAAAGCAAGAAGAGCAACATAAAACAATGTTCACTACTAAGTGGGGAATGTTCACATACTCAAAAATGCCATTTGGGCTCTCCAATGCTGGTGCGACCTTTCAATGAGCAATGTATATTGCTTTGAAGGGGTCGACTGATTAGATTATCTTAATATATCTAGATGACCTAACAATTTTTTCAAAATCAAAGGATGATCACTTTGATCATCTGGAAAAGATCATCTTTAAATGAAAATAGTTCCATATTTACTTAAATCCAAAGAAATGTGCTTTCAAACTACCTCAAGGCAAGCTACTTAGTTTTGTGGTATCAAAGGAAGGAATAACTGTAGATCCTAAAAGGGTGAAAGCTATAATGGAGCTACTATTTCCAGTCAACCAGAAGGGGCTACAGTCTTTTTTACGGAAGATTAATTTCATCAACCATTTCATTTCAGACTTTGCAGGAATCACAAAACCTATCATGTTGATGTTAAAAGAAGAATCTAGTGTTCAAATGGACATTGAAAGGCAAGAAAACTTTTGAGTGAATAAAGGTAACCATCTCCATAGCCCTAGTGTTAGCTAACCCATAATTCTCCAAGGATTTCTTTCTCTACATCTACAATGGCCAACACGGTATAGCTTCGGTGCTCACTTAGAAAGACGAAGACAATAGTGGAGAGCATCAAATTACATTCCACTTTAGGACTCTCAAAGGATATGAAGCCAGGTACAATTTTTTTGAGAAACATGCTTTTGCTATTTGTTAAAAGCTTTAAGAAATTATGACACCTAGTATCAGGCAACAAAATCACCATCCTTGTTGCCCATCCCAATGTGTAGGAGTATATCATCGAGAGTGAAATAACTGAAAAGAGGGAAAACTAGATTACCAAGATCCTAGAATACGATGTAGAAATTCGACCAACCAAGATGGTTTGGGGAAGAGGTCTTTGAGAATACCTTGTGCAAGAATTAAGCTCCCTAGTAGAGGAAGAGACTAATTAGGCCTATACAAAACAGTTCGAGTCAGATGAGTCATGGGTGATGGATCAGACATGATATATGCAAAAGGGATAGTACCCAACCAACATTCTACCTTAGAAAAGATGCTACTAGGTTGACTACAAGGCATGAGGTATGTACTAGTTCAGGGAATTTTGTTTAAAAATAAATTATGATGGCATCCTACTCCGTTGCTTAAATAAGTCACAGATGGAAATATTTATAAATGAGTTCCATAGAAATCTTGAGGGAAGACATTTCTCCACCAAAACTACTATTTTGAAAATAATGCGGGTAGGATGTTACTAGTCTTCCATGTTTTCTGAGCTGCACCACATGGTGCAAAAATGTACTCAGTGCCAATATTTTGTTGGCAAGTGGAAGAACTCTGCCATGCCATTAAGCCTGATCATGACCAAGGAACCCTTTGCATAATGGGTTTGGATTTTTTTGGGATGATAAATCCTATCTCCAACACTAGACATAAGTGGATACTTACAACGTTAGATTATTTCACAAGATGGAAGGATGCCATTGCTCTAAAAATGCTACACAAATTGAAATTGTGAATTTTATTGAGGAACTAGTAGCAAGGTTTGGTATTCCAAAAACTATCATATCCGATAACACACGAGCTTTTGTGGGTTCTGGGATGTCAGATTTCACTCTCAAGCATGTGGTATACCTCAAGAATTCATCAAAGGTGCAAGGAAATGGGTTAGATGAATCAACCAACAAGAACCTAATTAGGTTAATTAAGTGCATCGAGTTAGAACACCAAAAGGAATAGCACAAGCACTTGTGAGCTGCTCTATGGGCTGATAGAATTATGTCCAAACAAATCTTGAAGGCTTCTCCTTGTGAACTAGTGCATGGAAAGGAGGTGGTTTTACTTGTTTCTATAGAAATTATGGCATTGCAACTATTAAAGGCTTTGGAAGTCGATGAAAGTAGCAGAATGGAAGTGAGGTTGGCAGAACTCCTAAATCTTGAGGAAAAAAGGGAAAAATCATATGAAGCCATGATTGGGTGCTAGCAGGTAGTCAAACGATAATTTCATAAAAAGGCCTCCAACCTAGATTTTCAAGAGTGAAGCCTATTGCTAAAGTATAATGAGCGCACTACAAAACTAGGACAACATGCAAAATTTGAAGTGCTCACTATGGAAGGGTCCCTTCCACATTCACACGTGCAAAGAAAAGAACGCGTATGAGATAGAAGACATGGATGGTAACATTCTGGATACACTAGTAAACGACATTCATCTAAAATTGTTCCATTGAAGCATGCAAGTTCTTTTAAATTTTTCACAGTTATGTACCTTATGTAATTTTTTTGTAGAATACAATATTGTTGCAAATAATCCATAAGAATTGCACAGGAATAAGAAAAAAGTATTATATTATACTCATTGAAATATTTACACTATAATACGAGCTTGAAGCTCTGAGAGAATATTGAAGCTTTCTCATGCAAACCTAAAAAGAGTTACACTGCAAAAAGCAAAAAACGAGGTGACTTGCAAAAAGTAGTAAATTTGAAGCCTCCATCTGATGCTAAGCAGTCAAAAATTCCATTTGTTTAGGTTTTTCTTCAATAGGATGGTAAGGGGGGTTGGCACAAAGCACATGTAGGCTCGACATGGCATGAACCTCAGTCCTCATTACCATGGCTATACACCAAAAGTTTGAAGTTATTTTTCCAGTCAAGCCCAAGAATGCACTCAACACCATACTCCCTCAATAGGAAGGAGGCTAAAGGTTGGGATAGAAGTGATGCCTCTTGAGGTACATTTTGAAAAATTCAGTAAGGAGGGGTAACCAGGGCATGTCCTCCCCATAATAGGTGTGCCTGCAAAGGTACATGGCACTTAGAATGCTACCACCAGGAATAGCCACTTGCACGATCTTGTTGAGCACGTCCAAATATGCAAAATCAAACATTTTGTGGCACAGTTCGATTATCCATAGCTTGGAGATGTCCAAGTCAAGTAGGAAGGCCATGAAGTGGGAGACAATGTTGGATTTGCATTGCGGTTGGTTTTCATCCTTCACATAATCCTTGCTGAGCACCCATTTAAATGCCACAATAGTGAGGTAGTCATTCTTCTTTATTAGACGCTTAATTTTTTCACTGCTAATCTCACCCACGAAGGAATATTGTGACCTTCATGGTGAGATCCAAACATGGGTACTTAGGCCAAACATCATAATGACAAAGAAGCTAAGGCTAGTGGAATAGAGGATACAACTTGGAAAAAATACTAACTAAAGAGCTATTTCAAGTGATTTTTTTGCTAAGGTGGCATAGATATTTATAGAAAATGTGTGCCAGTGAGCACAATGAATGGAAAATCCATCTCCTGCTAGATGGTGATGGAGAAAATATCAAAGTAACTGGAGGGCGAGAGATGAATCGAATCGAAAATCTAGCACCAATACTTGAGAAATAAATTTGGGCATCAGGAGTAAATGCTCGCGTGTACTGATTTCTATCATGTGTCCATTGCTGTCATCAGCCCCAAATTTCTTGCTTATATGAAAAGACGTTGATTAATGCGCTAAGCACTAACAAATTAAATATGCACATCTTTTCAGACTACCTTTCACCACTTAAAGCACACTTCCCATGGCTAAAAGCATACTTTCTAATACATAAAGCGTATTTGTGAAAACGGTGGCGAGGATAATGTACTAATTACATTCTCATGGGGAATTTGGAATTCTTGAGAGATGCAAATCCCTAATCCACATGTATCACCTCGTTGGAAGCATTTAGTAAGCTAGGAGTAATGGCAGTGCCTTCTACATGTACATGAAAGAAAATTAAATTCACCCAAAAGAAAATTTTTGCTAAGTAACAAAGACAACAAAAAACCATTTCTTTCAAGAAGCTATCTACAAATTTTTTAGTACAACAATGGCAGAAGCATCATCTTTTGGAACAAAAAATGGATTTTCATCTAAAAGACCAAGCTGTGCCAACATTTTGGGAGGGATTCGTTTTCTAATTCCCCAATGTTGAAACAACAACATTTTTTCCATACCAAAACTATATAGGCAATCGACCATGTTAAGAAAGAAGCGGTTATGTATTTTGCAGAAAATATTTTTGACCCAAAGTTGCATGCAAACTCTAAAAGCCTTAGGAAACGTGCATTACAAAGAATGGTAAAATATGGGACAATCGAAGACTTTGCATTATAACTCTGGAATTTTGGTTTTCCACAATTCATGTTACCCATTGTACACCCATGTCTAGAACTGGTGGATGCATGTGCTAAGAGACTAGACAAAGAAGCAGGGGTTATAGTCGGCGGAAAGATAAGGATTACAATTAGTGAAGTGTCCATCTGAGATATGTTATGTATCCCTACAAACTGGGGTGTTGAAAGGTTTGAGCACAAAATAATGGGAGATTTCTGGAGGACCAAAATTAAACAGTTGAATTTTAATGACGATGCAATAGAAGAGAAGCCAAAAGGAAATCAACTCCTCTTCCCTCTAGTATGAAGAAGGTTCAAACCAAATGTATAGGTTGTTTTCACATTGTTGGCCTGTATCTACAACTATGACGACGATGAAAATGTTCATGCTTTCTAGATGGGCTTTCCTTTCATGGTCAGGAGGGAAAAAATCCAAAAACATTTTGATTTTGATGAGATAATAGATAAAAAAATGTTGGAACAATTAAGACATTATGGCACTGAGTGTAAATTCAAGTATTCATCTTGTCGGGCACATTTTATCTTTTATCAAAACTTTGAATTTCTCAAAAGGAATTTGTCATTGTTTAAATTTGATGTAAAGGGGTTGTACTAGCCAATTTTGGTTTGCATCCATGTTCTTTCAAAGACATGGGATTATTACTAGTTTGTGTATTATATCATGAGGCTAGTGCTTGTAGATTTGTCCCCATGCCCTTCTAGCTATTTTTCCTTTGAAGTCTTGCAATGGATGAAAAGCTCACAAACCCCAATGGATTATTTTCTGGGAGCTAATTTTACCTTCATCATATTCCATGGTTTATTTGAGGAGCCTTTTAGGTTCCCTAAATTTGTAATAGATAGGGTTTTCGCTTTGGAGGCATGCCATCAAGCAACCATTATTGATAAATCCTATAGCATTGGAAGGAACAAGATAGTGCTTTACCCGATTCCCCTCACCATTGCCAATAGTTAGGTAACACTTATGAAAAGAAAGGAGCAAGTGGCACTTACTAACAAATTGGTACACTTGGGCCTAGTCCTCATTTGCAATGCATGGAGCTACAACCCAATAAGGAACCTCCCAAATGTAAGGCATGAGAGGCCAGAGTATTTTGAATCAAGAATTAATCTAACCAAGGAGAGACCAGATTTATACATCAACTTAGCCTTCATACCATTTGACCAACCATCGTGGCTTGACTTTTATGTCAAGACGGTGGAGTACTAGCAAAGCCTCCTGATAAGCAAGTCCCTCAATGTGCAGTTAAAGCGCCTGGGATGGTCGAAAAGAAAGAAAGCAAATTTATGGAGGTACCAATAGGAAATAAAATGTCTTAGCGCCATGTATGGAGATATTGAGCCACATGACGAGAAGTTTAACCAAATTATTGACAAGGAGGCCAACACTAATAATAGTAATCTCGAGTCTGATTAGGAGATTGAACTAGAAGAGCTTCCAGTCTACACTTCCTGGCCTCAGGAGCCCGACACAGGAAAAGGGAAGGGAAAGGGGTCAAAACAAAAGGATTCATAGGTCAAACATTTCATCGACACCCGAGGGAAGGGGAAAAGGAGCTAAAAATCCCCAAAGAGGTCTGTTGCAGCTATCGAAGGTCAAGTTTCGATGGGATTGGCTGCCAAGGGATTTGAATCTACTAGTTTTTCCCATACAAAGAGGAGATGAGTCCAGAACCTAGGCAGACTTGGTGTATCAAGTAGAGGAGAGGAAGAGATGGAGTCTGCCAGTTCTACCCATAACATGCTCGGGAATTAAACGAGAAGGTTGGCCTAGTGGTCAACCAAATTCTACAAATTTATTGTCCTCGGGCCGCAAAATCAAAGAACTTGATCTCCAAGTTATGTAAGGCCATTGAAGAAGCTTTAGTAGACATAGGAATTCTTGATCAAAGGGATGCATCAAGGAAAGAAAGTGAATTCATCAACTACCACAAAGTCGCATCAAAAATAAAAGATCACCAGGAAATGTAGAATAGGAAGTTCAATGAGATCAAGGAGTTCAATATTCTGCTCGATTCCAAATTACTTGCCCTTTTCTCACCAAATGGAGGAGTACTATCAATCGAGCAGATCATGGATGCAACCAGACTCAAAATACACACTTCCATAGCACTCCCAAGTCTAAGCCCATCACCCATTGTTGGGGAAATCAAGAAGGAGATCCTTCCCCTTTCTCAGCTTTATTACCACATTGGGGTTGTTTCATCAAGGAGGGGAGGGGTTTCTTTTAAGGAAGTCCTTGAATTGGATCAAGCATACAAGATTTTATGCACCCTCATCCAACCCACTGATTTGGATTGGGAAGTCCAAGACTTCACCTTCCTCAAACTCCAGGAATTACTAGAGCTCTAAGTTTGTGCCTCCACAAGCGAAGGCCCCCTATGAGTCACTAGAAATATAAAGTAATTTTTCCTTTAATATTTTTTTGGTTTTCAACCCTTACTCTTTTCGGCTTTGGGATGAATTTGTGCCCGAAGGATGAATATTGCTCCTACATAAAGGAGTTAAATGCAACACTTGGTGGCTACACAAATTTATTTACATATCATTTTCCTTTCAGGTGCAAGCCAAGGCATGTGTCAACTTGGGGGGGATTTTCTTCAAAGCTACTCTCACAAATCTAAGATTTCCCACTCACTTGACAAGTCATCTATTCACTTTGGGTAGTTTCTATTTTTTGTGGAGTAATCTCTTTGGGCAGAGTTTTTCGAGAATGCGGTGTGCATCTTGCTTTTAGGATAGAACCTTCAAGTCAGCATCATCAATCTCTATGGTTGATCAATTATATTTTTTCCAGGTTGTGTTAAAATTTTATTATTTTCTGACAGCTATCTTCACTAAAATATCTAAGGCCATTAATGATGCAGTTAAGACTTAATAAGCAGAGATTTATGTGATCTAATCAAGATCTAATATTATATTATGGACTATTAGGATTAGGCATCTGAAATTTTCTACTTCTAGAATGTTTGCTGAAATGCTCTCTTCTTATGGTTATAAATAGGGATTGGCAACATAAGTCAAAAAGTTAGAAAATTGCCTTAAAAATATTTTTAAACGATATAGATCTATTAGGGAGTTTATATTTTCTTAGAAGTAGAAGGTTTTAGAGAATACTGTTATTATCTTTGGCGTGTTATTTTTTAAATCAAACTATCATTGGATTGGTATCCGACCTTTGTTTATCAGTTCATATATTATTGAAGTTTTATCTATTTGGGAGAAATCTTTGAAATTGTGCATGCTATGGACTTTGTGAAGTTTCTTTTTTATATTTAATTCATGTTAAAACATTGTGTTAAGTTTTCTTTGGTAGTTCAGATAGCTAATTTTCATGCTTTTAAGCTTCTATGTTGAATGCTAGATTTCAAAAATTGGATTATGTCTATTGAACTTTTCCACCTTTATAAAGAGTTTTCCATTTTCCATATTATGTTGTGAAGGAAGAAGGGTTCTATAAGTTTATGGATATTTTTGTTAATCTTTAGAGTTTTCTTATGTCTGATTAGACCTTAATGGGTGCTTCCCATGAGAAGATTTGAAAGAATGCACTATCCTTTCTCTAGCCTTTGGAGCTCATTCTCTTCCCAACAATGAAGGGTCTGTAGCATTCTATGTTTATCATATCAGTTATAAGGAATAGTTAAGGTTTGAAATGTTGTAAAATCTTTGGCGCATACCATTTTTATGTTTTTTTGCATTTATTTATACCTTTTCCCCCAAAGCACAAAGAAGAGTTAGCTTTCTATAAAAACCCCGAAGATCATTCAGTGAGGCACAAATTGGTCCCCCACTCACTGGATTTCCCATAAAGTTGTCAGAGAAGCATAATATTTGATGATCAAAAACTACCTTCACCCATTGGTTTGTGTCCCAGAGAATGTTTTTGGATTCTTGCAATGACCTAATAGTCATTCATCCCCAACTAGAGCCACTATTAGGATTAAAAAAATCAGCCTAAAATTCCCCAAAAAAAATATTTTCCCATAAAATATCCTATCACCTAGCATGTCATTTAAAACATTATCATTTGAAATAATCCATTTATCTACCCTATAGTCATCACTTTAATAAATTGGCATTCGTCATCATACCCATATATGAAGAAATTAATTTCGATGAGACTACATTATATCGATAGGAGTCATTTTAAGGTCACTTCGAAGGAACAATGTAGCAAGACAATATGAACATCATTAAGGAGAGTATATCATGTCAGGGAAACTTGTTTTGATGCCCCTTTGACAATCCGGCTAATATCCTTCGAAGAAACCTCAACATGTATTAGAGAGTAATATTTGGGGTCTCTTCAATTACTCAAGACATAAACCAACAAGGAGAATAATGTTTTAAGTGTAATAATCTAGCACGACTTGTGGGGTAATTACACCTCAAAATTCAAGAAACAAAAAAATATCTCTCATACATGACACAACAATATATCAGAGTGACGATGGAAGGTTGAAGGAACAATGCTAGACTTATACACTTGAAGAGTCAAAGAGACTTTGGAATGTAGGGATGAGTAGTTAATAAGTCCTCTCGATGTAAAGAAAGTGGCAAAGATTTATGAAGATTAAGGTATATATCAAAGGAATGAGGAAATTTGGTTTCTTCAATGAAACAAGAGCATTTATTAAAAGGGAACAAAAAACATCAAAAGGGATTGAAAGGACTCTAGAATATCAGAGTAAAATAGACGTTCATAGTCACTTCAATAACTAGAAAAGGAAGAAGACATCAATTAGAAGAATATCGAGGGAAGGAATGTATATTAGTGAGAACTAAAATATGTTCCTCTGATAGCCCTAAGAACAAATAAGCTAACAACCAAACTAAGGAATTCCATTGAAAGGAAGAATGCATATTGACATAATGAGGACACTGGTCCCTTTGATGAAACGATGACACTTGTTTCCTTAGTTTTAATAATACGAAAGGAAAATGATAAAAATATAATTCAATAAATCTATCAAAGTGATAAAATACTTTCAAAGAGATTAATTGTAAGGAAGGGTTTGAGAGGCCACTGCAATATTGAGATAAAGCCATATGCAGTCTCTTTGAAATCTCAAAAGAGAGAAATATTATGCCATTAAAAAGGATATTGAGAGAAAAGAGAAATATCAGTAAGAACAAAATATTTTCTTGTTGATACAACAAAAGCATTGACAAGATAGCAGAATGATGAAGAGACAATTTGGTGGCGATGATGAGAAAATCAATGGTCCACATTCAAAGTAATTGATTATAACTTTGGATGACATGAAAGTGCCATCAAATGGAATTAATGAACCAAAACCAAGGGCATTAAAGATCAAATCTTGAAACCACTTTAGAATCATTGAGCAACCAGAGATAAAGGAAATAGAGTATAGCAGTGGACAACGACAACATGACCAAGAAAGGTGTTTGTTTTTTAGGTAAGTACCCAAGCATGAGCTAAAATTCTCATTACCTAAAGCTAGTTGAATTATGAAGCACAAAAGTAGGGTTTTTTCTGCAAAACTCATACTATGGAAAGTACACATAAAAACCATTAAAACAAGAGATAAAAATTGGAAACTAGGCACCTAAATCAGGACTTGATTGATCAGTTTCCTGACTCTAGACAGAGGTCTAGGCGAAATGCACAATTAAACCCCCAAGATGAAAAATTGGAGGATAGAAATACAAGGGTAGGAGATACATGGACCCCAACAAGGGGTTATGATTTTTTTATATACCACTACAAGAAGATGCATAGATGCCAACTAGTCTCCAACCCATGGAGACCAATTTAGGAAAGTTGGTGATACCTAATGTGTTTATCAATATTGAATTGATTAAGGCACTAGCCAATAGATATGATCTACAAACCCACACAATTCTATTGGAAAATGGATCTTTTTTCATCCCAGTTACCAAGAACTATATTTCTATGGTGTTCCAATTAGAAATTAGCACTAATATGAAATTTACAATTAAGGAACTCTTGAATGAATACCAAAATATGAGTTGTAGATTTCCATTAAACAAGCCTCACAATGAAAGGAATTGGCTTAGGTGATTTTCTATATAGGAACACCCTCCATATTCTGTGAACCTATTTGAAGAATACTTCCAATACACATACTACTCTATTTTCTAGGTGCTTGGCTTATACGCCCCCATATTTATGGCCATAGAAGTAATGGTTTTAATAGCTAGTGTGAAAAGTTAGGATGCCCAACCCCTAGACTATGTTGAATACTTAGCCAATGGCATTCACAATGCACTTGTTTCCATCAAAAATAATGATGGAGGTATCAAATTTAGGCATTATTTACTATTCATGCATCTCATTCTATACGAGGGAAAAATTATGGGAATGTGGAGTGAACACTTAAGAATAAGATATGTAGATGATAATGGAGATATTAGACCAGTCCAAATCTGGACAGCCATTTGGGATAGTAGGTGTGGAAGAACACATTATTTGTATTTTGAAGAGTATTTTGTGAAGCCTTTATATAAACTCCTAGGTCATCCATATGACTATAGTCTATCACCTAAAGTACAAATATTCCTAAGACCCAAGGATAAGGATGAAAGAGGGAAGGTCAATCATAACTAGGGTGATTGGTACACCTATGGGGACTATACAAAAATTAGAGTATATGGTTATGAAGGAGCACCATTTCCACTGTTGAAAACTTGTCCAAAAAGGGCTACATTTTTAGAGATTATAAGATAATTAGCTTATTTAGATTCCATGCATCTTAAAAGTCATGAAAATAAATAAATGATGACTGGGACACTATGCTTTGGATATTTTACTATGGTTTTTAAAAAAGGATATGAGTTAATTGACAAAAGACTAGAATATTACAATTTTCCCCAAGTGAATGCAAGGGAGAAATTCCACCATGGGAATTTTATAAATAATGTTAAAACAAGTCAAAAATTGAAAGGTTATCACCACATAATTTTTGAAGAGGATGATTTAATAAGAAATTTTGATGAACATCATGTTGCTAGGAGGAGAAGCCTGCACAATAGAGTGATGACAACAAAAGCTTGGAGAACATGCAATAATCCCTCATAAGAGGTGCCTTTCTGGAAATCGAGGATCCCTCAGAGAGATTAGATGTATTAATACCACATGAAGATGAATTGACTAGGGATGTGCCTCCTTTGGTGTTCACAAAAAAGTGGACCAAGGATATTGGGGGAAGACATGCTCAAAGGGAAACTCCATTGTGTTAACTCTCTCCTCAGCTTACACCAAATATTAGCTCCTTTGTTGACACATCTATTGCAAAACAAGAAGTGGGGAGTGATGATGAAGGTATGTAGGTAGTTAAATCTTGTGATTGAAAATTATGAGCCCCAAATGGAAAGGAACATTATTGTAATAGAATCCTTAAATGAACTTTCAAATGATGTAAGGCATAGTGCTAGCCAAAAGTTTACTTCTGATGATGATTTTTTTAAAACCTTCAAGTTTAAGATATTTGTGTATGAGTATAAAGGTAAACTAATTAGGGAAAGGATTAATGATATCACACCTAAACAAGAAACATAATCTTTGAAAGGGAAATAGGATGAGGTTGATAAAGAAATGGAATCCAATACCCCTGATAAGGGAAGAACATTGTTGGAAGAGGTAGGGGTAATGATGCTCCTTGGATGGGATGAGCTCCACCATTGTATTTGAAATCTTTTGGAGAAGCCAGAATAAAATCATGAAGTTGATAATAGGAGTAGATAGAGTATACACTGGATTAGGTTATAATCTAGACAATATAACTTTGTTAATGTGGGACTTGTACCCACCTAACAAAAAAAATTTAGTCATTGATGATCCTAATAAGGAATTTGGCCATCTCCTTGTGCAATGGGTTGAAGATACTAATCCCTTAGAGACAACAAATCTAATCTTAATGTTGCTATGTTCACTAAAGTCCAAATTAAAATGTTGGTGAAATATAATAAAATATATATGACTAAAAAAGAGAACCTGAGACAGTAGATAGCCCATTATAAAAATAAATTGCCATCCTCCTCAATTATTTACTCCCCATTGATAGACAATGATAACATGGTATTAGAAGCCATGGTTGAAACTACCTATTGGAGGCACAGGGTTGAGAGATTCTAGAAGAAAGGTGATAAATTGGAAGTAGAAATGAAGTCTATTGAGTTCAATATTGTCTCAGAATTGATAAAGAAAAGGTCTAAAAAAATGCTTAGGAATGCTGACAAGGTATCAACAATTCACAATAGAACACATGTTGCTTTTTAGGAGCATAAAAAACTGCATCTTAGAATGATAGAAAAGAAAGAAGAATTAATAGCCAAGGAAGATGTTGATGATCAGGTGTTCACAATTTATGATGAATTTATTGAATCAATATGCATTCAAAATTTTGTATCGTATTAACATAAGAGTTGGGTGATTTTGAGTAACCCCTAGACATGGCTTTGCCTAATTTCATTGAAGAAAAATAATAATTGAAAGAACAAAGCATATGGAAGAATGAATTGGCTCAATTGTTATTGGTGGCTCTTGACAAAGTAAATGACGAATCAATGGTAGTGGAAAACACACATTCACAGTTGGAGAAAATATTTACTTTGGAGTTTGTTATGAAAGAAATAATCACCAATGTTGATACATATGCTATCCAAGATTATATCAAGCATCTTTCCAAGGTCAATATGTTCATTGCTCAAGAAACATAAGGATCAGAAGTTTCATCAAATTCACTCATCATTAGATAAATTATCATGGAGAAAGGACCTTGAATAGATCTTAAGTGATCACGAGTACCTTGCGGAGATTAACAGACTATGTTGTATCACGTATACTGTAGAATTCATTGTTTCTCTTTGTTAATTGCATTTGTTAGGGTTTTTAGTTTATGATTAGCAAAATGAAGAGACACCACTTTAGATGTAACAATTTAAAGCTTGTTGCTTCCCGTATATAAGGGGAAAACAAGACCAAGTTTTGATGATCATCATAAGGATCATATTCCTATAGGAATATTTACAATATTGAACACATATGAGACTTTTGATATGAATTGTATTATATTTTGAAGTAGTATAATGGAGAATAAAATTTAATTTTGTGGCCAAAATTTTGGTTTTCAATTGTTTGTTGATGTTAATTCATACATGTTGTCTTACTATCTCCAAAGTGGTATTTTCTTGTTATTCAAATTGAATATATCAAGAATATACTTAATTTGTTAAGACACATTTGCTACCTCTATGTGATTTTCTCGATTGGTTTGTTGTGAGAAGAGAATTAAAATTCCTTTTAAGAGATTCTTTTTAATTGGTTTCTGCCCAGAATTAAAATCCTTTAAAACCAATCATCTTAACTAGTTTCCTTCAAATAAGAATTAAAATCCTGTCAAATATCATAGTAACTTGGGGAGATATCACTGTGATTTGTAAGAAGAGCCTGATAACTAACAACCTTGCACGTTTATACAAGGTATAAACTTCTAAAAGTGCCAAACAATTAGAGTTAAGCCAAGAAGGAGGATCGACATACCATACACATCTTGACTCCATTTACCTAATAGGAATAGGCATTTATCATGCACTCGTTTCAAAACAATACTTCATAAAAACCTTATTCACATAGTCAAATCAAACATTAGCAGTAGAATTCGTTGTTACCTTTGCATCTATTTCACATTTACATGCCATTGTGGATAGATTTCCCAAGTTAGAGAGCACACACAACCTTTAAGATTTGTAATCTACTTATTTATTAAGGTACACCCACCTCTAGGTTTAGTAGAGCCTGAAGTGTAGGGAGTTCTAAACCATATTGGTTGACTCTGCTCATTGGCCAAAACATTGTAAACTTGACCATAGAACCTAACATACTCTTAGGGTTTTCAATTTACAATTTTGGGAACCAACAAGCCTAACGTATCCTTTATCCAAAATTTCCTTGATTTCCTTCTCTATCTCCTCTTTGTACATATAGGGATGGTGGTAAGGAGTGGTCATGACTTTCTTGGATCCTGATTCAAGATCTATGATGTGCTGGAATCTTATATATCTGATGGCAATTTGGGAGGCATATCACTAAAAACCAAACTATGCTTATCCAAAAAGAATTGTATATCAACATGAACTTTCTCACTCTAACCAATGGAAGATCCTTTTGAGATCACTAAACAACTGGTAGCCCAAGTAACTTGGCTATTTCAAAATAGTCTCTCCATTCTCCTAGCTGAGACTACTTGAAGACTTCCATTTTCCATTACTTTTATGATAACATACTTCCCATTAGATTTGAACTTGAGTTCCATGGTTTGATAGTTTGTAGTGTACTCTCCCAAGGAGTGTAGCCATTGCACACCCAAGATTACATCAATATCACCCAATCCAATAACATGAAAGTCATCACATGACTTATTATCTCCAAAACTTATTTCCTTGTTCTAGATCTTCTTCTTCCAAGGTAGGTTATTTTCGTCAACCATAGTGATAGTAAAACCTTCAAAGTCCTCTACATCCAATCTCCTTCTCACCAGCCCTTGATCAATGAAGTTGTGAGTAGCTCTGCCATCAATCATAATAGTTACTCTTTTTTTGACAAGAACACCTCAGACTTTGAAAGAGTGATATATATGTGCACCAAATAGAGATTCCAAAATACCTCCATCTTCTTTCTCCTTGTCTTCTTCCCCCAAATTGAGTAGAGTCTTCTAGATCATGAAATTCATCTATAAATTAGATTCTTTATTAGAGGTGACCTCTATGTAGTGAACTTGTCCCTTTCCAAGAAATATATGTACTAGAACCCATGGTTCTCTGTAGGAGAAGCAAAAATTCTTCCTTCAGAGCTCATTCTTGTCTCTTCATCTACCTTCTTGCAATATTAGGAGCTAAATTCCTGGGTGTAGGTCCCGGTGTTGGCTGTGATCTCTTTTGAAATCCCTTCTAATGCCATGTGTTAGGTTTTTTTTACCGAGGAAAAATATTCTTAGGAAGTTATGGTTCAAGGGTTAGATACCTTTTTATAGCCTCCTAAAGAGAGATAGGTACAAAATATTTCACAAAACCCTTGAGAGGTTCAATGAGTCTTGAGATGAAAATATGCACTATCCTCTTCTCTAATAGTTCCATAATGATCGCCACCACCTTTTGAAATTCTATAATGTAATCAATAACTAAATTGTTTTTCTTGATCATGGAAAAATTGCTGAAATAATCTTCCTCATCCTTAATTTCAAATCTATTAAGTATCCTCTTCTTGAATTCATCAAATTTTTGTATCTAGTGAGACCATGAAAGCACCATTCATATGCTTATCCTTCTAGATGTAGGGAGGAAAATTGAACTGCATCTTTCTCAGTCATAGGGTTGAGCATGAAATAGGTTTCCATCTTTTGTAGCTAGGATCTTGCTAGGATCTTATTACTCCCATCAAAAAAAGCCACTGGAAGCTTCCCCAACTTGTGTTTTAGGTCCTTGCTCTTGTACAGTCCTTTCTTCTATGTTTCACTCTTCCTGTAGCTTACATGTATTCCACTCATGAAAAATATGATTTTATTTTATCTGGTAGAGATTAATATTCTCCATGACACTTAAAAATATTTTATGGATTGAAAGTACTAGTGTCCACTGGTCTACCCCTATCTTGTTCACTTTTCAAAAGGAATAGACTCTTTGAGGGTTCTGTTGGAGCACTATTGGTTATACCATCACCTCTACTATTATTGGATGATTCTTTACCTCTTGGACCATTTTGATTCACATTTCCTCCTGATTTTCTTTTCCCAAGATCTTCAAAACATCCCTTGTTGTTGCTAGGGTTGTGGGGATATCCTTTAACTCTCTTGTTATTTCATGAATTTTAGTGATTTTTTCTTTGATTCTTTCTTCTTCCTCCACCATTTCTCCTTCCTTAGGATCTAGATCTTGATCTTGATTTAATTTTTTTAATCCCTTCTAATATCTAATATCCTTATTGCTCAACATCAAAACATTAGTATTTAACCTTAAACCCTACAGGTTGGAAAGATCATGCTTTAATATTAGTGAAATTTCCCAGACATATTATTTAACATAAAATACTTATTTATAGATTGGAATTCACTAAAAACAATATGCAAAACATAAACACTTAAAATCACATATTGATAAGATAATTATATCATACAACTGATGCAAATATATTCAGAACAAGCATCAACTCCTTACATAACATCTTTGAAGCACAATGAAATCTCTGAGGTGATAAATCTCTCAAGAAACAAAGGGGTTTCATCCTCTAATCCAGGTAATCATTGGGGTTTCATCCAATGACAATAAATCCTATGGGTTTTCGTACATAGAATGGTTTAGAACATAATGTTCAAATTTTATGAAAGGGGGAAACATAATAATTAGATGCCTAGTATAGAATTCAACTACCTATACATATATTCTACTAATTCCCTCAAGAAATAGGCCAGCTTGAGCCAAAGTGGCGCCAAAATCTAGAATTCAAATATCTACACACTACACTTAGGTTGTCCTTAAGACTTGAAGGAAATTCCCTCTTAGGACCAAAATATCATTTTGCAGACCTATCTACATGCTCCTTGAATCTCCACCCTTATCCTCCTGCTCTACAATTATCTCCACATGCTCTAGAAAACACTTATCCCATTCACTTTGTGGAGTTTACTATTGGGAACCCAGTGCATGCATATTATAACAATGAGTTCTCATTGGGAACTACTTTTTTCTTCCAAATATTTGAATATTTGGTAGACATGGCTCTATAGATTATGTGTTCTGAATTGTAACCTTAAATTTCCTCTTGTGGTAAGATGTAGTATGATCTCTTGATCAAGCTAGGTGGGGTGAAGTTGGGTTGCTACATGGAGTGATGTTCTGACAATGATATCTCTCTAGATATGGATCTTCTTTACTTGAATTTTGGATATGAGGTGCACTAGACACTAAAGAAATTATGTTCTAAACTGCATGTTCTAGAGCCCTTTTATGGTGAAATACAATAGGATGACTGGGTCTCATTCTATAACTACCTATTTGGAAAAGGGGACATGACACCTAATTTGTTGAAGAAAACACATTCTTTCAAGAAAATCGTAGCAACTTGCTCCAACATTCAGAAATTGTGATTTGAATGAATTTGGATGAAGCATTTTACTCTAAAAATCATGAATTTCATAGATAGAAATCTCATCCACCATTAATTTTTGCATGCTTGAATGCACAACCAATGATAGACGTTTTCCAAATTTGAACATGGACTACCAATCTCAAGATTGACAATGATCATGGGGATTTAAATTTTCCTTTGCATAGTGATAGGGCTTTGTAAAGAAAACAATTTCCATAAAATATTGCATGTGTTTTAATAACAACTTAAAGAAACTAGGGAATGAGAGGGACTAACCATGGATGGGGCAATAAAGGTTAATGAAATAGGATAAAATATTAAAGAAAATAAACATTAACCCCACGATATATTGAAAAACTAGACACTTTTTAAAGAATTCACAAGGCAAGAAAAAGGAAAAATAAAAGATTCTACGAACTGAAGGAACAACGCGATAAGATGTGTTTGATGACCCTTTTGGGGAATTTGAGACTTTAGGAAGACATGCTTAAATTTTTTCTATAAATTGTGTTGCCTAATTTTCTAACACAAGGGGGATGGTGAACACACAATAAAGGTACCCTTAGTCATAACTTAAGTGATTGAGTAAAAATTTCACCATGCCAATGACAAAATATAAAAGTGCAAGGGTTTTTTTCAGAAGGGTAGGGTTTTAGAAAGCCCTAATTCAGGCGTGTTTGATGACCCTTTTGGGGAATTTGAGACTTTAGGAAGACATGCTTAAATTTTTCTATAAATTGTGTTGCTGAATTTTCTAACACATGGGGGATGGTGAAAACACAATAAAGGTACCCTTAGTCATAACTTAAGCGATTAAGTAAAAATTTCACCATGCCTATGACAAAATATAAAAGTGCAAGGGTTTTTTTCAAAAGGGTAGGGTTTTAGAAAGCCCTAATTTATGAATTCTATACATTAGCATTGCACAATTGATGAATTTCAAATTTTAAAAAGGAACAACAATTTTTACAAGTGCTACCAATAAGGCACATTGATAAAAATGTGTGGAATGTAACCACACCAAAGGAAGCTTAGCACACAATCACTACAATATTTGAGAAATATAATTATGTGAGATAATACATGCATTGAAATTTTTATATAATTTAAGAATACGTGGATTAATATTTGAGCATCTCTCAAAGATTAAGTTTATTTAAAACACCAAATCTTTAATATAGGTGAGATGATTGTTAATAAAGAACTAATTTCTATAACTTGATCCAAGTTAATCGTAGGGTGTAAGAATTATCTTATATCAAAATTCTTTCACATCATTATTTATTTGTATGTTTTCAGTCATAATAGATCATATTACATTTCGCAATAGTTCTATATATCACCTCATGATTTGGAAAAATATTTTCTACTATGATCCTTCAAAGCCATATTCACTATTTAGAAGATTTTGATCATTTCAAAGGTGTAACATAGGTTCTAAACCTTATTTGCATAGGATATTGATAGTAAATGAATGTAAGTGAAAAGGTATCTAGGGCTACTTGCTAACCAAAATCACACTTTCCACCTTTTGACATTCAAGGGTGTAATGTCGTAAATTGTCACCCTTGACAATTTTACACTAGATTTTGCTCCCTCCTATATGTTTGGACCTAATCATGCACCTACTTTCCAAAATTATGCATTACATGGTCCATTTTATCATTTATCATATAAAATCAAATATGCAAAATCAAAGTATGTATTTAATATTTTTCCCTTGATACTTTGGATCCTAAAAAAAGTGGGATCTAGACTAGGGCACCCGATGCCCTTGTCCTTTGAAAATGGCCCTATATGGCACAACCCTTCCTCTCCTTTATCATGGAACTTAGAGTAAATATTTCTTATGTTAACCCTATATTTAGCTTCTACACTAAATCTATTGTTTCTTGCTTGTTTTCTGGCATGCCTTTTTTCAATATTATGTCATCTCATGTCCATAGTCAACGAGCTATATAAGCACACTAGGGGAATTATATCTTATGCCTTTTTTTATCTAAATGTGTGCTCGCATATCTATCATATGTCACCACTAAGGACATATTGCTTTACTTCAAATATTGTTTGCTTATGCTCTCGGATGCCTCAGTGGAGCATATACCTAGCCTATAGCATTATGTTCTATAATAGGTGTTTTTGGTCATTGAAGGTTGCATCACCATATTTATTTACCCATGTTAAAGGATAGCATTCTATTCCTTCACACTTATCTGGACCTAATTTGTTTAACATGCTTATGATTCAAGATGTTTTATCTACTTGCTACATGGCACATTTATTATAACCATTACTTTAAATGATTTACATTATTACATGTTTAGCTTACATTTACATATCATTTACTTTTTCTCACTCCTTGAATTCCTTACATCTAATGGATGCTATCAATTGAATTAGGGACATAGATTTTTTACTAACACTCTGCTTAACATAGAGATTCATCACTATTCAAGAAGGTCATTGTCACACATCGTTGCACCCACCATATTATATTATTCAATGGTCACCACATAAGGTAGAACATCATACCAATTCCCATCTAGGAATATTTTTCTAATGCTATTCTTGTCTTCTTCTCCATGTTCTTCTTATTGTTGTGATCAAGGTGTCCTTAGATGGTTAGGTACTAGAAATTTTCCTTGCCTTCATTTGGCTATTTCTCCTATTTATGGTCCACTTAGCTTTCTACCAAAAAGAAGAAATGAGGAAGCTACTATTAGTGGCTAAGAAGCCTTTCTTCATAGTTAACATATTCTTGTTATAGATATGGAAATCCAAATGATCATGATCCTTGACCAACTCCTAGTACTTTAGATTTTTCTACTTAATGACCGTATTTCTTTTTTCTTTATTTAAATTAGTTGACTAAGACTCAACTTTTCATAGACTTTTAAAATATGACATTGTCAAACTACTTTATTTATTAATATACATATTATAATTTTTATATTATAAAAATCTTTAAAATTACTTAAAAATATATTTATTTTCATCAATTAAATTTTTTAATATTTAACATTTAATTATTTAAATATCACTTTCGCAACTATACAAAGAAAACTTATTTTTTCTTATAAATAATCTTTCAATTCAAAGCCCAATTCAAATCTCTATTATATAAACCACTCAATTATTACATAAACATCCATTTCTTCCTTGGGACCAACATAAATGATTTTTTTTTTCAGAATTTGGTATGAATTATCTACCCCATTGTTTTATTTTATCCAATGAAAGATGACCGATTTATTATTAAATTGCAAATTGGGGAAAATCTTATCTAAACTGTAGCGCCGGCACAACACAACAAAAAATAGCATCTTTAGAGCAGGTCTTTTTATGCTTGGTCTTCTCTTACACTACGTAATGCTTATCCGCTAAAAACATAAAATGTGAAATTAAAATAAACTAAACTTAAGAAAAGCTTATTTTTCCTTAAAACGAGCCCTTGAATTAAAAGGTTTATTTTATCTAACAGAAAGACGACTTATTTATTGATTGAAATGTGGAAAATCTTACCCGCTGGATTCTCGGCTATTCCACCAATCATTAGCCAAACTGTAGCGCCGGCACATCGCATCAAAAAACAGCATCTTTAGAGAGGTCTTCTATGCTTACCCACCAAAACACAGAATATGACGTGAACGGATATCTCGGGGAATCTGATTCTTCCTTGTGGTTTCGTGTATCTAAATGTAAGTTTAGGTTATTTATGTCCACCTAAACATAAATTTACTAAAGAAGAAAATATAGAGTGTTTCAAAATAATAAGTAAGGTGTAGGGAATAATAAGCTTTTGTACAAATAATTTAAGATAAATCAATTAATAAAATATAATAGTCAAATTATTTTATGATAATGAATTGGGATTGTTATAAAATATTTAGCTTTAAATTTTAAGTTAGTTTTATTGTAACACATGTTATTATTTGATTTTTTTCTTCATTAATATTTGGAAATTTGTAAAATGAAGGATGTTTTAATTGTTAAAATAAATATGTATTACTTGAGGTCTTTTTTGTATCTACGAAAATGATCTTTGTCCTGTAGAATTGAACCATATTCATATATTCAAACTTCTATGCATAGAAATCCCTTAACGAGTTTTGTACTTCAAATTATTGTTCACCTTGATGTTTATAAGCTTACAATAAATGAATAGCAACATTTAGGTACTCCTTATGAAGATTGTTAGGCAAGAATCTTCTAATTCTATCAAATACTCACAAATTCTCAAATTCCCTCCATATGGAACACACAATCAATTTTATGGCACTTTATTTAAGTGCATTTACAAATGTATTTGTTGTTACAAGTTCTTACAAGTTTATTGTCATGAGGTACCAATGAAGGCATATGCCTTTCAAACTTCAATAAAAGACAAAAAAACATAAAATTAAAACCTCCATTAAAATAACCCCCCCCCCCTTTCATTTGCAAGTTATTGCAAAACAATAAAAACATAATTTTCCAAAATCATTGCAAAAGAAAAAAAATTGAGTCCTCTTTTACAAATGTTTAACTATGGCAAAAAAATGACCTTTTTTTCAACTTTTGACAACTAACATATACAACCAGTGTTACAATAAATTTTACATAAAAATGCTAGCTATTACATAGACAAGTCAAGAAGATAAATACAATATGTTGCAAGAAGTAATATGGATCAAGTTTTGGGCTCGTAGATGTGGGAAAAAGATTTTGATGGATATGATTTTCTTCAAAAGTGTGCTTAACAAACTCCACTTCCAATGGAAAGAAAACTATGAATTAATGTAACCTTAGATTCAAAACTAACATGAGCTGTAGATGAAGAGATCATGTTGTAGGAAACTCTTACCAAATGCAAACAAAAGAGGGTGTTGGTGGTGGTGTTGTGGCATGTGGTTGCTATTGGCAACAAAGGAGATGTGTGGATGGTAATGACTTTATGGAAGTAATTGGAGATAACATTTTGTGGAGGGTGTTTGACCTGCAAGGATGAGATATCTGTAAAGATAGAGAATGTTGTATAAGCCTCTATTTAAAAAAAAAAAAACCTTCATTTACTATCCACACCTATGAGGCCAAATAAGAAATGGTGTTGGATGCAAAAAAAAAAAAATAACTCCTCATGATCTACTTCTAACAACCAATAAAACCGACTTATCAACACACCAAACTCAAATTTTGAAGTTATGCAATGTATGGATGCTATGTGAGATACACCAACTCTAAAAGACCATTGCCCTACTATAAATCTACAAGAAAATTCTATGGATTGTCACAAGTTTTCTCATTAAACTTTGGCACATGAAGACTAAAGTGTGTGGATAGAGGTAGTGTTGCAAGTATGAGCAGTTAGTGTTGTCATTGATGTCTATTTTTGGGTGAGATAGTTGCAAGAGTGTGTGAAATTGATATTATCCATGCTTTTATTAGTTGCATTATGTTGTCTATGGATATGTGCTTGAGTTACTATGTTGCAGTTGGCTCGGTGGTAATGCGGAAATGCTAAAGATGATGAGGATGTGTCTTTGGTGCTTGGTTTCCAAGTGCTTTTGAGAAGATTTGATAAAAAAAGGAAACAATGTGTTGCTGTGGTATTCTGTGTTGCCAAGATGTATTCTAGTTTTTCTCCACATATCTACTAGTTTGAAGAGCTTCCTATGCATTTCAGATATGTTTGTGAGAAATGTTCAAAGGTGTTAAATTCAAAATTTAGTGTGTTGGATTGTTGTGGAGAAGAAGTTGTGTTCACCAATGTGCGAACCATGCATTGTAGAGGTATATGGGAGAAATGTCTTTGCTCTACATTTTTTTTGTAGTTATGTTTTAGGTCTTGCTGATCTAATGGAATGTTTATTGTGTTGGTATCTTTATTTAGTCAAGATGATTTTAGGTTTGTTGCTTCAGAATTTAGTTTCTCAAGTAATAGTGTATGGCAGAGTTGTCTAAGTGTACTAGGTGTGTAAATTTTTTGGGTGAAAGTTGTTACAAAGGAGTTTGTTAGATTTTAGGTTGTTTATGGAATATTTTAGATCATGTTCAAGCATGGTGTGTGGTTTCCAAAGTCATCCTTGGATTTAAGGAAGTGTGTACTTAAAATTTTAATGGTGTTTACACAAGCAACAACCAACCTAGTGTTTACAATTTAATTGTGGTGAATGTATTATTTATAGAGGCATTTGGTTGAGAAGTATTGTAGATTTGGGTCCCAAATAAGGAATGGTGTTGTCTGCTTTCACTCCTTTCTACCACAGAAGTGTTTTGGTGCCAACCTTATTTGAATTTGCATGGTTGATGTGCACAACCAACCTTCGAGAAGGGTTTTGAGGTTGAAGAAGGTATAAATATGAGTTGATTTGTTGAGAGACAATAAGATAGATTCTAGAGATGAGAATGATGTGAAGTTAAGAGTTATAGAGTGTGAAATTAAGAAGTGCAGTGTGAGCTTTCATGTGTTGGATTATTGGATGCAGTGAGCTAAAGGTGTCTATAATTTGTCAATCAAGCTACGAAGGTGTTGGTGATATTGTGGTGGATTCTCTATTATATTGAGATGATTTTATTTGTGTAACATTTCTTCTCTATCTTATTTTCTATTTTGGAAATGAGCCTTTCTTTCTTTGGGTAGTGAGCCCTATTGTATTCAGTGTTGATATTACTTATATGGTGAGCTAATCCTCACCATGTTTTTTCCTTTCTTAGGGTTTCCAAATAAATCTGGTGTTCTTTTGTGTATGGTGTTGTTGTGTTTCAATTTATGTTATTTTATTTTCATGCTAATTCATCATAACTTATTTTCATGCTAGTTAGGATATGAATGTTAATGAGGGTTGTGAATTTTTTAAGGTGCAAATGATTCACCGCTATCTCAATTGTCTTGTACATTAAAAATTTGGTATAAGAGTAAGGTTCCTTGGAAGAAAAATTAACCGCTTAAGGTAGATCTAGGATGGTACACAAGAAGGAGATCTCTATGTTTGATGGAACAAACTATGCATTCTAGAAAACAAGGATGGAAGGCATTCTAAGTTATCTAGGATATGACATCTAGAAATCAACTCATAATGGATATACTATACCTACAAATGGTAAAAGCACTAAAGCTGATACCAAATCCTACACGAGCAATAGTAAAGCAAGGTTTGATCTCTTAAGTAGTCTTACCAATTCTAAATTAGTGAAAGTTATGAATTCAAAAACTATTGAAGAAATCTGGAAAAAGTTGGAAAGAATTTATGAAGGAGATGATAAGGTGAGACAAGCCAAGATGTAGAATCTAAACCCACATTTGAAAACTCATGAATGTCTAAATATGAAAACATTATAATCTACATGCAGAGGGTAGATGAAGTGGTGAGCTCCATCAGAGGTCTTGGTGGAAAAGTCAAAATATAAAAAGTGGTAAAGAAAATTCTCAGAACCCTTCCTCAAGCTTATAGTCATAAAGTTTATGCTATTGTGGAATTTACAAATCTAGCTCAATATATAAGAGATCAATTGTATGGTTCTCTAACTGCATTTGAAATGAGAGAATTTGGTACAAATAATGGTGCAAAAGTTGAGACTGCTTTTAAGGCTGAAAAATTAGAGAAGATTGAAGAATTAGCTCAAGAGGATCTTGATGATGTGGAAGCCAACTTTGTGAGAAGGATGAAAAGGGTAGTGGTAAGTACAAATGTAAGTTGTCTTTCAAATGTTTCAATTGTGGAAAGATAGCTCACTATGCTTCAAGATTTCCAAATAGAGTTGTGAATGACAAAAGCAAGAGAATAAAGCTAAAATTGTGAACAAATAAAATGGAGTCACAACTTCTCTTATCCACACCTAAATGGGGAATGAAGGAAGAGGAATCTAATTTCACAAAGTTCACATTCAAGAACAATTCTGTGAGATTCCAATGCAATAGGCATTGAAATCTGTCAAAGGAGATTGTTCATAAGGTTGGAAATTGATAAAGAGGATAAACTATGGATGCAAAACTAGGAAAATGTAAGATGTTTTAAAACACAATGTGATATGCAAAATGACTTAAAAATGCAAACAAACTATAACAAAAATTAATTAAATTGAAGAGGTTCACTTGGAAACTAGAAAGTGGTGGAGAGGAGCTCTGGAATAATGTAGAAGTCACTATTGAAGCCTACTGGGACACTTACGCCAAGCTGGGTGACTTAGTCTTGTTTCGAGGAAATTCTACTAGAATAGGTTTTAGACAGAAGGGTACTCAAAACTGTAGAAACCACTTTCTAGGTCTGGCAGTGGGACTAATTCACCACTAATTGTGACTTAGTCCACTTCTAGATTTTGAGAAATTCAAAGATGCAATCTATAGCTCCTAGTTTGCACTTCAACTCCTAATAGGTTTCTGGATCTGAAACTACAAAGTTTGACCTGTAGGTGTTCTCCAAGATTCCTTTAGGAATTTGACCACTTTGAATGACTTTGTTGATTTGTTGACAACTTTTCCAACCTTTCTCTTTGACAAATATGCACACAAGACCTGCAAAACACATGAAAAAGAGGGGAAAAAGTGTTAAGGGTTAGTGAATAGGGGTTTGCCTTGTTCAAACCCTAGTTTGGTAATTAAACCCTTGCAAATGAAATGAAATGAAAAGAGAATGATGAATGAACAACATGCAATACTACAACTCACCAAACCCTTGAAGTAGAAATCTAAAGATATGCAAGTAATGGCTCTAAAGTGCTTGAATACTCTTGTAGATAAGATGCTTGAAAGCAAAATCACTTGATTTTTTGATTAGAAAGTTAGGAGAATTTTGGAGATTAAGAGGATGAAAATGAGAGGAAAAACCCTATATTTATACTTGATTATGTAAAATTTCCTGAAAATACCACATCACAGGCTGACCTCAAGGCTTAGAGAATAATATCCTACAAAAATTTTAAAATAATTTTGATTTTTGAGCCAAGTGGGACTAATTCACCCCAAGTGGTGACTTGGTCCCACTTAGAAATTTTAAGTGGGTGTTGTGAATTAAGGTGTTGTATAAGAGTGAATTTGCATCCCCTATGCAAATCCCCTTTTTTCCTTTATCCACCTTAGAAAACCAAGTTCAAAGGCTTAATGCCACCTAAGTCCATTGTTGGCAGTCCACTTGGCGCCTATTTTGAGCGTCGGTGGAGGTGTTTCTATCAAGGATGCCCGCGCTGTGTGCAGATGTCTGTGCAACACACTTATGTCCTTGCAAATTTCTGTGGCTGAACCTGCAAAGGCGTTAATCTTCCCATTGGCAGTGGAATTGTAATGCCCCCTTCGGCCAACTGACCCGAATATGGTCGTTTGCTTCCATTCTTTCTTCAAATTCATCCCTTGAACATTCAATCCAACTCTTCAGTAGATCAAGCTTTCATTCTTGCACTCAACAAGCTCACTTTCTTACTCACTTCAAGCATCCAAGCACTCTATTGTAGAAAAGCCTCACTCTGTCACTTCGGTAGAGCATATTTGGGACCACACCATTGTAGCAGAGGCTTGAGTTCCTCTCATTTCTCACCCAAGCAGCCTTGAGTGCTCTTGGTGGAGGTGGTAGGCTTCCCTCTCCTCTCCTCTATCACTTGGTTGAGTAGCATAATACTGCTTTGTAGTGTTTGCATTCTCTTTATTATACTATTTCTTTATCTCATTTCCTTGGCTTTCCATGGAGGTGGAAACACATAAATGGGGGTCTGACTGAGGTAGGCCCTTATACAACCACCCAACATTTTCCCTCTTTCTGTGTGTAGGTGTGGGTGCTTCTCAGAAGATCAACTGGAAAACGAATTCCTCGGTGAGATCCTCCTTGTTTTCTTTACTCTTGCTTATTTACTTTACAATATTAGAGAGTATTTCATTCATTTACATGTGTCATTCTAGCCCTTTAGTTAGTTAGTTGGGTCGTTAGTCATTTTAGTAGGTTTGACCTTGTCTCTGCTATTGTCTGGTCATACGGATGCTAGCCCACTTTAGAGATGCCAGTGGACCATGTTGTCATCCAAAGACTGCGCTTTCGTCTTCAGGAAGAGAACTCCCCAAGGTACAAAGTTGAACTTGAAAACTGGCTTGTCTAGCCCCACTTTAAAATTCAAGACTGTAGAGTGATTGTAGGACTTTGTACAGTCCTCATCATTCTCATCCTCATACCCTAAACATTGTACTTAGCTGAGGTAACTTAGGGAAGCCTCTTGCATCTTGACCCTCTGTGACTTGGGGTCTTGCACGTGGTGGTACCCCTCTCTTACATTTTTGGTGAACCCAATGTGAACCATTTTGGTTCTGTTCTTGCGATACTGATAGTTCCTTTCCTCGTACTCTAGGAGTGTTGTAGGTGTGAGTTTTGTAAGGCTATCACCTTGCAACCCAACCTACGACCCCTAGTTGGCATAGTTGGAAGGTTCCAAAGGTATTGCATGACGAAGCCTTAATTGGGTCACCGTCTTATTTGTCAACCTTTAGGGACTCTATGAAAGCGCTATCTAGTGTGCGTAATGGCCTCCTTCCTGCATCAACCCATCCCATCTACGCAACCTATAGATAGTGGTACTAGCATAACTTTCACTTCATAGGACTTGTCAATGGGTTTTAACAAGGAACCATCTCCTCTTTACATTCCCGCACGAATCAATGTAAACATTGTAGTAGGTGTTCTCGTTGATCCGACGTCACAAGTGAACATAATAACAAAGGAGATTATGCTAATAATTTTTTTACACAAGGATGGATACGATGCTCCTGTGAGTTTCATCCGCACACATGATGGGCTTTCCGTACCCCTTTTGGGTAGTATTGTCCTATTAGTCTTAGTTGGACCTAAGTCTGTGAATCTCATATTTGATATCATTCCTAGATCTGAACTCTTTAGAGTGAAATTGGGTATCCCTTGGTTGGTGGCGATGAACGCGGTACCCTCTGTCATGCATAAATGTTTAAAATTTATCCATGGAGGCTCTATGCATGTAATCCATGACATCGGTTATAGACCACCAATTGCGCGTGGTAGCTACTCCTTGGATCACCCGTGGCTTGCATCTATGGGTCCTCTCCTGCCTAGGATGAACCTTTTGCACAAAACATATCAGAACTATAAGAAAGGGCGTCTGAGCCTGAAAGTGAGATACCCTCCCTTGCCTTATGCTATCTCACATAGGGCTTGCTTGAAGGCTGACAACGATGTCGCTAAGGCTCAAAAGAGGAAAGAAGAGAAGCGGTCTTGTGATCCTCCTTCTTCCTCTTCTGCTACCTAGTTTGATGCTTCTTCTTGCTCAGCTGTGGTACCATTAGGTTTTGCTCCTCATTTGCAAGAAAATACTTCGGTGCCCACTTGGTGGAAGCCTAAGCATCCTGCATTTGAGCTTCCTGCTTTTCCGATGGAGCCTAGACCCGTGCGGTATGATAGGAAGATCTCCCGAGGAGAGTCCTCTTTGTCTCGACCTTCGTGGCCTCCTACTGTTCCTGCTCCTAAGGTAGTGAGCGGAAAGAGGCCCACTACTGAGGCTCTCGAGTCGACTCCTCCTATCACTCCCCAACCTGTTCCTCCTTCTCCCATGTAAGAACCTGTTCCTCCACTTGAAATGGCCATATTGGACATTCCTATGGTTGAGTAGGAAACCCTTGTCCCTTCACAAACTCCAACCTCTAGCTTCAAGAGCCATAGAAACTAGCTTGCACGTGAACACAAGTGTCAGCGAAAGGCTCTCCTAGCCGAGTAGGCCACCTCGCAAAAAAAGGAGGAAAGAACGATCTCTCCTAATTTAGGACTCCTATAGTGTCTTCTTCCACCATCCCTTCTACTTCTCTCCAGTCTGGTCAACTCCCAGATTCCATTGCGAGCATGAATGCACCTAACCCTAAATGGGTCTAGGTGTTCTTCACTCCTTTGGTAGAGCCACCTTTGCTAATGTTCATTCTGGATATCCAACCCTTCTTGAAACCCATGGATATGGTTAATACTTTGGTTGTATCCACTACGGTTCATTCTTCCTCTTCCTCTGCACCATTGGCTTCATCTATGGGGAGTTCATCTCCTCCAACAAAGAAAGAGGTGGAGGGTGGTCCTTCTAGCAACAAAGGATGTAAGAGGAGCCCACCTTCCTTGCAAGGTGGTCTTGTGCTGACTTGCTTTGTCCTAATGACAGAACCAGTCCCAACTTCCCCTGAGTTCGTCACTGCTCCTGAGTCATTCAACGAGCTTAGCAGTGAGCCTTAGGCATAGCCTGTCCCGTCTGCTGAAGTAAGACATGGCGCTCCTATGGGGTGCATGTTTAACTCTGTGGATGAGGTTCTGGCCCTATCAGTGATCTTTGTGAAATCGTTGACTTTAACTCCATCAAAACTCAGTAGAGATGACCTTGAGGGGCCCTCTTCCTTGGCCCTTGTTGTGGGAGGGTCAGATGCTCCTCCTCTTAACATCCCACCACTACAGGCTCGTCCTCCTTCCCCGATGAGGATTTAGATTGCAAGCGAACAAAATCTTGGCCGATCAAGAGATTGCAAGCCAAAACAAGGATTCCCCATGAAATCCATTTACAACATTCAAACTAGGAAGAAAATATTAAAGAACACAATGGAAATGATAAAACAAAGATTGAATCCTAATTAGATGTGCAAACTCATGATCCCATGGGGGAATTGGTGCCAATTTGATGTGAAAATTGGCCCTTTCCCAATTCCTAAGATGCAAACTTGATGTGTTGATGAAGATTTGATCCACTTTGTTGATGTTGAAGAGTGCTCCAAGCTAAAATCTGCAAAACCTAACTATGATTCAAGAATGATTGATGAAATTTGATGGATATTTGAGCATGGTAACTTTGCATAATTTGTGGATGATGAAATGAGGATATGAGCTCTTTATTTATAGAATTCCAAAGGATGAATGTCCAAATTTGAGCAATGTGGGACTAACATTCATCCAATGGTATGATGCCACTTGTCAAGCTATGAATGGATGAAGGATGTGCAAGATTTGGGGTTTGTGCCAATAAATGCATAATTTTGAATTTCAAATTTGTTGAAATGACATGTAAGAGGGAAGGGAAAATGCAATAAATGCCACTTGGCTCAAGGCAAAGGACATGTAAGATGAATTTATTGCCTTGTTGGATGTACATGTTGACTTGGAATTTTTGAATTCAAATTGAGAGAATATTCCAAAGATGCCTTGTGAGGAAAATAGGGATTTAATAAATGAATTAAATCTATTTTCATGTGCAACTTGCATTATCTAGAGGATGGGACATGAGATGAGATTAAATTAATCAAGGGTTAATTAATTTAATGAGAGAGTTAGATGATGTGACCTATTTGACTCAAATTTATGGATTTATTTAAATCAAATAAGAGAGGAATATGATAAGAGGTTAATTAAATAAGGATTCTGATTTATTTAATTAAAAGAGATGGTGTTAGCTTAAATTAAAAAAGGTTTTAATTTATTTAATTTAATGGATAGACTTTAGAGATTTAATCAAATAAATTGATTATTTAATAAAATAGGATAATTAGATCAGATGAATTGATTTAATTAACAAGAGGGAGTGACTTAATTAGAAAAAATGATTTATTTAATTAAGGGATGAAAGTTGATGAATTTAATCAAATGAGGAGAATTGATTAAATAGGTAGATCGAGGGATGATTCAGGAAGAAACGATGTTAGTAAGTCAGGATCAGATTCACAATGTCAATCAATATATTTTATGTGTCTACATTTTACCCCTCTTTGAAGTAATGCACTTGTTGCGTTGGTTCAAAGAATAAACAATCTAGATCAAAGCCAAAAAAAATTGTTATTTAAAAAATTTCCCCACTGCTACCTGGTGGGAGAGAATATACCAATATAATGCCCCCTCGAGAGATTGGACAAAAATTCCAATTTTTGGGTGATCTCGCGAAAAGAGGACAAAGTACCTGATAGGTTTGAAAAGGCTCCGGGAGGTTAAAAATGTGTCTAAACACAATAAAACAATGAAAAATGAGCCTCGACCGAACATAAAGTGGTTCGGGGGTCCAAAACCCTAGCAAGATAGCAAAATAGGGTGAAAAAACCCTAATTTTTAGGCTTAAAAGGGGCTCGAGGGGTCACTTTCAAGTCATTTTCACACCTTCGCTAGCAACCTTGAGATTTGAGCTCTGACTTTCCGACAATATGACGCAATGACAGCTTCCCCTACACATCACTGATCGAGTTCGGGCATACTAGCAGCCACTTGGCATCGGGGCACCGGTATGTGATCCTTACCCAAGCTTCATCTTTTCATTTAATGCCTCATTTAATGCTTTAAAGGGTCATTCCACCTATAGTGGCACTATATAGTGCCACTTAGAAATCAAACTGCATCACGCAGTGCTATTTTGCGCTGCATCGGTGTAGTTCAGAGTTTAAAAACTCTGACGCTGAGCTCAGGGTTGGCGGGTTGGTTTGACAAAGTGCGATGCAGTGACACTGAATTCACCCAAATTGCGACATTGGAAGGGAAAGTGCACTGCGACGGTGCCATTTTGCTCTTTTTAGGCTCTAGCGTCAGAGTTTGATTAGAAATCAAATTGTGACGCCATCGCAAGTTGCACCGCGGGAGAAGTTTTTTGAGCGTTTGATCAAAAAAAATTCAAAATTTTTAATACGCTGACCTTCCTTGATAAAGGACGCTGTGAGGGAGCTCTACTCCTAGGAGCATAGGTTGTGAGATTTGGTGGGCTTGTTGCGAGACCTGAGTGAAAGAGACTAGGATCGACTCGGGATTGCGAGGTTGTGGCACATTGCGTACACAGCGCCCGTGTGCACTCACCTAGGGATGTTGTTAGTGTTGGCTGAGAGGTGGCATAGCAAGACGTCCTCATTTCATTTCCCCACTAGCAAGGCCACCGTCACCCTGGAGGACGTTTTGTGCATTCTACGATTGTCGATTCATGGCCGATGGGCAATTTTTGACATAGACGAGGGGCGCGAGGCCTGCTGTAGAGTCCTCGCCACACGGGACATCGTCTTCTACAAGGGACAAATAGAGCTAGAGTGATATAGGATCGTAGCACCTTCCTATTGCTAGGTGATTGCAACCATCATTTCAGGTCTTATTGCCCCAGACAGATGAGGGTGATACTTCAGTCCCAATTGGGGGTATTGCTGGGAGTGGATGATCTGAGACAGGTCGGTTCATTTCACATGGGGGCCTGTTCTTCTAGCTTCACTCTACAGGGACCTCCATGAGTATGTTTACATGGACAACAAAGCACTGGGAGCAGGGGTGACCTTACTTCATGTCTGGGCATGGGAGCACATTTCTGTGCTATGGCCACGTGCCGTTCCAATTTTGATGGGGCCAGAAGATCCCCTCATGGCATGATACAGAGGTGGTGTGTCCTTTACACACATCAGTGAGCACAGGATCCCCCACTGAAGGCGGGTCTTAGATGAGATGCTGGTTTTCACTTGGTGACTGTACCTCGGTCAGCTTGGATGGGCCGATGATGCCGATCAGCTATTCTATTGCCACTAGGACCGGTATATGTAGGGGCGGGAACATACTAAGATTGAGAGGTACCTGCCCGAGTGCATGCAACGTCAGTTCAGAGAGCCGCAAGATCAACCTGATGATGAATACATAGCCAACTTTTCCCGCACCATGGCACAAGTTTCATGGGGATGGTACATTCCTACTTCAGAGGAAGTCGATAGTTTCTGGCAGTTGGTCGCCCGACCATGGGCTTATGATCAGGGTTTAGCAGATCCCGATACCACGCAGGCCTATAGGGATTGGTTCTAACCTCCTCTTCGGCTGACGATTCCAGGTGTAGTCCCTGATGTGCAAAGAGTCAGAGGTAGAGGGGGAGGATGAGGATGGAGAGCTGATATTCGATAGGATGCTAGGTCACGGGGATGTACACATGTAGGACCAGCAGCAGGAGCCACCACGAGACGAGGATTAGCCTTGGGTGCAGTCATAGGTGTGGCCAACAGGACAGGCAGATGCTTGAGATGCGCTGATTGTGTAGTTACAAGCTCAGATCCAGGATGTGACGACCGAGAGGGATCAACTCAGAGTCAAGAGAGATTAGGATATACAGTAGAGATAGGCTGCAGAGTTATAGGCAGCCAGTGAACTAGGCTAGAGACAGTAGATAGAGAGCATGACAACCTCCTCCTTCTAGGGTACAGTGCCAGTTCAATCCTATAGGGACACCATCCAAGAGTTAGAGTATTACCGACGAGCCTATCACGAGACCGTACCCAAGGCAGAGTGGGTCCCAGAGTATTCAGAGTGGGCCAGCCACATACCAGCAAAGGGTCATAGTGATAGGGGTGAGGGCAGCATTCACAGGGATCGAGCTTGATCGAGATGTTACTATACTTTTTGTACCTTATGGGCTCCTTTTTGATAGCCTTGATGGGCCTTTTGTACTGATTGACACATATGTACAGTGATCCGATTTATTATTGTACTATGACAGTTATGTGATGATATATATATATATATAATCTGTTGATGATTTTGATGCGATGCAATGTGTATTCTTTATTTGTGCATGTATGATTCTACGTCTATATGTTATGGATGCATTTATTTCTAATGATGTTTATGCAATGATTATGACTAATAGATCTATATTATGATAACCTATGATATGATGTGTAATGATGTTATCTATATGATGATCTATTTTACGTGATATGGATTTTAATATGTAAGGTGCATACGTGAAATGATTTTGAATTATGCTTATAACATGTTTATGAATAGATGTATGCTTTGTATGTGATGGACTATTCCATTTATGCTTATGTGGGATGATTTATGCAATGAATGTTTTAGGATGTTATTTATGAGATGATATGGATGATGTAATGTATGTGGTGCATTTAATAGGATGTGATGTTATGTTAATGCAGAGTGATGTGATGATGCATAATGTGACATGAATGTAATGTGATGAGATGATGTCATGATATTATGCAAGTATGAAAATGAATTAAATGCTTAAATACCTATTATTTATGCAAAAATGATTATGAAATGTTTCTATAAATGTTATGTGATGATTTATGTGATAGATGTAATGCAAGAAATGGATGCAATGAATGCTTATGATAACATGTTTATGCAATGCATATATTTTCTCTATAATATGTTTATGCAATATGTTAATGATTTGTGGATGCAGGATCGATGACAATAGTGGTGATGATGGTCAACTGTCATAGTACCTTGTTAGTGCAGTTAGCAAGGAAAGAAGAAGTCATTTCAACAAGACACAAGATGATGCAAAATGCAAATGATGATGATGATGATGATTACTTGTCAAGGAATTGGGATTTTCAAAGGGCCGATTTCCTTATGTTTGATAATGCACGTGGTACGATGCATCAAGGTATAGGAAACCAGGATGGCATTGTAACTAGTGTGATGGACTTTGACTTGACAATCAAATAAGAGTATTGTTGCTCACACCTGACATACGGAAACCTTGCTAGGATGCACTTTAGAAGTTTCAAACATCTCAGACTAAAACACGGAAAGGTAAACCTATCCATGCAATAGTCAACAAGTTTCCCTAGACCTCTTCCATACATACCTAACAAAGCAAGTATTTGCAGAGATTATATTACAAAGATGTCCAACAAGCATAGCAAACAAAAGAATAATGATCATTGCCCCATTCCTATTTCTCTAAATCCTCCATTCAGATATCATCGAGAGGTCCTTGGAAAGAGTGCAAAATAGGATAAGTCAAAAGATAAAGAGAAAGTATACAAACAAGTTGATGTTCTTCAATACCGCTAACCAAAAGGGAATGTGTTTTCAAGGATAAGAACTGAAACTATTGCCAAAAGATAATGCCATTGTAGGAAGGATACATCCTAGGACATGTTAGTGGATGGTGGCATGCCATATCGTTTATCCAAAGTGTTCCTTCTGATAAATGATGTCCATTGTAGGAAGGATTCATCCTAGGAAATGATGTTATTAGATGATTGATATGGGACTGTTTGGATGATGGACTATCGACACAAAGAATTGACCAACTTGTTTACGTACTGACTTAGACCTGAGACTTGACATTTTTGAGTTTTACTTTTAACTGCTAGACTTGTTTCTAACTGTTTCACCAAAGGTTGAGGATGATGATTAGTTTATTATGAGTGGTGTTTATTGTAGGTGAAAGCGAGATGAGATGGATTGATCTTTCAAATATTTGGTTATTTTTAACATTTTGTAATGTTTTGAGGCTGTTTTTGGTATTTTTCAAGATTTTCAAATGTTTTGATTTTTTCATTTTTCCATTGTTTTGAGATTTTATGAGATTTTGACCAAGAGACTAACCTAAGGACCTATCCTAGGGGCCTCAGGGGCTGATCAACAGACGAGTCTTGCCTACGTTATACACATAGAGACCACGTAGTTTGACTGACGACTTGACCAATTTACAGATGATGATATACATGATGAAATGTTAGCTTATTATGACAGACTCCTAAAGGACTGACCTAAATATCTTGGGGGATGATCAAAGATCAACCTTTCCTACGTTCAAGGTCAAAGACGACGTAGTTTGACAAGACGACTCTGTTTTTGATCTTTTGATGATTTTTTGATGTTTTTTGGATTTTCTAATGTTTTGATGTTTTTGGATTTTCTAATTTGAGGACTTTAAGAATATACACAAATCCGATCCGATAAGAACATGCCCCCAGCGTGATGCGATAGACTACTCCAATAAAGGCAAGACAAACTAACCTTGAGGATGGGCTCAGTAATACTAGGAGGGATCATGATACGAAAACAAGACCAAGCTATGGTGTGGATGCGAGTGGATGAGTGATGGATGGAGATCTGGATGTGATTGAGGATGGAAGCGAAATGGATGGATGATGCAAAAGAAGCTGTAAAGATCCTGGTGGATGGGAAGTGCTTATTTACACAAGGCGCCTGTTTGCTAGGTTTTCACCAAGGTACTTGCCCAAAGTGCCACCAAAGTGGTTTTCACTAGAGGATGATTTTTTGATCCTTTTTCTCATTTTTTTGGATTTTTTGCTTTTTTGCTTTTTTTGTTGTTACCAAGACGCTTGTTTGCCAGGTTTTTGTTGAAGTAGCCATTTTTTAAGGACTTTTTCTAATTTTTTTGGATTTTTTGGTTCTATACCTTGAAAGATTTAGGCATAAATTTTTTTGAGATGGGAGCTATTCATGGGCTTTTGTAGAGGTTCCCCTTCAAGTGTTGATAGCTGATATGCCCCTGACTTATAACTTACTATTATGATGAATGGTCTCAACCAATTGGGTTCAAACTTTCCTTTGCTGCTTGGGTTTGGGACATTTTTCTGATTTTCTTTTAAGACCAGTTCTCCGACTTGGAACGTCCTGCTTCTAATTTTATTATTGTAGCTCCTTTTGAGTCTATTCTGATAGACTTACAAGTGATTCAAAGCATCTATACATCACTCATCTAGTAGCTCCATCTCGTTTAATCTTGACACTCAGTAGTCTTCATCAGTGATGAGGTTTTGCAGTGATATCATGATGGATGGGAGCTCGATCTCAATAGGGAGTACTGCTTCTGATCCGTAGACCAAGGAGAAGGGGGTGGCGCCAGTAGGTGTGTAGATGGTGGTTTGATAAGCCCAGAGGGTGGGATTAAGTTGTAGGTGCCAGTCATGACCTGCGTCATTGATTATTTTCTTGAGGATTTTTAGAATGGTTTTGTTTGTAGCTTCTACTTGGCCATTGCCTTGGGGATAGTATGAGGTGGAGAAGTGATGTTGGATTTTGAATTTCTCGCATAAGTCACAGACCTCCTAATTTTTGAATGGTGTCCCATTATCTGAGATAATGGCTTGTGGGACACCATATTGGCAAATGAGATAGTTCAGGATGAACTTTGAAATCTGCTTCCCAGTTATGTATGTCATGGGTATGGCTTCCACCCACTTAGTAAAGTAATTAGTTGTGGTTATGATGAATTTGTGGCTGTTAGATGAGGTGGGCATAATTTTACCAATGAGATCAAGTCCCCACTATGAAAAGGGCCATGGTGTGACGATAGGATGAAGCTCTTGAGCTGGAGCATGGATGAGGTCCTCGTGCTGCTAACATTGTAGACACATTCTGGCATGATCATGTGCTTCTATTTCCATTGTGGGCCAATAATACCCCAGCCTCATCAGTTTCTTGGCTATGGTCATTCCACTCGAGTGCGAACCACATATACCGTTGTGTACTTTAGTTATAGTGGTTAATGCCTCCTCAACATTTAAACAGCATAGTAGGGTACCTTCTATGCTTCTACGGTGTAGGGTATCACCTAGGATGACAAATATGGATGCCTTTTTAACAAAGGTTCATTTTAGGTTTGATGGTAGGTCAGTGGGTATGACTCCTATTCGAAGATATGTGTAAATGTCATGATACCAAGGATCACCAGGACCAACTATTTCGCACACAAATTTTGATTCTGGTACCTCGAATGTGGGAATGAGAAGTTGTTCAATCAAGAATTCATATTTTGGAATGTTGTGAGGGATGTCCAATAGGGATCCAACTATTGCCATGGCATCTGCTACTCTATTGTTGGTTCTAGGAATTTTCTCAAATGTTATTTCGATGAAGGATTCTTTGAGAGTCTCCACCAATTTCTTGTATGGAGTGAGCTTGTCATCCTTGGTCTGATATTCATTATTGAATTGATTTATGATCAACTGAGAGTCTCCGTACACTTTGAGAGCTATGATGTTCCATTGCACTGCTATCTTGAGACCTATAGTCAAAGCCTCATATTTCACGATGTTGTTGGTGCAAGGAAATGCCAGTTTGTATGACCTTGGTATGAAATCCCCTTGTGGGGTGATGAAGAAGACACCAGCTCCTGATCTATGCTATTTGTATGAGCCATCGAAGTATAGTTTCCAGTGGTCAGCTATGTTGAGATTAAAAATGGATTCATCTGGAAACTCTGATACAAGAGGATTCTCAGAATAAATAGGTGCTTTTGCTAGTTGATCTGCAATAACTTGGCCCTTAATTGCTTTCCACTCTACATACTTGATGTCATACTCTGACAATATCATCACCCATTTTTCCATTCTTCCTGTGAGCATTGCCTTTGATAGTAGATACTTGAGGGGGTCAATTTTGGTGATGAGCTTTATCTTGTGTGCCAACATGTAATGTCTGAATTTTTGTGATGCAAACACTACTATGAGGCATTCTTTCTTGATGAATGAGTAGTTTAGCTCAAGCCCAACTATTGTTCTACTGATATAGTAGATAGCCCTTTGCATTCCATTTTCATCATGCTGAGCTAGGAGAGCTCCAAGGGCTGCTGTTGTTGCTGATACATATAAGATCAATGGTTTCTTTGGGATGGGTGGCATTAATACTGGTAGTTTCAATATGTTGATTTTGTTGAATTCCTCTTCACATTTTGTATCCCATTTGTACACTACCCCCTTGTGGAGTAGGTGAGAACATGGGTTTTTCTTGTCTACCAGTTGTGCTATGAATCGTCAGATGGATTGAAGTCTACCTTGGAGGCGTCTCAATTGTTTTAATGTCTTTGGTGCTTCCATCTCGAGGATTGCTTTTACTTTTGCTGGATCCACCTCGATACCCCTCATTGACACTATATATCCTAGGAGCTTTCCTAATTGTACGCTAAAGACACACTTCTTTGGGTTTAGTCTGACCTTGTACTCCTCCAGTTTGTCAAAGATGGCACCTAGGGTTGCTATGTGATCTTTTCTTTTTCTGGATTTAGCTAGGATGTCATCGACATAGTTTTCAACCATCTTATGAATCATGTCATGGAATATCTGTTGGTGTAATTAATATTTAATTACACATTTGCATAAGTTTACTTAGGTATATTTAATTCCTAAGTTTTAGGATCTTATCTTTATCTTATCAAGCTATCTTGTTGCTCAAGATAAGATTAGGTCTAGGCATCTTTGCTTTTATAAAGCAAATCTTTATAATGTAATTATTGAATTCTTGAATAATAATGTTGCACATCTTTTTGCAAACTCTCTTGCTTTTTGTTTTTCTCTTTTGTGGAAGGTCTTTTCAGTTTGCAAATCTGATCTTGGTTTCTAACATGGTATCAGAGCCTTGATTTGCAGCCCCTTCTCAGTTTTTTGAGAAAATCATTGCAGGGTTTGTTCGGGATTCCTCGAGGGTATCATGCCTTGAGTTCATCAATGCAACATTTTGGCTCAAATCGGGCCTCACCATTGGATTCAGATCATTGGAAAAAGTCAGGATTGACTTTTGTTTTGCAGATTTTGGCCATCATTTGCCAGATCTGTGAGGGTTTCAGGCTAGGAGTTTTTTTGCAAATTTTTGAGGTAGCTAATTTTTCGGGGCACTTTGGGTACAAATGAAGGTCACCATTGCGTTCGCAGTGGCCAAAAACCCTAAGAACGCCCTTCATTTCATCAATTTTGGTGCAGTTGATTTGAGAGGCAAATTTTTTTGCCTGGGGGGCCGTACGGCCTCCCCAGCATGCGTTTTGAGGCACGAAAAATGAGAAAAAAATTAAAAAAACACATTTTTCGTGTTCTGTGTCAGTTCCTGTAGTATTAAAAAAATGCGCCACCGCCGTGCCACCCGGCGGCCACCAGGAGCGGCAGCCATTGGGCGGCAGCCACCAACTTGCCGCTGGGTCGAGCCAACCCCTGTCGGCACCCAGCGCAGAGGCCAGGGTCCTATGGGGGACCGAGTGCTATGCACCCAACCCCCTCTATCGATCCAGTGGTCCCATGGAGGACTAGGGGCTCCACCCCAGCCCCTAACCTACAAGCCCCTGGTCGTGCACAGGACCAGGGGCCAAAATTTTTTTATCCCTTGGTGCCCTGCAGCCCTTATTGGGCATTTTGGAGTACTTTTCACAAAATCGGGTGTATTTTTTGTGTACAATGTTTGTTTTTCACAAACGAGATACCATTGGAAAGTTGCTTCCGACGCCGATCCAGTGGGTAGGTGTTTTTACCAGTTTGTGCTCTAGATTTATTTTGCAGGCCTTTGAAATCAGATGTTGTTTTCACTCCGGAGGGCATATCTTTTGACTCAGTGATCCATTTTTTCGTCATTCTTGCGGCGTTGGAAAGCTGATTTAGTCGTCTACACAAATCGAAGGTCTATTTTATTTTTCTATTTATGCATGTTTTTATGCTCACCTTTTACAATCGTCGGGTTATTGTAATAAATGAACTCAGATAAAGTTCCATTTAGGGGGGTTTCTTGCATAATAAATCTGATTAGAGTGTAGTTTTCACTTTGATCACCATATCCATTTTGTTTTGATGGAAAATTGCATGGGTTATCTGGTCTCCTTGTTTCTTTTGGCCATATTCTTGCTATTTCTTGACACATATCGGATTCTTTGGTTCACACTTCAGTTGAGAGTTCATGTTTCTTGATCCGTACTGTTTCAAATTCTTCTCAGTTTGAGGGCCATGTTTTTATGGTTAATGTTCTAGAGTCTATTTTTGGTACTCCTTCCCATGGAAGAGTTTTAGTCATAGTTTGGCATCGGCATCGAGATACACGGCTTGTAGATTCTATCATCATCTCATCTACTGTTGCTTCACAAATTCTAGGGTTGTTCCAGTTTGTGATTTTTTGAGTGTTCCGTGGCATCGGGTCTGCTGTCACATTATTATGATTTCATTTTTTGTTTCTTGTAGATAGAGGTATCTTTCCTTTCTTGTTAGATTGTGGTTCCAGTGTTACTCCACAGTGTTCTTCTAGTGCTTCTTGCAACAGTCATCTCATTGTAGGGGGGTTTAGTCCCACTAGGTTTTCCTTCTCTACCTCATCATTACATTTGTACATGAGTACCTGATCAAGCCTTGTTGCTGGGACTCATATTTGCATAATAATCTTCTTCTGCCTAAGTTGCACTTATGGGGGGTGTTGGTGATGACACTGTGTGGGCTATATCAGAGATTGATTGTCCCCACCCACTTTGGACATGTCTTTGGGAGATCTATGGAGACCCTAATCTCTCTCCATTCCAAGAGGATCCTGCTTTAGATTGTCTCTTACCCCTTTCTTGGAGAGATAATACACCCTTTGATCATGATACTTTAAAGGAAATTGAGTATTTAGACACCCTTACATATTCTGATGGATCAAAGGCTTGTCTCACAGTTCCTACTCTTCAAACTGAGATCATACATGTATCATCTGTTGTTTCTGATGACATTAGTATCACCACATTGGCTCCTATGGATTCAGTTCAGCATCATGACCATCTTGGTCATTCATTATCTGCTATATCATGGGATTCTTATCTTGCAGACACATTCTTATCATGGGAGTCTCACACTGCAGATCTTGAGGATTATTTTGAGGACATTCATCTCCTCTACCTTGATAGTTAGGTTATCACTGTATGCCCACCATTATCCGTGCATTCAGAGGTTGCATTTTAGGATTCTCCACATAAGTTTGGATTTGGCATCATTTGTTTCAGTTCAGACAGAGAGATTCTTCAGCATCCTATCATGGCACACATCTTCAAATAGATTGGTTCATCACTCTTCACAGGGTTTCTTCGACATCGTCGTTTGGATCCGTTTCTTCCCAAGGGGAGGAATATTATTTTCCACTTCAGGATCTCTTTCTGGATTCTACATCAGGCATCCACCATTGTGACAGGAGTTTCTTCATTGTGGGGGGGCCTTCTTGTCTCTTTATATCTCTCCTATGGATACCATTGCATATGTAATTATATGATAGAAGCTATCTATTGGGGGTATCATATAATCCACCTCCTATCCTTCTTTCATTAGTGCATTTCATTCCTTTCTTTTCTCTCTTTTGGAGTAGAGTTTTTCCCATGAGGTTTTCTCTATTTCTCCACTTTATAGAGATTTGGTTGTATTCAGGTACCTTATCAGGCCTAGTTGCTAGGACCCTTGTTTGCTTTCATGCATTGTAGTTACCTTTGCTTTCTTGGACATGTTTGTAGCTGCACTCTTTCTCATCTTAAGGGGGGTGTTAGAGTAAAGGTTTTAACTTAATTATGTTAATTAAGTTACCATTATTCCTCTCTTAAGATTTCACTTTAGTTTGCATATTGTGACATTTAATAATTAATTAATTATTAAATGTCTTCCTATTAGGGTTTCTTTAGGGTTGCACTATCTCCTTTAATAAGGATTGATCATTGTATATTATCTTACTCTCTGATTAATACATTTTTCATATTTCAGAGTTTCAAAACCCTCTCTTGCTTTTTTCTCTATTCTCTTTCGTTTCTAACAATATCAATGTCATTTCCCTTTGATATGTTGCTCCTGCGTTCTTTAGGCTGAATGGCATCATGGTCTAGCAGTAAGTCCCCCATGGACAAGTGAAGGTTGTCTTATGTTGATCCTCTTTTGCTATCATGATTTGATTGTATCTTGAAAATTCGTCCATTAGTGACAACATCTCATGTCCCGTTGTCATGTCCACTATCATGTCGATGTTGGGAAGCAGGAAATCATCCTTTGTACATGCCTTGTTCAAATCTCTAAAGTCTGTGCACCCCTTCTTCTAGTGCCAAATGTGTGAACCCCAACCTTGGTACCTGCAAAACAACAAGAATAAACAAGTTAGACAAGATATTGCAAGCCAAAACAAGGATTCCCCATGAAATCCATTTACAACATTCAAACTAGAAAGAAAATATTAAAGAACACAATGGAAATGATAAAACAAAGATTGAATCCTAATTAGATGTGCAAACTCATGATCCCATGGGGGAATTGGTGCCAATTTGATGTGAAAATTTCCCCTTTCCCAATTCCTAAGATGCAAAGTTGATGTGTTGATGAAGATTTGATCCACTTTGTTGATGTTGAAGAGTGCTCCAAGCTAAAATCTGCAAAACCTAACTATGATTCAAGAATGATTGATGAAATTTGATGGATATTTGAGCATGGTAACTTTGCATAATTTTTGGATGACGAAATGAGGATATGAGCTCTTTATTTATAGAATTCCAAGATGGATGAATGTCCAAATTTGAGCAATGCGGGACTAACATTCATCCAATGGTATGATGCCACTTGTCAAGCTATGAATGGATGAAGGATGCGCAAGATTTGGCGTTTGTGCCAATAAATGCATAATTTTGAATTTCAAATTTGTTGAAATGACATGTAAGAGGGAAGGGAAAATGCAATAAATGCCACTTGGCTCAAGGCAAAGGACATGTAAGATGAATTTATTGCCTTGTTGGATGTACATGTTGACTTGGAAATTTTGAATTCAAATTGAGAGAATATTCCAAAAGATGCCTTGTGAGGAAAATAGAGATTTAATAAATGAATTAAATCTATTTTCATGTGCGACTTGCATTATCTAGAGGATGGGACAGGGATGAGATTAAATTAATATAGGGTTAATTAATTTAATGAGAAAGGTTAGATGATGTGACCTATTTAGATTTATGGATTTATTTAAATCAAATAAGAGAGGAATATGATAAGAGGTTAATTAAATAAGGATTATGATTTATTTAATTAAAAGAGATTGTGTTAGCTTAAATCAAAAAAGGTTTTAATTTATTTAATTTAATGGATAGACTTTAGAGATTTAATCAAATAAATTGATTATTTAATTAAATAGGGATAATTAGATCAGATGAATTGATTTAATTAACAAGAGGGAGTGACTTAATTAGAAAAAATGATTTCTTTAATTAAGGGATGAAAGTTGATGAATTTAATCAGATGAGGAGATTTGATTAAATTGTTAGACCGAGGGATGATTTAGGAAGAAACGATGTAAGTAATTCAAGATCAGATGCACAATGTCAATCAATATATTTTACATGTCTATAGATTTCATGGGGAATCCCTATTCTTGCTTGCATTTCACCATCTAATATGTTTTTTTATGTTGTTTTGCAGGTATTGGGATTGGGGTTAGCACACTTTCAAAAAGATTCCTTGATGATGAATCGCTCTAAGAAGAACACCTGCTTTTGAATTACATGTCCCTTAAGTGGACCCCCCCTTCTTCCTCATGGTGGGTTCCCAAGGGACCCTTCTTTCAAAGTCTCTATTTTGAATGGAATTCTTTCACATCTAGCCTAGGGGCAACCCGACTAGACTCATTCCATTCACCCTTTCACATCTAGCTCGGGGGCAACCTGACTAGACCTTACCTTTCAAACAACGCATCCCTTGAGTGGACCCCTCTCCTTTTGAAGGGTTCCTGAGGGACCCCTTTGAAAGTTTTACTTATTAACGATTTGCATGACTATCCACTTATTTTCCTACATGGCCTCTTTTAACATGTTCTATCTGCAGGTAGATGTGTTGCCGCTTCCTAACTTTGCAGAGTCCACTTTCTTGGGTTCCTCCGTGCGAGAGATCTTTGGGGATACCTCCCTACAAGATAGAGAACTTGTAGGATGCTTTACTTTGATCTTCCTCCATGGGAGAGATATTGGGGGTGGCTCCACTGTAGGACTGAGAACTTGTAGGGTGTTTCTTTGGGTGTTCTTGATGCTTGAGTTCATGGAGAATACGTTCCCTATAGGACTGAGAGTATATAGGGTGCTTCTTTCGGTATTCTCCATGCTTGAGTTGATAGATAATACCTTCCCTATGGGACTAAGATCCTGTAGGGCACTTCACAGGGCTTCCTTCATGCAAGGGATCTTGGGGGTTGCCTCCTTGTAGGTATGCGGGCCTATAAGATGCTTTGTTTTTCCAACTCCATGGTTCTGAGTAGCTATGTAGTCCTTCAATTTTTGTGCACCTTCAAGTACGCTAAACCAAGTACTGCTTCCTCAGTGATTTAGGTATACTTTTCTAACCCTACTCTCTCCTTGATCTACTTTATCGAGCACTCATCAGTACTCATGCTCGCTAAAGTGGGGGTAAAATGTATAAGAGTGAATTTGCATCCCCTATGCAAATACCCTTTTTTCCTTTATCCACCTTAGAAAACCAAGTTAAGAGGCTTAATTCCACCTAAGCCCATTTTTGGCGGTCCACTTGGCACCTATTTTGAGTGTCGATGGAGGCATTTCTATCGGGGACCCCACACAATGTGCTTACATCCCTGGTAGATTCCTACGACTGAACCTGCAAAGGCATTACTCTTCCCATTGGCAGTGGAATTGTAATGGCCCCTTTGGTCGACTGACCTGAATATGGCCATTTTCTTCCATTATTTCTTCAAATTCATCCCTTCAACATTCAATCCAACTCTCTAGTAGATCAAGCTTTCATTCTTGTACTCCACAAACTCACTTTCTTACTCACTTCAAGCATCCAAGCACTCTATTACAACAAAGCCTCACTCTGTCACTTCGGTAGAGCACGTTTGGGATCACACCATTGCAGTAGAGGCTTGACTTCCTCTCATTTCTCCCCAAAGCAGCCTTGAGTCTCCTCTCCTCTATCACTTGGTTGAGTAGCATAATACTACTTTGTAGTGTTTGCATTCTCTTTATTATACTATTTCTTTATCTCATTTCCTTGGATTTCTGTGGAGGTGGAAACACCTAAATGGGGGTCTGACTGAGGCAGGCCTCTATACAACCACCCAAAATTTTTCCTCTTTCTATTCGTAGGTGTATGTACTTCTCAAAAGATCAACTAGAAATTGAATTCCTCAGTGAGATCCTCCTTGTTTTCTTTACTCTTATTTACTTTACAATATTAGAGAGTGTTTCATTCATTTACTTGTGTCATTCTGGCCCTTTAGTTAATTACCTGGGCCGTTAGTTGTTTTAGTAGGTTTGAGCTTGTCTCTGCTGTTGTCTAGTCGTACGGATGCCAACGCACTTGAGAGACACCAACATGCCACACTGTCATCCAAAGACCGTGCTTCCATCTTCGGGAAGAGAGCTCCCCGAGGTGCAAAGTTGAACCTAAAAACTGGATTGCCTAGCCCCACTTTAAAACTCAGGATTGCAGAGTGATTGTAGGACTTTATAGTCCTCATCATTCTCATCCTTATACGATGAACATTATACTTAGTTGAGGTAAGTTAGGTAAGCCTCTCGCATCTTGACCCTCTGTGACCTGGGGTCTTGCATGCGGTGACCCCCTATCTTACAAGTGTATTAAATGATGTTTAATGGGATTAATCTCAAATACACACTTAAGTAGGGCCTATAAGTGCATAATGGGGCCATTTAATCATAAGAAAGGGTTAAATTATTGATAACAAGCCTAGAAAATCATTAAAGTTTGTTACATCACTTTGAAATAAGGCTTGGTATGTGATAAAAAGAAGTTATTTTGGTGAATTATATTAATAAGGTCCTAGAAAAGTGTGAAAATGTGTTACAACAATTTACAACACTTAAGTAAGGAACCACTTGAATTCTTTTAATTTTCTAGGGCCCAAGACCTAATGTGAATGTTTTATCCATATTACAACATTAAATCAAGGCACAACTAAGCCAAAGTCACAAGGAGGACCCAAACGATATAGAAAAAGTAGAAGGGTTACTTTTTCAGTGTTGACATTTAGCCCCCACTATAGGGAGAGAATGAACTTGCTTCAAACTCACACTACAGTAGACCAACACACAATCAAGAGGGGTTCCCATGAACCAATGCTAGCAAGATGGGACAACAATGATCAAGAGGTGTGATCAAGCCCCCAGGATCAAGATCTCATGACAAACTAACATAAGCACAAAGGGAACATGAATTATATCAAGAATAATGGCAAGGCACAAGCACTCAATGCCAAAGATGAAAGAGAGAAAAAGGAAAGAGAAAAAATGAATCCGATCAAGGTTCGATCATTTATACAACATGATGTGGATTAGATCAAGGATGTTTTTCCAAAATGCATACTCACTTGAAGGTGATGGAACTCATGGTTGTCCACCGAGTGAGAAATCCTAAAAGGTGAGAAACATACACTCATGGCTTGTATGCACTCACACACACGCAGGTGGCTATGGGGCAAGTTATGCCTCAGAATGGGCTTCCCGAACTCAACCACACTAAAGTTATACCTCCCGATAACTTTAATAAGGTGCCACAAAAGAAAATGACTTTTTGAGCTTCACGTGACAAGCAGAAATTTGTATGCTTGGAGCTCATGAACAAACACGATGGCACCATAGGCATGCAAGCTATGTTATGCAAGGTGGCCATATAAAAATGGCTAAATTCAACATGAAAAGGATGTTCAAAAGATTCTTAATTAGTTCATGCGAGGTCTTTAACTTAGGGAACATTGTGTCTGATGTCTCCAAGAGAGGACCAATAAAAGGATAAAAAATTCACAACTTAGGGGATGCAGTGTGTCACATCAAGCCACTACGAGGAATGTAATATGCTAAGATAGATCATGCTCATGAAGGACACTACACCCAATGTCATCCACAAAGTGATAAAATTCATTGTATGAAGTAAAAAGGTTGCACTAAGAACCAAGAAAAAGGATAAATGCAAAAGAATAATGCTAATGTATTCCTCATGTTGGTGTTCCAAATCGAACAGTCCAATGAATCCTATAGACTAGCCACTTTCTAATGATCAAAATCAATGGTGGATTTGGCCAACTGACAAGATTCAGTCAAAGATTGAAATCTTCTACACTTCTAGCTCTGCAGGACAAAGGTGGGTCAACCTATACAATGCCTAAAAACTTTAATAAAAATATGCACAAACATTGCTTTTTATAGCAGATAATTCCTAATGAAAATAAACCATGGAAAGCATTGACAACCTCAAATCTAACTAAATTCTTGGTTTCTCAACATTCACTCAACAATTGGGAGGCATAACACTAAACCTCAACCAAACATCAGGGATTTAAAATGATTTTGATTTTAAACTTGTTTATGAGAATGCATGAAGCTAAATGATAGATCAATGCCTAATTCTAGGCCATGGAGTCAAATTCATAAAGATAATTCATCAAAAAATGGATTTCGACCAGTGGATTTACAACTATTAATGTATTACATCAATAGATTCTCTCCTATTATCAATCAAATTCTTCCTATAGATCCAACCTGCACACTTACAATCACAATGATCTGCTCAAAGTATTTTAACCATTTGATTGAAACAGAACCATGAACATACAAAATAATCTGAGGAAATTTGAGATGACAAACTCAAACATACTTGGTATTATTGAATTCATGTGACTAAATGTGTACAAATCTAGAAACAATTTGAAGACATTCATGAATTTGGAGACAATTTGAAGACATTCGTGATTTATTTGCACAAATTGGCTGATATTTACTCATGAAATTAGCAATTACAGATTTACAGACTCAATTCATGACTTGAATTCAGCATTTTCTATCTACCCAGCCCCACACAAGAATTGAGAACCCTTTACAAATGACAATAGAAGAGAAGATATAGAAGAATAGAAGGCTCCAAAAGTTGATCCATTGAAGACATCTGGCAATTTCATTTCCATTAATTAGCAAAATTGTAAAGCATCTCTCCTCTCTCTTCCTTGCAACAAAATTTGCCTCTCAATTCTGCCTTTGCTCCAAGTTGTTCATCAATAGAAAATTTTCCCATGTGAAGAAATTCACTCCATTCACCCAACAGTTGAAAATATCGCTGTTCTCTCGCGAAAGCTTCATATTGCTTTTGTTTCTGCCTTTTATTTGCTGCACATTAAATTTGCACTTTCAAATATTAAAGTTTTTAAACTTTAATAAAAGCCTCCACTTTATACTTTACCTTCAACAAGTAAAACATCCTTATTTTGCATTTTAAAATATTTTTCCTTTGCTGTAAAATATTTTCACCTCTAGCAAATAATATTACCTGACTTTATAAAGAGGCTTTACCTTTTAATCCTCACATTCATCTCACATTTAAAATATTTTCCTTTAAAATAAAACCATTTAAATATTTTGTGTGGCAATATTTAATTCATGTGAGCCCTGTTTTTACCTCTCATTTTACTTAGCAATGCTCTTTAAAATCAAAGTATTTTATTGGGCAACATCACTTTACCATGCTTTGATATATTTCATTTGTTGGCACTATGCAACTTCCCCTTTTAAAAATCACTCGAGCCATCTTTTACTCTTTCACCTCATTCAAAAATATTTTGCCTTAGGATGTGGAGTCATTTAGTGTATTCATTTGGGAAACTTTAAATATTACCCACCTCACCTATTTAGAAGCCTTGTCTTTTAAATTATGGGAAAAATATTTAAAAAGACTTCCTCCTCAATAAATGGTAAAAGCCACCAAAATTTCTCTCCTACTTAAAAATCTTTCTCAATGCATAACTAAATGCTCCTCATATTTTGACTTTAAAAACTTGGGCCCACTTCACTTGCCCATTCGTGCCCTTTCCAAATGTTTAAAATATTAGCCCTTTTTAAAATGAGAAAAGGAATTTTAAAGTTTCATCATACCATTTAATCATTGAAAAGTATTTGAAACAATGATAATTAAATGGGCAAGTGAATAACCTTTCCCGTGCACTTCATTCACCCAAAACCACCATGAGCCATGTGGCTCATTCTCACCAGTCTCGTGACATTAATGAATGTGCAACTTAGAGCTGTGAACCAATGAGGAATGATGAAGATCTTGCTACATTTTGTTTTCCATTCTTTGTCGTTGATCTCCCTCCATTTTGCTTTGTTCCCTAATCTTCTTTGTCATTCTGCTATGTTTGCAATTCTTATTCATGGCGGCAACATCCTGCGTAGCATACATACCTTTGTCTTACACTAGTGATAGATTCTTATTGTATGCACTAAAATACCAATATAGCCATTTGCATTTGCTTCATATTTTTTGTGGCATTTTCAACAGATTCATTTTGTTATGTTGTACTTATGGCGTTGCATGAGACCACATTTAACAAGACACCCTATAAAAGAGGTTGTGTGCCTTTGATTTTTTGCATACAGATTTTTGTTGCCTTATCTACCTTCAAGGCGTTTCCTGAGTCATTTCATGATGCATAACATTGTTCCTTAGGTTCCTCCCCTTTTGATGGTGGCCCTACCTCTCATTATTAAATCAGCCTCTTCCTTCAAATTTCAATGGTGGCCTTGTCAACGACAAATATGTCAAAATTCCCCAAATTCGTGAACTTTATGGGATTAGGAATTACAAATACCAAATGTGTTTGCTTGGAAATTTCTGAGGCGCCCCTCTCTCCAGCATATACCCTTCCATCGAGCTCCCCTCAGCTTGCTAGCCACACTGAATAAGGATTTATTTTGACTATTTGAAGCATTTCATTTTACTGCAAGTTCAAATTTCCTTTTCTTTTGATGCATCCAAACCAAATATGGTTCGATCCATCCACTACACAAAGCTGCACACATTTAGAATATCTGAGGAGTTTAGCCCACCTTTTTTTTAGCCCACAAACCTAGGTTTTAATCACTTTCATTATTAGAGCATTCCTTGAATCAACATCTCTTAGAGGCACTCTATTAAACAATTCACTTGCCATCTCCATAGAGTAGATATTGTCACAAGGGGCACCGTCCAACCTTACATGTACCAATTGCATTTGCTTGAAAATTTCTAAAGTTTTTAACAAATCCATTATGTGGAGTGCGCACTTAGCATCCCATAGTTTGAACTATAGTGTCCTCTTCATATTGCATAGGCAGGAAGGAATAGTGTTTCAAGCACAACCTTTACAGCTACCAAATACATTTTCCTAAAAGTTTTTAAAGCCTTTTCAATAAATAAATTTTGTGTGTGCACTGCAATATGTTCGATGCTTTGGTGGATGCCCATATTTGACAAACCATGCCCACTTCTCTGTAGGAAATACACCTTAGGGAACCACTATGCTTAGATGGATGCATATACCCTACCTTATTCCATCGTTCCTTGAGCTTCTAAATGTGCTATGTTGAGAAATAGATTCCTCTATCCTTGGCGTGGGCATGAGGGAATCCTCATGCATTTGCATAAAAATTTCTATCTTGAAATATATTTCAGCTAGTTCAACAGGTGCCTTCATACATGCCAACCGCATTGGCCTAAAAGTATATGAATTCTTTCCAATGCATCCGCATAGTGTATATTCTGCATTTGATGCATTACCTTAAGACCACACTCTTTGGGGAGTTCTTTAGACCAGTTCATGTACCTTACTCCCTTCATATCATGCTTCAAAACTAGTGCATCTTGCAGTAGCTACTTGCACCCATGTAAGAGCTCATTTATATTATGAATCAACCCTTCATGAAGTTAATTCAATGGATGCTTTTGTCAACACCCTATAGAGTGAGAGCTCAACTTATTTTATATACTCTCCATTGTTCCTTGTCCAAACAAAATTACACAGCTTCGTATGCTCATAAAATTCAAATAGTATTAGTATTCATACAAGACTTGCTTTCAAGATCATTTGGCTATTTAAACAACTAAACAAGATTTGAAGTGTTGTGACTTTATCCTAGGGGAACTCAAGTGCAATGCCATATTCTTTCTATATGATTTGAAATAAAATCCTTTAGGTCTTTGATTTAAGTTCCTGTATGATCATAAAATTGCACCCATCGCAATTTCGCATTGATTCTTGCATTTGCTTTAGTGTCCACTCCCTTACCATCTTGAGTGGGCTCATCTTAACCCTTGCATTAGCCTTTCTCCCTCTCAGGATGCTCCAGCACCCCTTTTTAGTAGCCACCCTTGCGTGTTAGATTTGTGTTGGACTTGGTGCTTTTCCCATTCACGTTGTTTTGTATCGTGACATGTCTAGACACTAGCACATCACACGAACGTCCACGTGCCGTGCTAGCATCCTACGATGTGTCAATACTTAGATGACCGTTTCTGAGCATTTTTTCCACTTGTTAGCTAAGTTTTTTGGTGGAAACGGCTCAAGATTCCTTGTAACCACCTGAGAAGCTTCTTTCTTCCTTTTTAATCTGTTCTTTCCATCTATTTTGGTCTTTTGAATCTTCCTAGCTTTAGCTCTTACCTTTTTGTCCTTTCTTACTCTTGCTATTTTGCTTGCACAACTTAATATAGCTTGTGGTAGCAGCTCCAAGTTCTCTCAAGCTTCCATTACACTATTCTTTGTAGCCCACTTGGCTCTTCCATCTATTTCCCTTGCTTCATGCTTGTGAGCATCTTGGGATTCCATATCCCCTACTATTTGCATACTTACTTTGTGATATGGGTTCTCCTCCTCGAGCGGGGTTTGCTTTTATCAACTCTTTTGTGATATGGGTTCTCCTCCTTGAACGGGGTTTTCTTTTATCACATGCTTACTTGGTGGTGCAAGTTCTACTCTTGAGCGGGTTTTTCTTTCACGACATGCTTTGTTCATTTCTCTCTTTCTGTCTATCTTCTTGGATGTCTGTGGAGGTGGGAACACCAAAATGGGGGTTTGACTGAGGAAAACACTTATAAATCCCCAACATTCTCTTTAGATATCATGCTTGAAAGTATTGAAGACATTCGTCTGGTGGAGGCTTCATCACTCATGTGGTTGTAAGTATTTCTTTCCTTTCTACTCCTTATCTTTAATCATTTATTCTTTACTTTACTTCAGTTTTACTACACTCTGTTATTTCCTTGTATTTTGTAAGTTCTCAGTAATTAGGATATAAGAATTCACCTTGTTCTTTTCTAAGACATTCTCATTTTATGGTTCGTACGAGATGCCAACATGCCTTTGGGATGCTAGCGTATTGCATTGTCATCCATTTCCTGCGCTAACGTGCTTTGGCTGAGAGCTAGATAGTCTGTCCAGAAAATCTCCGTGACCTGTTCTTTCGAATTCTAAAACTCTTTCCATTTTTCCTGAGGTGGATTAGGGCAGTTCGCCTTGTGAGGCTCTCTGAATGAAGAGAACTCATGAGTAGTGAATCCCCCTCTTCTACATTTTTGGTGAACCCGATGTGAAGAATAGTGTTCTTTGAAAAATTGGGAATTTATTTATGCCTACTTGGCAGGGTCATAACTTTTGACTGGGTGCTCGAAATTCAAAACCGTTTACACCGTTGGAAAGGTCTCCTAGAGAATTAGTTCAATCCCTACAATACTAGTGCCTTTTGACAATCAAATTTTAGGGACCAACGCAAGTTCTGACCTCCAATTCCACTCTGGAGACCTCCAAAAATGCGAATTACTAAAACATAGAAAATACCAAAAACATTGTAATGAATTTAATATCTTGTTTTATTAGTTCAGTATCTAATTTTATTAAAAATGTTAATGATATTCCATTTAATGCATGCAATGGTGACTTGGCCTTGCCTATGTCACTTGGTGTCTTTGATCCTTGTCACGAAAGTCCTTTGGCTTTGGAGGATATTTTGTTGCAAGAAGATGAAATCATTGATACCTTTCTCAATATTATTTTACCCTCTCTTCATTCCAATGCACTCCCTTCTAGAGGTTATGCATTTGTGAATGATGAATCTACCTCTCATTCCAATGCACTCTCTTTTGGAGATGATGCATTCGTGAATGAGGAATCTTGTCATCCCAATGCACTCTCTTCTAGAGATGTTGTATTGGTGAATGATGAATCTCATATTTGTTCTGATGCACTCTCCTCTAGAGATGATGCATTAGTGAATGATGAACCTCCTTCCAAATTTTACTCTCCCTGGATCGATGTTGAGAATGTTTCTTTGAATAATTATTCCACATTTGATCCTGTTTGGATCGATTTTGAGAATATGTCTTCAAATAATTGTTCCACTAGATGTGATGATTCTGTAAATGTAATCTATGTCTCTGCTGCCTCTCAGAGGCCTAAGAGATCAGTCATTTACGTGACTCCAACTAGTCCTTCCCCTAAAAGGGTTTGTTCTATTAATAGTGTCCCATTTGATAGTGACCCTCCTAATATTCCTATGGCTCCCTCTTATAGAGCAGCAGCCCATACTTGTAAGAATAATATGAATGAACAACTAAGCCTTCCTCAAGCTCCTAAACCTACAACTAAAGCACCTAGTGATTACAATCTTATTGAGCAACCTTGGGTTCCTTCGGATAAGATCTCATTGTGGGACTTGCTTTAGTTTGCTCCGGTTTACCAAGGTATGCTTAAGGAAGCCTTGCAAAAGATCCTCTTGCCTTCTTTCACTAGGCCGAAAGATGCTAATGCATTGATGGTGTATATTCGTGCGAATTAGCCAAATATTATGTTCTATCCACAAGAACTCCCACCTCTGGAAGTACAAAATAAAGTGGATGCTCTTATTATTATAGTTAATATTAATACAATCGACATTAGATGTACTCTCGTTGATGCTAGTTCAACACTCAATGTATGTAGCATTGATCTATTTCCTAAGATTGATATTGATTCATCTTCTATTAATACTTCTTATGTTGTCATTTGTGGGTTTGATAATGTTGGGCAGCAGGCTCTAGGTACAATAGTATTACCTTTTTAGCTTGGACCCGTTACCATACCTACCCTTGTATATGTTATGTCAGAAAAGTTACCTTACTACCTTCTTGGTAGACCGTGGATTCATGCTATGGGTGCAGTCTTGTCTACCTTGCATAAATCTATCAAGTTCATTTGTAATAATAAAGTAGTTACAATCAAGGCTAACCCTGAAGCTATGCACTTATGTGAGATGACACCTACTGGTCAAGCTTTAGTTGTGCCTACTCTTATTCCATTAGTATCTTTCACTACGTCAATGTTTACTCCAACAATATCTACTACAAAGTATACTCTTGAGATAAATGTCCCTAAGGAAGATCCTTTTGAAGTAAGAAATCTCAAGTTTGCGCCTATCTCTTCTCAAAAGAGTGCATGTCTTGGTGATGATGGGGTTCTCTAGAATTTACTATCTAGGAATATAAAGTCTACCCGATCCACTTAGACCTTCCAACAACATCACCGAAACCTGCTATCAAAGATGATCACTCTTCTGTATCGTGGGGTAAGGTGAATGAAAATTGTAATGTTCTTGGTGTTGATCCTCCTTTTGAGGAAGATGATCACACTTATGTTAAGAAGGTTAATGTTGGTAGTCCCATTAGGAAAGATGATGGTGATCTCGTAGAGGAGTCTGATCCTCGTTGCCAGAATAATGCTCTCTATGAAGATCCTCCTCTCTTTTCTACGTTCATGCCTTCTTCTTGTGAACAGTCAAAATTTTCTCCATAAGGGAAAGACTTGCTTCCTCCTCCTCACCCTTTATCTAAGACAGAGTGTATTTTTTTTTGGCTTCTAAAAGCCCACTCGATTACTCTTATTTTTCCTACACGCAAGAAATCTATTGAACATGATAAACGTTCTTTCTACACATACCATCGAGTGCTTGGCCATTCCACTAGTGAATGTAAAGTGTTAAAGGATAAAATACAACTTCATGATTTAGGTGCCATCACTTAGTTATCTATTGATGCACCTACCTCTTCTTCACATGACAAGTGATATTGATATCTACGTCTATCCTTCATGCTTGAAGTATCCTACATGGTTCTCCTCCCCTGTATGTTGGGGGTAGTGGTAGCTCATTTCAGGGATCTGCATCCTTCTTAAGGACCCCCTCTCCTCTTTGTATTTCAAATGAAGTGTCCCTTGAGTGGACCCCCTCTCCTTTTGAAGGGTTCTCGAGGGACCTCTTTGAAAGATTTTCCTTTCAAATGAATTCATGGGCATCTAGCTTGGGGGCAGCCTGACTGGACCTATTTCATAACTTTGCGTCTAGCTTGGGGGTAGCTTGACTAGACCTCGCTTTTCAAACAGTGTGTCCCTTGAGTGGACCCCTCTTCTTTTGAAGGGTTCCCAAGGGACCCCTTTGAAATCCTTCTAGTCTATTGATGGTCCACGTGACTATCCGCTTACTTGCCTATGTGGCTATTTTTTGTCTCAGCAGAGTCTGCTTTCCTAGGTTTCCTCCATGTGAGAGATCTTGGGGGATACCTCTCTATAGGATCAAAAACCTGTAGAGCTCCTTATTTAGTGATACGAGTTTTCCTCCTTGAGTGGGGATTGCTTTTATCACCTATCCTTGGAGATACGGGTTTTCCTCCTTGAGTGGGGATCACTTTTATCACCTATCTTTGGTGATACATGTTTTCCTCCTTGAGCAGGGATTGCTTTTATCACCTACCTTTGGTGATACAAGTTTTCCTCCTTGAGTGGGGATTGCTTTTATCACTCCTACTTGGTGGTGCGGGTTCTACAGTTCTACTCCTGAGCAGGTTTTGCTTTCAACATGCGCTTTGTTCATTTCTATCTTTCTCTTCTCTCTTGTATATAGGGGATTGAAGACCTACACCTTCTTCATCTTGAGTATATGCTCCTTCTCTCTTCATCTTAAAATTATACTATGTGTTGGGGATGACGCATAGTACTGAGACAACCTTTTACATCGAGGTCTCTTTACTTTGCTGACTCAAATCCTTTAGCTTTTTATTCTTTAACATTGCTATCTGGTGAAGGTTTTTCTTGTCTAATGTATTGGTTTTGTAGATCGTCAGACTAGGGGCATGTGTCTTTGGTTCAAAGAGTTACCTTCTTCCTCTATAGTATCCTTTTGGCATATGATGTTATTTATGTTTCGTAGATTTCCTTTAGCGTGCATATTAATGTAGATTCATATGCCAACTAAAGTGGGGGAAGAATGTATGATTGTAAAATGACACCCCTTGCAATTTTGCATAGATTCTTGCATCCGCTTTAGTGTCCACTCCCTTAGCATCTTGAGTAGGTTCATCTTAACCCTTGCATTAGCCTTTCTCCCTCTCAAGATGCTCCAACACCCCTTTTTAGTAGCCACCCTTGCGTGTCAGCTTTGTGTCGTACTTGGTGCTTTTCTTGTTTGCGTTGTTTTGTAGCGTGACATGTCTAGACACTAGCGCATCGCGCAAACATCCATGTGCTACGCTAGTTTCCTACGACGTGTCAACACTTAGATGACCGTTTCTTAGCATGTTTTCCACTTGTCAGCTAAGTTTGTTGGTGGAAATGGCTCGAGATTCCCTATAACCACCGGGGAAGCTTCTTTTCTGCCTTTTTATTCCATTCTTTCCATCTATTTTGGTCTTCAAAATCTTCCTAGCTTTAGCTCTTACCTTTTTCTCCTTTCTTACTCCTACTATTTTTCTTGCATAGCTTAATATAGCTTGTGGTAGCAGCTCCAAGCTCTCTCAAGCTTCCATTACACTATTGTTTGTACCCCACTTGGTTCTTGCATCTATTTCCCTTGCTTCATGCTTGTGAGCATCTTGGGATTCCATATCCCATACTATTTGCATACTTACTTGGTGATACAGGTTCTCGTCCTCAAGCGGGGTTTGCTTTTATCACCTCTTTTGTGAGACAGGTTCTCCTCCTCAAGCGGGGTTTACTTTTATCACACACTTACTTAGTGGTGCGGGTTCTATTGCTGAGCGGGTTTTTCTTTCACCACACACTTTGTTCATTTCTCTCTTTCTCTCTATCTTCTTGGCTTCTGTGGAGGTGGGAAGACCAAAACTGGAGTTTGACTGAGGCAAACCCCTATACAGCCCCAACATTCTCTTTAGATATCATGCTTGCAGGTATTGAAGAAATTCATTTGGTGGAGGCTTCATCACTCATGTGGTTGTAAGTATTTCTTTCCTTTCTACTTCTTATCTTTAATCATTTATTCTTTACTTTACTTCAGTTCTACTACACTTTGTTATTTCCTTATATTCTGTAAGTTCTCAGTAATTAGGATAGAAGCATTCACCTTGCTATTTTTTGAGACATTCTCATTCTTTGGTCTGTACGAGACAACAGTGTGCCTTTGGGATGCTAGTGCATAGCACTGTCATCCGTTTCCTGCACCAACGTCCTTTGGCCGAGAGCTAGATAGTCTTTCCAAAAAATATTTGTGACCCGTTCTTTCGGATTCTAAAACTCTTGTCACTTTTCTTGAGGTAGATTAGGGTAGTTCTCCCTGTGAGGCTCTCTGAATGAAGAGAAGTCATGAATAGTGAATCCCCCTATTCTACAGTTCCCCAATGCTTGATGACATTTTAATTAAACATCCTTGTCACATAAATCATTTACATTTTCAAACTACAAGGACAATGATTGAAAAACCACCATCCACATTTTCTTACAACCATGACTGAAATATTTTCCTTCAAAGCATTCCAGAATGGTGCAAAGCATGTCAAGTCCCCAAGTGGGCCTGACTAAAAAAAATTTCATTTTCAAACAATTTTTATGCTCAAGTTATTCTGAGACAACTTTTGAATGCTTTAGAGATGAAAAAAAATGAAATGGTTTCCCATTAAAATTCATTTTCTGGCATATTTAAATAGTGAGAAAAATTGGCCAAGTAGGCTTTGGAATTGCCCTAGAAAACGAGGCAAACAACTTTGTGAAGTCACGAAAACTCGCAGGCATGTAGACATCTGACCCAAGAATGGAGTGAAAAAGAAAGCTCAGAGAAATAGATCACGAGGTGAAATATATTCATTGTCAAAGTTTCTCATTTGAACTTTTTGCAACAACCTGTTCAGAACCAATTAAAACTCACAAAATCACCTCATTGAAAAAATATCAAATCAACTCCTGGCGAGCTACCACCGGACACACCATACCATTTTGGTATAGTGAGCACATTTGAAAGAGGAATTTTTTTGAATCACCACTCATCAAAAGATATTAAAGGTCAAAGTTGACCTCCCAGAAAGGTTTAAAAAAATGCAAGTGCAAAACTAAACAAATTGCATTTGGTTTTGCCTTGATAAAAATAACAAATCAGATGTCGAGGCTCTAAAACCGGAAATGGGAGAAAATTTTGGTATGGATAATGGAGAACAACAATCGTTTTGACTTTAAAATCACCTAGTTGCAAAATGAAAGCTCAAATGGGAGGCTACTTTGCAAAACAAAGAATTTGTAAACATCAGAAAAGTGCCAAAACCCTCTAGGTTCACTTTTCAAAACCCTATCAAAACTCATCATGGGAAGCTAAAAATTGACATGCACATTCACATATGCCATATGAATGAGTCCAAAAATGGTTTTGGCATGAAAATCAATAGGCACCAAATTATGACCCTCCAAAGTAGGTCACTTAGGCAGATTTCTCAAGTGCACTTCTAAGAGTGCAGAGGAAAAATTTTCAATATGGGAACTTCAAATTTGCAAAATTTGAAGGTTCCAATAGTGGCTCTGACTGGGGATGTATGACCCCTATGAGCATAACAAGAATCTAGATCTCTGGGGAGTAGACCAAATACTAAGTCCATTGGATGTTGTCAAACTACTCCTTTATTCAACCTTCTTTTTCAACTTCATCTGGTGACCCCAAGCCACCAAATGAAAAAGTGGAGTCAATTCTTACCTCTATCAAACACCAATTTGATAAAATAATTGAAATCCCTCAACTCATGCTTGCTTCTGTCAAACCACAACAACATAAGTGACTGCATTTGTACAAACATAAGTATCAGGCTACTTTTGTGCAAGTGGAAACTTGCTCCTTGTTTGTAATTGTTATCACATGGAAGCCAAATCAAATAGGCCACATCACTACCACATTCTTCATTCTCTGATTTTATATCAAGAGGCAACATATGAGGATAGTGATCAATACCATATGAAAGCATAGCCTGATCATAGACCTCTGCCTGATTAAACATGTTGGTACCTCTGAACAAGAAATCATATAAAACATTATCAACATATTCATAATCACTATGCATTTGAAACTCAAACACACTCTCAAAATGTTGATTATCATGTGGCAACAACTTATCATTTTCATCATACAAATCACTCTCAAGCTGAAAACAATTTTCTTCAATGTCTTGCACATTGCCACATTTTGTAAAAACTTCTCCCAATTGAAAAAATTAGCACTCATATTTTTCCTTATGGCTGGTACAATTAGGCTCAATCTGGCTACTAGTTTGTATATCAAAGGTGAAACCATCACAAGAACTTACTAGAAGATCTTGCTCATCATGCAAACTATCTACAAGTGTATGTAAAGAGATTCATGCATTGTCACACTCTGTAATTGTCCTCCATCATGTTGGTATTGAGAATCATCAAGGATTTCTAACTCATCCTCATCATCACTCAATTTTTTATCCTCTGAACATAACATGTCATCATCTTCAACATCACTAGTTTGCTCAACAATGAACAATTTTGATTCTGAAAGATAATCTAATTTTTCATTGAAGTCAACATCCACATCCACATGAAAAGACTCATGCCTAGGCTCATTCAGGTCAAAAAATGGACACTTGTCCAAATCTACATTTAAATCTTCAAAACTTGGCTCATTAGATAAGCAATCCTCATGGTTATCAGCTGCTTCAAACTCATCAAAACAAATTTCTGAGTTTGCATCAATAATCAAACTTTCATACTCATCATATAATTCATCATTTCCATCAAATGGCTGCTTGTCTTCATTCACATTGTCATCATCATGATCAGTTGATTCATAGTTGGAGGGAGAATAAAAAAAACATGCATCATACCTTGCATCTTGAAAACCATCATCACTGTCAAAGTCAATGTGAGAAGCACACAACAACTGAGAGTTATCTTCATGTGCACATTTTTGATATTCAGTGGTCAACAGATTTGAAATTTTTTCACAACTCAATAGATCATTTCTTTGATCCATTCTTTCAAACACTTCCTCTCATTGACCTTTATTGGAATTGAATGCATTATCAAATTGCAAATTAGGATATTTCATGATGTCATTATCATCAAAGTTTGAAAACTCAATGGGATGATCATAAACAGGGATTCCCCAATCATAGGAGATTGAATTGCTAACAACATTGTCAAAAACATGTTCACAATCTGTCACAGAGAATAGGCTGTCTATTTTCTCATTCTTACTCACTTTTGGGGTGTCATAACAACAATCCACATCTTTTCTCATTTCAACATTAGACTGGCTATCTACATTGATCTTGTCATTTACATCCTCTTGAGAATAGATACAAACATCTTCACTGTCAAACTGAAAACCATCAGTGATTTCTTCATTGTAGCTACTTATGGTTAATCTTGTCAATTGAAATTCATTGCTCAGTTTTTCATATATAGCTAATACAATGACACTCTCAAGAGCATTTCCTAAATTAGAAAATTCCTTTGTCTCATTATGAAGACTTGTATCAAAGCTACATTCAACACATGTAGAATTGAGATGATCAATAGTACCATAACATTGCTAATTGCAAATATCCTCTACAAACAGTAAATCCAATTCATATCCCTCATCATATTCTTGGCTCAGAAAACATGGAATCCCATTGTTTTTTGCAACATCACACTGATTACTTGAAGGAAAAACATCATCAACATAGTTTGAACTAAGAGGATCATTCAAGAAGTTGTTTGCATCATTGCATCCTTCAATTGCTACAAAAATTTTGCTCTCCATTTGTGGATTCTCAGAGCATATGGAAGAGAGTTCAAATGTCTCATTCACCTCATCATTTCTTTCATCATCATAGCTGTAATTTTCATTTGGGTACACTTCTTTTGTATGTTGTTAAAAGACAAATTTCTCATCACTCAATGATACATCATTCTTTTCTTCAACCTTCTCAAGTGTGCACTTGTCTGAAGACCTCTGATCATTTGTACTCACACAACTGCTAATTTCATCAACATGTTTTCCCACAATTGAAGAGAGAAAACTTTGCACATATTCATTCCTCTATTTCTCCAAATTATCTAAAAATGTATAAGCCATCTGCATACTCAATATTCTAAAATCATTTAATAATGCATTGATCCTTCCACATAGGCTTTAAAATACATATGGATACAATCTAGAGTACTAGGTCTAAAAATTTCTAGGATTAGTGAAAGATCAACAACAAATCTATACTGAAATCAATGCTTGACTCTTCATCTTTCTTTTTAATCTGCTTTAACCTCATGACAATTTCAGAAGGTTCTCTTGCAAATTATCTTCTATAAGCATTCACTAATTTATCCCAACAGGGAAAAGATTTCTCAGGAAAACTTAGGTACCAATCCCTTGCTTTTTCCTCAAGAGATCTAACAAAAAATTTCATCGACATATCCTAATATCCAAATGAATGTTTCTCCATGAAGCTAGAAAAACTTTCGACATGTGCATCTCCTTCACAAACATTGTATCCATTAAATCTAGGCATCTTCTTATAGACTTGAGTTGGCATACTCTCTGTTTTATAATCAACCCATGACAAATCTAATTGAGCATACAATGGATCAAAGGAATTGACAGAAGGTGCATTAACTTGACAAGTAGATGCAGTATAATTATCTTTTAATTGGGCTTGTAGAAACACTCGGTGTGTTTCATCCATCTCTTTAAGTCCCCTTTCAAATATAGCTTTCCATTCCAACCTTATCTTAGGCTTGTTAACATTTAAGTTCCTATACTTTGGGGTGTCAAATGTTCAAGGATTATCAGACTTCTAACACTTCTTGAAAAGCTATATCAAAGTGTCTATAGGTATGGCTATTTTATCTTGATGATCCATGGATATTTGAAAATCAAGGCTCAACTAATTGTGTATAATCACAATCATAACTAGCTGAAGGATTACTATGACAATTGTTGACATGGTGATAACCTAGGCTTGAAACATATGATAATGCAAATGGATGGAAATTCCGAGGATATACAAATGCACTCTAACCATCACTAGACACTAGAATTGCAATTGCATTTAAAATGACAGCTAACAAATATGACTATTTCCCTTTGTTAGTGCTAATTCACTCAGTAGGGAATGGTTGATGTTCAAATATGGTTCTCATACACAATTTTCTTGAAAACCAAAGGTGAAGAAAACCTAGAAATGTTGCAGCTACTGCAAATTGTTCTGGAAATATTATAGATCTAGAACTATATTCACCTCTTCAATAGGTTCTTCTATAGAGTCACCACCTCTCTTCTTAGAGGACTAAACTTCAAATAGTTTGAAGCTCTTTCATAGATAATTTTTGTTTTGATTTCCCTTTCACGAGCAGACCACATATCATGAAACTTTTAGGTTCACTACAACAAATTCTTTCTCTAGGTTTGAATTACTTCAATATTTGAACCAAATTTAGAATGGAAAATAATTGACTCAATGCAAATGATATGAATCTATAATAGAAAAATATACATTTGGATATTCAAGTTTCTCCCCAGCAAAGGTGCCATTTTGTTGGTGTTCCAAATCGAACAGTCCAATGAATCCTATAGACTAGCCACTTCCTAATGATCAGACTCAATGGTGGATTTGGCCAACTGACAAGATTCAATCAAAGACTAAATATCCTACACTTCTGGCTCTGTAGGACCAAGGTTGGTCAACCTATACAATTCCTATAAAAATTAATACAAATATGCATAGACATTGCTTTTTATAGTAGATAATTCCTAATGAAAATAAACCAAGGAAAGCATTGACAACCTCAAATCTGGCTAAATTCTTGGTTTCTCAACACCCACTTAGAAATTGGGAGGTAGAACACTAAAATTCAACCAAACAACATGGATTTAAAATTATTTTGATTTTAAACTTGTTTCTGAGAATGCACAAAGCTAAATGATAGATCAATGCCTAATTCTGGGCCATTGAGTCAAATTCATAAAGAGAATTCATCAACAAATGGATTTCAACCAATGGATTTACAACTACTAATGTATTACATCAACAGATCCTCTCCTATTGTCAATCAAATTCTTCTTATAGATCCAACCTGCACACTTACAATCACAATTATCTGCTCAAAGCATTTTAACCATTTCATTAAAACAGAACCATGAATAGACAAAAAAATCTCAGGAAATTTGAGATGACAAACTCAAACATACTTGGTATTATTGAATTCATATGACTAAATGTGTACAAATATGGAGACAATTTGAAGTCATTCATGAATGTGGAGACAATTTGAAGACATTCATGGTTTATTTGCATTAACTGGCTGATATTTACTCATGAAATCAATAATTACAGATTTACAGACTCAATTCATGACTTGAACTCAGCATTTTCTATCTACCCAGCCCCACACAAGAATTGAGAACCCTTTACAAATGACAATAGAAGAGAAGATATAGAAGAATAGAAGGCTCCAAAAGTTGATCCATTGAAGACATCTAGCAACTTCATTCCTATTGATCAGTAAAATTGTAAAGCATATCTCCTCTCTCTTCCTTTCAACAAAATTTGCCTCTCAATTCTGCCTTTGCTCCAAGTTGTTCATCAACAAAATATTTTCCCATGTGGAGAAATTCACTCCATTCACCCAACAGTTGAAAATATCATTGTTCTCCCATTGAAAGCTTCATATCACCTTTGCTTATGCCTTTTATTTGCTGCACATTAAATTTGCACTTTCAGATATTAAAGTTTTTCAACTTTAATAATAGCCTCCACTTTATACTTTACCTACAACATGTAAAGCATCCTTACTTTGCATTTTAAAATATTTTTCCTTTGCTACAAAATATTTTCACCTCTAGCAAATAATATTACTTGACTTTATAAAGGGGCTTTACCTTTTAATTCTCACCTTCAGCTCACATTTAAAATATTTTCCTTTAAAATAAAACCATTTAAATATTGCATGTGGCAATATTTAATTCACGTGAGCCTCATTTTTACCTCTCATTTTACTTGGCAATGCTCTTTAAAATCAAAGTATTTTATCAGGCAACATCACTTTACCCATGCTCTGATATATTTCATCTTATACTTTCACTGCCAGCACTATGCAACTTCCCCTTTTAAAAATAACTTGAGCCATCTTTTACTCTTTCACCTCATTCAAAAATATTTTTCCTTAGGATGTGGAGTCATTTAGTCTATTCATTTTGGAAACTTTAAATATTACCCACCTCACCTATTTAGAAGCCTTGTCTTTTAAACTATGGGACAAATATTTAAAAAGAATTCCTCCTCAATAAATGGTAAAATCCACCAAAATTTCTCCATCACTTAAAAATCTCTCTCAATGCATAACTAAATGCTTGCCACATTTTGACTTTAAAAACTCAGGCCCGCTTCACTTACCCATTCGTGCCCTTTCCAAATGTTTAAAATATTAGCCCCTTTTAAAATGATAAAATGAATTTAAAAGTTTCATCGGACCATTTAATCATTGAAAAGCATTTGAAGCAATGCTAATTAAATGGGAAAGAGAATAAACTTTCCCATGCACTTCATTCACCCAGGCCCACCACAAGCCACGTGGCTCATTCTTGCCAGTCTCACGACATTAATGAATGTGCAACTTAGAGCTATGAGCCAGTGGGGAACGATGAAGATCTTGCTGCATTTTTTTTTCCATTCTCTACCGTTGATGTCCCTCCACTTTGCTTTGTGCACTAATCTACTTTGTCGTTATCCTTTGTTTGCAATTCTTAGTCATGGCGGCAGCATCCTGTGTAGCATACAGAGCTTTGTCTTACACTAGTGATAGATTCTTATTATATACGCTAAAATACCAATATAGCCATTTGCATTTTCTTTAGAGTTTTTGAGGCATTTTCAATAGATTCATTTTGTTATGTTGTACTTATGGCATTGCATGAGACCACATTTAATAGGGCACCCTATAAAAGAGGTTGTGTGCCTTTGATTTTTTGCATACAAATTTTTGTTGCCTTATCTGCCTTCAAAGTGTTTTCCTGAGTCATTTCGTGATGCATATAGTGTTCCTTAGATTCCTCCCCTTTTGATGGCAGCCATGCCTCTCATTATTGAATCAACCTCTTCCTTCAGCTTTTAATGGTGGTCTTGTGAACAAAAAATACGTCAAAATTCCCCCAAATGTATGAACTTTATGAGATTAGGCATTACAAATTTGGAAAATGTATTTTCTTGGAATTTTTTGAGGCACCCCTCTCTTCAGGGTATACCCTTCCATCGAGCTCCTCTCAACTTGCTAGCCATGCCGAAGAAGGATTTCTTTTGACTATTTGAAGCATTTCATTTTACTACAGGTTCAAATTTCCCTTTTCTTCTCATGCATCCAAAACAAATATGGTTTGAGCCCTCCATTGCACAAATGCACACACATTTAGAATATTTGATGAGTTTAGCTCACCTTTTGTTCAGCCCAGAAACCCAAATTTTAATCACGTTCATTATTAGAGCACTCCTTGAAATCACATTTCTTAGAGGCACTCTATGAAATGATTCACCTGCCATCTCCATAGAGTAGATGCTATGACAAGGGGCGCCATCCAACCTTACATGTGCCAATTGCATTTTCTTGAAAATTTCTAAAGTTTTTAACAAATCCATTCTGTGGAGTGTGCACTTAGCATCCCATAGTTTGAACTAGGGCATCCTCTTCATATGATGCGGGCATGACAAAATAGTGTTTGGAGCACAGCCTTTACAACTGCCAAATATAGTTGCTTGAAAGTTTTGAAAGCCTTTTCAATAAATAAATTTTGTGTGTGCACTGCAATATGTTTGATGCTTTGGTGGATGCCCATATTTGACAAAGTGCACCCACTTCTCTACAGGAAATACACCTTTGGGAACCTCTATGCTTAGACGGATGTGTATACCCTGCCTTATTCCATTGTTCCTCAAGCTTTTGAAGGTGCTAAGCTAAGCGATAGATTCCTCTATCCTTGGTGCGGGCATGAGGGAATCCTCATGCATTTGCACTAAAATTTGTATCTTGAAATATCAAATAGTCCCATTTCAGCTAGTACAATAGGTGCCTTCATACATGCCAACCGCATTGGCCTAAAATTTGATGATGTTTTTCCAATGCATCCACATAGTGTATATTCTACATTTGATGCATTACCTGAAGACCACACTCTTTTGGAAGTTCTTTAGACCAGTTCATGTACCTTACTCCCTTCATATCGAGCTTCAAAACTAGTGCATCTTGCAGTAGCTACTTGCACTTGTGTAAGAGCTCATTTGTATTATGAATCGGCCCTTCATGAAGTTAATTCAATGGATACCTTTTTCAACACCTACAAAGTGAGAGCTCAAATTCTTTTGTATACTCTCCATTTTTCCTTGTCCAAACAAAATTTGACAGCTTCGTATGCTCATACAATTCAAATAGTATTTGTATGCATACAAGACTTGCTTTCAAGATCATGTGGCTATTTAAACAACTAAACAAGATTTGAAGTGTTGTGACTTTATCCGAGGGGAACTCAAGTGCAATACCACATTCTTTCTATATGCTTTGAAATAAAATCCTTTAGGTCTTTGATTTAAGTTCCCCAATGCTTGAAGGCATTTTAATTAAACATCCTTGTCACATAAATCATTTGCATTTTCAAAATACAAGGACAATTATTGAAAAACTACCATCCACATGTTCTTACAACAATGACTGAAATATTTCCCCTTAAAGCATTCCACAGTGGTGCAAAGGATGTTGGGTCCCCAGGTGGGCCCAACTATTTTTTTTTTCATTTTCTAACAAATTTTATGCTCAAATTGTTCTGAGACAACTTTTGAATGCATTAGAGATGAATAAATGAAATGGGTTCCCATTAAAATTCATTTTCTGACATATTCAAACAGTGAGAAAAGTTGGCCAAGTAGGCTCTGGAATTGCCCTGGAAAACTAGGCAAATGACCTCGTGAAGTCATGAAAACTTGCAGGCATGTAGAAATTTGACCTAAGAATGGAGTGCAAAATATGACTCAGAGAAACCGATTATGAGGTGAAAGCTATTCACTGTCAAAGTTTCTCAGTTGAACTATCTACAACAACAGCCTGTTCAGAACCAATTAAAAGTCACGAAATCACCTCGTTGAAAAAATACCAAATTAACTATTGGCGAGCTGCCGCCGGACACAACAGATCATTTTTGTATAGTGACCATGTGTGCAAGAGGAATTTTCTTGAATCATCACTCATCAAAATATATTAAAGGTCAAAGTAGACCTCCCTGAAAGGTTTCAGAAAAATGCAAGTGCAAAACTGAACAAATTGCATTTGGTTTTGACCTGTAAAAACAACAAATCAGATCCTGAGGCTCTGAAACCAGACATGGGAGCACATTTTGGTATGGAGAATGGAGAGCAACATTTTTTTTTACTTGAAAGTCATCTAGTTGCAAAATGCAAGCTCAAACGAGAGGCTACTTTGCAAAACAGAGAATTTGCAAACAATAGAAAAGTGCCAAAACCCTCTAGGGTCGCTTTTCAAAACCCTGTCAAAACTCATCGTGGGGAGATAAAAATTCACATGAACATTCACATATGCCATATGAATGGGTCCAAAAATGGGTTTGGCATGAAAATCAATAGGCACCAAATTACGACCCTCCAAAGTAGGTAACTTAGGCATATTTCTCAAGTGCACTTCTGAGAGTGCAGAGGCAAAATTTTCAATATGGCCACTTCAAATTTGCAAAATTTGAAGGTGCCAACACCCCCACTTTAAAGAAATTGCTACACATCATACTATGAGAAATTACTTTAAAGTAGCAAATGAAAATGCAAAGAAGAAAGAAAGACATGAGATCCAACTTGGAAAGCCCTATGCCAACTTAGAATTGGAAGAATGACACAAACATAGTGAAAACAAAGAAAAAGAAATAAATTTTTGGGTCAACATGGAAGAGACATAGGGTGTCTTGATGCTTTGCATCATCCTCAAAAGGAAAACACAAGAAAAATGAAAAGACGAAAGAAAATAGAAAATATTTTGGGTGAACATGAAGGAGACATGAATGTCTCGATGCCTTGTGTCATCCTCAAAAGGAAAGCACAAGAAAAAGAAAAAAAAAAGGGAAAAGAAAAATAAATTCCTTTTGGGTCAACATGAAAGAGACATGAAATGTCTCAATGCCTTCGTGTCATCCCCAAAAGGAAAACACAAGAAAAAGGAAAAAGAAAAAGAAAGGCCTTTTGTGTCAACATGAAAGAGACATGAAATTTCTCAATGCCTTACATCATCCCAAAAAGGAAAACACAAGAAAAAGAAAAAAGAAAAAAAAGGCTTTTGGGTCAACATGAAAGAGACATGAATGTCTCAATGCCTTGCATCATCCCGAAAAGGAAAACACAAGAAAAAGAAAAAAGAAAAAGGAAAAAGTGATGTACGACATATAAAAGAATGAGGGTACAAATAGAGGAATGTCACAAAGAGAGATAAAATTAAACAAAACATCATAGGAGATCACATTATGCACATGAAAACACATAAAAGAAAAAGAAAAAAGAAAATGCAAAAGACTAGTAAGGAAAATGCAAGCCAACTATCAAGCAAGTCATCTACCCCCCAGTCATGTTTAGGATATGTTGAGGGTAGGCAACTGGACAAAGGTACAAGAGCAAGTGCTGAACTAGGGGAAGCACCAGGCTCAACACTCTTTATAGGAGATTTGTCATTTAAGCTCATGGAAGAGGAAAACAATGTATTCAAATCATTATGCACCTCTTTGTCGATTTTGGCAATCTCGTCATCGTCATATAGTTTAATGACAATAGGAGGAAAAATGATAATATCCCATGAAGAGTGTACCTCTTGTTGTGATTATTGTATGGGATCATTTTTTTGTGGTTGGGGAGGAGGGTCATCATGCATTGCTTTTGTCAAGTGTGGGTTTTGATATTCTTTATTTGATTCTTCATGCAACTTGTGAGCAAGGGCATGACGTTTATGCCTACACTCCCTAGCTCTATTTCTTTTGGTTTTATTGTCAAGTTGTGTTTTTAAAGGAGTGGGTTGATCAACCATAGGTTGATTTTCTTCAATAAGGGGAGGAACGGAAGGAACCATGGAAGGCTGGTCATCCACTTTCTCCTTTGCTTTGTAAACTTGTTTTATTTGAGGAGGCATGATAAAGTTGTTTTCATTGTCTCTTGGTCTCTTGGACAATGTCGGGGAAGTTTCTCCTATTGGTTGATGTTGGTTGTTTGGTTCTTGTTCAGGTTGAAGCATGGTTTCGTCTAGGATAAGAGTGTCGAAAGTGGATGGGGACATGTTATGGAGAGACAATTCTACTATTTTCTTTTCTTTGAATTTTTGGTAAGCTATGAAAAGGAAATCTTGTTGAAGCATTACAAGTTCCATGTGCTCGGGCCAAAAGGCTTCTAAGGAAAATTTTCCTTTGGAAGACAAGGGGTTAAAGCCACTATGGTGGAAAGTGAATATTTCATTATCAAATGGAAACTTTAAGCATTTGTGTATAACTGAAGGGACAAATTTCATTGAGTGAAGCCACAGATGGCCTAGCCACAAACAAAACTAGTCTGACTGGGGGATGATGGAGAATGTGAGATCTAATGTTTTTGGTCCTATTTGTAATGGAAGGATGATCGATCCTATCATAGGGAAAGCAAAACCATTGTCTGTCTTGATCCATTCCTTTGGTTTAACATAATCATCTTGATAAAGGTCATGTAATACCAAAAATTCCTTGGTGATCACATTCTCTCCATAGGCAGGATCTATTAGTATCCCAATAGTGGGCTTGTCATAGATATGATTGACTATGTAGAGAGGACCATCAGGTAGATTTTGAATTATGTCCTTAGAGGAGAAAGTAATATCAAGAGATTTCTTAGGTTGGCCCTTACGAGGGATAACGTCTATCGTACCTACCTTTTCATCCATAGGATTAACATGGGTAATATGTGGGATAGGATCAGGATGTTCATTATCACCATTGATCACATCATTCTTTGTAGTTTCACTAGATTTGACAAATGAAATATTATGTTTGGGCATTGGATCAGTGAAAATTTGGAAGTTTTGATTTGGAGGGGCAATAGACTTATTGCCTTGATCATTAACACCTGCAATGGATAGACAGTCAGAATAAATCAGGTCTTGCACAAGATGTTTATGATGCTTACAATGTTTCGTGCCATTTCCATTTTGTCTATGATAATGGTAATAAGCATTGGATTTAAAGTTCAAAGGTAAAGGCTTAGTAGGATTGGGTGCTTTGATGGAAGGAAAGGTAATCATTTGTTGTTGTAAAAGTTGGTACATTGTGTTATGAATGGTGTCAGGTAAAGGTGTGAATTGTATTTTCGGATCTCCATAACTAAAGGGCACCGCCATTTTAACAACTGCTATTTGGTTGTTGATAGTTTGAGTTGGTTGTTGAGGGGGGTTGAACTATAAGAACTCTTTGTTTTTCTTTCGAAATGGTTGGGAATTGTTTTGGTTAGTAGGTTTAGATTTGTTAGCTTGGCTAGAAGTGGAATTTATATCTCAAATACTAACCAAATTCTGATAATCACAAAGGGTAGTACACAAGTGCATGAAGGAGGGAAATGTCATCATAGTGAGTTTGTCCTGAATGTTAGTTTGCAATTTTTCGATAAACATCTTTTAAAGGTGTGGGTCAGGAATCTTGAAATTGATTTGGTAATAAAGCGATTGATAACTATGTGAGATAAAATCGGTTATCTTTTCATCCTCATTTTGCTTGCATCTCATCAAATCATCCAAGGACTTTTTGGGAGCGATTGATAGCATGAGATAAAATCAGTTATCTTTTCATCCTCATTTTTCTTGCATCTCATTAAATTAGCCAAGGTCTTTTTAGGAGTCATATGCACTTAGAAATGATTTATAAATGCATCAACAAGTTCATTAAATGACCGAATTGAATTGTTCGGTAAAGATGAGAACCATTCCAAGGTAGTATCCTTTAAAGTCCTAGGAAATAGTTTTGCTAACAATTTATCATCAAGGGAAAATCACTACAAAAGGTGGTATAAGCATTAACATGGTTAGAAGGATCACCCTTCCCTCCATATTTCTCAAATCTAGGAATGTCTACCCATTGTGGCATTGGTGTTTGCAATATTTCCAAAGACAATGGGCTGCTTCTAACATAATATGTAGGTGGACCATTCTAATTTTGGTTAATGGTGGAGATTTGTTTTTGCATGGAGGAAATAGTTTGGAAAAATTGTGTTATACGAGGGTCATTATAAGTGGTATGTGGTGGAAGTGAAAGTGGTGATGGAGTGTATGTAATGGTAGGGAAAGTGTTGCAAGTATGGGCTAGTCTGGTGGTGTTGTCATTGATGTCAACATTGTTCAGTATGTTGCTGATTGTACATGTATAGTTGAGATGCTATTGAGATATTGTGAGTACATGGAGCTTTCCTAAATGGCTATAGATGTGTTTTTTTGATGAGTTTCCAAGTGCTTTTGAGAAAATTAATAAAGAAGAGAAGTCAAAGTGATGAATGTGTTCAAATTGTGCTATGGTATGTGCTTTGTATTTCTCCTATGTTGATCTTATGCATGTGTGGTTCTAAAGTTTTCATTACGGTGATTTGATGGTGATATATTCTAAGTTTAAATTTTTGGTGAGATGGTATGTGAAAGTTACATCCACCGGTATGTGTGTTCTATCGACAGAGTCAATGTTTTGTAGACTAGGAGAAATATTTTTGCTCTGCAATCCTCCGCTATTTCATTTTAGATCTTGCAGATCTAGGATATGTTTTGTGAAGGACTTTCCTATGCTCTGGCGAAGAAGGTTGAAGTTTGGTAATCTGGAAGTCATGTTTCTATATAATTCCAATACAGGTTTGCATAGTTTAGATGATCTGGTGAAAGGTGTTTAGTGTATGAAGTAGATTGTTTTGTTGTAGACATTTATGAAGAAGTCTAAGATGAATTCTCGTGAATAATGAAGCATGTTGAGGTGTCCGTGTGTCATCTTCATGTTGGGAAATTTTCGCATCATTGTTCTTTTTTTTTTTTTTTCAGTAGGTTTGGCCAACCTGGTGTTTACACTTCATTCAAAGAATAAAATTTAATTGAGGAAGCGTGTAGAAGATTCAAGAATATTATTTTTGGTATTGGTTAAATAATTTTATTGGTCAAATCTTATTCCTTTCCACCGCAGGAGTTTTGAGTTTCTGACCTAATTTGAATTTATGAAATGGGTTATTTTGTGACCAACCTTGGTAAATGCTTCTAAGGTTGAGAATGGCATAAAAGAAAGTCAAATTGTGAAGATTTGTATGACAGTGTGATGTGAAGTGATGAAAGTGTGCCACAAATCATAAGAGTAGAAGTGTGTGTGAGTGAGTTTTGATAATAGTTTTTAGTGTGTTGAAGGAAGTGAGCTAAAGGTTTTTGTAATCCTATGAATGTGCTTTAATTGCAGTGGTGGATATTTTGTTTTCTTTTGTATCTGTAGGTAGTGAGCCTCCCTGTTGGACGGTGAGTCTCTTTTTGTAGGTAGTGAGCCTTTGTATTTGGACAGTGAGTCCTCTTTTGGGCAGTAAGCCCTTGGCAATGAGCCTTTGGATTCAATTTATAATATTTATATTGAGAGTTAACCCTCACCGTGGTTTTTCCCTTATTGGGTTTTCCACATAATCTGGTATTCATTGTGTTGATTTATTTTTTGTTATTTGTGTTTCATGCTCATATTTAATAACATAATAGTGTGGTTGAAAAATTGATAAGTGATAAAGTTTTCAAGTTTGAACTTGTGTGACAACTGATTCACCCCCCTCTCAATTGTCCTGTGCCTGTTTAACAATTGGTATTAGAGATTTTGGTTCCTTGTGTAGAGCTTAAACACTTAAGGAAGATCTGATGGCACACAAGTTGTCAATCCCTATGTTTGATGGAACTGACTACAATGATTGTAAGGGATAGATCAAAGGATATATTATCTCTCTTGGTTTCAAGACTTGGAAGGCTGTTGACAATAAGTATACACTTTCATCTGGTGGTGCTAATTCTATAGATGAGATGTCTGCTTATGAAGAAAATGAGAAGGTGAACTATGCGATTTGTAGTGGTTTATCTAAAAATGAGTGAGTTAAGGCTAGTTCTCTGGATACTGCATATGAAGTCTAGAAGAAGTTGGAAGAAATGTATGAAGGAAATGAAAAGGTGAAATTGACAAAGAGGTTGGCGGAAAAGCGTAGATTTGTGAACCTAAAGATGGAAGATGGTGAAGAATTTACAAGTTTCTTTCAGAAAATTGAACTAGGAGCAAATGAAGTTAGAAATCAAGAAGGAAAACTATCAGATGAAGATATAATCAAGAAGATCTTGATCACTTTACCAGAATGTTATAGTGACAAGATCTCTATTATTGAAGAAATGTATGATCCTAAGAAGTACTCTCTAGAAGATTTTTTTTGGCACCTTGCAAGCATTTGAGATAAGGAAGTTTTAGAAAGATGACAAGACAGAAGAGAAGACAAAAATTGCATTTAAGGCTTTGAAGATTGAAGAACTAGATAGCGATGATGAAGAGTTGGAAGCAAACTTCACTAGAAAATTGAAGAAAGGTACTGGAAAATATAAAGGGATGTTACCCTTTAAATGTTTTAGTTGTGGTAACATTGGTCATTATGCTTCGAGATTTCCAAATGGGGATACACATAAGAAGAAAAAGGATTATAAGGATAAGGATAGGAAGGATAAGAAGTATAAGACGCTGTACTATGTTAAGGAAGAGGCAAGTATTTCTAATGATGAATCTAAAAATGAGGTTGATGATAATGAATGCTTATTCTTAGCTTTGGAAAATAAATTTGTATCCAATAACTTTGGAAAATGTATAAGTAAGAAGGCTTCAGAGGTTAAGAAGAATAGGATGGAAGGTACTTTGGTTACCGCTTTTCATGCAAGACAGTATGAAGACTACTGGGTAATTGACAGCGGATGTTCAAATCACATGACCAAAGATAAGAGTAAGTTCACTAAACTTGAAAAATACGATGGTGGTTTAGTCATGTTTGGTGATGATTTAGGATCTAATATCTATGGTAAAGGTTCAATTAGTTTTGATGGAGTGCACAATACTGATGATGTATATTATGTGAAGGGTTTGAGGCATAGCCTTTTGAGTGTTGGTAAGATGTGTAGCAATGGATTTAAACTTGTGTTTCAAAACAATACCTATGAAATTAGAAAAGGATCTGGAAATGGAGATATGATTGTTGCTAGAAGAAGAAGTCATGGAAACATCTATCAAATGAAGGGAGTTGATGGTCATTGTCTTGTATCTCAAATCAGTGAAAGTTGGTTATGGCACGAGAGAATGGGGCATGTGAACTTTGATAATCTGGTCAAGATCAATGCAAAGGAGATTGTTCAAGGACTGCCTAGAATCACAAGACCTGCTAATGCTACTTGTAGAAGTTGTCAATTGGGGAAGGAAACACGATGTAGCTTTAAGGGAAAGGATCATTCTACAACTATAATTTTGGAGTTAGTACATGCTGATCTATGTGGTCCGACTAAGATCGAAAGCTTGAATGGTGATAGATATTTCATGTTGCTTATTAATGATTATACTTGAATGACATGGGTTTCTTTTCTTAGAGAAAAGAGTCAGGCCCTAGATAGGTTTAAGGTATTCAAAGAAAGAGTGGAAAATGAAGTAAATTTGAAAATAAAGTGTTTGAGATTTTATAGAGGTGGTGAATTCACTTGTAGTGAATTTAATGCATTCTATGAGGAGCATGGCATAAAAAGACAATTTTCTACTCTGAGAACCCCACAGCAGAATGGAGTAGTTGAAAGGAAAAATAAGACAATGTAGGAAGCTACTAGAACTATGATGAAAGAGTCCAATGTACCAGATGTGTATTGGAGAGAAACAATACATATTGTTGTTTATGTTCTTAATAGAGTTCAGATCAGACACAACAACACAAAGGCACCTAAGTTTGAGTTATGGACTGGTAAGACTCCTGCTGTGAAATATTTTAAGGTATTTGGAAGCATATGCTATATTAAAAGGGATGATGAAAATATTGGAAAGTTTGATGCTAGATTTGATAAAGGAATATTTCTTGGATACTCTACTACTATCAAGGCATACAATTTTTTTAACAAAAGATTGAGAAAGATAATTGAAAGTGCTAATGTGAAAGTTGATGAAGACATATGCAAACCTATTGAGATAAGTGAAGTTGAACCTGATGATCCCATCTACGGACATGTACCTAAAGAAAATAAGGAGAAGGAAGAAGAAGAACAAGTGAAAGAAGAAGAGAATGAATGGGAACCTATTGCTAGGACTCCTAAATATGTACAGAAGAATCATCTGAAAGATTAGATAATTGGAGACAAGAGTGAAGGTGTTAAGACAAGAAGTAGAGTTGCAGCTGATGTAAATTTGTGCTTAATTTCTAAAATGGAACCTAAGTCTATAAAAGAAACATGTGAAGATGAAAGTTGGATGAGAGCTATGAAAGAGGAATTGTAGTAGATATAAAAGAATCAAACATGGGAAATATTCCCTAGGCATGTGAAAAAAAATGTGATTGGCACAAAATGGGTGTTCTGAAATAAGCTGAATGAGAATGGGGAAGTAGTAATGAATAAGACAAGACTGGTATGCAAAGGATATTCACAAGTTGAAGGTATAGATTTTGAAGAAACATTTTCTCCTATGGCTAGAATGGAAGCTATCAAAATGTTTTTGGCATTCTCTGCCCACAAGGACTTGAAGGTATATCATATGGATGTTAAGTCATCTTTTCTGAATGGTGAGTTGGAGGAAGAAGTGTACATGGAGAAACCCGAAGGGTTTTAGTTGTATGACAAGCCAGACATGGTTTGTAAATTGAAGAAATAATTGTATGGATTGAAGCAAGCTCCTAGAGCTTGGTATGCAAAACTGGACAGATACCTAACATAGCAAGGATTCAACAAAGGTTCTACTGACAACAACCTCTACTTCAAAATGTAAGGTAATAAGATGTTGATTGTAGTTGATTATGTTGATGATATCATTTTTGGTGGAAATAAAGGAATGCGTAAATTTTTTTCTAAAGAAATGCAGAAATAATTTGAGATTTCTATGATTGGTGAATTGAATTTCTTCCTTGGTCTACAAGTGAATAAAACTGATAAAGAGATATTCATTTCACAATCTAAGTATGTAAAAGAGTTGTTGAAGAATTTTGGGATGGAGGATTCTAAACCGGTTTGTACCCTTATGGTAATTGAATGTAAACTAAGAAAAGATGATGAATCTGCTAAGACTGGTCAAAGAAAATACAGATCCATGATTGGTGGACTGTTGTACCTTACTGCTACAAGACCAGATATTATGCATGTAGTGTGTTTAGTTGCTAGATTTCAAGAAAATCCTAGAGAAGCACATCTTATAGCGGTAAAAATGATATTTAGATATCTTAAAGGCACGCTAGATTATGGACTATGGTACCCTAAGAGTAATGATTTCACCTTGAGTGCTTATACAGATGTTGATTGGGCTGGATGTGTATATAACTGGAAGAGTACTAGTGGTGGTGCTTTCTTTCTTGGAAAAAGATTAGTTTCATGGTTGAGTAAAAAGCAAGACTTGATTTCTTTATCCACTACAGAGGTGTAATATATTTCTACAACATCCTATTGCACACAATTTTTATGGATGATGTAAACTCTGAAAGACATTGGTATGCTATGTGATGAGTCTATTTCTATTTTTTGTGATAATAAAAGTGCAATAAACATTTCAAAGAACCCAATTATGCATTCAAGAACAAAACACATATCTATCAAGTATCATTTTATGAGAGAAAAAGTGTTGGAGAATGAGGTTAGACTGGAGTATGTGACAACAAAGGAACAAATTGTAGACATATTTACTAAGGCTCTTCTTAAGGATACTTTTGAGCATCCTAGGGAGAGGTTGGGGGTCATTGGCCCTCCTAACTAGGTGCACATGAAGGTGCATCAATCTAGTGAATTCACAAATTCTTCATTTATCCGGACTAATAGATGGGTCTACTTCATAGGGGGAGTAGAAAATGTTTTCATTGTTGTAGGATGAGTGTACTCCTAAGGAGGTGTAATTAGAGTTGTCAATCTTTTCCCATTGATGTCAAAGGGGGGGGAGAAAGTCATGTGAAAAATAGTTGCAGAAGAAGAGAAGGTGTTCTCCTGGGGTGTTGTGCAATTTTTTTGTCTTTGATGGTTTTTCACGTCATGTGTTGCCATCAATGACAAAGGGAGAGATTGTTGAAAGTATGGGCTAGTCTATTGGTGTTTTCATTGATGTTGTCATTGATGTCAACATTGTTCAATATGTTGTTGATTGTACATGTATAGTTGAGATGTTGTTGAGATACTGTGAGTAGATGGAGCTATCTGATATGGCTGAAAATGTGTTGTGTTGATGAGTTTCCAAGTTCTTTTGAGAAAATTAATAAAGAAGAGAAGTCAGAGTGATGAATGTGTTCAAATTGTGCTCTAGTATGTGCTTTGCGTTTCTCTTGTGTTGATCCTATGCCTGTGTGGTTCTAAATTTTTCCTTACAATGATTTGATGGTGATATATTCTAAGTTTCAATATTTGGTGAGATGGTACGTGAAAGTTGTGTCCACCGGTATGTGTGTTCTACCGATAGAGTTAGTGTTTTTTGGATTGGGAGAAATATTTTTGCTCCCCAGTCCTCTGCTGTTTCATTTTAGATCTTGTGGATGTAGGATATGTTTTTTGAAGGTATTTCCTATGCTCTAGTGAAGAAGGTTGAAGTTTGGTAATTTGGAAGTGATGTTTCTATATTCCAGTATAGGTTTGCATAGTTCAGATGATCTAGTGAAAGGTATTCAGTGTATGAAGTATATTGTTTTTCTGCGGACATGTCTAAAGAAGTCTAAGATGAAGTCTCATGAATAATGAAGCTTGTTGAGGTGTCTGCATTTCATCTTCATGCTGGGAAGCATGTGCATCATTTTTCATTTATGTTTTCATTAGGTTTGGCCGACCTGGTGTTTACACTTCATTTAAAGAATAAAATTTAATTGAGGAAGCATGTAGAAGCTTCAAGAATATTATTTTTGGTGTTGGTTAAATAATTTTATTGGTCCACTCTTATTCCTTTCCACCACGGGAATTTTGAGTTGCTGACCTAATTTGAATTTATGAAATGGATTATTTTGTGGCTGACCTTGGTAAATGCTTCTAAGGTTGAGAATGGTATAAAATCAAGTCAAATTGTGAAGAGTTGTATGACAGTGTGATGCAAAGTGAGGAAAAAGTGCCATAAATCATAAGAGCAGAAGTGTGTGTGATTGCATTGTGATAGCAGTTTTCAGTGTGTTGCAGGTAGTGAGCTAAAGGTTTATGTAATCCTATGAATGTGCTTTAATTATAGTAGTGGATCTTTTGTTCACTTTTGTATTTGTAGGCAGTGAGCCTCCCTGTTGGATAGTGAGTCCCTTTTTGTATGTAGTGATCCTTTGGATTTGGACAATGAGTCATCTTTTGGGTAGTGAGCCTTTGTATTCAGTTTATAATCTTTATATTGTGAGTTAACCCTCACCATGGTTTTTCCCTTATTGGGTTTTCCATGTAAAAATATGGTTTTCATTGTGTTGATTTGTTTTCTATTATTTGTGTTTCATGCTTATATTTAATAACAAAATAGTGTGGTTGAAAAATTGAAAAATTATAAAGTTTTCAAGTTTGATCTTGTGTGACAACTGATTCACCCCCCCTCTTAGTTGTCCTATGCCTGTTTAACATCAAGTGAATGGAACGCTTATAAATGGTATTGTGGAAGAAGAGGTTGATGTTTTTTCTGGTAGGAATTGCAATGGATGAAATTTTTTCAAGGCTTACTTGATGTTGGAGATGTGTTAAGTCCTCATGAATGTGAATTATTTTGTCTTGTAGGATATGATCATTCTATGTGCCAAATTTCATGTTATTGGAAGGTAAAGAGTTGTTAAGGGTAGTATCCATGCCTAGCGTACTAGTTGGAATACTAGGAGTGGAAGCTCTAGATAACTGAAGATCCACAATGAGTGTGTTATTATGGGATAACATGAGTCTCTAACTTCTTCTAACTAAGGTATTAGCAATAGGACACCGAAAACTCATGCAAAGGTTTCTAAATGTAGGGTGAATGCAAATGCAATGTAAACTAATAGTAAGGAAATGATTAAAACTAAAATTCAAAAATGGAAAACAGAAACTCATAAATTGAAGATTAAATACCAAAAATTGTAGTGACAAATATGCAATTGGATTGTCACCCAAGGTGGTGAATGAGTCTAGGGAGTGATTTTTTTGAAAATTTTCATAATTTTTGAATTGAGTTTTATGCTTTTTAGGTTTTCAAATGCAGATATAATATGAATATGTAGAATTTTGTTGATTTTTTAATGAAATTCAATGCAAAAATGTAAGCTAGATGAGATTTTCACTAATGCAAATTTTAAAACCCTAGAATGCAGTTTAAGCAATGCAAAATGCAAGACAATGTTAGTGCAAGCTATTCCTAGGATGTAAATGCACTTTAAACTAGAAATATAATGTTAAAACATCAGGTTCACCAAAATGTGAACAAGGGAAACAGAGTCACAACTTCTCTTATCCACACTTAAAAGGGGAATGAAGGAAGAGGAATCCGATTTCACAAAGTTCACATTCAAGAACAATTATGTGAGATTCCAATGCAATAGAGATTAAAATATGTCAAAGGAGATTGTTCCTAAGGCTGGAAATTGATAAAGAAGATAAAGTATGGAAGCAAAACTAGGAAAATGTAAGATGTTTGAAAACACAATGTGATATGCAAAATGACTTAAAAATGCAAACAAACTATAACCGAAATTAATGAAATTGAAGAGGTGCACTTGGAAACTAGAAAGATGGAGAGGACATTTGGAATCCTATAGAAATGACTATTGAATCCTATAGGGACACTTACTCCAAGCTAGGCGGCTTTGTCTTGTTTCAGGGAAATTTTGTTAGAACAGGTTTCAAAAAGAATGGTACTCAAAACTGTAGAAACCACTTTTCAGGCCTGGAAGTGGGACTAATTCACCACTGATGGCGACTGAGTCCACTTCCATATTTTGGGAAATTCAAAAATGCAATCTATAGCTCTAGGTCTGCACTTTAGCTCCTAAAAGGGTTCTGGATCCAAAACTGCAGAATCTGACATCTAGGTGTTCTCCAAGCTTCTTTTAGGGCTTTGACCACTTTGAATGACTTTGATGATTTGTTGACAAATTTTACAACCTTGCTCTTTGAAAAAATTGTACACAAGACCTACAAAACACACAAAAAGAGGGGAAAAAGTGTTAAGCATTAGTGAATAGGGGTTTGCCTTGGTCAAACCCCGATTTGGTAATTAAACCCTTGAAAATGAAATGAAATGAAGAGAGAATGATGAATGAACAACATGCAATGCTACAAGTCATGAAACCCTTGAAGTAGAAATCTGAAGATATGCAAGTAATGGCCCCAAAGTGCTTGAATACTCTTGTAGACAAGATGCTTGAATGCAAAATCACTTGATTGCTTGATTAGAAAGTTAGGAGAATTTTGGAGATTAAGAGGATGAAAATGAGAGGGAAAACCCTATATTTTTACTCAATTATGAAAACCACTTGATTGCTTGATTAGAAAGTTAGGAAAATTTTGGGGATTAAGAGGATGAAAATGAGATGAAAAACCCTATATTTATACTTGATTATGCAAAATTTCCCAAAAATACCACATCACAGGTCAACCTCAAGGCTTAGAGAATAATATCCTACTAGAATTTTGAAATAATTTTTATTTTTGAGCCAAGTGGGACTAATTCACCCCTAGTGGTGACTTGGTCCCACTTAGGAATTTTAAGTGCGTGATGGGAATTAAGGTTTATTAAACGATGTTTAATGGGATTATTCTAAAAAATACACTTAAGTAGGGCCTGTAAGTGTATAATGGGTCCATTTAACCATAAGAAAGTGTTAAATTATTGATGAAAAGCCTAGAAAAGTGTGAAAGCATGTTACAACACTTTGAAATAAGGCTTGGTATGTGATAAAAATATGTTATTTAGGTGAATTATATGAATACGGTCCTAGAAATGTGTGAAAATGTGTTACAACACTTAAGTAAGGCACCACTTGAATTCTTTTAATTTTCTAGGGCCCAAGACCTAATGTCAATATGTTATCCACATTACAACATTAAATAAAGGTAAAAATAAGCCAACGTCACAAGGAGGACCCAAACGAGATAGAAAAAGTAGAAGGGTTACTTTTTTAGTTTCCACAAAAATGATTAAGAAAAGCTACTATGTTAGAGAGGAGGGCTAGTGTAGGATCATGGGGGTCCAAACTAGGCTCTTAAGCAACAATGAAAAATTTAGAAAAATAGAGCTAATAAATTTGACATAACAATTTGAATAAGTTATTAACATAATTTAGAAAGTATGTAAGAACAAAATTTGTAGCAAATTGAATGTAGTTTCTAAGATACTCTTCATTTTTTGGAAAAAGTAAATCTATTTGGTGAAAATTTGAAATTTCAATGCAATAGTACTAAATTTTTTAGGAAAAAATAAAACCAGGTGTATGTTTGACCGGCCTAAGTACAAGAAAAAATTAATATATTTTTTTGAAGATTTTTATATAAGTAGAGGATACATGCCTAGATGAGCCACATTTATTTTGTAATTTTTTTGCAAGTAAATAATTAGTTATGAATTTTTTTTTAAAACATTTTAAAAATATTAGAACTTGTTTGTCTAACCACCATAACTTGGTCAAAAATTTATGAAATTCAATTTTTTATTTTTTTATCCTATATTATGGGAAGCATAAAATGTGTTGCATCTTTTGGATTCAAAAAATGTTAAACTGTTTAAGAATTATAGATGTTTTTCAATTAGCCTAACATTTAGGACATTAGTCAGAATGCATGTAGAAAATCAATAATAATTATATCTATATAATTCCAAATAAGGCATATATTATATTGGTGGAAGATGAAATTTTTCTTAATAAACCCTTTTAATTTCATCAAATTTGGATAAAAAGGGTTGTCAGTCGCTTTTATATCATATCACCACTTTTTGGACCCCCATGATCTTGCACTCACCCAAGATGCAAGTATTTTTTATAATAAATTTTATTATTGAGATGATGATGATGAATACTTGTTCATGGCTCTAAAAGATGAATCTATTTCTACTAGCTTTGAAAGATGTGTGAAGGAAAGCCCTCCAAAGAGAATGGATAACACTGAAGGTACTTTGGTATTTTCCTTTCATGCTAGAAATGATAAGAACTATTGGATCATTAATAGTGGTTGCTCTAATCATATGACTGAATACAAGAGTAATTTTGTTCAAATTGAAAAGTATGATGGAGGAATTGTTATATTTGGGAATGATTCATGTGTTAAGATATGTGGAATATGTTCAATTAGTTTTAATGGCAACCACAATATTGATGATGCTTACTAGATTAAGGGTTTAAGGAATAACCTCTTGATTGTTGGAAAAATGTGTAGCAAATTATACAATCTTATTTTTTAGTATGATGGATGTGAGACCAGGAAGGGATATAAAACTATGATTGTTGTTGGAAGAAGGAAAAATGGAAATGTTTATTAGCTCAAGGGTGTTGATGGTCATTGGTTTATGACTTAGATTAATGAAATTTGGGTATGAAATATGTTGCAAAAATGTGTCTCAACCTTGCAATTATATATCATTTATTGTTGATATGATACATATATATATATATATATATATATTTATATATATTTACTAGTTACATCAATAGGTGTATACAATGGAAGCAAAGAGTGAAATGTGAGTGTGTTAATTTTTTTAGGAAACTTCTAAAATGGCCGACATACATTAAATAGTGATCGATTGTAAATCTAGACAATTCATTATTAGGTTTTAGATCTAATGGTGGGTATTTTTTTGGCTTGTCTTTCCCTAGAATGTAACCCTATTTTATGAGGGCATTGTATTATGGTTGTGGTAGATAGATGGTGATGTATTCTGAGAGTCTAATAGTGGTCGTGTTGTTTCTTGATATCTGAGTGTTGATACTCCTATGAGAAGCTTGCTCTACAAGTATATTGTAATATTTGTGATTGTTGAATAATATATTGGGTTGCTTTTAGAGTGTGGGGTTTTTCTCCTGAAAGGGTTTTCCCCACGTAAATCACTGTGTCGTGGTATGCATGATATTTATGTTTATTATGTTTATGTAACTGTTAAAGATCTATAAAGTCTTGCATTTTTCTCCTATCAAGATTATTATAGGAAGTTGTTCCACTACCTTAGCTTCCTTATAGGCGGTATCAGAGCTTGATCACCTTTGATTTTATTTGTGGGTTGTTGGGATTTTTGAACTAATCTAGATTTGAGTGGGAGCTTGTGTAGAAGACACTTTGTGATCATGTTGTGAGAATTTTTAGATGGTAAGTTCATCAGGGAGAATAGAGGTGGAGAAATTCTATAGAAATAATTTTAAAATGTGGAAGCTAGAGATGGAGTATCTATTGATAGATCAAGATATGTGGGATGTTGTTGATGATAATGTTTCAAGGCCTACAGATCCTACTTACGTTGCTCAATATGATGTTATGGAATGTAAAGCCAAGGGTCTAATTAGATTGTGCTTGATAGACTCTATGTTAATTAATTTCCTTGAGGATACCTTTGCACATAAACTATGGAAGAATATTGGTGAGATGTATCAGGCCAAATCTATAGTGAACAAGATTTTCTTGAGGAAGAAGTTGTATTCTTTGAGAATGAAAGAGGGTGGAAGAATCACAGATCACCTGGAAGGATTCAATTTGTTGGTGGCTCAATTAGCTTATGTACATTGTTGTCAAAATGGATGAGGAGGAGAAATGTCAAATATTGCTTTGTTCTTCTTCTAATTTGTGGGATTCTCTTGTTATGGCTATTGCGAGTACTTCTATTATATTGAAGATTGAAGATGTGGTGGGTTCTTTGCTTTCTTAAGAAATGAAGACGAAGGTATCCATCACTACCAAGGAGGCCATAAACGTTCATGGAAGACCTAAGGAAAAAGGAAAGAAGGATGAGAAGTGTGACAAATCCAAGTCAAGGGGGAGATCTAAATCTCTTAGAAATTCCAAACTTATTTTTTGGAACTGTGGTAAGCCTGGGCATGTTCATAAGGAATGAAAAGAAGAAAAGAAGAAGAAAAAGAAGAAAGTTGATTCTGATTATGAGCCCAAGAGGGAAGATCACAACACATTCATTGCAGATTTGGCAACTCGTGTAGGTAATGATGCATGGCTAATTGACTCAGGTGCATCTTTCCATATGACATTTAATAGAGATTATTTTTCTGAATATGAAGAATTTGATGGAGGTAAGGTGTACTTGGGTGATGATTCTCATTTAGACATAGTTGGCCTTGGTAAAGTTAAGATCAGGTTTCTTGATGGTAGAATAAAAGGATTAATGGTGTGTTGCATATCCCTATATTAACACAAATTTTTTATTTGTGAGAAAACTAATAGATGTGGGTGTGTAGGTAGTATTTTATAATGCAGAATGCAAGATGGTCAGAGGTGTTATGGTGATTGCTAGAGGTGTCAGATATGGTACATTGTATAAGTTGGATGCATGCACTGTTGAGTACAATATTACTTTTCTAAAAAGAAAGTCCGTGGAAGAATTCAAGGTTTCACCTTCATCAGATGGTCATGGAATTTGGGTACCCAAGGGTGCTCTTTGTTTTGAGACAAATTTACTTGCAGAGAAAACTATGTTATAGCACTAGAGACTTGGCTACATTGGAGAAAAGGGTCTAAGGACCTTGGAAAATAAAAACTTTGTTGATGGTCTATTTGATTGTAATCTTGAATTCAATTTTTCTGAGCATTGTATTTATGAAAAACAAAATTGCATGCAGTTTTACTCAATTTCTCATAAATCTTGTGGTGTATTGGACCTGATTAATTCTGATCTATTTGGTCTTGTAGATGTTCCTTTGATTGGTAAATCCACATATTATGTTGCATTTATTGATGATTATAGTACAAGGACATGGGTATATTTTCTAAAGAGTAAATTTGAAGTATCTAGTTGATTTAAAGAATTTAAGGAAATGGTTGAGTTGCAGACTAGAAAGAAAATAACATTTTTGAGGACTGATAATGACAGTGAATTTTTCTCTAATGATTTTGATAGATTATGTAAAGATTGTGGTATTCATAGACAAAAGACAACTCTGTATTCTCCACAATAGAATGGTGTTGTAGAAAGAATGAACAAGACACTGATAGAGAAGGCTAGGAGTATGTTGAGTGGTGCTAGTCTAGAACAAAGTTTTTGGGCTGAAGTTGTTGCCACTACGTATTACCTGATTAACAAGTCTCCTACATCAGCTCTTGTTGATAAGACACCTATAGCGGCATGGTCGGGTCGCAAGCCTTCATTAAGACATCTTAGAGTTTTTGGTTGTGAGGCATATGCACATGTGCCAAAGGAGAAGCAAACAAAGTTGGACAACAAGGCTTTGAAATGTATCTTCATTGGATATAGTTATGGTGTGAAAGGATACAAGATTTGGGATCATGTTGCATAGAAGGTAATGCATAGTAGAAGTGTTATTTTTAGAGAAACTAAGCCTTCTTCTATTACATTGCATCAAAAATAAAGAAAACAAGAAGATGTGATTTAATTTCCTTCTTCACTTGAGAAATTTGAATCAAGGCCCAAGGATAGACAAGAAGTTGAGGAGAGCTCATCTAGTTATGGATCTTCAAAAGAGGAGGGAGAACCTCCAACTCAACTTGTTCGTAGTTCCAAAAGACATAGACAACCACCTAAAAGGTATTCACCTGATGATTGAAGATGTATTTTTTTCTTTCAATACTAACATGGATGAACCCAAATCTATAGAAGAGGCATTATGTATGAATGATGCAGAATCCTAGAAGATTTCTATGGATGAAGAAATGGCATCTTTGAAAAATAATGATACAAGGGATCTTGTACCATTTCATGAAGGATGAAAACCTATTGGTTGCAAATGGGTGTTCAAGAAAAATATTGGTTCAAATGGAGGTATTGAGAAGTACAAAGCAATGTTGGTTGTGAAGGGTTACTCTCAAATTGAGGGTGTTGATTATGGTGAGATATTCTCTCCTATTGCAAAACTGACATCCATTATAATTTTTTTTTTTATTGTTGTTTCTTATGATTTAGAGGTTGAGCAAATGGATGTGAAAAATACTTTCCTTCATGGTGATTTGGAGGAGTATATTTATATGACACAACCAGAGCACTACATGGTGAAAGGTAAAAGTAAGTTGGCTTTTAAATTGAAGAAATCTTTGTATGGCTTAAAATAGAGTACTAGGATGTGGTACCAAAAATTTGATACATATGTGTTGAGTTTGAGATTTGAGCATTCTAAATCAGATCATTGTGTTTATTATAAAACTAATAGTGATCATTTCTTGTTTATTAGATTATATGTTGATGATATGTTATTTATTAGTACAGGGAAAGGTACTTGTTGCTAAATTTGAAATGAAAGATCTTGGCACAACTAACACATTATTGGGATGGAAATTAAAAGAGATAGAGTGAACATAAATTTATGGCTTGGCCAAAGTAAGTATGTCAACTCAATTTTACAGAGGTTTGATATGCAAGATTGTAGACCATTATGTGTTCATGTTCCAATTGGAACAAAGGTATCTATTTCAGATTGTCTAACATCTCCATCAGAGATGGAAGACATGAGTAGAGTGCCTTACTAGAGTTCAGTTGGAAGTTTAATGTATGCTATGGTTTGTACTAGACTGGACATTGCCCAAGTAGTGGGAGTTCTTTCCAGATATATGTCTAATCCTAGTAGTGTTCATTGGGATGCAGTTACAAGAGTGTTTAGATATTTGTGGGGTACCTCAGATTATTCATTATGTTATCATAGTAATATGACTGAAGATGATATTTCCCTTGATATTTGTTGGAAAATTATGCCTCAATCATCACAGTCTGAAACCTCCATTGGAGCCAAGTCGGTGTGACAGTTCTTATGTTTGGCCGACTAGTAGTTTGGAACATCATGTTTTGTACAGGTCATTGTGACCTAGTTTTTGTCTCATCGAAGGATCATATCGCTATGACAAGTTGCTTTCGGTGTGACCTCTTAGCGCCTGTGAAGATCTCTGGCCAATAGGCCATTCAATCATATATCAGGAAGACCTTTGGCTGAAAGGCTTTGTTCGGTGTGAAGTCCCAGTGAAAGCTAATGTCTTGCCGACAGTATGTTATGTATTGAAGTCTTCGGGATAACTAAAGGGTTCTCGCTATGAAGTCCCAACGACATTGGTGAGTCTTGCCGATGATGAGAGGTCTTCGGTGTAACATATATGTGTTCGATAAGAACTCTCAGTGAAGGTGATATGTCTTAGCGACTATTGATGACTTCGGGGTGACATGTGTGATCTTGGAGAAACCTCTTGGCGATATTGATATGTCTTTTTGACTATTCTTTGGAGCTCGGTATAACATATGACTTCAGTATAACCTGTGGTGACTTGGCATGAGGTCTTGGTGAAGAACGATACTCTTGCTGAATGGAAAACTCATGTCTATGTGACTTGTGGAGCTTTGGTATGACGTATCACCAAAAGCGATGAGTCTGGGCGATAACAATACATGTGGAGAACGTCGGTGTGAGGCCCTGGCAACATAAGGAAGTCTTAGTGATAGTCTCGTGAACTTAGTGTAACACAAGAAGGCTCATTGGGATGTCTTGGCAAGAGCGATAGTCTTGCCGAAAGGAAAAATGAAGCTAATACAAGTTGTAAGCTTAGTGAAACCTCTTGCCGATGGAAATGACTCTTGGCGACATTGATATGAAGACTTTGTTGCATCGATGAGACACTATTAGTGTCTCACCGAGATGCCAACAAAGTTTGTTTCTTCTAACTGAGCGATGACTATCTACGTGGTTGGTATTCGACCAATCAGAGGAGCCGAATTGGAACCGTTGGGAGATAGTTTGTTGTGACAGTTCTGTGAGGAAACTCAATAGCCAGGAATGATATGAATATAGTTTGTAATCTCTGTAGTGATTTGGTTGGTTTGATCAACAGTTGTGTGTGAATAGTTTGAATTGTATCAGAGTGAATTCTATTCTGAAAAGATTGTAATTTGAAGGTTCCTATACAAGATTGTTCATGGTGAATGCTGCTGTAAACAAACACCAGAAAGATAAGTCTGACATTTGTATGTAATCTCCATTACTGTAATACAAAGTGACTTCTCTTGGTGTGGTGGGTTTTTCTCCCGTAAGGGTTTTCCCATGTATATCTTGTGTTCATGTGTGATTGTCAAATACTTTGTTTCTGTTATCTACTTCATAGTGCATCTTAATTGAACTGAAATTGAAAAATTAAAACTATATCTACATTCTTCTCTGAGGTTTTGACATTAGGAGAGTTGTTTCTGCATCTAGCTTTCCTTACAATATTCATGGTTATATGGATTTAGAATGGGAAGGTGATGTTAATAGCAGAAAATCCACCAATGTTTATGTGTTTACTTTATTTGGTGGTGCAATTAGTTGGATGAGTAACTGATAGGATGTGGTTGCTTTGTCCACTACTAAAGTAGAGTATATAGCAGCTACTAATGCTTGTAAAGAAGCCATTTGGATTAAGAGATTATGTTTAGATATTGGAATAAAATAAGGTGCAGTGACAATTTATTGTGATAGTCAGAGTGCGATATGCCTAGCCAAGAACCTAACATTTCATGTCAAGACCAAGCACATTGATGTACAGTATCATTTTGTTAGAGATATGGACAAAGATGGAAGGGTGAAGCTGATTAAGGTGGAGAATTTGATGAATGTTGTTGATTCTTTAACTAAAACTTTGATGAGGTTGTTCCACTACTTTAGCTTTCTTACAACATAGGAGGATGTGTCAAATTAATTTTGATAATATGGTAAGAATTAATTCAGTTCAAGTAGTGAGAGATATGCCGAATATTACAAAGCCTAGATCAATGATGACTACAAGGATTATCGGATTGGAAAGAAAACAAGAAGAAGTTTCAAAGGAAAAGAACAATCTTCTACCAGATTCTTGGAGTTGGTGCATATAGATCTTTGTGGTCCCACGAGAGTAAGAAGTCTTCAAGGTGATATGCATTTCATTCTTTTGATTGATGATTGTTTTAGAATGACATGGGTCACTTTTCTGAAAGAAAAATCTAAAACCCTATATAGGTTCAAAGCATTTAAAGTTATGGTTGAGATTGAAATGGACATGAAAATCAAGTGTTTGAGGTATGATAGAGGTGGAGAGTTTACCTCCAATAAATTAACATATTTTTATGAGAATCATGGCAAAAAGAGGCACCTTTTTGCCCCTAGGGCTCCTTAGAAAAATGGAGTGGTTGAAAAAAAAATAGGACTATTCAAGAAGCTGCAAGGACTATGATGAAAGAAGCTAACCTACAAGAAGTCTACTTGAGAGATGTAATACATATTGTTGTTTATATACTTAACAGAGTTCAAGAAAAAGGAAATAGTGCAAAAACTCCCTATGAGTCATGGTATGGAAGGATCCATACTATGAAGTACTTAGGGTGTTTGGAAGCAAGTGGGTGATCCCATAATACTGGTTTACAATTTTTGGCCAAATTGGACATTGAACTAAATTTTTTAACTAAATCTTCACTTTCAGATACCTATAGCGGCTAAACTCTGAGGAATTTGAAGATGATGCAAACTAGTGACTTGTGACATTTTGTCTATAGATTCTAAAATATATTTTTAAAAAAATTTAGAATCAGATTGTATTTCTTTTTCCATCTCCTTTGAAAACTAGTTTTTATCAGTAAACATCATTTTTAAAGAGTGATGCTCATAGTAAACAACATAACTTTCTTCTATGAAGGATAAAATTCTTTTTTTTTTGAATTTAGCTTTGTAACTATGATATCTAACATGTTCATTTTGTTTCATAGTATTTTATTGATTTTTTTTCTTAATCAAGTTTTGAAATCAAACCAATTAAAATTTAGACATAGGTGGACTGTAAACAACATAAGTTTTTTTGTATGTATCAAAATTCAATTTGTTTTTTACTGGATCAAGGACATCAATACCTAGCCCGGACATATATTTTAGAATTTTTTTTGATGATCTACTATTTTTCCACATCTGTAAAAAAAGAACTTGATTTTCATTGAAAAACCTATGTTTAATTAAACTAAAAAATACATAATAAAACCAAAATATATCAAAATTATATTTGATGGATAGCTCATTTTGAGGATTACCATCATCTAGTTGGGTCACTAAATTTTCCTCCATTTTCATCCTCAACCCAAGATTAAATTTTGTGTAAATTTGGTAGAAGAGGAAGAGAAGGGGAAATTGTAAGGAAAATTAGATGTAGAAACAACTCTCCTAATGTCAAAACCCTAGGGAAGAATGTAGAGATACCTTTTAAATTTTCTACAATTACAGTCCAAATAAGATTGCACTAGAAATAGATTCCTAAGATAGAGAAATAGACAAACACATATGAACACCAAATATACATGGGAAAACCCTTACGGGAGAAAAACCCACCACACCAAGAGAAGTCACTTTGTATTATAGTAATAAAGATTACAAATAGAGTTCTGAATTATCTTTCTGATGTCAGTTTACAACAATATTCACCATGAACAACCTTGATACAAAACATTCACATTACAGTCTTCACAGAATATAATTCATCCACTGATCATACAATCACACAGCAATCCGTCAATCCATCCAACCATCTAACCGAACATCATCTTCTATTCTAGAGTATATACATGTCACCCCTGTCTATCAAGCTTCCTCTTAGAACTGCCACAACAAACTGTCTTCCAATGGTTTCCATTTTGCTCCTCTGATTGGTCCACAAGACACCATGTAGGATGGTCTTCTTTCGGTCAAAGAAATCAACCTATGTTGGCATGCCGGTGAGACACTAACCGTGTCTCCCCGATGCCACAAGACTCAATCATCGATGTCGCCAAGAGTCGTTTCCATTGGTAAGAGGTTCTATCGAGTTCACAAGTCATACCGACAACAGACTTCTTCATCACTGAGACACACATCCATCATTGAGACTTTACTCCGAAGGTTTTAAGTTACATTGAGCATTGACCAGTTGGCAAGACATTCATCTTTTTCCAAGACCTCACATGGAGCAAACATGTCATACCAAAGCATCCAAGAGTCGGCGAGACTTATCACTTTTTCCAAGACCTTATACCGAGGTTCTAAGTCACACTAAGCCATTAGAATTTCCATCGGCATCCATCTATTGTTAAGACATTCAACTGTCACCAAAAGGTTTCACCGAGATCTCTTATGTTACTCTGAAGCCATACTACTATCGGCAAGACCCCATGAGTCACCAAGACTTCATACTGATAGCCTTGAGCTACTCTGATGACTTCAGTTGTATCCCCATCGATGTGACATTCCATTCTTGTTGAGACTTCTCCCCAAGACCTTTGGGTTACCCTGAGTGAATAATGTCGATGAGACATTCCTATCGGTAAGACTTCTTACTGAACACCCAAGACTTTCCCAGAAGGCTTCAACATAAAAAATTGTCGGCAAGACTTTAGCTATCACTGGGACTTCACCCCAAACAAAGTCTTTTGGCCAAGGGTCTCCCTGATATACGATAGAATGGCCTGTCGGCCAGAGATCTCCACGGGTGGTGAGAGGTTATACCAAATGAAATGTCATAGCAATAGGCTCCTTCGGTGAGACTGAAGCAAGTTCACAGTGACCTAAATAATTTCAACAAGGTTCAAGCTGCTAGTCGACTAGACACAAAAGATGTCATACCGACTTGGCCCTTTCAGAGGTTTCAGCCTATGGGATTGAGGCACATATTTCCAACAATCTCCCACTTGACGAAGATCACACAAGCACCTCCAGAGCACAACAAAATTATTGACAATCATGGGCACTAAGGCCCATCGAACTGGCACACCACCTGAACTTGTCTATGCTCACTGGCTTCATCAATGCATCTGCAACATTCTCCAGAGTATCAACTTTATCCAAACTGACCTTTCCATCCTCCACCATATCTCGTACAAAGTGGTACTGTACATCTATATGTTTCATCCTGGCATGGAAAGTAGTATTCTTTGCCAAAAAAATTGCACTCTGACTGTCACAAAAAATAGTTATTTTCCCTGCATCAAAACCAATGTTAGAACACAAACATTTTAACCAAACTACTTATTTACAAGCATGTGTAGCTACCATGTATTCAGCCTCTATAGTGGACAAAGAGACTACGACCTGGCTTACTCATCAACTCACTTGCACCACCATTCACCATGAAAATATATCCACTAGTGGACCTTCTACTATCAATATCCCCTGCCCAATCAGAATCCACATACCCACAAATGTTGAGAGTCCTCTGTGATTCAAACAAATTTCCATGGTAACATTCTGAAGTGCCCTTCAAATATCTGGAAACTCTTTTCACAGCATCCCAATGTGTCCTTCCAGGATTATCCATAAACCGACTAAGAACTCCCACTGCTTGGGCAATGTCTGGCCTTGTACAGACCATTGCATACATAAGACTACCAACCGCACTAGCATAGGGTACACTGGTCATGTCCTCCATCTTAGTAGGAGATTTTGGATAGTCTTCAATAGATAGCTTTGTTCCCTGCAAGACTGGAAGAACTAGCTACTTGCAATCATTCATGCAAAATATTTTTAGAATAGTCTTGATATACTTACTCTGACTGAGCCAAATTTTCCTACTATTTTTGTCCCTGGTTATCTCCATCCCTATAATATACCTTGCTGCACCAAGATCTTTCATTTCAAACTTAGCCGAAAACTGAGACTTAAGATCAAAAATCATCAACTAACTATTGCCTATGAACAACATATCATCAACATAGAGAGCAATAATAAGAACTTGATCACTTTCAGCTTTGTAATAGACACAATGATCATATTTTGATCTTACAAATCTCAAAGACAATACAAAAGTATGAAATTTTTGGTACCACATTCTAGGTGACTGCTTTAACCCATACAAAGACTTTTTCAACTTGCAAACTAGTTTCTCTTTACCTTTTTCAACAAGGTGCTCAGGCTGGGACATATAGATTTCTTCTTCAAGATCACCATGAAGAAATGTTGTTTTCACATCCATCTATTCGACCTCTAAGTCATACGTTGCTGCAAGTGACAAAGGAAATATGATAGATGTCAACTTAGCTACAGGAGAAAAAATCTCCCCATAACCAATTCCCTCTACCTAGGAATAACCCTTTGCAACCAATCTCGCCATATATTTTTCCACACTGCCATCCAGACCAATCTTCTTTTTAAATACCCATTTGCAGCCAACAACTTTTTTGCCTTTAGGCATTGGCACCAAACTCCAGGTATCATTCTTTTCTAATGATGCCATTTCTTCATTCATGGCTTCCAACCAAGAGTTTGAATCAGACATTTTGAATGCCTCCTTTACAGTCCTAGGCTCATCAATGCTAGAAATTAAAGCATAGGCACAAGTAGAATCTATCAAAGAAAACCCATACCTATTAGATTGCTTTTTTTTCACGAGTTGACCTCCTCAATTGCTGAGGCTGATGTTCTTCCTCTTCAAAACTTTCAAAATTGCTTTAGCTCTCCTCAGTTTTAGGTACATTTTGAATTTTCAATTCCTCTTTATCTGGTGTAGGAGGAATTCCAACTACATCCTTCTTGTTTTCTGACTTTTTCTCTAACCTGAGATCCAAGGTAGAAGGCTTTAGCTCACAAAAGATTACACTTCTGCTATATACAACCTTCTCTGTATTAGGATTCCAAAGCTTGTATCCTTTTATGCCAGCGCTATAGCCAATAAAAATACATTTGATAGCCTTGTTCTCCAATTTAGATCTTTTCGCATACGGCACATGAGCATATGCCTCACAACCAAAAAAATAAATATGTCTTAAAGAGGGCTTCATACCAGACCATGCTTCCAAAGGTGTTTTCTCAACAAGAGCAGAATTTGGAGAATGATTAATCAAGTAACATGCAGTAGCAACAGCCTCAGCCCAAAACTTCTCCTCCAAGCCAACACTACTTAACATACTTCATGCTCTCTCCATCACTGTCCTATTGAACCTTTCTGCAACTCCATTTTGCTGTGGAGTATAAGGTGTAGTCTTATGTCTTTTAATCCCATGGTCTTTACAATACCTCTCAAACTCATCAGAACAAAACTCACTGCCATTATCAGTCCTTAAACATTTTATTTTTCTTCCAGCCTGATTTTCTACAAGGTTCTTAAATTCCTTAAATCGACTAAACACTTCTGATTTACTTTTCAAAAAATAGACAAATGCTCTTCTTGAATAATCATCAATAAATGATACATAGTACCTTGACTTAGACAAAGAAGGAACATTCACTGGACCAAATATATCAGAATGAATGTAATCTAGCAAACCAGAAGATTTATGAGGACTGGAATAAAAAGGAACATGGTGTTGTTTTCCATATATACAATGTTCACAAAATTCAAATTCAAGGTTACAATCTTCAAGCCCCTCAACCAGGTTTTTGTTCTTCAAGGTTTTTAAACCTTTTTCTCCTATGTGTCCTAGCCTATGATGCCAGAGCATAGTATTTTTTGTTGGAAGTTTAACTTCCATAGAGTTTACACAATTGGCAACATTTATCTCTTTACCTCCATGAGTAGCTTTCTGTGACTTTACAGAGACACTGTTACATTAAACAGCATGTGCATCTAACTTGTACAAGGTACCAATATGAGCACCCCTTTCTAGCACCATTGAGCCTCTAGTCATCTTGCAGCCATTTCCAGAGAACGTGACTTGCAGTCCAATATCATTCAGCTTACTGACAAATAGTATATTTCAAGCCAGACCTGGTATATGCATAACATCCTTGATTCCCTTCACTCTGCCATCGGAGAATTGAATTCTGACTCTTCCACGACCAACAATCTGTAAAGTTGAATCACTTGCCAAGTACACCTTTCCACCATCGTATTCTTCATACTTCGTGAACCAATCTCTATGAGATGTCATGTGGAAAGATGCTCTAGAATCAATCAGCCAGACATCATCTAATGCTTGTGTAGCCAAGGCTGCAATGAAGGCGTCTCCATCATTATGAGAAGAATCATTATCGAAAGAATACTTCTTCTTCTTCTTCCCCTCTTTACAATCCTTTCGGAAATGACCAAGTTGCCCATAGTTCCAACACTTCACCTTGGACTTCTTGCCATGAGAATTTGATCTCCCCTCTGATTTTGATTTAGATTTCTTGTCCTTCTTCTTTCCTTTCTCTTTCAACCTTCCTCTAACAGCAAGGGCCTCCTTCGCCATCTCAGAAGATTTCCTTCTCATATCTTCTGATAACAAAGAAGCAACAACATCTTCCATCTTGAAACTGGATGTTGTACTCCCAATAGCCATAACAAGGTGATCCCATGAATCTAGAAAAGAGCACAATATCAGCATACAATGATCCTCTTCATCAATCTTCACACCAACAGATGTTAACTGTGCAATCAACATATTGAATGCGTTCAAATGATCAGCAACAGACCCTCCTTCCTGCATTTTCAAAGTGTACAACTTCTTCCTTAGGAATAGTTTATTCACCAAGGACTTCCCCTTATAAATAGATGTCAGTCTCTTCCACAAGGAAGATGTAGTCTTCTCTTCATGCACATTGAGAAGAACAGAGTCTACCAAACAGAGCCTTATCAGCCCCTTAGACTTTATATCTGCAAGGTCCCAATCCTCTTGCTTCATTCCTGTAGGTTTAGTTCTAGACACAGCAAGCCACAAATCACAATCCACTAAGAGATCCTCCATTTTGAGTTTCCACAACTCAAAATTGCTGCCATTGAACTTCTCTATTTCAATATTTCCTGGCATGCTTGCCATCTCAATCTGTAATTAGAAATTGACAAACTTCTACAGGACTCCCACTTAATGGAAATTGAAACAAAAAACCCAATGTACCCACAAGGAGAACACAACTGGCCAGGCTCTGATACCACTTGTAAGGAAAATTAGATGTGGAAGCAACTCTCCTAATGTCAAAACCTCAAGGAAGAATGTAGAGATACCTTTTAAATTTTTTACAATTATAGTCCAAATAAGATTGCACTAGAAATAGATTACTGAAATAGAGAAATAGACAAACACATATGAACACCAGATATATGTGGGAAAACCCTTATTGGAGAAAAACCCACCACACCAAGAGAACTCACTTTGTATTATAGTAATAAAGATTACAAATAGAGTTTTGACTTATCTTTCTAATGTCAGTTTATAGTAGCATTCACCATGAACAACCTTGATACAAAACATTCACGTTACAGTCTTCACATAATATAATTCATCCACTGATCATACAATCACACAATAGTCCATCGATCCATCCAACCATCTAATTGAGCATCATCTTCTATTCCAGAGTATATCCATGTCGCCCTTGTTTGTCGAGCTTCCTCTTAGAACTGCCACAATGAACTGTCTTCCAACGGTTCCCATTTGGCTCGTCTGATTGGTCCATGAGACACCACGTAGGATGGTCTTCTTTCAGTCAAAGTGATCAACCTATGTTGGCATGTCGGTGAGACACTAACCATGTCTCCCCGATGCCACAAGACTCAATCATTGATGTCGCCAAGATTTGTTTCCATCGGCAAGAGGTTCTATCTAGTTCACAAATCATACCAACAACAGACTTCTTCATTGCTGAGACACACATCCATCGTTGAGACTTTACTTCGAAGGCTTTAAGTTACATCGAGTACTGAACGGTTGGAAAAACATTCATCTTTCACAAAGAACTCACATTGAGCAAACATGTCATACCGAAGCATCCAAGAGTCAGCGAGACTTATCGCTTTTGCCAAGACCTTATACCGAGGTTCTAAGTCATACCGAGCCATTAGCATTTCCATTAGCATCCATCTATTGCTAAGACATTCAATTGTCACCAAGAGGTTTTTCCGAGATCTCTTATGTTACTTTGAAGCCATACTACTATCGACAAGACCCCACAAGTCGCCAAGACTTCATACCGATCGCCTTGAGCTACTCCGATGACTTCAGTTGTATCCCCGTCGGTGTGACATTCCATTCTCATTGAGACTTCTCCCTGAGACCTTTGGGTTACCCTAAGTGAATAATGTCGGTGAGACATTCCTATTGGTAAGACTTCTTATTGAACACCCAAGACTTTCCCCGAAGGCTTCAACATAAAACATTGTTGGCAAGACTTTAGCTATTGCGTGAACTTCACACCGAAAAAGGCTTTCGCCCAAGGGCCTCCTTGATATACGATAGAATGGCCTATCGGCCAGAGATCTCCATGGCCGGTGAGAGGTTATACCGAACGAAATGTCACAGCGATAGGCTCCTTCGGTGAGACTGAAGCAAGGTCATAACGACCTGAATAATTTCAACAAGGTTCAAGCTGCTAGTCGGCCAGACACAAAAGATGTCACACTGATTTGGCCCTTTCAGAGGCTTCATCCTGTGGGATAGAGGCACATATTTCCAACAGAAATAAGGGGGGTTCGAGTGAAACCCCCTTTGAGTGAACCCCCCTTTACCCCTTCGAGCACAGGGGGTTCGCTTGAATGGGGGTTCACTCAAACCCCCCTTGTTTTTCATTTTTTCCTTTTTTTTCCTAAAAAAAGTGTAAAAAATTGCTTGACATCATAAAAGGGGTTCGCTCGAAGGGGGAGTTTGATCGAACCCATTTTTTGGTTCATGTGAATCCCCCTTCGAGTGAACCCCTAAAAATCCTTTTTTTTTCTTTGGATCAACTTTGCAATTTTCCTTCCTCAATCAAATTGTAAATGAGTTTTGTGGGTTTAACCAAGTGTTATATAAGAAGAGATGAAGAAAACATGGGAAATTTTGATGCAAGGTCCGATGAAGGAATATTTTTTGGATATTCTACTAAAGGAAAATCCTACTAGTGATACAACAAAAGACTAAGAAGGATTGTTGAGAGTGCAAGTGTCAATGTTGATGAAGATTTTCTAAAATAGGTGGTGATAGATGGATATGAACTAACTGGATGAGCCTATTTGCAGAGAAAAAGAAAAGGATAAGGAAAAGGAAGTGGAGATTGAAGAGGAGGAACCTTTGGAAAAGACTCCTAGAACCCATAAGTATGTGTAGAGGAATCTTTCTGAAGAATAGATCATTGGAGACAAAAGAAAAGGTGCATTGACAATAAGGAAAGTTGTTGAAGAAAAGGTAATTGTGTGTTTACTTTCTAAAGTTGAACCTAAAATAGTGATTGAGGCATACCAAGATGAATATTGGATAAAGACAATGGAAGAATAACTACTATAGATTGAGAAGAATAAGACTTGGGAACTTGTTGGAAGACCTACAAACAAAACATAATTGGAACAAAATGGGTGTTAAAAAAAAAACTAAATGAGAATGGAGAAGTTGTAAGAAACAACCTGGAAAGAGCTATAAGAAACAAGGAAATGTTGGTATGTGGCGATTGATCATGCTATATTGTATAGCCCATGTTATACTGTACACCCTAGCATGTATCCTTGCTAGGCTTTGGAGCTGGGCTGGGCCCTGGGCAGGGGTTTGGGGGCGGCAGCCCCTGAGAAAAAGTTTCCTCCTACTTTTTTGCATTGTCACGAAAAAGGGAAAAATCAACAAAAAAGGAAAAATCTGATTTTGTAGAACCAAAAATTTGGAAGCTTCTAAGCTTGTTAAAAAGGGGTTCGGATAGGTATTATAGTATGATGAAAAACACGATTATTCGTAAGATTGTAATAGGTTTCTACACTGGATAATAAAAGTATTAGATGGCTACGGTTTTGGTGGATGTATCCTAGATTGGGTGAACCA